>CM070546.1:103465497-104665497 GCA_036346405.1 Phyllostachys edulis
ACCTCATTAAAAACCTTACCCCTAATGTGGGGTACTTAGTAAGAAAGAAAAGTCACGACAACTATATACACATAGATAGACTAGTTGGCGTCGAGATTCTCTAGGTCGGCTATCGCCTCTGCGATCTCGGATCCTCGGTGATGTTGCGTCCAGTTCATCGTGCTCTCCCGATCTTTGAGGCATGTGAGTGTCTCAACCATCTCGGTGTGAGGCGACCTCCTTGGTTCGATGATTCTCCCGCGTACTAAAGTGGCCAGATGAGGCAGTCAACACGGAACCACAAGTACATCTCGTGCAAAATGTGGCTGACCGCAGGGATAAATCGTTGGTGGTTCTTCCACCACAAGAGGAGGTTGACATCATTGCCATCGCGAAATCAAGCTCGGTGTCCATAAAGGTGTGTCGAGGTAGTGGTTGATCTCTACTCTTGGATTCCATTGAGGCCGGGTTGGCGCACAAGAAGATGAACTAGATGCCGAGCCTTCGGCTTCTTCGAGACGTTGGAAGCGCTCACATTCTTGTTGTCCTTGTTCGTTGTTGAATCACTTGTTCTCGATTGACCTGTTTGTCAAACTTTTCATAATACAAATCGAAAACTTCGAAAAAGCTCGTCATGAATGTGAGTGTAAGCCTCAAAAAATCAAGATCAAATGCCTCCCTAATTCCTCGTAAGCCCCTTTAGGTACGCTAATTTTCTTGAGGGTCTAAATCGTACCAAAATAGAAGAGATGTGGAATAGCTTGAAAATATTTTAAAATTTTTCTCTACACTGGTTCAATAATAGGCCTCAGAAGGGCATTATCTATGTTTTCCTTAAAAGTGTTAGCGATAGTCCAAAGCCACTCGATGACTAAGCAAGAAGTAGGATAGTAAACACTAGATAAAATTGTGGTTGCATCGTAAAATACTTTCAAAAATTCATGAAAGCGACCAACAACTAGCCAATCTGTTTGATAACTAGCGCTTACGAAATTAGTATTGCGAAGAGTGATGATGTACTCGTACTCCTTGCACCGCTCCAACATAGCATCGTGGAGTTTCACCACACCTTCATGTCGAGTTGAATTTCCTTGGCCTCTTATTGTTGGCCTTGCGTTACTCACTGAGCGGGCATATCTTGGGCTGAAACTATAATGGCTGGATAGCATCGCATATATTGTCTAGACTAGATTTCATTACCTACAAGCTTTGCACTGCGATGAGGTTCAAGATGTAGCACATGCATCTCTTGTGGAGGGCGAAACCACCGATGTAGGGCTGCGAGATGCGGTGTGAGAACTCCATGGCCGTTGTGTTAGTGAGGCATTGTCAAGAGTGATGGCAATAATTTTATTCTCTATTTTAAAATCTTGAATGACTTCTGTCTGGCGTTGTGCGATGGCCTCTCCGGTGTGTGCCTCATCGATAGAACTGAACCCTATGACTCACTTGTTCAAGTTATAATCATCATCTAAGTGTCTGTAACAACACTAAGATACCCGCCCTTTGGTGGGATGAAGTCCATATATCGGAGGTTAAAGCAAAAGAAAAAGTAACTTTCAAGAAGTTTTCTTTCAAACTTGATAGTTTACATTGGTAGAGTTCTACTATGTCTCATGCAGTTGTTCTCCTACTTACGTGTCGGTATTGCGGGCAAAAACCACGTTGGATCATTCTTTCGAAACTAGAGCTTTCGCCCATTCTAATCAGAAGATCCTCAGTAATTATATATCTAGCAATTTCGTCTCTAGCTACCTGAGGGTTGTACATCCATGTAATTACCGAACCATCGGGGCCAAAGTTAAAATAGAGTGCGGGCGTTCCCTCCTGCGTCCATCCGGTAGCTATCTTCTTCAAACACGCTGCGGCGTGTACGCAAGAATGACACGTACCTCCACTTTGGCGTCGCGAGACAATTTAATATGACAATATTTATATGTGGCATAAGGTACCTAACGCCTGATCCTCCATTTCTATGTTGTACTCCATATGTTGCCAACACCATGCATGTCATTTTATAGAGCTTCCACGAATTGCATGCAGGTTGCACCGACCTCGATGTAGGGGTGGAGGCGTTTGGGGTGGAGGCGTGGGCATCCTCAAAGCCCTCCGTTCCATCCATATGTTGATCATCCATACCATAGTCTCCCATGTCCGGGGAGAGTTGTCGAGATCGATCTCTTGCTCGTGCACTTCTTCTAGAGGAGGAGGACTAGGAGTCTTGAGGCGTGCTCTGCTTTGCTCATACTCACTTTGTTTTCTTCTTTCCAAACATCTTTGGAAGACTACAATTTAGATAGCAAAGAGAGAAGATAGAGAGCATAAGAAAGGATAGTTATGTTGTGCAGTGAACAAATGAGGAGGGGAAGAGAATTTATAGGCATGACAGATTCATGAGAATCCAAGACCACAACGTCTCTCTAGAGAATCTAAAACCACAACGTCTCTCTGGTCTCTGACTCTGCTACCGTCTCATCTTATCAGTCGACTCATACTTCACTGCAAAATCACTAGTACATAGCCACACAGTGAAAGAATCCCACTACCACACGTCTCTCGGCCTCTCTTCAGTCTTCACTGTCCGATGATGGTCTCCAAGACTCCAACCTCCATCGACATTCGCCTCCAACTCCAACGCCCATCTCCCCTCTCCTGATCTCCTCCTCTCCGGTCTCACGCTCTGACCCGAGGCCCAGCAGCTCTCTTCCTCTCCTCCCTCTCCTGTCTCCATCTCGCCCCAGTCCCCAACTCCCATGCACCCATGCCTCCCTCTTCGGACTCCAGTCTCCATCTGCATGACCATGGCTCTCGTCCTCTCCTCCTCTCCCATCTCCATCTCGCTTGATCTCCAACTCCCCATGCAGCCACGCCTCCCTCCTGTGGCCCGGCTCCACGCCTCCCTCGGCTCCTCTCCCTCTGTTGGATCTTGAGAAAGGCAGCGGCGGAGAATCCTGCAGATCTGAGGTCGCTGGGCTCCCCGCCTGGCGGTGGCGTGCCTCTCCTCGGCCTCGAGCCGCGCCACGTGGCGCTTCGGCTCCGGCGATGTAGGGGCGGCAGCCTTGAAGGTCGTAGATCTGGTGATTGACTTCTCCGTATTGCCGCTCGGCCTCCACATGTGACATGGCTGACGGTGGGGCCGTCGGGCTGTCGGGGCGTGGCGTGGCCTGGGCTTTCGTCCCCGCCGCTTTGCTAGGCGCTGCGTTGAGGCTAGATCCGCCGGGAGGATCGGGGGCAGCTTCGAGCCTCCGAGTCCGGGGAGAGCGAGCTCCCCATGGGCCACAGCCCCCCGTCGTCCTTGTTCTTGGCCACGACGACGTCGCCGAGCAGCCATTGCTGGAGTACCTGGTGGTCGTCGGAGGAGAACAGGGACGACGACGAGAAGGAGGAGCATGGGTGAACTTGATTCATTCTTTTTTTTTGTGCTTGTTTCATGTCCGATGAGTCGATGACTTCTTGTGTTGCTTCTTGCTTGGAAGATGCAAGGTTAATTGTCTTCTTAGGCGGCTTGATTTTCATTTTGCTTGGTTGCATATCGGGTCATTTCTTCTTCCTCCTTCAATCTTCCTGCTTGCCATGCCGGTGGCCCTCCGGTCGATTGGCTTCGTGC
The DNA here is from genome assembly GCA_036346405.1 of Phyllostachys edulis. NCBI lineage: Eukaryota > Viridiplantae > Streptophyta > Magnoliopsida > Poales > Poaceae > Phyllostachys > Phyllostachys edulis. The sequence goes on from CM070546.1 coordinate 103,469,084, forward strand.
CCACTCGAGCTCGATCGTCTGTCTTGCCGTCTTCGTGCCCTTTGGCCCGATCGTCTTGCGTCTTGCCCGTCGTCTTGGGAGCAGGCCAAAGACGACCCTAGGTTGTGTCTTGGGTCGGCATGGCCCTAACAATGTTTGTGTTGAAATTTGGGCCTCCGCCGTGCTAAAGTGATCGTCGTGGGCCAACCCTTAGAAAAGCCAGGCCAATGCCCGGATCTAGGCACATGGTAGGTGAGATTTTCGATGACGGTGTTGGAATGATCACTAGCTCAAGTCGGAATGATCGCTAGCTCAAGTCGAATAATTGCTAGCCAGTGCGTGTCAGTCGTCTGAAGTTTGTTAAAAAAGCGGAGCAAGAAAAGAAAAGATGATGAGTGATGGTCTTGCGAAGATATCGAGAATCTGAAGAAGATGAGTATAGTAAAAGTGAGTGTGAGCAGAGACAAAGTGACTCGGGATGTGGTGGGTGAGAAATATCGGGCGAGTGATACCAAGGTAGACAAGGCTCCGAGCAAGATGGCGATAGCGAGTGGGATCCTCAAGAGGCTCACCATCGATGGCGAAAGTAAACACCAAACTCCATCGGAGTATCCATCACCGCCGATCGATGAGACAAGCGTGGGAAGGATATCTTGAATGTACTTCTCTGGGAGAGATAGTAGCCTTGAGCGTGAAGCGATCTCTACCCCAAGGAAAACGAAGAGGATCCAAATCGGACATCAGAAGCGCTCAAGAGGCGGCTCCTTCACAAAGGCAATGTCTTGAGAGTCATCTCGATGTGGCCATATCATCCACATAGAGAGGAGGAGGTGTCCGGCCCCAGGAGAGGTGTGGACCCGAAGAGGGCATGGTGCGTGATCAGCGGTGGAGAAGCCGACATAAGTGATATGAGAGAGAGAAGTTGTTAAACCAAATATGAGAGGCTTGTTTGAGCCCATAGAGAGCGGCGGCGACACACCATGCCATCAAGGATAGAGTACCCAAGGGCGGTTGCATGTAGACCTCCTCACATGACTTCGCCATTGAGAAAGATATTCTTAATGTCTAACTAAAAGATGGACCCTTTGTCGAGCGAAGCCACAACAAGGAGAGTGCGAGCAGTGGTCATGTGAGCAATAGGAGCAAAAGTCTCATCGTAGTCACGACCATGCTCTGCCAAAAATCACACACCACGAGGCGAGTCTTGTGGCGCTCAAGGAAACCATCCGGCGGGTCTTGATCTTGTACACCCACTTGCACGTGGCCAGGTGACACACGCAAGTAGGGGACAAATCCCAAGTGCTAAATGCGCTCCAAAGCAGCAATCTCCTCGAGACATCACGAGCTACCACTCGGGGTGGTGGCGACCTCATGGTAGGTCGTGAGGCTCGAAAGGGCGGCGAGATACAAAGCCGTGGCGCTTAGAGCGGCTTGTCGGTGTAGCGATCACAAAGATCGTATATGGGAGAGAAAGGCAGGCGAGATCGATGGGGCGGAGAAGGAGAAGCGGGAACAAGGCCCGGCAAAGGCGGAGACTAAACATGGGAAGATGTAGGCCAAGGATGGCGAGAGTAGTGCATGGGAAAAGGTGGAATCTCAACAAGTGAGTAGGAAGGAAACCTCGGCGAAGGGGGAACAGGTGGAGCCAGAGGAGATGGAGGCGAAGAAGATGGAGGATGAGGTGAAACAGTGGTGGACAGCTGAGTCAGGAAAAATCAGAAAGGAGATCGACTCAACAAGAGAATTTGAGCTGATAGTGAGGAAACGAAGGTAGTAAGGTCGGGGCTCGTCAAAAGTGACAACCTGAAAAATCCTCATCCTGCGAGCAACAGGTTCATAGCAACGATAACTCTTATGCTCAAGGCTGTAGCCAAGAAAAACACACTCAACTGACCGAGCAGCCAGCTTGGTGCGCTCACGAGGTGGAAGAAGGATGAAACAAACACAACCGAAACTGCGAAGGTGACTGTACTCCGGAGCTCGACCATAGAGACGCTCGACAGGAGTAGAGTAGTGAAAAACAACAATGGAAACAGGCTCAGCCCAGAAGTGAGGTGGAACGGAAGAGACAAGCATGAGAGCACGAGTGGTCTCAAGCAAGTGGCGATGCTTCGCTCGGTGACACCATTACGAGCATGAGCACGGGACAAAATCTTGGGGAAGAGTACTCTGCTTTCGGTGAAAAACAACTTGAGCGCAGAGATAGATACTCGTCGTGAGTCGGCACGAAACACACGAATTGTTGAATCAAACTGATTGCAAATCATGGTGGCAAAACTATGGTAAATAGAGAACTTGATTGCGAGATGACATGAAGTAGATCCAAGTATGGCGAGAATAATCATCACTAAAAATCACATAGTATCGATGACCCCCTTTAAGAAGCGAAGGGGCGGGACCCCAAACATCTGAGTGGACAAGATCAAAAGGGCAGTAGAAATAGAATCACTAGAGGGATAAAGGGGCTACAACTGCTTGCCAAGCTTGCAACTCATACAATGTAAGGAGGTGTCCCTAGAAACAGACCCAAGAACACCATGACCTACTAATGATGATAGACGTGATCCGTAGAGATGACCCAGACGATGGTGCCACCGGCGAAGGAGGTAGTGGAGGGCGCGACAAGACCGGAGGTAGTGGTTGTGGTGGCCGGTGGTGGGGAAGCGTGGAAGGAAGATGAAGCTAGTCAAGCTCCCAAAGATCTTTGCGAATCCACGGCGCCAAGGTCGATACCAGCGAGTCCCGTGTGGCGGTCCTAAACACAACAAAGTCAGACTCAAGAATAACACGGCGATCGTGATCGTTGATCTAACCGGTAGACATAAGGCGCAAAATAAGCTAGAAACATGAGAGGCTGCGGGAACATGAAAAGAAGAAGTGGAAAGATTCTATCGACCTACAATAGGAAGAGAGGTATCATCTGCGATCTGAGCAGTGGAAGGAAAAAACCATGGGGCGCATGGAAGTAAGGTGGGTAGAATCGGTGTGATATGAAAAGAAGCACTAGAGTCCAAAATCCACGGAGACAAGATACCTAACAAGGGAGGAGGTGGAGGCAAGGAAGATTGCTAAGAAGCAAAAAAGCAGACGAGCAAAACTCGAGGAGTCGAGGATGAGCCGACACCGAAAGCCTGCGATGAGAGGAGTTCTTTGTGTGGCGTCACCGGAGGAGCCTGGCGAGGCGCTAGCTCTGAGTGGGAGAATCTCCAGAGCCCTTGAGGGCGTCCACCCAAGCGACCTGGTCCCTCCTCCGCTTATCTTGATCCGATACATGGCGTCACGCTAGCGATAGGTGCAGTGGAGACTACGCAATAGAGTAGCAACCATGGGTCTTGTTGGGGCTGGGCGAGGATCATTGTCGGTCTTTGGAGAAGCGAGTCTTTGAAGCAGACAAGGCGACTGCATCTAAGCCACGCCACAATGATGAGTCTCCTCAGCACGCACACTCGTGAGGGCCTCCACTAAGCTCGGTAGCGGTGGTGAGTTAGGGCGATCACGCCGATCTCGAACTTAGGCGAGAGCGTCGAGGAAGTTGTAGAGGCGGTGGGTCTCTGGTGAGGCGAAGCCGCACATGAGAGGACAAGTCCGGGACATCCGGCCCTAGAGAGTCAAGGTGATGCCACACCTTAGACATCTACTGGTAGAAGTCATCCACGGTGGCATCGAGCTGCTGAAAAGAATACACTTGGTGCGCAACTGAGAGGTACATAGCATCACTCGTCGGCTAGTAGTGAGCTCAAAGGCGCTCCCACATAAGCTGTGTCGTTGGCAGCTCCGCCACATCCATGGAGATGGCCATAGGCATGCCACCCACCAGGATAGCGGTAGCATGAGCCTTGGCATCCTGTCATCACTTGTAGGCGTGCAGCTCAGACTGGTAGAGCTCCACGACCTCTTCCAGTGCAGCATTAGCGGCCTCCTGATATGCCTGATTCGTACCACCAGGAAGAGTTGGCAGAACTGGCGGTGTAGAACGAGGCGGATAGGGGTGCTCGCCGGTGAGATGACCCAAGGCCGACTATTGAGGTGAATCCTCATGTATGACCCACTCCTGGAAGTTAAATCGTCGAAAGCGGACCAAAGGGGTGGGATGGCGAAGAACCACCGTGAAGCCATCTAAGCAGTGGTGGTGCGGATGTCGAGGTCCAAGGCTAGAAGGCGGATCGGGGCTGGAATGACCAAAGCGAGGAGCGGGGTGGTAGAATCGGTGAGGCGGCGAGGAGCTAGCCAGCGACGTCTTTGGTGGCGGCCACTGGCTTGAGTCTTTGCTTCGGGAGCACCGAACAACATCTTGGCGTGGTGGCTCGGCGCAGTCTTGTCGCTCGGGAGGCGGGGAGGTGGCGGTTGCTCGGGAGTAGGGGAGCACGGTGGGAGGCTCAGCGGCGGCGATCGACATCGAGAGGAGTCCTGGGCGGTATCCACGAGCAGCCTGGTCGGCTCGGGTGGCGTGGGGAGGAGCTAGATCTGGCGCCAGCGCATGCGGATCCGACTTCGGGCGGAGGAGGCTGGATCGGCGATCTTTGCTCCGTGCTTTCGCCTGAGGAAAGAGCCAGTCTTGTGACGTGAGTCCTCTGCCGAAAAGCAGAGGAGGTGGAAGCGAGAGGAAAAAAGCGGAGGAGGAAGCGAGAGGAAGGCTTGGGCGCGGGGGGAGGCGTGAGGCATTACGGAAATCCTAACCTAGCTCGATATCATGTTAGAATGAGACTTATTGTCATTTCAATGGGCAAAAGATCAATATATAACATGTACAAGATTGTCAACATGCAAAGAACATCCTAGACTATATACATATCTAACAACCAAGACCAAGAGAAAGCAATACAAGTTTGGTAAGGTTTTCAACCCATGCTCAACGCAAGGTATTGAATCAATTTGCCTTTAATTGGAGCTGTACTTTTTCAACGAATCATTTGAATGCAAGTCAAGTTACAATAGTATGCTTTTTCCAGGGGATGTATTTTCTGAAGTCGAACCAGTGATAAAATCTGCTTTAGATGGCTATAACGTTCGCATATTTGCGTATGGTCAAACAGGTAGTGGAAAAACTTACACCATGGTAAGAGTAGGGGCTTATTTGGTTGGTTCTCTCGATTCAATGTCTGGGAAAAAGTTGTACCCAGGGGCAATCTATAAAGTAGATAATTTTTGCCTGGATAAACAAATCTGAATATGAGTTGTTTTGTTAGAAGTATGTACTTGAAATTGGTGAATGAAGAATAGAACGTTGGATCAAGCTATCAACGATAGATCGGAGCAGCTGGGAGGCCTGGCTCCCAGACGTTTGTTTTCTATGCACGGGCCTAGAGGCTTGCCTAGGAGGCAACTAAGCACAATGAGCTGAGCTAATTTGGTCCTCCGCAGGCCGGAGCATTTTGTCTGTGAGCCTTGAAGCAAACAAGCCCTAGCTCCATCCAACACTTTTATTCCATCACTCCCTTCTCGAGGTGCAAGTAGGACAAGTTGTGAACAAGTTGCGGTTACGCACCGACCGCTTAGTGTTCTGGCGGGCAAATCGTGACCGCCGAGCATTACTCGGGCATAGCGGCGACCACTAGCCCGCAACTCTGCGAGACATAAGGTAGTTTTGCTTTGCGAGTCGCGTAAAAAACCCGACTTCTAACCGCACTTTGATTACAAAGACAAAACACTCATGATATGGACCCTTGGCGAGCGGTGGTGTAAAATTGGTGTGTCGGTTGTAAGTGGCAAAATGGGCGGCTTTCGGCGACGCAGACCCATGGTATTGACCCATTCGACCCGATTGGGCGACCCATGGGCGGGTGACGCCCATAGGCGGAGTGACGGACCGAACGCGACCGTCGCCCTTTAGATTACATCTTGCGTCTTGCGAGCCCGTTTATTATCAGACCAAATGTGGCCCGTTTAGCCCATTTGGCCTGACAAAATGAAAAAAAATCAAAAAAAAAATCCAAAAATATTCTAGAAAAAATAAAAAAAATGTGTAGAATTCAAAAGTAGACATGAAAATTGAAAAAAAAAAACTGACCATATTGAAAATGTAATAGAATTTTATTAATGTTCAAATAGCTAGCTAGTTAAAACATTTGTCATTTAGCTCATAAAGACATGAAAAATTGAAAAACAATCCTAGAATATATATATATATATATATATATATATTAAAAAATCAAAATAAATTTATATATACTTATAAAATGAACTATATAAAATTTTAAAACTACAATATAAAACCATATAAGTATTAAAAATAGAAAGAAAATCATATAAATATGAATAAATAAAAATTAAATTATATATGTATATTAAAAAAGCGATTAATAGTGCCCTACTTGAGTAGTGCGTCTTGAAATGTCGTGCCAGTGGGTCGACACTATTCGTCTTGCGTCTTGCGTCTTGGCTTTATTATTAGTCTTGCGTCTTGGCCCGAGCCTGACGAAACTATCGTGTCGTCTTGTGTCTTGGCCGCCCGTGAATAGTGTCATCTGCCGTGTCGGTCAGAAGTCAGACCGGCGATTAATAGTGCCTCGTGCCGGCCCGGTAGCACGCAGTCCATTAACCCGACTCTAGTGGGCCATGATACCTAACGGCGGTAAGCGACTCTACTAAAGCAGACTTGTGACTTGCATTAGGATTACGCGAGCAACCTCACGGTGTTAACGAAAGTCGAAGCATGTGTTGTACAACTCACAAATATTTGTGTAAAATGCGTATAAGATTCGACTATTTTTAGTCTAAAAGCAGTCAAATTTTAGTTCATTTACAACTTCATTATACATAAATTATAGTAATTTATGTATATAATTTATGTTCTTGGTTACTATAATTATTATCAAAAGTCTTTATAACTCATATTTTCCATCACATGATTCAAATTCTAACATATACTTTGAGATACAGAGCAAAAACAAAGATATAAAAAAAATAAAATTCTATACCAACAAAATACGGCAATACGGTGAACCCGTTATGTTCCGAAAAAGCATAATAAATTTGGACCCAATTCATCATATGAGAAGAAATGAAAATATCAAAGCATATCGAATAGATGAAAATTTGACTCTTTTGATAAAAGGAAACTGTCGAATGTTGTTTAGCAAATCTCCAAATATTTCATGTTTCTCTTAGAGACATGATCGATCTGCACATGATATATATAGAGCTCTTACATACATAAAATGTTTCTGATCATTTGGCCAGACACAAGGAGAAAATGTTTAATTCCTGAAATGCAAGAGCTGTGATATATTTGCCTAAACTAGAGGGATAAAAAGGGGAGAGAGATCTAAAGAATCTTATCACACGGGCAGACCAAGCTTTCTTGGAACAGGATGGGAACGAACTTATTGCGATGGCCGCGAACACCCAAGCGGTAAACCGTCTCCAGTGAGGCGATCTGGCGGGTCTATCGCAAACTTCGTGGACTATCTGGGTTGCCCACATCAGCCACTTAGAATTAGTAATTGGTCCACAAACACACGCTTAGTCTTTTTATGAGGCGGGTTAAGCAAGCTTACGGATAACCCGTGTCGCTTTCATCCTACTCCCTCCACACACAAAAGTATAAATGAAGAGTCCAAACACCCCAAACCAACTGAAAATGCAAATGATCTACTTACAATCCTTACCATGTGGATTAGGAAGGCAAGCCTACAAATCTGGGTGTCAGACCACGTGGGATTCAAGCACTGTTCGATCGAGTTTCAGAGAGCAACAGCAGGTTTCTGTTCACTTTCAGTATGCTCGAGATATACATGGGGAACCTACGAGATCTGCCAGTTCAGGAGTGAGAACAATGGGTTTAAGGATGTGCCAAGGTAATTTCCTAAAATTGTTGGAAGGAAGGGTACTTTTTTTTTGCAAGACAAGGAAGTAATGAAATTCTTTTACAGTCTACGATTTATCTAAAGAATGGCAAAAGAAACAGAATTTAAAATATCTAATATATGTTGGTTCTGAACTTCCCACTTACAACAAATAGAAGAAAATGTTAGTTGGAGCCAGTTCTGACCGAGTGACTGTAATGCAGCAACAGTAATGAACCACTAACAGGGTCAGTTAAGTATCTGTTGTCCAATTATGTTGAATAAAAATAAAATGTATTCTGGACATGGTTTAGTATTTTAACAAGTTTTGAGCATAATTCCAATTAGGGGTGAAAGCGGATCGGATAATTTCCGACCGATTTAGGCGGAAATGGATTCAGATTATCTCGGATCAGATTTTTCTTGAATAATTTTGGATTGGAAACAAATTCGGCTTTTTGTCGGAAGCGAAACAAATACGATGCGCATACTATCAAGCGGATCACGGATATGAATACGGATTATCCGGATAAGGCGAGTTCGGATATCTGGATTTTGGCCCAAAAGAAAGGAGATTTTAATTGATTTTCGAATTTTAGAAAATGCAACAAATCAAATAGTCTTTTAGAAAATAACAAATAGAGTTAAAAATTCTAGAAAAAATCACAAAAATTTGTTGAATAATTTTGAACTTAATAAAATTAATTCCAACTTAAAATTGGTTTTTTGCACATAAATTATTTTAAATTTTTGCAAAATAGGAAAAACTTTTTAAAATCCGAGAAAATTCAAGAAATTAATTAAAATGTCCTTTTCACTTTAAATCCAATAAAATCCCAGAAAACTCAATAATTTTTATTTTTGACATTAAAAACTAGGAAATTGATAATTGACTTTATTTTATTATTTTTCTTTTTAACAAAGAAAACTCTTTTAAATATCGGAAAATCAATAAAATAATAACTTTATTAATTTTATTTTTGGTAATATACTTTGAGATGTTATAGTCATTTGCGTATAGATTAACCATCTAGCCTAATCAATGTTATTGTGAACTAAGTTTTATGTATGTAATGCACTAAGTGTGAATCGTGATGACTTGTGACTTTGTGAGTTATGACTTATGAGCTAAATATGGTAAACTAAGTGTTATATTTGTGATGAACTAGTTAATGCAGCTTGTTAGTACCAATATTATGTGTAGTTCTTGAAAATATGAACAATTCATGAATGTTTGCATCAAATAAACTAGTTATATGTTTTCGTTAATTTACGGTATACAATTTAAGGGGTTTTCATGTTAGAAAAATATCATAACCGTATTCATTTCGATTCATATTCGATATTATCCGTACCCGTATTTGTATCAAGGTATTCATATTAAATATCGAATCGGAAAAAATACAAAAAATATGGCGAGATCCATTATCCGTCCGTATCCAATCCGTTTTCACCCCTAATTCCAATACAGTTTTGATGCATTTTGGGACTCAGCTGTACCCTTGTTTCCTTTGATCCTATCTAACGTTATGAATCTATTGACTTGTCAATATTTTGCAATTTTGGATTTGCTTGTGCCTGCACTGATGTGAGGCTGTCAACCTATGTGAATATGCGCTAGCATGCTTTCCAATCAAACCAAAATGCATGTATACCTTAATCCTGGCTACAAGTTTTAAAGGGCTTCCTGTAACTACATGAAGACATATCACATGTCAGTTGGAAAGTAGTTAGATTTATGGTTCTTTTTATGTAAATATTGTTATGTCCATGTTGAAAGTTCTTAAAAAATGTCACCTTGGTGCTGTACTTGTGTCCCTACGTTGTATACAGGTGCAACACAGACAACAAATGATTGTGGTCACAGTTTCTAGAACATTGTGAATACCACATCAATGCATAGACAACCAAGCAGTGTGTAGAGAACCCAAGTTTGAGTGTTTACACCGTTGAAGGATCTAAATGGAAGAGAATCATTTCCTCTCAGTAAAAGGAAAGACAATCCTAATCGTCTACTTGAGATATGAATTGCTTTGGGTTGTCCCTGCTTCCTATATTTTTGGATAGTGCAGGCTTCTATATATCTGTGCACTTATCAACTTTTTCTCTTCTTTTTTTAAGGAATTGATTGTTTACTGCATCTCTGCATACAGCCTTTCCATTAAAACATACCCCGATGGTGGGATCGAGATTGAAAACCTAGTGGCAGTTACTGTGAATAGTTTTCAAGAAGTGAAAAGATTATATGAAGTGGGGACCCGTCTTAGATCAACAGCTACCACTATGGCTAATTCTACATCAAGCATATCTCATAGGTAACATTTTTATTTTATTGAAGAAAAGCACGTGTTGATTTTTATAACAATTAAGAAGACATTAACCATGCTTACTGAAACCTATTATGCTTGGATAAAACATGGCTGCATTTAGAAAGAAAACACCATGGGAGAATTGCTTTCCTGAAGCCTTATACTTCTCTCTATGCATTTATGCAACTGTTTGATTCACATTTCATTGACCTCCTTCAACACGCCTGAGAGAGAGAAAAAAGCAAGAAACAAATTATGGATGATTGATCTAGGTGGAAGTGAAAGACTTGTAAAGACAAAAAGCAACTGGGAAAAGGCTCAAGGAAGGCAAAGCCATAAATTTGTCATTGTCAGCCCTAGGGGATGTGATTGATGCACTACAAACTAAAAAAGTCCATGTCCCTTATAGGTGAGTGGAATCCATTATGTACTCATGTTTGGCAGTTGGTACAGTAGATTACCATTTTATCCATAAGTTTTAAGGAAATGTTATCATTTCACTTTTCTATTTCACAGGAATAGTAAGCTTACACAAGTTCGAGAGATTCTCTAGCATAGTTATTAAGGCGGTAAGATGAGACAAGGCGACCCACCCCTCACACTTTTTAAGCATTAAGGCGTGAGACATGCTACTAATGACTAGCTAGAGGCGGATGAAAGGAGCTTCCGTGCACAAAAAATCTCATTGCAGAGCCAGCTAGAAGTTGTTGGAAGTGCTCTAAAAACAATGCTTGGAACTCGGGTTTTGTCTTGCAATGAAGTCGCAACTTTTACGATGTTCTTACCCTTTATTTATAGTGATAATTACAACTAGATAATGCCGTAGTGGCACAGTAAACATGGCCCTAGTGGCTCCTAAAACACTGACCATGATCTCTTGCTTGATGCATGCCTTTGCTAACTACTTTGACTAAAACCACGAAGAATAGCTCCTCTGAGACTCTTGACCGACTCCAAGCGACCTTGAACAAGCGCAAACAAAGATACACAAGCACACCGGATTACACTAACAATTCTCCCCTAATCCTTGTGTCTTGATCTGATTTGATTAAGACCATTCCAATCCTTGCACAAAGCTCTTGGAACTTGACTCGCCCAAGTGCCTTTGTTAAAATGTCGACAAGTTGGTCCTTGGTGCCGATGAAATCGGCCGATGCTCCCATCCTCCATGCGATCCACGATGAAATGGTAACGAATCGATGTGCTTCTGCGTTCATGGAAGACCGGGTTCTTGCTCGGCGCCAAAGCGGACTTCTTTGTCCACCTTCAGCTCGACCACCTCGGTTTTTCTCCCATGGAGTTCAGCGAGTAACCGAGCCAACCAAAGTCCTTGTGTCACGGCGGTAGTGGCGCTACATACTCGCCTCACAAGATGCGGTGCCACCACCCTTTGCTTGAGAGATTGCCAACTCACCAGCGGCTACCAAGGAAGAACAGCGTGCCGCTCGTGCTCTTCCTTGTGTCGATGTCGCCGGCGTGGTCACTGTCGCTGTAACCAATCAGCTGTGCCTCTCCATCCTTCCACATGTAGTGTAGTCCATAGTGGATTGCCGGCGACGTAGCGAAGGATGCGCTTTACGGCCGCCAAATGCTCCTCCGTTGGCCACTCCATGAAACGACTCACGAACCCAACGGCAAACGCCAGGTATGGCCGTGTGTGGACGAGGTAGCGGAGGCTGCCGACGATACGTCGATACTCCGTGGCGTCCACCTCCATAGCTGTGCTGTCCCGGCTGAGCCTGAGCCTCTCCTCCATCGGGGTGTGGGTTGGATTGCAACTTTCCATGCCGACCAACTGCAGAATCCGCACGGCGTAGTGTGCCTGGCCAAGACTGATGCCGCCGCTGTCCTGCTGTACTTCAATTCCGAGATAAAATGACAGCAAACCAAGATCACTCGTCTGGAATTTGATCTTTATCTCGCCCTTGAAATCCTCCACCGCCTCCATGGATGACCCAGTAATGATCAAATCGTCCACGTAGACCCTGACGAGCAGAGCCGTGCCGCCGCGGCCGCACCGGTAGACAGCGTGCTCGTGTTCATTCTGCTTGAATCCGAGATTCTTGAGTGTGTGGTCGAGCTTCGCGTTCTAAGCCCGCGGCGCCTGGCGCAGGCCATAGAGCGCTTTGCGCAGCCACAGGACCTTCCCTTCTTCTCCGGCTATGATGAACCCCGGTGGCTACTTCACGTACACCTCCTCCTTCAATTCTCCGTTGAGGAAGGCGGATTTCACATCCATGTGGTGGACGGGCCACCCCTCCTGGGCAGCAATGGTGAGCATCAACCGAATGGACTCCATGCGGGCGGCGAGAGCAAACGCCGTCGAAGTCAATCTTTGGCTTTCTTTGGGCGAAGCCCTCGCAACAAGCCGCGCCTTGTGTTTGATCACCACACCGGCCTCGTTCTTCTTGACGAAGACCCATTTGAGACCGATCGAGGCGGTGGCGTGCGGCGATTGATGAGCTCCCATGTCTTGTTCCGTTCCACGGCGTTGATCTCCTCACGCATGGCCCGCAGCGCCACGCCTCGTCTCATTTGGCCTCGGCAAATGAGCATGACTTCCTTGCACTTGCAAGGTGCGATTCACCTTATCCGGCTCCATAATCACGAACCCCGGCGGCGCAGCTCCACTCCTGACCAGATTGTCCACGGTGCGGTACCGTCTGCAGTGTGTGTCGTCTTGACTGCGTCGAACTGTAGTCGTTCGTTGGTGGTGAGACGAATTCCGGCGCAGGCGGGGCCGAAACGGGAGTTGGTGTCGCAAGAGTGCTTGGAATTGCTGCGGGCAATGCTAGAGTTGGCGGTGAAAGGGTCCGAGCTCCTTGCGCCGGCTGGACAAGCTCGTCTCCCGTCCTTTGAGCCTTTGGAGTTGCCGCCGCCGCAACATGGGCGAAGGTGTACTCGATGGTGAAGTCGTTGGCGGGATGCGTGCCGTCATAGTTCTCCGCCGCCCAATTCCAGCCGCGATCCTCGTCGAACACGACGTCGCGTCGCGATCTTATGACGCCGCGTCGTCGGGTCGAAAGCGGTATGCCTTCATCCCTCCTCGTGGGCGATGAAGGCAGCGAAGTCTTTGCGATCGTCGAGCTTGCGGAGGTGGCCCTACTCCTTCACGTCGCTAAGCGGTAGAAGATGCGGGCGGGTCGCCGGCTGCGTCGTGCCACGCCTCATAGGGCGTTTTCGACGAGGCTTTTGGTGGGGATCGATTGAGGAGGAACACCGCCGTAGTCCCGCCTCCCCAAAATTCGGGTGGCATGCCCTTTGCTTGATAGTCTTGCGAAGTGGACACCACGGTGCAGGTTCGCCGCTCGACCACGCCATTCTGCTGCGGGCGTGGGGCGAGTGTTACTGCCGGTGGTCATTTTCCCTTTGGCCACCGAACTGCGTCCAGCGAGTCTTGGCCACCACCGGCGACTCGCCGGCGAGCAAATCTCGTGCGACTTGAACCAAGCAAGCCTTTAGTATTTCTCTGTTGTATAGGATGCTCTTTGCTATTTGTCTCTCAACTGCACATGTATACATTTGGCCTTTGTCCTCCTGGAATATATAAGGTCCATTTGTAACATGGTATCAGACCCAGGGTAGGGTTAGGGTTTCTCTCCTCCCCACCCATCCAAACCCTATATCACTACTCACAGCCGTCGCTGCCGCCTAGTCGGTCCCTGGACCTTCCCACTCTTTGCTCCTTAGATCCCGCCGCCACCGCATTGATCTAAAGCCGCTGCTGCCACTTAGGAACACTGTTTTGGACACTGTCGCCTCGGATCCGGCGCCACCGGCTCTCGTCCTCTGCGTAGGCTTCTACTGCCGTCGTCGGCTTGTCCTCTGCTATGGCTTCTACTACCGTCTCCGTACCTTCCCGAAGGCTGCCGCAGATCCAGCTCATTCGGCCTCAGATCTTGTTGCCACCTTGTCCATGTCCTTGCCGCCTGCTGCAGCTGTGAACCCGGCCCCTTCACCATCGGATCTCATCGCCCCTAGCATCCTCCACGCCTCGGGTCCTTCTCCGAAGTCATTGTTGCCTCTGCTGACTTTGGCATCATCGCTGATGCGTCTACGCTTGTTGTTCGCGCATGATGGCACCTCCCGGTGGTTGAGGGTGCGTCTCGGTTTGAAAGCCAGCGGTCATCTTCAATGGGCTAAACTACATGAGTGGGCTCGACACATGCGGTTACATGAGGAGCTAAGCGGCTCTGGGGCTACCTCACCGTGGCGGCCTTGCTGCCTTGCCCTACCACCGGCCGAGCCTACCTTTCCTCTGGATGCCAGCGAGGCTACTCGAGAGCTTGCCATCGCCTTTGAGGAGGTGATGGAGGTGTATCAAGCGTAGGTCCATGCCTAAGGTGTGGCGGGGCGGCGAGGCTCGTGCTTCGCCATTCGGTGGGTAGCATGGGCGTCGACCTCTCTATGGGCGTGCTTGAGTTCTTGATGTCTCTGCTAATGTGGGGCGCCTCTGTGACCACTATGAGCCGACAGCGATGCTATATACCTCTCATTCATGCACTAAGCGCGATCTATGATGCATCGTCTGCGATCTGCATGCAGAGGTATGGATACGGCGATACAAGCGATACCCCATTCCCCAAAAGGATACGACAATACGGATGTGTGTATATATATATATATATATATATATATATATATATATATATATATATATATATATATATATATATAGATGTGAATTTACCTATGAATTTACCTGTTAATGTTAATTGAACATAACACTAAAGAATTTATTAACTTATCTGTACTATGACCAGCAATGAGAGTTCGAGTGTTATAGTGGAGATATCAATTCATTTTTCCCTCTTACGTTTACTCATCTTTGCACGAGCAAGGAAACTAAGCCCTCACTTGATTCTAAGCATTTGTCATTCACAACTTTTATCAGCAGACAAAACCTAAAAGAGTTCAAAAACATTGTCTTTGCGAACAAGATAGGGACTTCACTCTGTTGATGGTTTGAGATCGAGGAAAGGGAATGTGGAATGAATTTAGGATATAATGTTAGCAACACAAGTGTCAATCTTTATCAAGATCACTCTGGAAGTGATCCTGAACAGAATGATCACTCGTTTTCAATAAATTCAGAAAATCCTACGAAAAGGCTATCAAGTGAAACTGATTACACATCGAAATTTGGAATCTGATGGATACTCGGTAACTCCTAATGAAGTGCTAATTATTTCGACAAACTTTGATAACACACACTAGCTCATAATTCATGTCTGAATTTAACAATTACATGCTAAGGTTGTGGGGTAGGGTTAGAATAAGTGGGATGGGCCTGAATTGTGGGCCGTATCGAGGTATCGGGAAGTATCGGTTTTTTTCTTTTTAAAAAAACATAAATGTTTTCGATACTTCCCAATACGTATCAGAGCCTTACCTGTATCCGATACGTATCGGGATACTGGTACGTTGTTGGTCAGGAGTATCGATACATCAGAGGGCGCAGTCCATTCAGCAGATGGATGCTACCGTGGACGTGTTCTACAAGCAGGTGTCTGTTGTGTGGCGTCAACTTAACTCTCTGGGACCAGGCATATGTCGGACCTGTCCCTGTTGTGTGCGCTAGTGGGCTCACCTGGAGACTCATCGTCTCTACGACTTCTTGACACATCTCCAGTCCGACTTCGAGCCCGCTCATGCTCAGCTACTAATGCACTAGCCTCGTCCGTCCCTATTGGAGGCCCTTACTTTTGTCTGTGCTGAGACTCACCTTTGTGTGGAGGGGGGAGGGGTAAACTGCAATCCCCTTCTGTCTTGGCTGCTAGTGTCTCTGCTCCACTAGCTCTGTCTCCTGCACCGGTGCCTCAGCCTGCCCTGGTGGCGACTGGCACTGCTCTAGGTCTCCACTGTGACTATTGTGACCATGTTGAGCACACGTCCCAACAGTGCTCACTTTGATTCGCCGCCTCAGCACCTGGGTCTGCTACTCGGTCCTCTGGCTTTGCGCCACCACCTCCCCCTTCCTCAGGTATCACATCCCCTTGAATCCTTGATTCCGGTGCTTATTTTCACATGACACTGGATCAGGGTTAACAATTTCGTTTTTGAAAAAAATTCGTTGGTGGCCGAAAGAGCCCAAATCACCGAAATTTCGGTCCAAAATTTCGGTGCGCTTTCAAACTGGTTTGAATCAAATTTGAATTTAAAATTTAAAATAATCACAAAAAATAGTGCACTGGGTGGGATTCGATCCCAGGTCTTTAGGGAAGAAGCACACAGGCGTTGCCACCAGGCTACAGCCGGCTTGGAGATTTTATACTAGTGGTTACTCCTTTTAACCCTCCAAATTCTCTCCAAATTCAAACCAACCGAAAAAATTTGAGCGAATTGAAATTCTTTCGGGACCCAGCGAAATGAATGAAATTTCGGCCATCTCGCCGAAATTTCAATGAAATTGATAACCCTGCACCGGATTCCACTAACCTCATTTCTCTGAGTCCTCCTGGTCTTCCTCTCACAGTTCAAACTGCAGATGGTTCCTCTCTTCCTGTTGCAGGACGAGGCACACTCTCTACTTCCGTTCGTGTTCCCATAGTTTCTCATGTTCCTAAACTAACAATGCAGCTTATGTTAATCGGTCAGATCATTGATCATGGTTGTCGTATCATTCTTGAATCTAACTCTTGTTGTGTTCAGGATCGTTGCACAGGGATTCTGGTTGGGATTGGTCCTAGGCGCCACAATTCTCAGCGTCTTTGGGAGCTCGATTGGCTGCACCTCCCTTCCGCTGCCTCCACCAGCCAGTCAGCCAGTACTATCGTCTCCGTTTCAGCTCCGTCTTCCACTACTACTTTTGTCTAGTGGCACCATCGGTTAGGTCACATTGGTGGTTCTGGTCTTTCTTCGCTAGTAGGGAGTGGTGTCTTAGGTTTTGTTTCTAGTGACACTGCTCTACACTATACGGGTTGCAAGCTTGGTAAGCAGCTGCAACTCTCATATCCCTCTAATGATTCTGTGTCTCAGTATCCTTTTGATCTTATTCACTCTGATGTATGGGGCCCAGCCCCCTTCGTTTTGATAGGGGGTCATAGCTATTATGTGATCTTTATTAATGATTATTTGAGATACACTTGGCTCTATCCTATGTCTTCTCACAGTCAGGTCCTCTATATTTACCAACAGTTTGCCACCATGGTTCGCACTTAGTTTTACTTGTCCATTCGGGTTTTTTTGTGTTGACTCTACTGGAAAGTACCTCTCGATTGTACTTCGTCGTTTTCTAGCTAAGCAGGGTACTCTTCCTCAGTACTCTTGTCCTAGTGCTCATGCTCAAAATGGTGTCTCTGAGCGTAAGCATTGTCACCTTCTCGAGACAGCTCGCGCTCTTATGCTTCTCATGTTCCATGTCACTTCTGGGCTGAGGCTATTTCTATTATTAACCGTCAACCTTCTTCTGCTCTTCATGGTTGTACTCCCGCTGAGCTCCTTACTGGTACGACTCCTCGCAGTCACCTCTGGTGTTTTGGTTGTGTCTGTTACGTTCTTCTTCCACCTAGTGAGCGCACCAAGCTGACTGCTCAGTTGGTTGAGTGTGTTTTCCTTGGCTACAACATTGAGCATAAGGGTTATCATTGTTACGACCATGTTGCTCACAGGATGAGGATCTCTTGCGATGTCACTTTCGATGAGTCTCGTCCTTACTACCCTCATGCTTCTACCACCAGTTCCGCTTCCCTTGAGTCAATTTCTTTTCTAACTTTTCCTGACTCTTTGATTCCTCCCCCTGCCCCTATCTTATCTCAGTCACCATGGTCGTCCTCGTCTCCTCCAGAGGATCCTACCAGTTCTTCCGTTGAGATTTTCCCTTTTCCACTTCACTACTCACGTAAATCTGCGGCCTACTACTACTCCAGTTGAGGCCTCTTCCGCTCCTTCCCTCTGCTATAGTCTCTCCTCCTAGATGCGACCTTCGTGATCGGTGTCTTGTCAGGGCTCTGGCGTTCTGACTTGATGTTGCTCTTGTGGAGCCTCGACTTCTGGGAGAGGCATCTTTCACGAGAGTGGCGGCCTGTGACAATCGAGGAGATTGTTGATCTGGAGTGTACTGGGACTTGGGATCTTGTTCCTTTACCTGCTCAGTTGCCTGTGTCATTCCTATCACGTGCAGGTGGGTGTACAAGATCAAGACCTGTTTGGATGGCTCCTTTGAGCACTACAAGGCTTGTCTTGTGGCACATGGCTTACAGCAGGAGCATGGTCGTGATTATGATGAGACTTTTGTTCCTGTTGCTCACATGATCGCTGTTCAGACTCTACTTGTTGTGGCCTCTGTTCGCCAATGGTCCGTCTCTCAGTTGGACGTCAAGACTGTCTTTCTCAATGGCGAACTGTGTGAGGTCAACATGCAGCCACCTCCAGGGTATTATGTCCCTGACGACATGGTTTGTCGTCTTCGTCGCTCTCTCTACGGTCTCAAGCAAGCTCCTCGTGCCTGGTTTGAGTGCTTCTCCTCTGTCATCAATGATGTTGGTTTCTCCACCAGCGATCACGACCATGCTCTCTTTGTTCACACTTCCCCTCGTGGTCGGACACTTCTCCTTCTGTATGTCGATGATATAATCATTATTGGAGATGATCCTCAAGACATTAAATTCGTGAAGAAGCGTCTTAATGACAAGTTCTTGATCTCTGATCTGGGTCCCCTTTGGTACCTCCTTGGGATTGAGGTTTCTTCGACGCTTGAGGGCTACTATCTCTCCCAGGAGAAGTACATTCGGGATCAGCTTGCTCGCGCTGGTCTCACTGATCAGCGCACGGTGGATATTCCTATGTAGCTTGGAGTACACCTTCGACCCACTGATGGTGAACCTCTTGAGGATCCCACTCGCTATTGTCACCTTGTTGGGAGCCTTGTCTACCTTAGGATCACTCGACCTAACATTTCTCACTCTGTTCACATTTTGAGTCATTTTGTTTCGGCTCCCACTCAGCTACACTACACCCACTTCTTCGTGTTCTGCGATACCTTCGTGGACCATCTCTCGTTACCTTTTCTTTCCTCGCTCCAGCCCTTTGCAGATTCAGGCATACTTAGATGCGACCTGGGCTAGCGATTACTATGATCACCGGTCTCTTTCTGCCTACTGTGTTTTCCTTGGTTCCTCTGTAATTGCCTAGAAGACCAAGAAGCATCTGCGATTTCTTGTTCGAGTGTTAAAGAAATTTGAGTTGAGGGCTATGGTGTTGTTGATGACTAAGATTACTTGGTTCGATGGCTTCTTGAGAATTTTGGTGTTTACGTCCTGCCGACTCCTCTCTTATCATAAAAGTACGGTGCGATCAAGTATTACTCGAGACCCAGTGAAGCATGAGTTCACCTAGCATATTGGGGTTGATGCTTCCTAAATGAGATCGCAGTGCGGGACCAGTCTGGTTCTTGATGCGTGCCTTGAGCTTCAACTCGTCGACTTCTTCACGAAGGCCTGATCGAGCTCAGCACAATTTTTCCTCTCAAAACTTCGGTGTTATTGATCCATCATAAGTTTGAGGGGGTGTTAGATAGTATAGTTGTGTTAGTATTTCTCTGTTGTGTAGGGTGCTCTTTGCTCTTTGCATCTCACTTGTACACGTATACATTTGGCCTTTGGCCTACCGGAATATAAAAGGTCCATTTGTAACAAATATATTTTCCAAGAAAAGGGCATTACAAATCCAGTGCCATCTGGATGTGGTCAAAGTTATTCCTAATAAAATTGAAACCAAAGTAGGAGAAAGGCGGGGCCAGGAAACATTTTAGAATATGCATATACAGAAGTAAATTATTTTTTCAAAAAATGGTGAAAAAGTTCAAGATGCCAACCATGCGATGCTTTATTTAATATGCATTAAAATGAATAAATTGCATTGTATTCAAATCTAGACAAGCTTTTTGCAAACACCTGCCAATGGTTGAAAATCGACCCAAATCATATTTGTGGGCTAGAGATGTTGTCTGATTGTCTCCATCGAAACAACCATCTTTTTTTTTTGTTGGTATTTTAAGGCACACTGAGACAGAGAAAATACTATAGTACAATGGTATTATAGTATTTTTCCTGAAAATACTCTTAGGTATAGCTGAGGCAAAATAAGTCCAAAGAACAGGCAGGTAGCAATTAGCATATCATTTTGAGACAACAGGTATGCACATGCATAATAAACTTGAAAAAACAGGTAGATCCTGGCCATGTAACTCTAATTGCTGCTAGATAGTAAACTATAAAACCTATATCAAAGTTTAGACTTCATTGTTGGTTGTTCCAACAAATAATTGAAGAAACCATTAAGCTATACAATTACTTCCTAGAATGAAACTAAAAAAGCACCGAATGTAAACTCCATTACATAGAAACTAAAGTCTCTAAGTTACGGTTGATAATCAAGAAACTTTCACAGTAACATGAGTCTGCATGATTGTCAGCTAAGAATATTGTTTATATTTTTTCTGTGAACAAATAACATTTAATTCAGCGATATCATGCCTTAATAGGATTACAGTTTATGTAGTAATTAATGAAATGGCGATGGAATATACACAGCATTACACTACAAACATTTCTTGTAAATCTTTGCTCTGTTATCATATTATTATACGGGAAAATTGCATTGTAGGTCTATGAACTTGCGAGGTTATACCACTTAGCTCCATGAACTTGTATCTTACTTTGTCAGCCCCCTGAACTTGCAAGGTGGTACCACTTAGCTCCCTGAACTTGTATTTTACTTTCTCAGCCTCTTGAACTTGCAAGGTTGTGCCACTTAGCTCTCTGAACTTACGTTAAAGCGAAGTTTGTCGGATGTGAAGTCGGTGACTTCGTCCCTTCCGATTCCGGTGGACTCGTCGCCGCCCCGTTCCAGACATGTTCATCGTCCCCATCACCTCACGCCAACAAAAACGGATTCTTCGGGCCCGGGAACGCACCGTGCTCGTGTCTTCGCCGAAACTCTAATATCGTGGCTTGCCTCGCCCTCGCCCTTGCCTCCTCTGAGTCGGCCGTGAAAGGGAGAAAAATACATTCCCAGTGCCAGAGCAGGGGCATGGTACTTCTCTCTCCCACGGTGATTCGCCAGCTCAGCCTTTTTCTGTTAGCAAACGGCCAAATGGACTTCGTGCAGAGTGAGTAGCTTCTGCTCTGGCATTGGGAATGTACTTCTCTCTCTCTCACGACCGACTCAGAGGAGGCAAGGGCGAGGCCAGTGGTAAGCTACGATGGTGGAGCTCCGGTGAAGGATCTAGACCTACCATTATGTGTTAATGGAGTTTTGGTGATTAATGACAAATCTAATTGTGAGACTAACACTTTCATTGATATACATATTGTGTAGTCTTATTTGGATATAAAGGTAATAATCATGAAGGCATGCATGTGATTAATGACAAATCTAATTGTGAGACTAACACTTTCATTGATATACATATTGTGTAGTCTTATTTGGATATAAAGGTAATAATCATGAAGGCATGCATGTGATTAATGACAAATCCAATTCATTGGATAAACAAAAGGAAAATCCAAGCAGTATGCATTCATAATGATGAATCTATTTGTGAGACTAACATTTCTATTTGTTATATCATGTTAGGTCTCGTTTGGATATAAAGATCAAAAGAGGTATGCATTCTACTTTGTATTTATATATCTTGTTGCATTCCTCGGATCCAAAATATATGTTGAACTCCACCAAAAGTCTAACTTGAATATGTGCATATGTTTCCATTACACATTTGTGTATGCACACATCTAGGGGGAGCTCAATATATGTTGTGTGGTTTCATTAGTATTGATCCATATTTCCTTGTCCATATATAATTGGGATCTTTACTTTGAAACATGTCCTTTGAATATATTTAACTTGCATAGTTAATTTATTCATATGAGTATATGAGACTTGTGTAGTTCATATATTCTTGAATGTATTTAACTTGTGTAGTTAATATATTCATATGAGTATATATATAACTTGTGTAGTTAGTATATACTCATATCCTTGAATATATTTAACTTGTGTAGTTAATATATTCATGTGAGTATATATAACTTGTGTAGTTTATATATGCTCATATTCTTGAATATATATAACTTATGTAGTTAGTATATTCAAGTGTGTATATATGACTTGTGTAGTCTATATACACTTATATGTAAGTATAACATAACTTGTGTAGTTCATGTGTACTCACATATCTTTGAATATGTTTAACTTGTGTAGTTAATATATTCATATGAGTATATGAGACTTATGTAGTTAATATATGCTCATGTATTCTTGAGTTGATCGACTGTGTAGTTCGTATACACTCATGTTGAGTATATATATAACTTATGTAGTACTTATATACTCATACCAAACTCTATTCAATTATTTGCTATTGAAGTGGTTATCATCAATTACCAATGAGGAAAGATTGTGGTATCTTGTCCCGCCATTATGAGTTAATGGTATGTTGTGGTAATTAATGATAATCATATTAATGGAACTAACGTTTCTCCTTGAGTTGGATGAATAGGTTGAGTTCCATGTGGTTGTGACTTGGGATGACATCATGTGTTGATTGTCATCAAGTCAAGTCAAGAGGAGAATGCATCATGTGTTGATGCATATCGAGAAGATCATCATGTGTTGATGCATATCAAGACTCGGGATGGAAGATGTCATCATGTGTTGATAAGCATCAAGTCAAGATCGAAGTGAAGCTTCATCATGTGTTGATGAAGGTCAAGTAAGATGCATCATGAGTTGATGCATATCAAGTCAAGAACCGGAGTTGAAGCAAGGTTGTGCGTCATCAAGCTTCAAGTGTTTGCGCAAGGCAAAGGTATGACTAGCTAGGGCTAAGGATTTGTTCCTAGTCTTTTACGGTCATGGTGTTTGGTTGGATGACCGGATTTCTAGTATAGGTTGCCGTACTATTAAGAGGGTCTTTGACTAGTAGCTTGAGTTTGTCATGTGTTGATAGCTCATTGTGTTTGCTCTAGCTCACTTTAACATTTTGCCAATATTTGCGAATGTGTTTTGCAAATAGTTGTGGCTCATGGTTAATCCTTGTAGCATGTGACTTAAGTTTGCGAATGCGTTTTGCAAATGGTGTAAGTCCATGTACCTTATTCCTTGTGGTGTGATTCTAAAAGTGTGCAAATGTGTTTTGCAACTTGTTGAGAATCTCACTTGAATCCTGTTTGCATCGCGCGTCAATTTCGCAAATGTGTTTTGCAAATTGAGTTGAAGCGAAGTGCAATTGGTGGGATATTCTAAAAGTGTGCAAATGTGTTTTGCAACTTGTTGAGAATCTTACCTTTGAACCCTTGTTTGCATTGCGCATCAAATTGGCGAATGTGTTTTGCAATTTGAGTTGAAGCGAATGCAATCTGTATTTTCTCGGAAAATCGGATGAACCGGCGTGTTGTGGCGATACGACCGGGATGCGGTCATACCGGCGCTTATGCTGTGATACGACCGCAAGCTATTGAGCATCGTTGCTCTGGTTGAGAAGCGGTAATCCGGCGTGTCTTGGGCGATACGACCGTAGTCCGGTTGTTCCGATTATTTCGTGGCGGTTCAAGTTTTCGAGAGAAGATGCATTTGTTGCTCATCTTTCGGTTTTGAGAAACCCTTGGGCGGTAGTACCGGCGTGTGTTGGCGATACGACCGCGATCTTGTTCGACCGCTTTCTTGGTGCGGTTGTAAAATTCGAACGAGTTGTTCGTGGGACTTAGCCGCATTTGGCGCTCCTTTGTGGAGCGATACGACCGCAGTGTTTGTGCGGTTGTACCGATTGTTCTTGATCTGACCGGGCCTTAGTTGGCGGTCGTTCGATTTGGTGACCAACGGCTAGTTTTATAGCCGTTGGAGGAAAAGCGATACGACCGGCCCCATAAATGATCGTTCGATTTCCTAACTTTTTCAAAGAGACTTTGTCCCAGCGGCTAGTTTGTGTGTGTGGGCTATAAATACCCACCTTGGCCGTGTGAGGAGAGTTCTTTGGTGCCCTTTGAGTTCTATTGAGCTAGTGCAAGCCTCTCATACTCTTTTGTGCATGTGTTGCACTTAGTGAGGTTAGAGAGCAAACCCTAAGTGCATGTGTTGCCTTAGGTTGTGGATTTCGTATCCATAGAGCTTTGACACTTGATTGGTTCAAGTGAGAGTTAGAGTCTTGTTACTCTTGGTGTTTGCCGACACCTAGGCGGCGTGGGGCGTCGTGGTCGGTGATCTTCTCAAGTGAAGCTTGTGAGAAGGCCCGGTGTTTGTGAGTGGTGTGGTGCTCGCCATCTCCGGAGAGGAGGAAGGAGCAACCCTAGTGGAGCGAGGTGTTGGTTCGTTTTGGAACCGGTCCAAGTGGTTGGACTTACCTTGGAGGAAGGCTTAATTAGTGGAGCCGGCCCAATTAGTTTGGGTTTCCCTCAGCGTGGATTATGGGAGACCAAGCAAGTCTCCGACCACCACGGTAAAACATAATCGTGTCATTGTGGTTTGCATTCTTGAGCTTTACTATATTGCAATTTATATACCTTGTATTAAATTGCTTATTCATAATGTATGAATGCTTATATTGCTTAGTGCCATTCACCTTGCTAGAATTGATTGATTACTAGTCATATGCTTAATTGTTATATTTGTCAATAGACTTGTATTGTTGGTGCACTTAGGGAACCTAGTTGATTTAGGCTTTAATTGTGCAAAACCGTATTTGTATTAGCTTCGCATTAGAAATCGGTTTTAGAGCCTAAGAGTTTTAAAACGCCTATTCACCCCCTCTAGTCGGCCACCTCGATCTTACAAGTGGTATCGAGCTTGGTCTCTCATTTATTAGACTTAACCGTCTAGAGAGTAAAGGATGGCGACTAGAGATTTAGTGCACCTTGGTGAAGCACCTAAATTTGATGGCACAAATTATGCTCATTGGAAAATCCGCATGTCATGTTATTTTAAGGCCATGGGCCTAAATATATGGCGGATTGTAGATGTTGGCTTTTCTCCTCCATTGGATCAACATGCTCCAACAAATGAGGAAGAGAAATGCTTACATCTCGGCGCTCAAGCAACTAACGCTTTATTTAGTGCTTTGAGTGTAGATGTGTTTGATCAGTATGTGATCTCAAAAATGTTCATAAGATGTGGACCTATCTTCAAGAATATTATGAAAGGTCCATTTCAACTAATGAGGATTGCATACAAGAGTGGGCGTTGGGAGAAGAATGCTCAATCTCAAACTCCGATGATGAAAAGTCCACAAGCTCCTCCACATCAACTTCTAGCTTGAAAATAATGACATATCAACTCCATCAACATCGCCTCATTGCTTTATGGCAAAAGGTAAAAAGAAGGTATATAATGATGATGATAATGATGAACCTTCATATGATGAGTTGATAGATATGCTCGAAGAACAAAATGTTTTTATGGGAAAGGAGGTTTCAAAATTCAAAGTTTTGAAGAAAGAATTTAACTTGCTTCAAAATAATTATGATGTTCTAAAGAATGAACATGAAACCCTCCTTCTTAAAAATTATACTAGCTCTAAAGTGGATATAGGGATTACATGTGATCTATTAGATGATTTGCCTTGTATTGCTCCTACTCCTTGCAATTCATCTAAAATTAATGTATCCACTTCTTGTGATGATTTAATTGATGTGCCTTGTTGCTCAAAATTAGATGCACCTATTTCCTCTATACTTGTTGAGACTAACCTTGTAGAGGAAAACAAAAAGCTCAAGGCCCAAGTCTCAAGTTTGAAGAATGACTTGGATAGAAGCTATAAAGGGAAGGCTACTCTCGATGAAATATTGAGCAAGCAAATATGCTTACAAGATAAGAGTGGAATTGGCTTCACTCCTTTGAAGAAGGAGAATAGCAAGACAAGACACAAGCATAAGACATACAAAGAAAAATATCAAATGTCTTGGTTGTCATGAAAATGGTCATATCGTCTCCGTATGCCCTAACAAGAAGAATGACAAAGGAGGACTTGGTCTCACCGCCAAGAAGAAGGTGGAGAGCATTCCAAAGCAAGATAGAAAACAAGTCAACAATATCAAGTGCTTTGGATGCAAGAAGAATGGTCACATTGCCTCGGTGTGTCCAAATCAGAAGGATGTCAAGTCAAGACATTCAAAGAAGAGGCAAGCCGGAATTGAGCAAGATAAGAAGACATCAAGGGAAGCAAAAGCCCTACTTGCTACAATTCTTGGGAGAAAGGACATTTTAGTAAGGAATGTCCCAAAGGTATCACTCCTAAGCCTATCATCTATAATGATCATTATTTGCTTAGGAAGGATAGAAATGGCAATGTGTTTGCTAGGAATGTTAGTTTACATAAAACTAATGCTATGGCCATTTGGGTGCCCAAAAGTGTTGTGACTAACATTCATGGACCCAACCAAGTATTGGGTACCAAAATGCGCTTAAATGATTAAATAGGTACTTGGAGAAGCATTGGAGGTTTGGCTCATATATGAAGAGGTGGATTCCATCATATACAAAATTGGAGCCAAGCTTAAGGAAGACCAATTCATATCATAAACCAATGCTATCTCGGTAACAAGTATTTACATTGAAGTATCTAGCCCTTATACCTTGTGTAGGTTGCATTCATGTAAAATCTTAAAAGGGTTGTTCTTGCTCTTGTGCTAATTAGTTGTTATTAATTTCTTGAGCAAGAAAGTGGTGGCACATTAAGGGGAGTGCTAAGTCATATACATGTATATCACATCCCTAAGTGTGCCCAAATAAATTAAGTGCTAGTATTGTTTCTCAAAATGAGCCATTTAGCCAAAAGTCAAAATTTTGAAAATTATTAGTATAAAATTTGAAAAACTAGTTGCAAAATGTATTCAAATGATTTCCAAATGTTTTGCAAAGGTTTTGGTTCAAGAAAAACCTATTTAAAATGAAAATGAGTTTCTAGCCAAAATTCTAGATCTTAGAAACTTGTTTTTGACCAAAACTAGATTTTTTGTGTAAAATCTATTCTAAAAGGAATTTGACTTTTGTCCCAAAATGAAAATGATAGAGTTGGCTATTCTAAACAATTTTGGTATTCAAAATATTTCCAAAAGGCCAACTTTGTCAAAAGTTATTCGATTTTGAAACTCATCCAAAATTCAAGGTTGACCTAAGTGGTCACTTTCTAGCACTTAAGTGAGTTTTGCCATATGAACCAAAACTATTCACATGAAAAGGTCCATAATGGTATTTATAACTCATACATGAAATTTGATGCCTTAATTTCTTCATTTGCTCAAATTTGGTTCTTTTGGAGAAGTTTCTCAAAAATGAGCTTTATTGCGAAAATCAAAAGACTAATTCATAAAAACTATATTCATTGAAGTTTGTATCTCCAATCTAATGCATAATGATCCTAGATATATTTATTTGAATACTAAAACAATGATCATTTGCAAAATTTCCTATTCCTTGATCTATTCGAAGCTCCGGAGAATCGAACGATAGGAATTATTAGCGGTACAACCGATTTTGATGACCGAAGCCTTTACTGCAATGATACGACCGAAGAACGGTATGACCGGCAATTGAACTGCGGTTGTACCGATTTTGCTGTTTTTGCAGTCAATTGATTCCATTTCAATTCTATTCAATTCTAAATCTTTTGATTGCCTCCTCATGTCAAGATTGATCCTTGTTATCCTTGCAAGCTACTCACTACTAATTGTCCTTGATTGCAAGTGCAATTATTCAAGTGGTATCCTTTCCAAGAGTAGCTTCTCAAAATCATCTTGACATCGAATAGATTCAAATCTAAATCTTTTGGCTATCCTCTCAAGTCAAGTTGATCCTCGTAATCCTTGCAAGCTACCCACTCATGCTTTGTTGACTCCAAATACCATTTTGATCCTTGTGATATGTTTATCATTCAAGTGGTATTCCTTTAAGTGGTAGCACCTTTTGATCATCTTGATCTAGGCATGAAATTCATATTACTTATGTTTACAAGTGGTATTCTTCAAATGATATCATCTTGTCTTTATAAGTGGTATTCTTTCTAGTGATATCCTTCAAGTGGTATACTTCTTATACCCACCTACAAGTGATATCTATTTCAATCCTTGCCAATCAATTCTTTTCAAACCAAGCTCTCTCCGATACCTCCAATTCATGATATATCTTTTTCATGTGGTATCTCTCCGATACGTTCATTTCATGGTATATGTTTTTTTTTCAAGTGGTATCTCTCTTAAAGTAATCTTCTCTCCAAGTGGTACCAAGTGTCTACAAATGGAATTAATTATTCTTGGTATCATCTTTTCTCTCAAGTGATTCACTCGTTCTCTCTTCTCTTTGGATGCTTTCTTTGAAGATCATTGCAAGAGAAGTTCAAACACCTTGAGATTTCAAGTCTTGTCGACGATGTTCTCTACAAGTGGTATCAACATGTGGATTTACAAGTGATATCTACGAGTATTATTTACAAGTGGTATCTACATGTATTACCAACAAGTGGTATTGTCGACTCATGGTACCTACAAAGTGATGTATAAGGATTATCTTACAAGTGGATACACATAAAGACATTGGGGGAGAATGCTTTTGTGCCTAATGTCAAAAGAGAGTTTTGGATGCAAATCAAAGATCAAGTGGAAGAAGTAGAAGTCATCTTAAGTGTTGGATGGACATATTTCAAAAGGATGACAAAGAGGGAGATAATTGGATAAAGGGAACTTTTGTGCGTCAAAAGAAAAGATATGGATTGGACGAAGAAAACTCTTTGTGTGTCAAAGAAGTATCGTCAAAAAGAAAACCTTTGTGTGTCAAAGGAGAAGATTGTCAACGAGAAGAACCGTTGCGTGTCAAAGGAATGTCTTCAAGAGGAACCTTTGTGTAAGGGGGAGTTTTTCCTAAAAGGTTTTAAAAAGGTATTAATGAAAAAATGCTTTGAGTTTTAAAACGGGTAATCTATTATATGGGAAAACTAATTTGCAAAGACTCCTTATGGCCGTTTTATTGTGGATTTTGTTGTTTTATGCCAAAAAGGAGAATGCTTATTTGCTCAAAATAAAATGAGTTTTATTGCCTAGCTCATAAGTTTTGCAAAGACTCTCCTTTAAGCTTAAGATTTGTTTAGGTTTTTGGTGCTTAATGCCAAAAGGGGAGAATTTGTATGAGCTACATTTGGATGTTAATTTATATGAGCTTTATTTGTTATTTTCTTGATCTCTCGTGTTGCCTAAAAGGGGGAGAATCTTGTGGTGCCAAAAGTGAAAGTTTACCAAGATTCTCTTGTCATTTCAATGCATGCAAATAGTCAAACAAGCTTTATTTCTTATCCTATGTTGACTTATATCCAAATGTTCTCATTTATAAAGGATTTGTCATCAATCACCAAAAAGGGGGAGATTGAAGGATCTAGACCTACCATTATGTGTTAATGGAGTTTTGGTGATTAATGACAAATCTAATTGTGAGACTAACACTTTCATTGATATACATATTGTGTAGTCTTATTTGGATATAAAGGTAATAATCATGAAGGCATGCATGTGATTAATGACAAATCTAATTGTGAGACTAACACTTTCATTGATATACATATTGTGTAGTCTTATTTGGATATAAAGGTAATAATCATGAAGGCATGCATGTGATTAATGACAAATCCAATTCATTGGATAAACAAAAGGAAAATCCAAACAGGTATGCATTCATAATGATGAATCTATTTGTGAGACTAACATTTCTATTTGTTATATCATGTTCAGGTCTCGTTTGGATATAAAGATCAAAAGAGGTATGCATTCTACTTTGTATTTATATATCTTGTTGCATTCCTCGGATCCAAAATATATGTTGAACTCCACCAAAAGTCTAACTTGAATATGTGCATATGTTTCCATTACACATTTGTGTATGCACACATCTAGGGGGAGCTCAATATATGTTGTGTGGTTTCATTAGTATTGATCCATATTTCCTTGTCCATATATAATTGGGATCTTTACTTTGAAACATGTCCTTTGAATATATTTAACTTGCATAGTTAATTTATTCATATGAGTATATGAGACTTGTGTAGTTCATATATTCTTGAATGTATTTAACTTGTGTAGTTAATATATTCATATGAGTATATATATAACTTGTGTAGTTCAGTATATACTCATATCCTTGAATATATTTAACTTGTGTAGTTAATATATTCATGTGAGTATATATAACTTGTGTAGTTTATATATGCTCATATTCTTGAATATATATAACTTATGTAGTTAGTATATTCAAGTGTGTATATATGACTTGTGTAGTCTATATACACTTATATGTAAGTATAACATAACTTGTGTAGTTCATGTGTACTCACATATCTTTGAATATGTTTAACTTGTGTAGTTAATATATTCATATGAGTATATGAGACTTATGTAGTTAATATATGCTCATGTATTCTTGAGTTGATCGACTTTGTGTAGTTCGTATACACTCATGTTGAGTATATATATAACTTATGTAGTACTTATATACTCATACCAAACTCTATTCAATTATTTGCTATTGAAGTGGTTATCATCAATTACCAATGAGGGAAAGATTGTGGTATCTTGTCCGCCATTATGAGTTAATGGTATGTTGTGGTAATTAATGATAATCATATTGTGGAACTAACGTTTCTCCTTGAGTTGGATGAATAGGTTGAGTTCCATGTGGTTGTGACTTGGGATGACATCATGTGTTGATTGTCATCAAGTCAAGTCAAGAGGAGAATGCATCATGTGTTGATGCATATCGAGAAGATCATCATGTGTTGATGCATATCAAGACTCGGGATGGAAGATGTCATCATGTGTTGATAAGCATCAAGTCAAGATCCGAAGTGAAGCTTCATCATGTGTTGATGAAGGTCAAGTAAGGATGCATCATGAGTTGATGCATATCAAGTCAAGAACCGGAGTTGAAGCAAGGTTGTGCGTCATCAAGCTTCAAGTGTTTGCGCAAGGCAAAGGTATGACTAGCTAGGGCTAAGGATTTGTTCCTAGTCTTTTACCGGTCATGGTGTTTGGTTGGATGACCGGATTTCTAGTATAGGTTGCCGTACTATTAAGAGGGGTCTTTGACTAGTAGCTTGAGTTTGTCATGTGTTGATAGCTCATTGTGTTTGCTCTAGCTCACTTTAACATTTTGCCAATATTTGCGAATGTGTTTTGCAAATAGTTGTGGCTCATGGTTAATCCTTGTAGCATGTGACTTAAGTTTGCGAATGCGTTTTGCAAATGGTGTAAGTCCATGTACCTTATTCCTTGTGGTGTGATTCTAAAAGTGTGCAAATGTGTTTTGCAACTTGTTGAGAATCTCACTTGAATCCTTGTTTGCATCGCGCGTCAATTTCGCAAATGTGTTTTGCAAATTGAGTTGAAGCGAAGTGCAATTGGTGGGATATTCTAAAAGTGTGCAAATGTGTTTTGCAACTTGTTGAGAATCTTACCTTTGAACCCTTGTTTGCATTGCGCATCAAATTGGCGAATGTGTTTTGCAATTTGAGTTGAAGCGAATGCAATCTGTGTTTTCTCAGGAAAATCGGATGAACCGACGTGTTGTGGCTGAGACGACGGATGCGGTCATACCGGCGCTTATCTGTGATACGACCAAGAAGCTATTGAGCATGCGTTGCTCTGGTTGAGGAGCGGTAGTACCGGCGTGTACTGGGCGGTACGACCGTAGTCCGGTTGTTCCGATTATTTCGTGGCGGTTCAAGTTTTCCAGAGAAGATGCATTTGTTGCTCATCTTTCGGTTTTGAGAAACCCTTGGAGCGGTAGTACCGACGTGTGTTGGCGATGCGACCGCGATCTTGTTCGACCGCTTTCTTGGTGCGGTTGTAAAATTCCAGAACAGTTGTTCGTGGGACTTAGCCGCATTTGGCGCTCCTTTGTGGAGCGGTACGACCGCAGGTGTTTGTGCGGTTGTACCGATTGTTGCGGTACGACCGGGCCTTAGTTGGCGGTCGTTCCGATTTGGTGACCAACGGCTAGTTTTATAGCCGTTGGAGGAAGGGCGGTACGACCGGCCCCATAACGGCGGTCGTTCCGATTTCCTAACTTTTTCAGCAGACTTTGTCCCAACGGCTAGTTTGTGTGTGTGGGCTATAAATACCCACCTTGGCCGTGTGAGGGAGAGTTGCTGGTGCCCCTTTGAGTTCTATTGAGCTAGTGCAAGCCTCTCATACTCTTTTGTGCATGTGTTGCACTTAGTGAGGTTAGAGAGCAAACCCTAAGTGCATGTGTTGCCTTAGGTTGTGGATTTCGTATCCATAGAGCTTTGACACTTGATTGGTTCAAGTGAGAGTTAGAGTCTTGTTACTCTTGGTGTTTGCCGACACCTAGACGGCGTGGAGGCGTCGTGGTCCGGTGATCTTCTCAAGTGAAGCTTGTGAGAAGGCCCGGTGTTTGTGAGTGGTGTGGTGCTCGCCATCTCCGGAGAGGAGGAAGGAGCAACCCTAGTGGAGCGAGGTGTTGGTTCGTTTTGGAACCGGTCCAAGTGGTTGGACTTACCTTGGAGGAAGGCTTAATTCGTGGAGCCGGCCCAATTAGTTTGGGTTTCCCTCAACGTGGATTATGGGAGACCGGCAAGTCTCCGACCACCACGGTAAAACATAATCGTGTCATTGTGGTTTGCATTCTTGAGCTTTACTATATTGCAATTTATATACCTTGTATTAAATTGCTTATTCATTGTGTATGAATGCTTATATTGCTTAGTGCCATTCACCTTGCTAGAATTGATTGATTACTAGTCATATGCTTAATTGTTATATTTGTCAATAGACTTGTATTGTTGGTGCACTTAGGGGAACCTAGTTGATTTAGGCTTTAATTGTGCAAAACCGTATTTGTATTAGCTTCCGCATTAGAAATCGGTTTTAGAGCCTAAGAGTTTTTAAAACGCCTATTCACCCCCCCTCTAGTCGGCCACCTCGATCTTACATCCGGCGAAGACGTGAGCACGGTGCGTTTCCGGGCCCGAAGAATCTGTTTTCGTCGGCGTGAGGTGACGGAACGATGAACACGGCTGGAACGGGGTGGCGACGAGTTCACCGAACTCAGAGGGGACGAAGTCGCCAGCATCACATCCGATGAACTTCGCCTCAACGCAAGTTCAGAGAGCTAAGTGGCACAACCTCACAAGTTCAGGGAGTTGAGAAAGTTAAATGCAAGTTCAGAGAACTAAGTGGCACAACCTCGCAATTTTAGAGGGCTGAGAAAGTAAAATGTAAGTTCAGAGAGCTAAGTGGCACAACCTCGCAGGTTCAGGAACCTACAATACAATTTTCTCTTATTATACAAAACAAAATGCATAAATAGCATAAAAAATACACCAATGTGTTCGTGTTAGTGCTTTTGACTTCCGCTTCAGCACTTCAAAGTCCCTATTCTAGAAGCTCTGTATTTACTGATTTTGTTCTTCTCTCAAGGGAAGTTGACAAAGTTCTTTCAAGCTCTTTTAACAGCATGGGTATTTGCTCTTCTAGGACTAGGCACTGTGAGCCTTGGATTAGAGCACGACTTCTTTCATAGCTTGATGCTCTAAAGTAACTAATCACATCATTTTTAGGAGGTAGTACTCAATTTTAAGAGTAACTACTTCAGGAAAGCAATGAGGTGTCTATATATTGTGTGGCACAATGAAATGTACACTGCCAGTTTGCCACAGTGGCAGCTGAATGGCTGATCTGATGGTGAAATAGTTTGTTTGATTACAGAAGTATTCTTTCAGGACAAAAAAAAAAAGAGGAAGAAAGCGTAAGAATGAACAAACGATCATATGAGAAATTTGACATATTATTCTCATACAGTAACTGTTACAGCATATAAAGAAACTATTGCACTTACTAACTCTGAGAAAGATTTGTTTTACATTTCTAAAGTATTTCAGGTGATTTGCATCTGCACACACCACTAATAAATTACATGTCTCGGTAATGCATGCAGTAATGACTAATTTAAAACAAACTATACTAGCAGTGGCGGAGCCAGGAATTTTATGATGAGGGTGCACACTTGAAAGGTTAAAAAAAAAATCTTGTACGACATATAAGTAATTTCACAAATTCAACGCAATTACACAAAGAAAATTCGAAATTAGTTAATAGTGCAATACAAATAGTGCAATACAACGCAATTACATGAATAAAAATATAAAATAGTCCTAAATAGCTAATAGAAATCACAATACCATACGACGCGATCTCATTCCTGGGAAACACTTGATTATATCATCATCACTATATTCAATCCAATTGTACTTATCAAACCAACTAACATTGAAGCGGCGCTTTTACGATATTTCCTTACGGAAAATCATGTTGACGAGGTTGACATGGGCCTTTAAGAATAAATCCTCTTGAATCGCATCTTGATCATTGATAGCATATCTCATGATAGATATCCTTTTCTTTGGGATCATGTGGAAGAAGCTCAACATCATAACATAACTCATCACTTTGTCATTACGGTTGCTTGTGCTTCACTTTGCGATTGGAGTTGAGATTGAGATGGTGCATTCACAGATGGATTCAAGAAGCCACAACTAAAGCCAATTTATTTTCATTTATACTTGCTTCATTCCTCTTCCTTGAGCTTGAGTAGTTTCCTTCAACAGCTTTTTAGGCTTGACTGTCTTGCCATCTCGAAAGAAAGAAATAATATCTCTATTCCTTTTCATTTCTATAATTCAACTTATCCTGCATATACAAATCACAGACGTCTCAGAAGACATTCAAGAATAGAAGTATAGAACATTTCCTACATTCAAAAAGTCAGTAGAGCAACTAGACATTCAATTGATCAATTCAAGACATTAATCAATAATCAATGAAGTATTAAAGTCGGCCGGCTGTCCTCTTTTTTATTTCTTCCATCGGCTGATCATTCCCAATCTCTCTCTCTCTCTCTCTCTCTCTCTCTCTCCCTCTCTTCAGACTCCATTTCCCATCTCGGCATCTCCGGATCTCCCAATCGCCGGCTCGGCTCCCTCATTGTGGCTGGCGGCGCCAGTGTCTCTCTGCCTCACCCGCCGCCGCTGCCCTGCTCCCTCAACCGCCGCCGCCTTGCCTCTGCTCCCCATTGGCCGGCGCCGCTGCCCACGCCGGCCGGCCCTAGGGCTGCCTCCTCTTGCAAGACCACGGCTTGGCCTCCTCCGCCCGGCCACCTCGCTGGCCAAGCCTGCCGCCCCTCCCCAAATCCAATCCCGGAGCCGGAGTTTACCTTGGTGAGGTGTTGCCGTGTTGGAGCCTTGGAGGGGAGTTGGACTGTTGGTCCTCACTCCTCCGCGGCGTGCTCGGGGGCTCGGCAGCGTCCTCAGCGGCGACGGGCTGGGCGGCAGGCGATCGTCGGAGCCTCGGAGGAGCCAAGTCGCCAGCCGCCAGGAGGAGAAGCATTCGCGGGCGGCGTCAGGGCTTGGGAGAAGGCGAGAACCACTTGTGCTGAGCTGTGTGCGTGGGGCTGGGAGTGGGATGGGCTGAGATGCAGACTGCTGAGATGGGCCAAAATTGACTATACTATTGCATACCTAAAAAAAAATTTCAATTTTTTTTGG
Source organism: Phyllostachys edulis (assembly GCA_036346405.1). Lineage (NCBI taxonomy): Eukaryota > Viridiplantae > Streptophyta > Magnoliopsida > Poales > Poaceae > Phyllostachys > Phyllostachys edulis. Next base: position 103,504,690 of record CM070546.1, read on the forward strand.
GGGTGCCTGTGCACCACAGGCACCCCCCCTGCCGCCGCCCCTGTATACTAGAGCAAATTTTGAGCTAAAGCAGAAAAGGGAGTGGCCTATTTTTTTCTATATATGTTGCAAAGGAGAAGCCTGAGGAAACAGCTGATCAGTTAATATCAAGTAACAAGCTCCTGGTAGATGGTTCCCATACCTGTAACCAAAGCTGAAAGGCTTGGACGCTTGGTCCGTTTGGATCATAAGAATGCCAAATCTCTCATGCAAAGACTACTCCATTGAGGATCAAATTTGAGTTTTGACCTTGTGTATACAACCACCTCCCACTCTCAAAATCCTTTTATGAGTTTCATCTATGTTCAGTTGTTCACATATCCCACGATGCAAATATATATCACTTGCTGAGTTCATCCTTCTTCAATACGAAGAAGTACTCCCTCTGTTTATATTTACTAGACGTCCTGTAGTGTGTTTGTCTCTTTGTCAACGTCATATATTCAAAACTGGAGGGAGTAATTCATAAAAGGGATAATTGGCTACAGGACACTGCTAATTGTCCACCTTTGCCAATGGACATCCAAAATTCATGACTTCGTCAGAAGACACCGTAAAAACGTGTAATTCTACCACAAGACACCAAGACGATTATTATATTATTTCCAGGTCTTAGGGAGAGAGAAAATTTTGAAAAAGACTCTGGTACCCTCGCTCGCTTGCCTCCAGCAGCAACACATGGCAAAGAACGCAGTCACCTTCACCAACGGTGAGCATAAGCTCGGTGACGATGCGGATGAGGACGGACGAGGCGGTGCTGGTGAGCACGAGCATGAAGAGAGCTGTGGAGGCGTAGAGCTTGTCGGGCTGGAAGAGGCCTTGCCCCGGGTGGAGGAGGACGTAGAAGAAGGACTTCGGGCTCCGAGCTTCAACTCAAAAAAAAATCCGACGAACTAGGGCGATTGGGGAGGAGTGAGTGGTGGCATTGGAATGAGGAGGGCAAAGCGCGCAGTGCTCCTTTTATAGGGCTCGGGCATGGCCGGAGGAGGAGATCGTGTGTGCGAGATTCACAACGACCGTTACAAAATTCTTGCGATTATGCGCATTAAAACGGGAGTTACTGGCCGGAATGAGGGCGGCGAAATAAAGGAATTGAATGTGCTTGAATCAGGGTAGTAAATGGGAGAGAATCATGTCGGAGATGAAGCTTCAAGCGCATTGCAATGGCGGCTGTGGCTCAGCGCGAGGAGAAAGAAAGAGGAGGTGGGAGACAACACTGTAGACAGTGGTCCCACATGTCGGTGACGGAAATGAATGGATAAGTAACGAGTGGTGATATGGCTGTTAGATCCAGATCCAATGGTCCACAATGAATGAGTCGTTCGGACTGGCGGGGAAGCTATCAAGATTGGGCCGTTCGATTTAGATCGGACGGTCCACAAAGGATGAGATGTTCGGACCGTCCAGAGATAGCATCAAGATCGGCCGTTCAATTTAGATCGAACGATCCAAATTGTTTTGATCATTCGAGTCGTCTGAACGTGCTTAACAAGATCGGACCGTTAAATTTTGATCCAACGGTTGAGATGTGTTGAAGTGGAAGTGAGCGGGAGGATTGGGTGAAGCTGGCCGTTTCTTATCCAACGGCTAAAACACGTTGAAGATGAAAACGTGCGGGAGAGAGAGAGAGAGAGACTAACAGCGGGCCCCACTGTCAGTGAGAGAAGGGGGTGAGAGCGCGTGGCGAGAGGGAGGGGTTGGTGGCGCTGCGCGCCAGCTCATCTCCCCTCTGCTCCGACGAGCTCCGCCGCCGACCGACCGCGTCACGCCGCGCCACACGACTCCACGAGCAAAAGCCCCCAAGAAATTGGGAGTTTCCTCCACCGGAGCACGCTGCACGGTCATCTTCACCGTTTCCGGCCGTTTCCGCCGCTGGCACCTCTGTGCCCTATCCGGTGAGCCCCTACCCAATTAAACCCGGCGGGAGCACCTCCACGCCTCCCCTAACCCTCCCCCGTCATCCATTCGAGCTCCCTCTCCTCAACCTCGCCGCCACGGCGCCCTCACCGTGCCGCCGCCGCTGGTCAAGGCCGCCAGTCATCCCGGCCTCGCCGTCGTGGCGACCACGCCAGTGGGTTCCCCAAACCCCGCCGGAACCCATGCGTGCGCTAACTCCCCTCCTCCCACACTCGAGCGCCACCTCTTATCTCTCACTGCCGCCGCCTAGCTCGCCAAGACGGCCGCCACCGCTATTCGGCTGCTGACCGCGCTGCATTGCTTGTAGATGCACCGTGACGCGGGGTTCCATTTCGCCACCGGGTCAAAGCGAGGTCTCCACACGGTGTCCGGGAGGGACCGAGCCAAAGGGCTAAGCTAAGCCTGGGCGAAGCTGGAGCCGAGGCGTGCAGGCGCGAAAGGCAGCCCCAAAGACGGTGTGCCATGATCGCAGGAGGAGGCGCGTGGGAGGCCATGACGTGTGCCGGAGGAGCAAAGCGCCGGGGAGGCGACCCGAGCCAAGGAGAAGCAGCGCGGGATTGAAGAAGATGGAGGGTAAAACGGACTTTTCACTCTTTTCTCTCTCCTCTCCCACCCGAAAATAATATAATAATCGGCTTAGTGTCTTACGACATAATTACATATTTTGTCAGTGTGTTCTGGCCGCACCACGTTTTTTAGATGTCCATTAGCAATAGGTGACAAATTGCAGTGCCCTGTAGCCAATTCCCCCTTCAAAAAATACTGGACATGATCAGTGGACTTCAGGTTACCATCAAATCATCGATGCTACCTCTTTTTCTTTTGCAGGAATGTTGATGGCATATAAAAGCATCATATATATTCTGTATGCAAGGATGCATTCACTCTAGGTGTGAACTCGTGAACCATGCCGTCAATTTCACTATCACTAAAACTTCAGTTCTGCACACTTGGCATGTGACCTGAATAATTCTCTTACTTAGTGGCCTTACGCTTCTTCAATATCATGCAGTACTTCAGGGAGCACAGCGACATAGCCAACGGATTTAATGTTATTGTTGATCTCACATAATACTTCACATATCTTACGTAAGCAAGGATGAGATCCATCTCTGGAAGTGAACTCGTGAACCATGCCATCAACTTCAATAGAGCTTGCCCCCGGCACATTCCTTAATCCCCTGTCTTTCATTGCTTTTCGAAGTTTGCTCACACCATCCCACCTCTCCTGTTCTGCATAAATATTAGACAAGAGAATATAGTTCCCACTGTTGTGAGGCTCAAGCTCAATTAGATGCAACAAGGCTTGTTCCCCAAGCTCAGCATCACCATGGGTCCGAGCAGCAGCAAGAAGAGCTCCCCATATTGCTGCATTTGCCTTGAAAGGCATGTCCTGAACTAAACCTTGAGCCTCCATCAGACAACCAGCACGACCGAGTAGATCAACCATGCATCCATAATGCTCAACTCGCGGCTTAATCCTGTACTGAGACACCATGATTTTGAAATACCAGCGACCCAAATTAGTCAGTCCAATGTGGCTACACGCTGAGAGGATTGCAAGAAAAGTGACATCATTTGGTTCCACATTCTCCTTCTCCATCCGGTGAAACATCTCCATGGCTTTCAAACCAAGGCCGTGCAATGCAAATCCAGCAATCATCGTCGTCCAAGTCACAACGCTCCTCTGCTTCATACCCTCAAACACCTCCACCGCCTTCCCAACACACCCACATTTGACGTACATGTCAATGATCGCATTCATAAGTGGTATCTCCCGGCATAACCCCCGCCTCACCACGAACATGTGCACCCACTCCCCCAAATCAACCGCACCCAGATCCCCGCATGCCGACAGCACCGACAGCAGCGCCACCCCATCCGGCTTGATCCCATCCTCCACCTGCATCCTCCGGAACACCTCGACCGCCTCCTCCGGCCGCCTCATCTGCGTGTACGCCCCGATGACCGTCGTCCACGACACCACGTTCCTCTCCGGCATAACATCGAACAGCTCACGCGCGCGGGCCAAGTCCCCGGACCTCACGTACCCCGCGATCATGACGTTCCAGGCGAATATATCCCTGCCGGTCATCTCGTCGAACACGCTTCCCGCGGAGGCGACGCGGCCGCAGGAGCAGTATGCCTGTATGAGGCTGGCCGAGACGTGCGCGTCGGAGGCGAGGCCAGCGCGGAGGATCAGGGAGTGGAGCTGCGGGCCGAGGGTGCCGCGGAGGTGGGGGAGGCGGGCGGCGGCATTGAGGGACACGGAGGGGTGGAGACGGCGGAGGAGGGCGAGGGCGTGGGCGTGAGGGCGGAGCGGGAGGCGGAGGGAGGCGAGGAGGAGCGCGGAGAGGAGGCGCGGGTGGCGGTGGCCGCCTCGGGGGAGGAGGAAGGCGTGGGCCTGGAGGAGTTGGCGCGGGGAGACGATCCGGGGGAGAAGGGAGAGCACGCGGTGGAGCGCCGGGGGCAGAGGCGGCGGCGACATGCGGGGGTGGCGCCGCCGCGGTGACCGGCGGGCGGTGGACGTGGCTGGAGCTCGTGCGTTTGTGGCGCGGGCTCCTATGTTTTGAAGAAGTCTGAGCGAAATAGAGCCCACGTCGGCCCAATCAGGCCTGAGTTTAGCGTTGGAATGGAATGGGGCTGAACTTTCTTTCGGCTCGGGTTAGGTACTCGCTAGTATTTTGCTTCAAAGCTTCACATTTAGTATTTCTCGTTGACGAGTTGTAGTTAGAGCGTGTACAATGGTATAGATGATTGTTGTCTGTAATATTTTCTATATTATTTATAAATAAAATTAAAGACAACTTATATAATGAATTGTCTTTAAGTTATGTATATGTATGACCCCATAAACTGTACATACAATATGCATACAACAGCAAAATAGTTGATACGGGATAGTCCGATCTTCTCGAGTAGAACCGTGGATAAATAGTACTTGATGACGAACAACACTCAGTTATACACCACGCGCCAGTGCACGGACTTGCAGCTCTATGGATATTCGCCAACACGCACCAGGATGATCGCCGCTAGACCACGAGCGGAGATCGTCAAGCCCTCAATTCCCAGCGGAAAAACAAACTTGACCTTGATTTGCAGAACAAACAACAGATCGTCTAATTCTCTCTCAGAAATTCTCGCATGAACTCTAGAACGAAAGAACAAGCAAAATAGCTTTGTTTCAATTCTTTGATAAAAAGTGGTCTGCCTCTGCTCGAAACAGCCGCTTGATCCTTTAATAGACAAGCAATCGGCTGATTCCAGAGAGCCGGTTCTCTTTCCAAGTCATTGCTAATTATTACTAAAATAGAAACTTGCCTATTGTGTTACAAACCGAGAGGCATGTTGATTCGGTCAATGCATATGGCCAAACCGATCACATGGATTTGCCTTACATGCATGGCGTGTTGGTGCTGGCCGTATCCAAGTCTATATGTGAGTGCATGGGCCAACTAATAAAAAAAAAAACTAGAAATTGCCTTTCTTAATTTGGTTGCTCACGGAAGGCCTTAAATCAAGATCTTTTGTCTCCACGTGAGTTGGCATCAACCGAATCCTTTTTGATGTATTTCCTTCACGTGCTTGCGTGTTGTGCATGCAGCAGCTCCTCGTGACATGTAGCAGCTCCACACCCACGTACAGCAGCCTTCTCTTTATGCATGTAAACTTCTTCTATCATTGAATCTTTAAACCTGAGAACAATCAAAACACTATTTTTAAGTAGTATAAAATTCTCGTTAAAATTAATGACATGTTCGTTAAGGAGCAAGTTCACCTGATCTTGTAGTTTCTTAGCACGCGCTCTTGTAATTGGTCCAGGCGGCAACTCGATATATATATCTGGTGCATTAGGTGGAGAAGAAGAAGGTGTCGTACGGATGACCTCATCATCCGCCCCCTCTTGAAAAGGCGTCGTCCTCGACGCTAGATCATCAGCACCGAAGAACGGCGATAAATCAGCAACGTTGAATGTCGTGCTCACGCCATAGTCATCACCCGGAAGCTCGATTTTGTATGCATTATCGTTAATCCGCTCAAGCACTTTGAAAGGTCCATCTCCTTGTGGCAGCAACTTCGATTTGCGTTGATCTGGAAAGCGAACCTTGCGGTAGTGTAACCAAACTAAATCGTCCGGCTGAAAAATCATCTTCTTTCTGTTCTTGTTCGCCTTGTCAGCATAGTACTTCGCCTTGCGCTCAATTTCTTCTTTCACCTTGATGTGTAATTTCTTCGCATAGTCAGCCCGCTTTGACGCCTCCATATTTGTTCGTTGTTGACTTGGAAGCGGCAGTAAATCAAGTGGCGTAATGGGCTTGAAACCATACACCACCTCAAATGGGCACATCTGTGTAGTAGAGTGGGCGGATACTGTTGTGGCGAACTCCACGTGTGGCAAGCATCCTCCAGCTCCTTGATATTTTTCTTGATCATGGTCCTTAGCAGCATCGAAAGTGTGCGATTCACCACCTCTGTTTAACCATCAGTTTTTGGATGACAAGTTGTACTGAATAACAACCTTGTCCCTAGCTTCCCCCAAAGTGTCTTCCAAAAATAACTCATGAATTTGACGTTACGATCCGAGACAATGGTCCTGGGCACGCCATGCAACCTCACGACCTCCTTGAAAAACAGGTTAGCAACATGCGAGGCATCGTCGCTCTTGTGGCATGGAATAAAGTGTGCCATCTTTGAAAATCGATCCACAACGACAAAAATAGAATCTCTCCCCCTCTTAGTCCTAGGCAGTCCTAAAACAAAGTCCATACTAATATCTTCCCATGGTGCATTAGGAACTGGAAGAGGAGTATACAAACCATGTGAATGCAACTTCGATTTCGCCTTGTGACAAGTTATGCACCGTTGTACATACCTGTCCACATCACGCCTCATCTTAGGCCAATAAAAGTGATCGCTCAGTATAGACAACGTCTTCTCACATCTATTGATGAGGTCATCCGTACGACACCTTCTTCTTCTCTACCTAATGCACCAGATATATGCATCGAGTTGCCGCCTGGACCAATTACAAGAGCGCGTGCCAAGAAACTACAAGATCAGGTGAACTTGCTCCTTAATGAACATGTCATTAATTTTAACGAGAATTTTATACTACCTAAAAATAGTGTTTTGATTGTTCTCAGGTTTAAATATTCAACGATAGAAGGAGTTTACATGCATAAAGAGAAGGCTGCTGTACGTGGGTGTGGAGCTGCTACATGTCACGAGGAGCTGCTGCATGCACAACACGCAAGCACGTGAAGCAGAGAGAGAGAGAGAGTGAGTGAGTGAAGTGAAGAGAAGAGGAAGGGTAAAAGAGACATTTCACATGCTTTCTCTCACCTCTTTCACTCAAAAATAATATAATAATTGGCTCAGTGTCTTACAGCAAAATTACACGTTTTTTCAGTGTCTTTTGGCTACAGCACGTTTTTTGGATGTCCGTTGGCAAAGGAGGCGAATTTGCAGTGCTCTGTAGTCAATTTTCCCTAGTCGTAATTAGGGTCTTTGGAACTAATGGATAAATGTTTTTCTTTTTCTTTTTTTGAATTTCTAGCTTTTGAAACCACGTGCATAAGCTTTAATATACTCCCTCCGGTCATAAATACACGTCGTTTTGGGATATTCAAAACTTTGGTTATCGATATCTTGTTAAATATTTAGATTAGATACATGAAAATCATATGTATAGATTTATCTTGAAAAATATTTTCATAATATTATAATTTCATTGGGTGTTATAACTATATTGCAATACAAATTAGTGGTCAATGTTATGTTTTGGGGACCGTGTTAATGTTCAAAACAACGTGTATTTATGACTGGAGGAAGAAATAGATATGAAAGATTTAATTTGTGATGCCCTCGTGCTCATACGATGTTATATGTTAAAAGTGCATTCTTGCCTTTCACAAATTTATGTTTCTGCCACTGGCCATGCTCACTCTACGTATATGTGTCTCTCTAGATCGTGTGGATTTGTAGGTTTAGTAAGGTGTGAAGGTGCATATATTACAGAGAATCAAAACATAGATAGATACAAACATTTTTTGGAAGAAGTTCATTTTACCCCCTCAAGTATCGATATGTGGACAAGTAACCCCCTGAACTAAAAAACGGACCTTTGACACCCTGAAATTGCAAAATCGAACAACTTACCCCTAGATTGTTTCGTGCGGTGGTATTGCGCACGTGGCGTTCGTTCGGCCTGGTTTCACTAGGTCGGCCACTGACTCGGCTAGGTGAGATAGGGGGAGGGGGGGTTATAAGTTCGCTGGGGCAAAATCCTCTCCAAGAAAAAAGATGCAAATGACACAACTTGTCAATTTTTACAGTCAAGCATTCCTGCCACGGTTGCACTACCGGCGGCGGCGTGGAGATAATCACGGTCGCCCCGCTGCCGATGAGGTCGCCCCCTTTCTACTCGACTCGGCGTCATCCCTTCCCCTCCTCGTCGACCCATCCCATCCCTTGCACAACGACCCGTCACCTCCCCCTCGTGTCCACGACACCGTCCTGGCCAAGAACGCCTGCCACTGGAGCCCGCCGTGGCTGCTACCACTGCTAACGTTGTTGCCGAAGCTGCCTTCTCCTCTTCCTAATGTTTGTCGTCTACCCCCCCCCTCCTTTGAGCTCCCCTGTGAGCTCATGTCCGAGAGGTTGACTAGGCTTGTGGCATGGCGCAGGCGACATGACCTACGCACCTCCTCCCTCATGTGCTGTGGTAGCCGTAGTGTACGTGAACCTCTCGTGGTTGTCCCCCTCCGCGGCGACGGTGGCCGCCTCGAACAGCAAGTGCCCCGTCGAGTGCGATTTCGGTAGCCTCGCCGCCCGCCGCTCGCTGAGTAGAATCTCGAGCCCCACGGCCTTATCCTTCCTGTTATCCTCATCCTTGTTTGGAATGGAAATAATGTAGATACGAATTGGTGAGAGAACATCAAAAATTGCTTTGCAGATTGAGTCTTCTTGATTCAAGCGGAAGAAAGAGAAGAAAAAGAAAGCCAGTAGTAGAGACATCAGACCGGCCACCGTCCTACTTGATCACATCCTGTTGTAGCCAAGCTCGCATTGGACCAGCTGTCGTCACGCTGCAGCTCGAAGCGATGGATTTGCCTTATCAACATTATAGTCACTCCGCCGCTCAAGGCCGTGGTAGTGCATGGTCGTTGGTGAGGCGTGGTTAGCGATGGCGCTTGTGGGCGGTGTTTGACGGCTGGGGCAATGACAACGAGCTTGAGGTTGCCTCAATAGAAGCAGGAGAGAGAGGACATGGAAGGGAGAGTGACAGGTCGGAGATTGGGGAAGAAAAAAGGTAGCACTCATAAACACCCCCTCCCCCCGGCCAGCTCACCTAGCCGAGTCAGTGGCCGACCTAGCGAAACCAGGCCGAACGAATGCCATGTGCACAATACCAGTGGCACGAAACAACCTCAGAGGGTAAGTTGTCCGGTTTTACAACTTCGGGGTGCCAAAGGTCCGCTTTCAAGGGGGTTACTTGTCTGCATATCGATACTTGAGAAGGTAAAATCAACTTCTTCCTTTTTCCAAAATTCCTAACTTGGCAACTTTGCCTAGAAATGCACATGCTTAGCTCTCCAACTACTTCTCATCACCATTCGCCACTACTCGGGTGTATGGACCCGGGATTAACACTCCCAAATCCTCTGTGTATTCTCCACTAGTCCTATGATCAGTAGCTAGTGTACACAGTTAAACAAAAATGATAACAATCCATATCACCCATTTATTAAATAATAATCAGAGTTTTATTACCAGAAAGGCTTTACGAGCCAATAATGATGAACACAACGGAAGACAATCGATTGGGGTAGCGGCCTAGTCGTCGAGGTCCTCAGCAGTTGCGAAGTCCTTTTCATCTGATCAACATTTTATTAAGCAAGGTGAGTACAAATGAATGTACTCCGCAAGTTACACCCAATAACATATTATATAGCATGAGGGTATAACAAAGGATGGCTCATAGGGTTGATTTTGCATAAAGCGATGTTTTCTTTAAATACTTGTACTGAGTTCCAAGGCAGATATTCTATAACTAAAATTTATTTTCTAAATTCTTAGTTTTATAATCAGATAACATTCACACATGAGTGGTGAAGGAAACCCTCCTTTCAGATGGCTACCCGTCCAATTTCCCATTTGGATAAATCATTTGATAAAGTCTTTTGAAAACAAAATCAAAGTCTAACTTTGAGTGGCTTTGCTAGCATGTCCTTGACCGTGGATACGGCTATTCGAATAGTTTTACATTCTGCAGAGGTTGTATAGCTTTACCCACAAGAGATAACCACTCGTACTCGTATTGTCTGCTCACACACTTCCGAAGGTGTGCAACTAAGAGATTATCACAAGGCCTTTACAATGCACCATCCCACCGTAGTCCCGCATCGCTAAGTTTTCGTTCCTTTGGATTGAACCATCCACCAAATTTAAGCCCCCTCTTGCGCCATGTGGAAATATATAAAAGTAGGTCATAATGACACCCACGCAACCGGATGGCACAACCATGGTGAAATGATACAAATTATTTACCCAAGTCCCGCCCACTCAGGACATGTGGTAGTACGATGGAGCTTAGCAAGATGTGACTCGAAGACCTGTCCTTAACTGACTTGGATGACTTTCTAAAATAACTCCTAGGCCTCGATCATAGAAATGAATCGATCTCGTGCATTAATATGCACCATCCAGACATCCATTTCGCTCAAGTCCAAACTAATTTTTATTTTTATTTATCAAGTCAAAATCATTTTATAAATTCCTATGGTAAAGACAATACCATAGTATCATTTTCAAATCATAGTTGATCTTTTGGCTAAATTCCCCTAATTGAATATTTTTTTGTCTAAGCTTTGTCTAAGCATAAAGTTTTTCAATCAAGAGCGTCTAGTTAACACTATTGTGTATTAACCAGAGTTTTTTTTCTAGGGTGACAAGGTATGAGGGATTGATGTTCAAGAATTGTCAATTCCAACTCAGTAGGTCAACCTCCAATATTGTATTCCTATAATCCAACTTCCAGTAATCCAATATCCATAAATCACCTATCTCTATAATCCTACATTGACCATCCATTCTCCAACAATATTCTATTTCTACAATCCAACGTCCGATAATAATATATACTTCTATTATCCAATAATCATGTATATTTATTATCCAATAGTCATGTAAGGCTATAATCCAATAATCATGTAATCCTATAGTCAACAACAATCTACTCCTATAATCCAACATTAATATATTCCGATAATCCAATATAACCCATTCTTCCCACTAATTCCACAAGGTTTTATACATACTGCTTGATTCAACTAATCCATCAAAATTTAACATCATGATTTGCTAATCCTATAATCCAATAATCATGCATTCATATACTCCAATATCCAATAATCATGTGATTCTATAATCCAATATCCATCCGTAATGTATATCTACAATCCCATGTCCATCAATTATGTAATCCTATAATTCCACCTCTGACAATCCGATGCCCAATAATAATCTATTTCTATAATTCAATCCCAACAATAATCAAATTCTATAATCTAATATCCAACAATCGTGTATTTCTATAATCCACATCCGTCAATAGTCCAATATCAATCATTACCTATTTCTGTAATTCAACATTCATTAATCCGATAACCATCAACAATCTTCCTTTATTATCAAACATCTATCAACAATCTATTATTATCCAAACTCCATCAAATTCTAACTCCAGAATATATCACATTCAGAAAGATTCTCCATACCACCTCTCTTGATAATAATTGGACATATAAGGGAATTGGGAATAACTATAAAGCTTAAAACAAGAATTTAAATTACTTGAATATAAATATACATGCAATAATAATTTAAATGGAAGAATAAATAATTTAAAAATACTGGGATTCAAATATGATCAAAAGATGTAACTTGCCTTGCTTATTTAGTTGTTGTTCTTAAACGGCGTCGGAATCTAGTTCTTCAAATAATTCAGGTTTCCCCGGAGTCGTTGAAATCTACACGTGAAAACAAATCAAATTCAAATATATTCAAATAAAATGAAACACTTCGGACGAAGGTAAACATATCTAACAATCTCTTGAAGGACGGAAGTATTCCAGATGAAACTAATCGTACCTAGCGGAGTTGATGAAGGAAATACTTCACACGAAGTACATCCATAGGAGTTGATGAAAGAAATACTGTAGACGAAAGTATAATCAAAGGAAGTTGATGAAGGAAATATTACAAACAAAAGTAGATAAATCTAACAGAGAGAGAGAGAGAGAGAGAGAGAGAGAGAGAGAGAGAGAGAGTGAGAATGTTCACAGGAACATTCCTCACTGGTTACCTAGATAGGAGAGATTACCTGGTTAGGTAATACACTCAGATCTGATTTCGGATGATGAAGGGGTCTGCTACTGAGAACGGATGACGATGGACGATACCTATAACCTAGGTGTTGTTGTTTTTCTTAACAGGCCACCTAGTACTCACGAGCATTCTCTCCAAACATTCTATGTATACTTCCACGATGATCATATAGTCAAAATCAATTCTCTTATATGTTCTCCCCTTTCGGCAGATTTTGATGGTGATTGTGTGCACATCTGTTATCTGTAGTCGCTTGCTGCAGGAGCTGAAACATTGGAGCTTTTCAGCGTGGAGAAACAACTGACTAACCTTAGCCAAGTACTTTTAATGTCCTCGTCACCTTAGCCATCTAAGGGTGGATCCTAATGGCAACACACTTCTTTAGTTAAAAACTAATTATCTAACTAACTGGGATGGCCCATAGCCATTATAAGGCATCCTCAATTTATCTTCTCTGTTCATTCATTCAATCAAAAAGGATTTTACTGTTTGTCAACTAATCATCTTACTGACACAATTATCCATTTGTTACTGAAATGTCTATTAGCTAACTACTTGATCTAGCTACTGCTAGTTTGGAATGTTACTAACTAATTACTAAACTAATTGTCTAATTAACAACTCTTAATCACTGATCATTTCTTGTTAACCCGCAAAGTTCTAACTCAATCATTTAATCATTCCATTGTTATTGCTTATGGTGGATTAGGACCTATCACCGTTAGCATTCACAGAGAGGAATTGAGAGAGTCACTAGAGAGGCACTGACACATGCTTACCAGATGATAACAACCCACTGGATACTAATCTTGTCTTTGCAATTTACTTTGTAAAACACTGACTAACCATTTCCATTAACCCTCAACTTACCTAAGCTAATTCATGCTTACTGACATGCTAATCAAATGGGCTCCTTACCATACACATAGTGAGACATGCACATACACAGAGAACACACCGAATGCTCTCAAAGAAAAGGAGGGAGGAGCAGCACAAGGCAGCTCGGCCATGGCTCGTCGCCGGCGACTGGAGGTGGCCAAAATGGGACCATGGCACCGAGGTGGTCTTGAGGGCGGTGGAGGCACGGCTGAAGATGGCTGGGAGCGGCGAGGCGACTGCATGTGGTGGTCGACCATGGAGGGGAAGTGGTGCGGCGGTGCCGGAGTGGGAGAGGAGGAAAACAGAGGAGAGCGTGAGCTAGAGGGAGGCATGGGGAACCTACCGGTGTAGACCAAGTGGGCGAAGGGAGGCCGTGGCTGTCCGGCGTCATGGGGGCGGTGCGGTGAAGACCGCGGTGGCAGGGAGCTGGGGCGAGCGGCGGCCCAAATGGAGGGCTGGGGGTGGAAGAGGGAGGTGCATGACTGCTCCATGTGAGGGAATTTGAGCTGGGGCTTCATGATTGAGGCACGGCGGCCTGGGCAACGGTTTTGGCCGGTGGGGAAGAAGACGAAGCCGCTAGTGAATATCTGTGAAGGAAAGGTAAAATCGAGTGAGGGAATTGAATGCTGGTGCCCCGGAACACCATATGATGCGCACCGAGGGGAAATGGTTCACTACAGCGGCGTGGAGTTTAATTGGCAACACGACGGTTTGGTAGTCGAGTAAGCGGCAGTGGCAATTTTGCTCAATGGAGTGAGGGGGAGGCAAGGGGGCTTCGGGTGCTGGCCTTTTTACGGAGATGGGATGGAGAGCCGGAGCGTGGCACACGGGCATGGGCATGGCGCTGGGCAAGGGATGGGCGAGCGCACGGGCTGTGGAGCAGGGCATGGGCGCAAGGGCGGTGCCACAAGACTTCGGTGACGCGTGGAGCATGCAAGGGAGGCGTGGCATTGTGCTCTGGAGGCATGGGGCGGCCAGGAGTTGTGCTCAGCGTGAATTCCGGGCAGGGCGTGGGCAGCACGACGTGAAGCTCGGCGCGGGCGTGGGGCAGCGGAGAAGATGAGCAGGGGCTGACGATGTGGCCCAACCTGGAGGTGAGTGGAGGGAGGAAAGGGCGCGGGCCCGCGTGGGAGGAGCTGGGCCAGGGAAACAGGCTGCGCGTGCGACAATAGAAGATGGGCCAAGCTGGGCTGGGAGTCGGGCTCGTCGTTGCTAGACCTAACTGAGAGAGTCGCGTCACAATTTTTTTTAATAATCAGTTTTTTATTTTGAATTACAGAAATAATACTACCTTTTTTACAGAAATAATCATTTATAGCTCCACGGTTGGGCGACTTGGGCTAGTCGCCCAACGGATGAGCGACAAGTGTCCAAGTCGATTAACAATTGGGCGATTGGTCCGTTCGCCTCCTAGTCATCGAACGGTGGGGCGACTAGGACACCTGTCACTCACCGCTGGGCCCTAGTCGCCCAACTATTGGGCGACTAGGACACCTATCGCTCAACGCTGGGTCCTAGTCGCCCAACGGTTGGGCGACTATTTGTCACCCCGCCAGCACCAGTTCACCATTTTACTTTCCAGAGAAACGATCGGGAGGAGAAAGAGAAGGGAAAAAGGAGAAGAGAAGAAGGGAACGAGGAAAGGGGGAGAGGAAGAGGGAGAGGGGGAAAAGCAAGTGTCTTCGCATCAACGATGATGACGGTGAGTCTCTAGCATTATTTTGTATGTGTGTATTTTCGAAACTATGGTAGGTTAACAAGCAACATCATGTGTATTGACATATTGTTAGCAAATAAAAATAATGGTAGGTTAACTTAAAAAAATCTTTAGATGTGTATCATGTAGTGTTATATTATCAGCAACGAAGCTAGAAAATTTATGTGGGGGTGTAGTAGTGATGGTAAAGACTAGGCTATTTAGCAATTATCGGCTAAACGAATGTTAGGGTTGGGTAAACCAGGCATTGTAAAAATTGTATTCAGATCATACTTAATGTTTATATATTATTAGTTGCGCTTTTCCCCCAATGGGGCGACTGCTTCACACATTTAGTTGTGAAAACAACTTTATGTTGTGGAGTGTTGATGATAACAATTGCTAACATCGGTAAATAAGTTTTAAATATGTGTGAACATATTATTAAAAACTTTGTAGTCATTACATAATATTTTGTTAGAAAATAGTGGTGCCCATGCATACTGGGCACCCCACCTGGACAGAGTCCATGCATATTGTTAATAGATGTAAATAATGTAGTCGTAGGTTTGCATATAAAATCATGGTAGGTTACTTTAGAAACCATGGTAGGTTATGAATAAAAAATCACTAGACTTATGCAAGAATGCAACTTAATTTTCAGAAGTTCCGAAGCTAGGTTATAAGTAATTGAACTCACTAATTATGTTGTAATTGCTAACTAGAAATTGATTTGCAGGTATGGCTCACGACCCTGGTGGTTCGGACTGCCATTTCGCCCGATGGATCGGCCGGTCGACGCGTTAACCTTCATGTGAGCCGCCGTGTCCCGTGATCCGATTCGGGATGACGAATCGACTTGGGGGTAGTTCGTACGCAGACACCCTGACGGGCTTAGAGACTGGACCTACGCTGGGTAGACAGGTTTGTCCGCAAGCCGTGCCACTTCTTTGTGTCATATGTCCACTATGTAGTTACTTCTTCATGCTT
This sequence comes from Phyllostachys edulis, assembly GCA_036346405.1. Lineage (NCBI taxonomy): Eukaryota > Viridiplantae > Streptophyta > Magnoliopsida > Poales > Poaceae > Phyllostachys > Phyllostachys edulis. The sequence goes on from CM070546.1 coordinate 103,520,603, forward strand.
TGTAGGCTGAGCCATGCCGGTCTTCTACCTCTCGCGTAGATGGTGGAGGCCACCGAAGAGGACGATGCCCCGGTCGAGGACGACGAGGAGGTCCAGGCCGGTCCGGAGCAGTCACGACAGTTTCCGTTCGATCGGTCGCCCCTGACAGCCCTGGTGGACCGGTGGTGGCCCGAGACGCACACCTTCCACCTCCCATTCGGGGAGATGGCCCCCACTTTGCAGGATGTCGCGTTGCTGCTCAGCCTGCATATCTCGAGAGCCCCCGTGATCCCGCGGATGCGCCGCCGACCGGGCGCGACGACCCATCAAGGTGTTTCGGGGTTCTATGGCGAGGCCATGCCACCGTACTACGACTTCCAGGAGCGATAGTAGCATGGCCCGCCCCTGCGGTGGCTTTCGTAGTTTCAGGTACGTATGCTACATATTTTCCATGTTTAGCGATGCACTATCCTAGCCATATGACGTACTTACTAATTATTCGTTTGTGCGTTGGTCGAGCGGATGGTCCCGGAGCCCATCGACAACCAGGTGTCGTGGCACCTCGAGGCGTACCTGATGTGGCTCTTCGGCTGGGTACTGTTTGCCAGCAGCCACGGTGACTCCGTCAACGCCCACCTCGTGGGGTACTCTAGGGCCATCGCTGACGGCAAGGAGCTGCAGATCAGCTGAGGATCAGCCGTACTTGCCGCGACGTACCATGACATGTGCGATGCGTGCTGTAGGACGAAGCCGACATCTATCCTCACAGGCTACCCCTCCTGCTGCAGCTGTGGTCGTTCGAGCGCCTCTCCCTCGGACGACCCATGCTTGTAGACTCTAGTCCGTACGGCGCAGACATGTACCATGGGGATGCGGTGGACCAGCCGACCGTAGGGTCTCTTTGGTGGTGTAGACGGGTATGTACTTCCCTCTATTTTTACTTCAGTCGTATTACGGGTCATTCTTTATAACCAATGTTTTGGCTCATGAGACAAGATGCACATGTGCAAGTCACTGCGTAAGAGCACGCCGTGGAGTAGTGGACCGCCATCTGGCGATGACGTCTTGCGCCGAGCCAGACTCGATCAGAGACGGAGGACCGTGCTCGAGGGGTCGTCTTGTCTTTGGCGGGCGCAAGGCGCATTGGCGGACGTAAGAAGCTTGTCTTTGATATTTTCGTCGAGGACTACATGGTGCACAAGATGATGCGCCAGTTCGGCCTCCGTCAGGTTGTTCCAGTTCCCGTCGAGACGAGGGTGCCTGACTCGACCCACGCGTGAGTTACACACAAAACATTTTCGTATATTTTTTGCCAGTTCTGTTACGACGGCTTCCAATTGCAATGGTACGTTTTGCAGGCATAGTAGGAGGGCTGCCATCGGGACGCAGTGGTCAGCGAAGATGGAGCCGTGGGTGGTGCAGTGGGTGAACGAACTCCAGGACTGCGTGCAGGAGGACGCCCTGTACGACCCCAGCGCGTACGATGAGTACTTACGCTGGTACGCCCCGCAGACATGCACCAGGCTGGTGCGTGTCGTCGACCCTCCCCCTGCTCATGTACCAGCACCGACCGACGCGTACCCCGTACACTTAGTGCGGAACGTGCACCTCGCGGTACGTACTATCGTGTTTCAAAATGTCTGAGTACGGTTACCTCAATACAAGTTTGACGCTTTCATGCACTCCTTGCAGACGGACATCAACGTCGGGATGGCCAGGGACTCCCAGTTGATCCTTGATAGGCTCGCCCACGGTGCGGAGATGACGTGGGATGAGATGGTGCGCTTGCCGTTGGGTCTCATGGGGCGGCGCGCAAAGGACCTCGACATCGTGCATTCTGATCCGGGAGGTGGACACGTCGGCGATCTGCCGAGGCCAAGACGCATCTTGAGCTCCGGTCCAGAGGCTCAAGAGGGCACGTTCACATGCCCGCTTGCGCTATACCGGGCAGATGGAGGGCAGACTAGACACGCGTGCCCGCATCCGCTGCAAGCGAGCTAGAGGTCGATTGGACACGTGGCTACCCACCCCCGCATTCGCCTGCGGAGGCCTGGAGGATCCGGGTGGGCACGTGGGTACGCATCGCCACCACCACCACCGTCGTTCCTGGACACCTACCTGACAGCGCCAGGGCAGTATCCTTTCTTCCCCGATCTGTATGGATAGTACGACGCATATGACCCTTTGTCATGCGATATGGCCCACGACGAAGGTACGTTTCCTCTCTTCAGGTTTGTGATCGTCGATATATTGTAGGGATTAACATTAATTGTCCTGCAGGTTTCGCGCTACAGGCGGGAGTTTAGGTCTCCCCGCACGATGACACCCACGAGGTCGTCGACGCCTTCTTCGCAGATTACCCTAGGGAGATCAGGGGAGCAACTGAGCCCGCACCCGTCGAGGTTCTTTTCGAGTCACAGCTTAGTGGGCCCCCAGTGGGCATGCAGGCATAGGTGGAGTCGACCCCCGAGGCCTTGGGAGCACGGGTCAGTAGGGCTCCTGAGCGGCTTTCCCTCTCTGGGCCCTGGGCCCTCCACTCCATGAGAGCCGCCGGGCGATTTAATTTGTAATGCTTAACCTTTCCATTGGTCCTAGCATAATAAATCAAATTTCCCCGCTCTTGGTGTATATGTACTTCCCAAAACTACAGTACACATACATCTCACAAAAATTAAGCATCAATTCCATACAAAAGTTATTACATTACTGAAGTTTTCATAATTTACAACATATCCAAACATACATTAATATTCCATACGAAAGAGTTAAGTCTGCAGCGAAAACACTTGCCATAAGATGGCTGAAAACAAAAGCCAACCGGTTTGCCCTTACCCACAAATCAACCGATTGGAAATGCCCAAACTAGTTGTCAAGAGTGAAGTCAGCCTCACAGTAGTTAGCCCCTTGGGGGTCAACCTCCTCTGCAGCAAATAGACAATGCAGTTGAGTACAAAAATATACTCGCAAGATTTACGATTAACAAACCTATACATAGCTACATGCAGGCTTAAATCAATGGAGATGGCTATAGGGTTCATTTTCAGCATAAATCCACATTTTATTTGTAATGGTGTAATAGATTGAAGGCAATTTGTTAAAACAGTTTTTAATTGCTCAAATAACAGTGTGACAACAATTATAAACATAACTAACTTCCTAGAGGTGACTTCACATAGTCACCACAACAATAGCACGAATTACCCATTCGTACCACCCATTTTCAAGTTTTATCAAAATGGTATAGTCTAACTCTCGAAAGACCTCCCCAAGCGTGTCCATAACCAAGGACGTGGCTATTCTAATAGATTAGACCCTACAGGGGCGTACAACTTTACACACATGTTAGATCTCTCCTTATGCCACTGGATAAAGCACACTTCTGAAGGTATGCCGGCAAAGCTAAATCCGACGAGGCGTTTTCCAATATTGTGTATTAACTATGAGCTGCCCGTATGGTTACCCATACGTTGTGTCGGAGTTATTGTAAAACCGAAAGTCAACTAACCTATAGGGGTAAAGCCCCTGGACAATTACAATACCCCTCAGTATGGAGAACCTAGACATGATTCCACTCCAGCACACCCAACACCCATATACACACCTTTCTCTTTATAACACAACACACACACACCCACCTCCTATGACTCGGAGCTAATACACACTAAAGTATTAAGTCAAGAGGGGTTTCCAATACCCTCATGTGGATGCACGCAATAATGCTTGGTTTAGTGTAACAAGATGTTTGGTCCTTATTGACTCGAGCACATAACCACACACCCGATAATCACACCTTCCAACCATGTGCCCAAGTCTAAAACTTCTTGTTTTCATTTTTAGTTTTTCCAAATATGATACATACATGAGTACCCTGACTCAAATATTTAAAGTGATGTTGTAATGACCATCGCCGAAGCGATGATCCTCAGGCTACCGTTTTAAGCAAGGCTAAGTGACAACAACTCGCATACTAAAATATAAAGTGACTAGAGCCCATCCAGCGAGCTCTAAATCACAATGGATATAAACCTAGGCTCAGTAGTAAAGGATGGATGTTTACCTATAGTTCATTTAACTAATCAGGTAAACTATCGTGAACTGGGAAATAACTTGTCAACAAAGTATGCATACATATAGTTGAAATTAAAATATTAGCATGCGCAAATAATAGGATCAACGTGCATCAAAGGAAAATTACTTGCCTTGCTGGAGATCATCCACTTACTGTTGAGGATCATTCTCGTGTTCAACCGAATTGTCGAAACCTATCGAACGCACGAGAAGAACCAATAAGAACAAATAATATCGAAAAAAACAAAATTTCAAATTCATCCAACAAGCATCAAACTCACACGGCAGGTAGAGTATGATTTTAGAAAAATTTAGAAACAAAAATCATTTTATTTTGAGTTAAGAGGAATTTTCTAGGAATTTTCCAAGTTAAAATAATATTTAATGTAACAAATAATCCTAATTGGAACTTAATTCTAACACCAACATTTTCTGTGGTAGTGACCTGTTTCAAACTTATTCGATGTTAAAGTACAAAAAGGATGGAAACCAACAACATTGGTTTCATTCAATTTGGAGTTAAGATGAAATAGATATGAATTTTTGAAGTTAATTGAATTAACAATGCAAAGTTAATTCAATTCAGAAATCCTAAAAGCGTTAACTACTTTTAACACACAGCTCGAGCTAGCCGCATAAAATGACAGACGGGGTCCACCACACAGTGCTACGTGTATACACGGGAAACCTAAGCACTTAAATGGCCTCGGGCCCACTCGTCAATGTCCCTATGCGAAAATCAGCGCATTAAAATCCAGGTTTTCTGTGTCCGGTCCCATGCGTCAGTGATACACCAGTGTTAATTAAACTGACATTAAGACCAACTAATCATTAGCTAGCCCTAATAGACAAGGATTTTGTCATAATGACCGAGGAACAGTGCGTGTCCGAGGCTGCCACGCAGAGCTCTCACGGCCGCGAACTTTTGCCAGCGAATCGCCAACGATTCTGGCCAGGGCGGCGCGGACTAATGGCCAAAATGGAATCCTGGCACCCTCACGCCAAGACGACGGTGCGTGGCGGCAACCGGTGTGAGGCGGCGGCGACGTGGTGAGCAGTGGTGGTGTTCGCTTAAATGCGGTTCTATAAAAGCTACTCCCTTAGCCAAGTAGCATGCGCATGGACTTCTATGAGGCACAAGGATCTCACCGGGATGACCCAGAGCCAATGAAGTTGCTGGAGAAGGGCTGTCGGCGAAGAACGGTGGCGGTGGAGGTGGTGCTTCCGTGGAGGGAGCGGCCTGAGCAAAATAAAAGGTAAAGAAAAGTAGGGGAATGTCAAGTAGGGTTAGGAGACCATGCTCAAGCAATGAATTGGAACAAGAATGACCTCACCGGAGTTGGGGGTGAAGAGACTGCTTCACGGCCGGAAATGAGGAGAGATCAAATTCGATGATCCCTGTAAATGAAACCCAAAATAATATGAGGGGAAATACTTCTAGATGCCTGGAACATAAGATGACGTGGAGAGAATTGGAAAATATTCACTGCAATGGCTGGAGCACCACGGCAGTGTCACGGTTGGAAATGGAGAGCTTCAGATTTCGGTCGTTCCTCTCGGTGGAAGAAGAAAAGAGAGCTAGGGGAGTGGCTTGGGGTGGTGAATGATAAGAATTGGAGCATGCCCGTCGTCCTTCGCGGGCATGCCCGTGGGGGGAAATCGGGATTGCGGGCATGAGTATGGGCGAGCACTACCCGTACCCGCCACGCCCGATTGCCATCCCTAGTCACTAGGATGATCTAGAAGCTAGGAAAAACAATTCCAGGGTAGGATCATAGGATTTGCTTTAAAAGTTTTCAAAGGTTATGCTTCTAGTCAATTGAAGCATTAGGTCTTTGAAAATAAGAAATCCTTTGAAAGAATTTCCAGAAAATTCAAATGATAGCATGAGGCATCCAAAAGTTTTAAATTATCCTCATTTTTATGCATTTGAAACACAAACCATTGTTTGGGATGTTACACACTCCGCGCTTCGGAAGCCCAAGCGGGGCCGTACTGGTGGGCACGGACCGGGTGTGGGATATGGCAACGACGGAGGAGGTGCTGCGGGCCAGTAGGGGGTTTTCGTTGTGTACTTGTATTATGTGTTTACGTATTCTAGTTCGTAGTTACTATGACATGGTTGTCTATGCATTCCCTCTTGCATTGTACTATAACTAATGGTATTACTTACCAATCGTCCGTGCCCTAGCCGCTGAACCATTGGACGACTTAGCCACAAAAAGTGGCCCACTACTAGCTGCCAAGTCGTCTAACGATTTAGTGACTAGTCGACACGTCGCTAAACCGTTGGGCCAGTACTTGCTGCCAAGTCGTCAAACAGTTGAACGACTAGACGGTTGTATAGAAAGCCAGACCCAGTCCCGTCACGGTTTCTTTCGCCATTTCTCTTGGCAGTCAACGAGAGCAGATCAGGAGAGGAGAAAGGGGGAGGGATAGAAGGATAGGGGTAGTGAAGAGGGGAAGAAGGTAGGGAGAGGGAGAAGCAGAGGAGCTCAAGAGAGGGAGAGAAGGGGAGAAGAGGAGCTTGGGAGAGGTAGAGAAGGGGAGGAGAGGAGCTCGGGAGAGGGGGATAAGGGAGGAGAGGAGCTTGGGAGAGGTAGAGAAGGGGAGGAGAGGAGCTCGGGAGAGGGGATAAGGGAGGAGAGGAGCTCGGGACGTGAAAGAGAAAGACGAAGGAAGCTCGTTGATAAGAATATAAGGTCTCCGCGTGAAGGTAATAGTCTTGTCTGTTCTTGTTCTCGACCGAATGTAGGCGGCGTGTAGCTACTTGTTGGTTTAGCACGTATTTGGTGAATATGTGTTGAGAAATTGTTGGTTGCAATGTTTGAAATATTTGTAGTGATAAATCAGTCATGTCAGAGCCCACAGGATTGAAAGTGCATTACGGTGTTAGGACGGTTTGTGAAGGTCCATACGGTATTGACCTAAGTGGTTTCCAGCAAATAAGTATGGTACACCCGGACATGGAGAATGCCCGAATCAGAGATGTCCTACATTGGCTCACCGGACGCTTCTCCTTGGACCCCAAGATGTGCAGTGTCGTCGTACATGGGATTTGGAGTCGGTCTGCCACGCACATTCGGTGGGAGTTGACCGACCGATCGCCTGATTGCATAGAAGGGATTAAAGGTCGCCGGTACAGTGGCTACGAGTGGGTGCTACTCGTGCAAGCATGTCCGAAGAGAGTTGTCGGAGGCCATGTCGACGACTATCGTCGGGTTGGCGGGAGCAGCTCGGGCACACAACGCGTGGTTCATGAAGAAGACGTGGTGGACGATGTTGCTGAGACAGAAGAGGACGAGGTGACCGATGTTGTGGAGGTAGAAGAGGACGCGGTGACCCATGTTACCGAGGCAGAAGAGGAATATCGTGCACCACACACTCAGCCCAGTGCACAGGCGAATGCAGGGGAGCATGTCGACAGCATAGTGCATCAGATGGAGATCAATGACTTGACAGCTCGGGCAGAGGAGGAAGCTTTAGAAGAGGAAGGTGATGACTCTTCTGAGGAGGACGAAGGTCCCGTCCCCTAGGAATGAAATAGGGTGGGCGTTGAGGGTCTTGCTGTGCACGACGAGCACGAATCACTGTGGGAGTAGCATGATGGGGAGGTTCGGCTTCATGCAATGTTTGCTGACAAGGGTTCACTGCAGGATGCCATTAAGCTGTGGGCCTTATCCATGTAGCGGACATTTCGGATCCTCAAATCCAGCCAGGAGCAGTACACCGTGGTCTGCGAGCAAGCTGGGTGTTCTTGGCGTGTGCACACACGTAGACCCAAATACGAGACTCACTGGGTTGTCTCAAAGGTGGAGGCGCACTCCTGCTTGCTCAGTAGTGTTTTGCCGAGGCATCGCAACCTAACATCCACCTTCATAGCCAATGTGATGTACGGAGAGATTGTGAAGAAGGCGGATCTGGAGGCCAAGCACATCATGGTGGCTATTGAGCATAAACTCAAGTATAAGATTTGCTACACGAAGGCATGGCGTGCTAAGCAGAAGGCTTTGGAAAAGAGGTTCGGTTCTTTCGAGGCGGCTTACGACAACCTACCTCGTATGCTCTAGGTGCTGCAGGAAGGGAATCCGAGCACATACATTGCTGTGAAGGACAAACCATCCAAAAGACCACCGCTAGGTTTCATGGTATTTCAGAGGACCTTCTTAGCCTTCGGTCCATGCATTGATGCATTCAGACACATGTTGCCTGTGATATCAGTGGACGGGACGTTTCAAACTGAAAATACAAGAGCATGATCCTGACAGCAATTGGCGTTGATGACAATAATCAGATTCTACCTTTAGCCATCGCTTTTATCGAAAGTGAGAATTTTGACAGCTGGTTGTGGTTCCTTTGATAGTTAGAGGAGGGAGTAGTTGGGGCAGGTCATGATGTCTGCTTAATCCATTATCGCCACCCCGGGATGATGAAGGCCGTTCGAAAACTTCAGCAAGACCCCGATGAGCCGTTCTCTTGGCTAGACATGGGGAGCAGATGGTGCATTCGCAATCTGGGGGCCAACTTCTTCAAGCAGTTCAGGCAGCAACCATTGATGAAGTTGTTCAAGAGGCTTGCTATGTAGAACCAACAACGTAAATTTGATGCGTTGTGAGAGATATTGGAGGAGCACACCAGAAAGCATGTCGTCAAGAGAAACAAGCGTCCGCTCATTCCTGGGGCGGTAACAACCCGAACGCCTCACACCTCTGTGGGAGCTCGACCCTCCCCATTTGACGCAGAGGACTAGGAGGGACATCAGATGCTTCTCCCATTGGATTGAGGCTGAGCCATTAGAGAAGTGGTCCTTACTTCATGACACAGATGGTGCAAGGTACGATATAATGACCACTAACCTTGCCGAAGTGTACAACTGGGTTATTAGGGGCCTCTGTTCTCAGCCCATCGTCGCCATCATGGGAGGCGTTCTGCACGGTACAATAGGATATTTTAGGAAAATACATGCAAATGCGGCACTTCATGTAGCCAACCCACATACACGGTTCTGCTCGAGACTTACAGTGTACATGCAGGCCAAGACCGAGAAGGGTCAGTCGCACACGGTCTTCGTGATGGGCAATACAGAGCATCATTTCGACGTGGTCCTTCGGGACAGAGCCGGATTTGGGACGGCTCTGTATCTTGTTACCCACAAGGTATGCCTTGGAGACCATGTGAATGAACCTAGCTGCACAAGCAACAAGCCAAAGCTCTTTCACAAGCCATGCTCTCATATCCTCGCCGCGTGTGGGACCATCCACATGGACCCATCGAACTTCATATCGGAGTACTTCATGAAGGAGAGGGTGCAACAGGCGTTGTGCGGCGAGCTAAGAGGCTTCAAGGTTGTGGGCAACTTTGCCACATTGGATATTCCACGGAGGACTTGGATTTCGAATCTTGACCTGTTGAAGGGGGAAAGGGCCGTCGGCAAAGTCATCACATTAGGAATGATATGGACGAAGGGGAGGCTGGAGCGGCAGGTAGACGTTGTGGCCGCTGCCGCCAGGAAGGCCACACTGCGAGAACTTGCAAGGCGCCTGCCGACACGTAGTAACATCGGCGTGAAGTGCAGCACCACTCCTTGTTGGGTGCGTAGCGCTACTAAGATTAGAACTGCTAGAATGTTATACCTTGTACTTCAGTAAGTACCTTGCTTGTTGTAAGTTCTGTGAAACTAATTGTATTGTAATTGCAAATTTTAACTTTATCACTCGTCATAATTGCAATGCATGACGTGACCTCGCTCGGTAGCACACCACGTGACCTCGCTCTGCAAAGCAGGACGTGACCACTCTCTGCAAAGCACAACGTGACCCGACGACTTAGCTTTTCAGGACGACGTGACCTGACGAGGCTGCTTCTCGTAGCGACGTGACCCAACGAGTCTGTGTTGGGACCCCGGATATGCAACTCCGGGACCCTCTGTGTATTCTGAACTAGTCTCATGATCAGTAGCTAGCTCACATAGTTACAACATCGATGAAATCATACCCATACAACAATATAGCTAATGAAACAGATAAATTAATATTACTTAGTAGCAAAGGACCTTATGGTCAAGTTTTACAAAGTTTGCCACGCACGGCTTAACGATAACAGAGTAAACTTACAGCGGAGAATAAACAAACTCGTGGTAGCCATCCGACATGCCCATATGCAATCGAGTGGAGAACGCATCTTAGTTCGCATAGTCTTCAAAGTATTCATTAAAAAACCTCTGTATTCTCAGGTTCTTCCTCTGTGACTGTTCAACAATGGCGCAAAGCCATGAGTACTTTAAAGTACTCAGTAAGTCGTAGGGAAATGTATGCAAATAGTATTCATGCAAGGCTTGACAAGGATAGCTTTATGGTTATTCTGCAGAAAGCAGTATTGACAGTAAATACAATAATTAGATTGAAAAGCATAATTTAAAAGATTAATACATAAGTAAACAAGTTTCTTTGAAACAACAAGTGAACACCCCGTTCACTTCCCAACCAACAAGCCATTCACTTCTCAACCATTCCAATATTTTTTTAAAAATCTACCCCTCGTATGAAATCACCAGACATTGTCCATAACCAGGGACATGGCTATTCGAATAGTTTTACACTCTGCAGAGGTTGTACAGCTTTACCCACATAGCACGACTTCCCTAGTTTGTTTGGCATCCGTCGATACCACCGCTCACTACCTTAGGTAAGTAGTCTAGAACATGCGTCAAGGTCTTTACAAAGTTCTGTTTTGACCCGGTTCTGCTCGCTAAGGTTTCGCCATTCTGGACCCCCTCTTGCGCCAATTCATCCACCAAAACAGAACCAAATCAAAATATTGCTAATTAGTTGGCCAGGTCTATCCTAGTCTAGACATATGGTTGTACGGTAAGACCCAGATCAATGGCTTGCAAGGTTAAGTCCTTAGAGACTACTCAAACGAGGCAACCACAACCCAAAATTCTCCCGCTTTACTGCACGATCAATCGCCTGAGTATGAAATCATTTTTTGTTCAACCCGACCAAATGATAATCCTTGCCATGGCACATCTTTTAATAACAGTGGCTCCACCATAATTCCATATTTCATTTAGTTAAATTTAATCATTCTTTGAGTATGTGATCATGAATCCCATCATGACTAAGCATGACTAAGCGTAATACGACCCATGTTGATAGTACAATAATATCCAACTAATAATTAATCATCTCATGGTGTCCAAGGATTTATGTCATTCAAGGGTACATATCAATAGCAATTATACAAGGAGGCATAATGACAATTAGGCATTTAACTATTCCCGAAAGCATTTATTATACACTTAGCAATGCATGTTAATATAAATCAATATAGTTTTATAAAATGAGTACGACATGATCAAAGGTCTACGACTTGCCTCCATTGAAGCCTTGAGATGCTTCGGTAGACAGTTCTAGGAATTCTTTGGGAACGCCGGAATCTACACGTACGAAAAGAGCCAAATAAATACAACAAATCCAAATAAAATTCAAAAATTACGAAATTAGTAGCGATAGGAAGAGGCTAAATTTAGAAGAATTTAGAAATCGACGAAATTGGATTTCGTTTGAAGGAGAACGAATATCCGGAAGTTTGACTTCACATGAAATATAGAAAATCAGCAAACATGAACAGTGCAGGCTCGGGCAAAAATGATGGCGCCGGCCAGTGAACTAGCAAAATGGAATCCCGGGAGAGAGACGGACCCAATGGTGGTGGTCGCATCGTCGGCGGAGGTCCGGCGCGGCAGTGGCATGCAAAATGCCATCGGGGCTCAAGGAAGTAACGGTGCTCTGGCGAAGGCGAAGGGGGCACAACATAGAACATCATGAGACGAAGCTAATTTCAGTGATGATGTCGTTGGAGAATCAACGACGGCAGTGGAATGCAAGGAAGAAAGAGTTTCGGCCCGCGACGGAAAAATCTCGATTGTGGAGAAACGGAAGCGAGAGAGAGGGGCGAATTCTGGGAGATGGAAGAGGAAGCCGAGGGGCTCGCTGTGATGTGGTTGGTGTGGAGAATGGATGACCGAAGAGAGAGCTTGAGGGAGAAAGTGGCTTGCTGTTTTGGAGAACAGGAAATGGAGCTCACTGCTGCTTACTTCGGTTGGAGAAATAGTGGAGATGAAGATAGAAGAAAGGGAGGAGGGGAGAAAGAGGAGGAAAGAAAGCTTTAGCTAACTTTAAATAGAGGAAGGGAAGAGGAGGAAGTACAGCACAACACAGGGAGTTGATAGCCGTGCGGCGCGGCAACGTGCACGGGAGCAGCAGCAACACGCGACGTGCAGCAGCATGGGAGGGATGGAGGCGCGGTGTGGCATGGCCAGAGCATGGGGGTGATGTGGGGTGGTGCATGGAGCAGGGATGGGCGGCAGAGTCAAGTGGATAGGCAGCCATGGGGGAAGCAGTGCTGGACAGAATGGGAGGCCGGGCGTGCGACATGGTGGCGACGTGGGCAGGCACATGGGGGAGAATGGAGGAGCCAGGGCATGGAGGAGGAATGGGAGCTGGGCATGGGCTTCCATGGTGATAGGTGTGCACACGATATGGGCAAAAGCTGCACATGCGCTGGGAAGAAGAAAAGCAACGAGAAGAAGATGAGCAGGAGAAAAGGGAGGAGAGAGAAAAGAGAAAAAGAAAGAAATCCAAAAATTCAAGAAAATTTTGTAAAATACTTTGGAACATGAATAGACCAAATAAAATACCTTTGTATTTTTTTAAGTTTATTTTAACAATTATAATGTTTTTCCTTCGTAAATTCAATTTAAGCTTTAAATTAAGCCGATAAAATCCAAGAAAACCAAGAAAATCCAATAAACTCATTTTGAATTTAATTAAGGTTTGATTTAATCATTTAAATATTTTTCACTTTGGAATTTCAATTTAAGATTTACATTTATTCAATGAAATGCAAATGGTTTGTTTTATTTCTAAAGCTTTAAAAGAACTCTGCAATACGAGCAAGCTAGAAAGAAATAAAAAGAACTCCATGGAAAAACAACCGGGTCTTGGAAAAAGGAATTCCAAAATAAAACCAGAAAAATCAAATAAGACGATTTTTATTTAATTGTAGTTTTATTTACTCACATTAAATTTGTTTTTAATTTCTAAAATTTCAAATTAAGCTTTAACAATTCAAGAAAAATCAAACGGTTATTTTTATTTTGATTTTTTTAAAAGGCCTAAAAATTGGAATGTTACAGTCTGCTTCCCACAGACGTGTCGCAGTGTTGCCGCATGATTCCTCCTCGGGTCTGCTAACCTGCCTCATTACCCAGCGAGTTAGCTTTGTGCATCGACGTGACCCGACGAGTCAGCTTTGCGTAGCGACGTCACCCAACGAGTCTCCTCAGAGCCGTTGCCTCGCGGACGCAAATTTCCTTCAAACGAATTACAATTCAGCCGCGTACGCAGCGCCGGCTCAGCATATAAGTACTACCCATTCCACACCGAGTTCTCATGCATACAGACTTCAACACAATCTCGCTCATATGGATAAGCACTGGGAGGAGATCTGCGAAATGCAAAGAGAGTATGCGGCCCAGAAGGAACAAAGGGAGCGTGCCAGGAGGCAACCTCCCCACAATGACGCCGCCCCCCATAACAGCAACCCCTACCACAACATTCCAACCGAGTATTCACCGCAACACCCACCCGAAGAGGAGACGCCACCCCTCTGTTGGTGCAGGGACAGATGCAAGTTCTTCAAGTCCAAGCACTGGCTAAGCCTGAGCATGCGTTACTAGCGTTGCGTGAACTACTCCTGCGACTATCCCGGCCGCCGTTGGGACATCAGCTGCTATCGGCAGCCGGTAAGGACAGGTTACAGTATGTTCCCCTACCATTTCTCTTTCAAAGTACGCACTAACAACCTCTCTAATCTACCCTTAGTCCCCGGATCCGTTATGTGGCTACCGCAAGTGGATCGACTTAGATATCCATCCACACGACCATGAGAGGAGGGAGGATTAGCGCCACACTGAAAAGCACAACCAGCGTATCCGGCGGGAGATGTAGGCTCATCTCGAGGCGTGCAGACGCAGGGAACACGAGGCTCGCGAGAGGGAGCGCGACAAAAAGAGGGAAATGGTGGCTAGCGAGGAGTACAATGTCGAGCTCGCAAGGAAGGGCAAATGATCTCGGTCCACGCAGTAGTCTGACCCAATTCGTCCATGTGTCCCATGTATTTCTAATTCCCTAAATGTAGGTGTGTACCGTCCTTGATTCATTAGCCTGCTTGGCATGTAACCCCTTGTCAGATCAACTGTCGTGTTGTTATTGTTGCGTCATTCCTCCAAAGTTCTCCATCGTGTATGAATTTCTTGGCGCATCGCAATATCACTTACCATCGTACTTACGAATCATTGCTACATCTATCGTCCTCACAAAATTGTTCAGAATTTTAGCGCACTACAACAACATACGATGATCACAAAATGTTATTACTAGTCCGACAAATTTTGTACCCTTGAGATTCTATGAAAATCACAAATAGACTAACCAACCTTGTCATCACCCTTTTATTTCCAAAAAAAGTAATTAGCTACAAACAAGATTTGCTAAATGTGTTACCTACAAAATTTGACATTTATTCCCACACAATTATTTCAATCGGATTAATAATAGTACTGCTAATACCTTAAATCGCCCAGTGGTTGGGCGACCTAGGACTAGTCGCCCACCAAAGTAGCTAAACCACCGGGCGACTACAACATGTGTCGCACCTCCGTTAAGCGACTTGGGCCAGTCGCCCAATGGTTGGGCGACTAGTCCTAGGTCGTCCAACGGTACGGTGATAGATGAATATTTCTGTCAAAAAATAAAGTGGTATTATTTCTGTAATTCTGAATAAAAAATTGATTATTAAAAAAAATCATCACGTCGCTGCCCCTCGCGTTGCTGTCGTTGTCGGACTGAGGCGAGGGAGTCACGCCGCTCTGAGGAAGCAGCGCCATGAGATCTGGATGAGGGAGTTGCGCCACTATCGACGCTAGGCTGAGACGAGGGAGTTGCGAGAAGGGTTCCACCACTAGATGTAACCGCCGACATCGCCGGTCAGAGATGGAGCAAGCTGCGCCGTCACCACTGGATCTAGCAGAGCAAGCCGCCGCTTGACCTTCGCTGAGGAGGGGCGTCGTCGCTCGATTCAGGGAGGGACGTGACCAGCCGCCGTTGGGTCTAGAGGGAGGAGTGGTGAGGTGGTGGAGAACGAAGGTCATGGTGGAGGAGAGGACGGCGCCGGTTGTGTCACAGAGCGAAGTGGACGGAGAGGGAGGCAAAAAATGTGATATTTTACCTTTAATGCTCTAATAGGAACTGAGCTGGCTCATTTGGCGTGGGGGGCCAGCGTGCCCCCCAGCCCACTCATGCTCGAGTCACCCGGACTGTCTACTGTAGCTAATTTCTTTAATTGAAAGAGATAAGCACCTCTTTAATTATTAAAAAAATAGCAAGCCGATCACTGGTCAAGTGGTCAGTGGTGCCAAAAGCGGCAACCCCACGGCTGCCCAAGAGCCAGTAGTACAACCCATTTAAAGGCCCTTCGAGTCTCAAGTCGACACCTAAGCCATATAGCACATGATTGCAGCAGTAGTATTTAGTACTACTACCAACCGCAGCAGTAGTATTTAGTACTACTACCAACTGATTCAGGGGAAAACGAAAGAAAGAACCGTCTGCGATCGCAAAAGTTGGCGCTGGCCTCTGCCGAAAACGGCTGTGCTGCTGGGCAGCGCGACAGTGTCCCAGTACACGTACTCTTGCACACTACTCTCGATCGGCCTGGAACTTTCCGATGGGTGATTCATGCACGGTTTCGCGTAAGCGTCTCGTCTGGGAGAGCAAGTGCTGCTTCAGCCGCCACGTACTAACGTTCATGCTTTCTTTCTTTTTTATTTCAAAGGTTGCATCATGCTAAAATCGCTAGTGTAGACGCCGCTTCCCGTGGACACATGCGATTTTTCCAACATGTATTATCTTGCTTGCCTTTTTCACCAAAGCTGTCGTAATGAATCGAGTCTATGTATACCGTGGAACCGGGTCGGGAAGATAGTAATGTCAAAACAGTACACATATAATTCTGCTATTTAACAATAAACAAATAAATCGTCGTTTTACAACATTTGGATTCAAGTACTATGTATTTGAATAAAACCATAATATTTTGGTATTTTTTTAATATTCCATTTTAAGAAAATTGAAATTTCTTGTACGTGTTTTAAAACATCAATGTACACATTAAACAACTTATAAATATTTTTTAATATTCATTTTAAGAAATTTGAAATTTCTTGTATGTGTTTTAAAACATCAATGTATACATTAAACAACTTATAAATATTTGCACTCTAATTTTTTTTAATAAATTATCTCACAAAAATAAAAGCTAGATTATATTTTTACGCTTTTTTATTTTGTAACTATACATGTCATAAAAAATGAAACATCGATCATTTATTTTTTGTTACAAGTTTTTCATGTTCATATAGTACATCACACAACACAAAAATCAATAGAGTTAGCATTTTTCAATATAACCGCGATGTAGGATAGCCTCCACGGCAGCTTCCACTATTCACGATAGCTGTTTTAGCCACGGCACCGCTAAACCACGATAATCACGATTTAAAACATTGTTTCCGGGATATCTCAAGGATATCCAACGGTTATAACTTATGAGACCTGCTGCGTAAACATGTTACGGTAACAAGTATAGTAACTCCACGGCAGAGGATCTATTTTTTGATATAGCTTGACCTATTGACCAACCCCATCTCCTCAAAACGAGCAAAATACTCAGACTAATTTGGTAGGAAGTTCAATGTCTTTGAATCTCTTACGTACAAATTAATCTCTTGAAAGCGAGGGTACTGGTTGGGGAGGGTTTTTTTTCTCATAATTTGGCCGGTATTTGATTCGGTTTAGCACATCTAGCCTCCGAGTGTCCAAAAATACAAAAATGACATCACGATAGATTAGACAGACATCATGTGTGCCTTACGGCGCTCTCGGACCGCGGCTGCATTGCACGTCTGCGGTAGGCCCAAATGACCGCGGGTGGATGATGTGGCAGTGCGGCAAGAAACAAACCGCCCATACCGTCCCGTGCTGGCATCTTAACAAGTCCAACCCACCCGGTCTGTCCCGTACGACACCGTCACCATAAAACACAGGCAATACTGGCATATTGGACGTTATCTACGACCAAAACAACTAATTACACTTGTTATCCATGTTTCCAACAATTCACAAATTGTTACTATTTACCAAATAAATTTGATATCCGCGTTTCCAACAATAAACTTGCTATCCACGATCCTAACAAGTAACAATTTTTCTCTACATAGCCAATAATCTTGTTATCCACATTCCCAATATTTGCCATATTTTTTGAACATACGCAATACAATATTATTTGTACACAATATATGCTAAAAATATTATTTGTACACAATCACTAAGATAATTAGCATTATTTAACCTATATTTTCCTATATCGTCAAAGCAACTAAACTTTACTGATCCTTGCCTAATTATGTTACCTAATCCTTTTCTAATTAACAAACTACTAAAATAATGACTATTTTCCTAATCCCGCGCCAAAAAATACAATATCCATCGTCAACCAAGTTTAACCAACCATAACATTACCAAATAGCTAATCAAACACTAATCACACGATTAATATACAACATGCATATGCATGAGAACTAAATTTACCTCTTCTCGAAGATCTTCTTCTGATCTACAACCTCGTCAACTACACAACTTCTAAATCCCTCTCCAAATATTCCAAAACCGGCTCCAAAAATCGAATTTATCACATCCCTCTCACTCCCTATCCCGGTCGCTCTGTGTCTGTTGTGCCGAATGAAACCTGTGAGGGCGAGAGGAGGCACATGCACCAGTTTTAAACGAAGACCACGATAGGCAAACGATCCTTCAGTGGACCGAAACCACACAACATGTTGCAGCGCACCAACAGCGCAGGAGGCACGAGCAGGTTCACAATTTCAGTAAAATTTCGCTGAAATTTTGAAATTTTCGGACCTTTCGCTACCTTTCGAAAGAAGTTCAGTTCGTTCAAATTTTTCCGTTTGTTTGAATCTAGAGGGAATTTAGAGGGTTCAAGTGAGTAAAAAGAGGTCAATAGACAACTAACATGCAGCTAGCGTAGTGGCCTGCAGCGGCAGTGAGCTGGGATCGATCCCAGGTCACGCGCTTGAGTTCTTTCTTTTTTTGGAATTTTTCAAAATTTAAAATTTAAATTTGAGCAAACCATTTGGCCAAAAATCACCGAAATTTCATCTGAAATTTCGCCCATTTCGTCCATTTCGTTTGGCAGCGAAATAAAATGCAAAACAAAATTGTGAACTCTGGGCATGAGCAGCACTTTCGAAGCGTGGTAGGTTTGATGCCGCGGTATAACTTTTCTACCGCGCGTCAAGAGCGTAGTAAGAAACACATGGCCCCTATCTTACCTACCACGATATCATTTTTATATTTTCGGACGCTTTTAACTACATACACTAAACCGAATCAAATACCGACCAAATAAGCCAAAAACTGCTGGTTGGGTGGTGGCCTTAACCTCGCCGAGCCGCCGGGGACAGTGCTGGAAAAGGAGCTCGTACTAGCTACTGTAGATTGCTTTGCCCCCAACGCTACAGTGCCCACTCTTTTCAGTAAGATACGTCATGTCATTCTCACATTAAGCTCCAAGTAGATAATCGAGCTCTTGCTTCCGGAAATGCTCATTGGAAAGGTTCAGATAAGATGGATGTGACACATACATACATATCTTATCTTCTATTTGACCAGTGGCCTGAGCCAGTGAACACTGAACAGCGATGGCCATATATGTTAAGCTGGCCAGGTAAGGCACTCAACTGAAGTTATGCATTGGGAGAAATCAATTGAAATGCATTTTCTTTCAGTTCTTTGAAGCAATAGCAAGTCAAAGACGAATTAATCAACACATGCAGTTAACTTACCACGCTTGGAACCACCGGTATAGCCTTACTTTGCCCTAGAAGTGTCGCCGCAGGCCGACCTTACATGAGGAGCAGGGGCCAAGATGTAGCCAAGAACAACTTGCCGATGATCAATACGTATCGATCCAACGACCAGAAGCATCGATCGGCAAGTCATCCTTGGCTGCACCATAGCCCCCGAGCCTAATGTTAAGCCGCGGGCGATTCCTTCGAGCGGAGCCGCGGTACGGCCGATCCATAGCTGAGCTTGGTTTCAGCGTTGGCAGCCATGGTTGGCACAGGAGGAGGATCGGAGGAGGGAGAGCTGAGAAAGGGAGGGACAGAGATGGAGGGCACTTTGATGATGGGCCTTACATAGATGCTAGCTCTCTCCGAAGGAAAGAAGGTCGGTGAGAAATTAGATGAGCTGCAATATAAAGGGGGAAAAAGAATGCATTATCATCTACAGATTTTTAAGAGGGCGGGTCCTGGAAGGATGTTGGCGTATGGGGCCAATGGAGCCATGAGGCCGATGGGATACAGCACGTGCAGTACACGAAACAGTAAAAACAAAAGGTAGCAATCTGCTGTAAATCAGAAATTTACCGCTTCTTGGTTGGCATGGTCGCAATAGCAAATACTCACTTATAGCTGCATCCCTAATATCCATATCTAACTCCTCAATTGGTTTCTAATGCCCAAGATCGGCAACAATATCATCTGGATTAAGCACAACACGAGGATGGTTTTGTTGGGTGTTACTATAGCTAGGAACTGTTTTCAGAGGGGATTGGTTGGACTGTGACTATGATGATGGAAAATAAGACGTTAATGTCTTGGTCCTCTTCATCATATATTTCTATTATATCAAATTGAATCCAATCAATTAATCCGTAATTGGCCAATTTGGAATGTGGGTGATACAATGTGACAAAGTAAAAGGTTTAAAAAAATCACCTAGCGTTAGTGGTCGGTAGCCAGCTTGGAGGGTGCAGGGCTCGCCATCTCAGAACTTATGCAGCCATCGCATGCCTCACGCCGGCCCTGCCTCGCCTCATGAGAAAGAGAAGACGACATGGGGGAGAGAGAGAGAGAGAGAGAGAGAGAGAGAGGAGGTGGCACAGTCGACCGAGAGAGAGGGGAGGCGGTGCAGTCGAGAGGGAGAGAGAGACGTGCGCAAGGTGAGCGAGTGTAATATCTCGAAATTTGCTTGTTGTTCAAATGCATGAAGATGTGAAAATTTTAAAAAAATTTAATACAATTGAGTGACATTCGGTTTTCATGAGTTTATTTCAAGCTTAGTCAAGTTTGAACTCCAAGAACCAATTTAGGAAAGACAAACCTAAATTAAAATTTGAAAACAAAATTAATCAAAAACTATATTTAAAAAGAAAAAGGAAATTAAATAAAGCCTTAAAAATCAGTTTGGGCCAAATTAAAGCCAGCCCGACCCATTCCATCCCCCCTCTTTTCCTTTTTATCTCCCTCTCGGAGCCCAGCCCACTGGCTCTTGGCCCACCTCTCCTCCCTCTTTCTCCTCGGCTCAGTTGCAGCCCAACCCACATGCCTCCTTCTCCTGTGTCGTGCGTCATGACGCCCTCGACTGCGCCACTAGCGCCACGCTGCCGCCTGTGCACACCACTAGCGCCACACTGCCAATTGTGCCGATTGTTAGCGCCACCGACTCCCATCACCTTCACCTCGCCTGTCGCTCCCGAAGTGTCACCTCTTGCCTGCTCCCATTACACGTCGACCCGTCCCACGTGATCGACGTCGCCGTTGTTACCTCGTCGCCAGCCACAGCAATCGCCAACCGCCTCCTCTACTTAAACCATCAGAGACGCTCTCACTCACTCTGCTTTCTTTCTTTGCCTCGCGTGAGCAAAGCGAACAGAGCTCGGATAGCTTGGTTTCCATTTTGGCCATCGCGTTCCGCCGAGCCTCAACGTTGCTCCGACGAGTCCCTCTCCCTCCTGAGCGTGTCATAAGATGTTCCCGAGCCCCTTGATCCTTCTCCCTCACCCAATTTGGGTTTCATTCTCAGGAAGTCACCGATGGCTTCGTTTTCCTCGCCTACAGCCAAAACCACTGCCACCACCGTCGTTTGTCATTCGGTGAGCTCCTCCTCGATTCTTCTCACATGGAGCACCCCAACAACCCCCTCAATCCTCCCCCACCACTCTCTCACGCTCTCCCTCTCCGCATCGCCGCCACCACGTGGACCTCGGATCTCATCATCGAGCTGCCTCCAACTCCTCTGCCTACACCATTCAATCTAGTGAGTTCCCCTCACCTCCCTTGTGCTCGTGTGTGACGTCTTTTTCCCATCCCCCCCCCTCCAGCGCCGCCACCCCCTTTCCTTCCACGGCCCCGACCATCATGTGTCGACGCCCGCACCCCACCAAGTGTCTCCAGCCGCGACACAACCACCACTGGAATCGCCTCGCTTGCCCGGTCCCATTTTTCCCTCGTCGACCGCCGACGTCGTGCATGCCACTAGTGCCCCGGTGACGAGGATTAAAACATCTATGTATTATTTTAATATATAATAAAAGACCATACGTCTTCATGGTCGTAATCCCTAAGACCGACGACCTCACTGGTCGTTAGTATTCCAGAGGTTACTTATGGGTACCTCGGCCTGATGAGGCTTTGTGCCTAATCCTCACCGATAACCGCCGTAAAATTATCGAATCGGTATTTCTTATCGTATGATGAATGGAACACGTGTTATAATGCTCCAAACCATGCGATGGTACAACCCCGAGACATCGACTATTAACCACCCTACTAAGCTTTTCACAAGCAATCGCAAGGAAGTTAGCACATTGCTAACTTTCTACCGCTCCAAACCAACAGTAACACTTCACCAGGACGTCTTCTCCAGAGTAAGCGCCACCTCTTCGGAAGTTATTTAAAGGTGAAGCACAAGAGACAACAAGAGAGACAAGAAGGAGACGATAGGCGATTACACACAAAACAAGGCCAAGGCAAAGATATGCTGAAGCCTCAAGCGGTGGAATTAGAAGCTAGATAATCACCTTAGACTCATATTCTAAGTCCGATTGTCTTGCTACATTCCTCCATTGAGGTAATTCAGGTAGTACTTAGCCACATCTTGTAAATCCAGTTCATATCAATAAAGAGCGACCCCATTCCATTCCGTGATATTCCACGCCATTTTCCTCGCTTATTTTCGTAAGATCGGCGATTCGATCGCCGACAATTTGGCGCCGCCCGTGGGGAAGAAGGCGAAGTTTCAAGAAATTTTTTTTCGCCAAGAAAATCTCGCCCAAAAACTCGCAATCGCCATGCGACTATGCCCGAGTTTGGGATGAGGAAATCGGTTCGACGGCGACTACGCCAACCTCGACATGGAAGGATGTATCCGCCATGGAAGAAAATGGCGGTCATCCTCTCATCCTCCTCCGCCGGCTTGCACGTCGCCGACGTTAGCGAGGTCGACGGATGGATGAAGATGCGCCGCCACTACCGTGGCGCAATCAGAGAACCGCCGTTCCGACCAGATTCCGAATGCCGAGATCTCCAAGCCCGGCCTTTTCGACCGCTAAACAGTGAAGAAGTTTCACCTCATCACCCGAAAACTATATACCATTGATGAAATCATGGTCGAAAGATACTCTCCTTCGCTTCGCAATTCCAGAGTCAACCGTCACCCGTAACGGTGTCGATAAAACCTCCACCGGTCGAGGCCATGTGGGGATGATCACACTCAAAGATACGACGGCAGTTCATCGGATCAGCCGAGAAGACCTCGTGAAGTGCTCATCTCCGACCGATCTCCATCGTGGAAAATTTCGCGTATAATCGACAAGCTCTCCATTAGTTACGATGGAAGCTCATCGGAAGATCAATGCCGAAGCACGAGGTCAACGCGATCGGAGATGAAGATCAAGATGCCCGCGACGGTCCTACACTCTCTACCATGCCATCACGTGTTGTTAGAGATGATCCGGCCGTCAAGCACCAACTTCCGGAGGCAACGGAACTAATCGACGTCAATCGCTTAACTCGCTCGCATCGCCCCACCCAGAGTGACCGACAGATCAACAAACCGAAGGTCGGGAAGGTTCAGACAGCGACACCTACGACCAAGATGAACCATTCGAGACCTTCTCAGAATCGTACAAAACTTGCACGATTCAAAACATGTTAATAATTCCGATCCCGCTCTAGCAGAACGCCTAGTTTTGTACAACTCGAGGTCGTATCCGAAATTCTCCAACAGATCATGCAAATAACGGAAGCGACGAGAACAGAGGGGTTCAGAAGTCGACTAGGACTTCGCCCCAACGCCTCCTCAAGAGGGGACAAGATGGTCATACCGAGAGAGCGCCGATACCAAGACCTCCTCGACGATTCCGACCAAGGAGTCACGAGGAGAAGGCTATTTCAAGAGGATACTCCCCATCTGCGCCGAGAAGAACCACCACTAGGACCTAACGATCTCCGACATCGTTTGAACCAAGTGGTGATCGTGGACATCATATCAATGTCCACGACCGGATCGCAGACACCGGAGTTCCAGCTGTTCCATCTTAGGGATCGGTCTCCCATCGACATAATCCCGCACCTTCCCGGAGAAGACGCCATGAATCAATCACAGTTGTCGAGCCTTCTCTGCTGGGCTCCAAGGCGTGCGTTGGCCTAGCCGGTTCCCGATCGCTAACTTGGACAAATTCAATGGAACTCAAAACCCATTGAATTTCTCCAAATATATACCACCGCTATCGTGGTCAGCTTGGTGGCGATGAGAATGTAATGGCCAACTATTTACCCACCGTGCTCGAAGGGTCCGCCTTGGTCGTGGTTGTTAAACTTACCTGTCGGATCCATATATACTTGGGAACAACTCGTGATCTTCGATTGCCAACTTCGAGGTACGCACGATACTCGAAGGAGGACGATCTCCACGTAATCCGCAGGATCGATGAGACTTTACGCCAATATATCAAGAGGTTCACCAGTTCAGAACTCTATACCCAAGTCGCAGAGTCCTCTGTTATTCAAAGCTTTTAAAACAGGTCTAAGGAATCGGCGGTTTACGGAGGACATAGCAATGAACCCTCCAAGAACAACCGCTGAGCTTTTTGATATGGCGGACAAATATGCCATCGCTAGTGAAGCAATCGAGTGGTGTGAAGCCATCGATCGGAAGACAAGATTCCCCGGCCGATGCTCGACAAACAGGAGAAAAAGAACAAGAAGTCTCTCAAGAAGAAAAAGAACCGCAGACCGACGACAAAGAAGTCCTCGCTGTTCTGCATAAGATCGGGAAGGGCAAGAAGGACTATGCTTGGTCGAAGCAAAGCAAAAGTTCCGACCAAGGATTTCAGATTTAATAAGAAGTGGTGTCCACTTCACCAGCACGTGGCATGATCTGCAGACTGCCGTGGTCTCGCGTAAGAAACCGGAGGATTATTATGCGGGTAAGGACCATTTCAAAGAATACAGAACATGGAGAAACGAGCTCCAAAAAGGACAAGGATGGCGACGAGGAGATGGAGTACCGGGATCCCCAACACACACCAACATGATTTTTGGAGGATCTTCTTCATACGAGTCGAGACGTCATCGAAGGCCATGGAGCGGAGGTCAACCTCGTCGAATCTCCAAGCGTAATCAAGCACTCGAAGTGGTCGGACACCGCAATTTCTTCAAAGAAAGACGATCGCACCATCCCATCGACTCGACCGGGTAGGTTCCCCATCGTCGTTGAACCAACTATTAATAATTGCTCGGGTTAATCGGGTCTTAGTGGATGGGGTAGTTCCTTGAATATATTATTTGTAGGAGCTTTAGAAGAAATGCAGTCCCCATGTCAAAGGTGAAACACATGAAATATGCTTTTCATGGCATAGTTCCGGTTCTACCGCTAAACCGATAGGACAAGTTTCTTACCGTGACGTTTGGAAAACTCCGACAATTTTCGAACAGAGAAGATCCCGTTTGATGTAGTAAACTTGAATCAAGATACAACGGAATCCTCGATCAAAGATTAGCAAAATTCTTGATAGCCACGCATTACGGTTATCAAAGTTTGAAAATGCCGGGCGAAGGAGTCATCACACCGAGGAGATCGAGAAAATGGCTTACGATGCGATCGAAAATCCTTTGCAATCGTTGATGAACTTCGACCAGAGAGGTTAATCCGTCTCCCATGCGAGTCAAGCACTCGAAGCCAAAGATGACGCCCAAACCATCCGACTGCACCAAGGAGGTACTACTCGACAAAAGCGCTTCTCCGACGTCAAGTCGTCACATGGGTCAGACAACCAGATCCAACCGCCCAGAAGATTCTCGGTCGGGCAAGACTCGACCCTAAATAGGAAGAGTCGCCGTCTCCTTCCTCCGAGCAAATCAAGACGGTTTGCTTGGCAAGCGTCCGATATGCTCGAGTCCCCGAGGTGATCGAGCACGTGCTTGCTCTCCACCGATAAAAACCGATCAAGCGTAAACTACGACGTTTTGCACCGATCGAAGGAAGCAATCCATCGGAGATTGACAAGCTTCTCCAGCAGATTTATTCGTGAAGTCAACCACCCACAAGGGCTTGCTAATCCTATAATGGTTAGGAAAAATAATGGGAAATGGCGAATGTGTATCGACTTTTACAGATCTTAATAAAGCTTGTCCGAAGGGGCGACTTTCCCTTCCCCGCATTGATCAACTAGTAGACTCTACTTACGGGTGCGAGTTACTAAGTTTTTAGATGCGATTCGTGGTACCACCAGATTAGTATGTGTAAAGAAGATGAGGAGAAAACTTCCTTCATCACCCCATATGGTACTTCTTGTTATATTAAGATGCCATTTGGTCTCAAAAATTTGGTGCAACTTTTCAAAGGTTGATGCAAAAACTTTTAGTCCACAAATCGGTCGGAATCTAGAAGCTTATGTTGACGCTCCGTCAGAAGACCACCAACGCCAAGCACCATATTCTCGACTTACAAGAAACCTTTAACAACTTGAGAAGACATAACCTCAAGTTAAATCCTAAAAGTGTGTGTTCGAGTTTCACTGAAAACCGCTTGGTTTCCTAGTTTCGACTAGAGGTATTGAAGCTAATTCAAAGAAAAATTGCGCCATCGACTAGATGCGCCTCGACACGAAGAAGGAAGTCCAAAACTAATCGGTCAGATATGGCGTTAAGCCGTTTCATAGCAAGATTAGGGAAAAAGGATTACCTTTCTTTAAACTTCTTGGAAACATGGGAGTTTCGAGTGGACTAAAGAGGCAAACGATGCCTTTGAGGAACTCAAAAGTACCTTACGAGTACCGGTCTTAGTTTCTCCGAGATCGGGAGAAACATTGCTAATTTACGTGGCAAAGAACACCACGACGCTTAGCGGTGTATCGTTGTAGAAAGGAATAATATCCAACGACCGGTCTATTACGTAGTTAAGTCTTACATGGACCAAAGGAAAGATACCCACAGTACAAAAGTTGCTCTATGGCCTCCTTATGTCTTCAAGGAAGCTAAGGCACTACTTTCGTGCCCACAAAGTGGTCGTACCTACCGGATATCCCCTTGGTCAAGTCCTTGGAAACAGGAATCATCGGGACTAATAGCCAAATGGGCGGTCGAGCTAGGGCGTTCGATCTCCATTTTATTTCACTTAACGACAATAAAGTCCTGTGCAATAGCGTAATTCATTGCCGAATGGACAAACCTCGAACCCACCCAAGGACCCGAGTACTAACACCACGATGAGTGGACAATGTATTTCACGGTTCCTTGATGTTACAAGGATCGGGTGGAGTGGTCTTGATATCCCTCATGGCGAACACATCAAGTACGCCATCCAAGAATTTTCCCGCCACCAATAATGTGGCGTAATATGAAGGTTTCTTGGCAGACTCGAGCGACTCGCTCGCCGGATTCGCAGACATTAGTGAAAGGCGATTCTCAACTAGTAGCGAATCAAGTGGGGAAAGAGTATCAATGCTCGAGTACCAAGATGTCATCTTATCTGGCGGAAGTACGAAAACTTGAAAAGCACTTCTTGGTTTTCAGATCCAACATATTCCTAGAAAGGAAAACTTTCTGGCGGCACCGCTTGGCATGGATGGCCTCCACGAGGTCGACCGTCCCTTGGGAGTTTTTCTCGAGCAACTCAATTCACCCTCAGTAGTTGAGCCTTCCGAGAACATACATGATTCTTTGCAAGTTGAACAAACTAATCAAGGAAACATGGATGCTCCATGTGTCGTTGACGATTGGCGCCATCACGATCACGGTAGAGATCGGATGACATCGATCTACAATTATCTTCAAAGATGACACAATTCCAGAAGATGATGTAGAGGCCGATCGATAGCACGAAAAGCCAAATCATACACTCTAATCGAACGTATCTTGTATAAACGAGGATCTCATGGAGTGTTGATGAGATGCATATCTCAAACGGATGGCATTAGATTGCTAACCAAATCCATGAAGGCGTCTGTGGAGCACACCATTCCTACAGAACCCTGGTCGGTAAAGCCTTTAAGCAAGGCTATTATCGCCAACCGCCCTTCATGATGCAAAAGAGCTTGTGACGAAGTGTGTACAATGTCAGTTTCATAGTCGACAAGTACATCAGCCAGCACAAGCCTTACAAACAATTCCTCTTTCTTGGCCTTTTGCAACCTGGGGACTAGACATTCTGGGACCTTTCCCAAGAGCACCCGGGCTTCAATTCCTTTTCGCCATGATTGACACGTTTACAAAATGGATTGAAGCCGAGCCATTGTTAAAATAACAACCGAGGCCGCTAAGAGATTTCTCTTGAAAAATGTGATCACGCGATTTGGTGTACCCAACAGATCATCACAGCATAATGGTTCCCGATTCTCCAAAGAATAATTCCGGGAGTTCTGCGATGAACTTAGTGTCAAAATTCATTTTGCTTCATTGCATATCCGCAGAGCAACGGAGCGCTTGAGCGGATAATGGTATCCTTATGCGAGGATCAAACGCCGAGTATTCACCGATTAATCAAACCGTCAGCGCTTGGGTTAAAGAACTTCCCTCGTGTTATGGGCGTTCGAACCACGACGACCGTGCGACCGGTGAAACTCCATTCTTTTTGGTTTATGGTTGAAGCCATGCTTCCTCCGTAACTCAAAATTGGCTCGCCGAATCGATCGTTTTGACGAAAATGATCGAGAATGAACGACGACTCGACGACGCCGATTTCCTTGAAGAACGATTTAAACCAAGCCCTTGTACGATCGCTAGCCTACCAACAAGCCATGCGAAGGTACCATAGTCGAAGGTGCGACCTCATGACCTTCTTCAGAGGTGATCCGTTCTCGAGAAAAATTCAGAGCCAAACAAATCGCAATAAACTTTCTCCTAAATGGGAAGGTCCTTACATCGTGGTCGAAGTAACCCGACCAGTTCCCGACGTTGGCTATGTCTCGATGGGCAAATTTTGTCAAATTCTTGGAACATCGATCAATTGCGTAAGTTCTATGTTTAATTTTCATTCTTTCATTTCTTTCAATTTCAATTTCATTAAATTCATTAATTAATTAAGAAGTGCAACCTTGCTTATATATATACACCTACATTCTCGTCGCTTATTATTGTTAGTCCGGTCTGAGAAGACATTTTTCTCTCCGATATCCTTTATAAGGATCTCGATACTCTATGGTCCTAGTCGTGAGCATTTTTTTCAAATGATTCCCACGCGACTACACTTTTTTTTTTAAGAAAATGAGTAATCAGAGCACCACACAACTACTTATCTCATGAATGATATGCTTACGATTTTGAAGATTATGCTTCATTATTTCACGATTCTGGTCTATTCTTGTCTCGCCATCGGCTCGACACGGAAAGCCTCCTAGTCGAAGTCTCTCCTTTTTCGCACGTGGTCCTGCCCACTGGAAGGAGCTTCCTAGCGACGGTTCTTTTCTTACGATCCTCGCTACCATCGGATATGTAATTTGAACACGCTTTCAAGAAATGTGTCGATGCCTTCGTGTCTTAGCATTAGTTCCACCAGATTATGGGACAATAGATATAAACAAAGTTCACTTATAATTTGTTGCATACATATTTGCATTTCTTCTTATGTCAAGTTTGACAAAGTCTTTTTCCGACCATATATAGTGTTTTTGATTGGTATTTCCATTATGACAAACAAAGATCTATAACTAGTCGAAATCATACTGTTAGTCCCGACCACATTTGATTTCCTAGTATCGCAACGATCGCTTTTGTCTTACATGTCCAAACATACCTTCAAAAACTCACATACATGGTTATGACCTCTTTTTATTCTCTTTCTTGGCTCACCGCTTGTACAAGAACGTTCTTCTACTATCAAGCGTTCGGGGCTAGGAAATATACGAGAATTTTAAAAAGTCAAACAGATAAACAAAAGCTTTGTCAATGACATAAAAGGTAAGTTTTCATAGATATTCAAATATTTTTACACTTGCAGGAACCTACTCTAAGAAATATTCCCTGCCTAACTACTACTTGTCGGAGATTCGACCTCCATCTCCTCTACAACTATATCTCCGAGTGGCCTGAGTTCTTCCATGAACTTGGTCGCCTCCTCAAAGGGCGATTGAAGTCATCTTTAACAGCTTGGAGATCAATGGAGGGGTCGGAAGCTTTCAGTTTTGCCAAAGCAAAACTAACTCCACTTGCAACACCTGTTTTTAGGGCCTGCGCATAATTTGTCCGAGTAGTTTTGACCAGAACTTTAAGATCCCCTAGAAGTTGACCCAAATAGTTCATTTTCTATTGGATCTCTTAAGATAGGCACGCTTGATCCTCGATCCCAAATCAAAGATCATCTTGTTCAAAGTATGAATCTTTTCATCAATATTTTGAGCAAGAGCGCCTCCTTATCCCGCTCAAATTTCGTAGTTTTTTTACTCTGCTTAGCATTTGCGCTTGCTCGCAAAAACAAATCGCTTAATGAACACAAGCATCATTGAAGGAAAATCAAGTTTACGACATATTACCTTTATTTGTTTTGCTAAGTGTTTCATATTTGGTCGTTGTTTCAACGATCAACCGGTCCTTAGTGAACTTGCTTCAAAGAAATGATCGGTCTTAGCTTTTATTTCTTCTTCAAGAAAAGCTGTCTTGGCTTTTCACCACAACCTCCTCTTTTATTTTCTCCAGATCTATCGAATGCGATAAGGAGAATAATTGTAGAGGAGCAAAGTATTGAAGAAGAAACGAAGTTTAAAAGGAAAAGTTCTTACTTTCCAACTCTGAGTGCTTTTGCTCCAAGTCCTTAACTCATTTGGGTCATCCTCCGATCACAAAGAAAGTTCTCGACCAAATGCTACACAATTAGCATTCTCTTTCTTAAGTTCCTTATAAACTTTGTAAAAAGAGTTATGTAAGCGGTCGAGAATACTTACCCGAATTGTTCGGTCATTATAACCGCAAAAATCAAATCAGGTGCATCTTGAGCCGAGTATCCGATACTTTCGCCACGCCTCATCAAGCTCCTTATCCTCGGCGAATCGGGACTAAAAGGAACTTGTTAGGTTGGGAAGGGTTATCGGCAGATGATCGGAACTCGTTGAGACCTCTCGAGGCATCTACCTCCACGTAAGGGGTTTCAATCACCAAAGGATCCAACTCACCGTTGTTCTTGTCACCGCTCGGGGCTTCTTCGACCACTACTTCTCTCGAAACTTTGTCCCGAGAAGTGCTCGCCTGAACTTCCACAGTGCAGTCCTCGTGAAGAACACGGCCTGAAATGACCTAACACCGTAAGACCTATGCAAACCAAGATGGAAGTTCAAAATATCAAATCATCAAGGAATTATTAAAGATACATACTTATACGATCACTTTCATTTGTACATACCTTGTTAATTTCCGGATTTGACTCAAACGCGCCAGAGAGAAATCTGTGCCGCTTAGCCTTCCTTTTCTTCTTCTTCCAATTTTGTCGGTTCTCGACCAAACAGGTTTGTTGAACCTCACATCCTCCAACAAGATGTCGGAAGCTATGTCCTCGACTCGGCCTCGTCAAGGTCCACATTCCCGACTATCCGGCCTGAGGGAGTGGTTTCATCAATCTCGGATCGCTTGTTTCAAGAATAACCGAAGGTCGTGCACGACCACTCGAGTCTCACCTCCGCAGCTACATTCTCAGGGCCTTCAGCTTATCCACCCAAATCAAAGAACAAATTTGATTAGGTGAAGAAATCCTTTTATCTAAAAAAATTTCGTACATATATGACTCCAAAATGTTCTATTACCTCGAGGATTCATCTCCTTCAAGTGCCTCGAGGCACGACTCGGTCGGAACCAAGGTGGGACGTTGATCCTCACCAGATTGTATGATTCGTAATCCGACCGATCGCAAATATAGAGCACGATTGGAGATCTGGTGGAATATATGTATATACATGGTAAAAGGAATTTAATAAATTACCTTAAGCCTTGCAGCCTCCCTTCAATAGGAGTTATGCTAAGATCTTGGGGCATTCAAATTTTCTCCGTGCTCCCCCAACAGATCACCGACTCGTTCTCTAACTTCCCGTGGGTAAGAACTTTAATGTAAGGAAGAATAGACAGATTTTAAGGTAATACATTTATCAAATCAAAATACCGATCGAATTTATCTCAAAGACTTACCACCTTCTCGAGGTAGCTTCATCACGATCAAGGCACCAGAGCAGGAATGAGTCCTGAGCTTCAATGGGCTAATCTGGCGAAGGGTAAAATCCTTCACCACATGCCACGAAGTCAAGCCTCGACTCAAGAAGTCGAGATGGCATCCGCCCATCTCTTGACTATCCTCGCCTTCTTTACGGCTTCCTTCCACTTGGAGTTTTCACTTGCTCTAGTTCCGCCAAGTAGAGGCCATCGTCTTTCAGAACCGTCATGTAAAACTAGTACTTTTTCCATGACGACCACGAAGATTTCAGCAGACATGAAGATGTACTCATCGGCCTTCCCGCCATGAAGACGCAATGTGCATTCCCTAGAGCGCCTCAGATTTTGCCGCAGATTTTCCCATCACCATGCGGTAGAAATAACTAAAGTTCTTGGTTGTATTCTGTGTATGCCTCGCACAAATATGCGAAAATACTAATATTTGCGATCGAATTTAATAATTCACCAATTCCACCCCGTAATGTTCAAGAACGCGGAGGAGGAATTTGTGTACAGTAGTCTCAAATTTCACATTCGATGTAGGCAAGAAAACAGGATTTCGCCATCTTCACGGCTCGAAAATGCTCTCCATCCGGTCTCCAATTAATCGATTCCTATCTGGGAGCATTCCCATCTTCTTCAAGGCCTCGAAGTTTTTCTTGCCCAATTCAAGGCAACCACTTTGTAATCTGCTCCGACATGGCGAAAAACCTCAAGAATGAGTAGCAAAAGTTGGAGACTTTGTGGTCAAGAACAGAAAAGACTCGAGGATTTCTTGGCGAGAAGCTAAAGGATCGAAGGATTCTCGAAGCATAAAAATTCTAAGAGCCCAAATGAGAGGAGATCTTATAACCTTCCGATACTTTCAAGGATTTCTACAAAAGTCCAACCGACAAAAAGCTTCTTTTTGTTCAAACGACAGAGGAACTCTTCGCTTCCCAAGGCAAGTTCTCAACTTTAAAGTGAACATGCATCACTTCAGATACCACTTACATTAAATGGGTTCCGCCTGATACGATTTCATCGGGAAAAGTATATATACGACCAGTTCATTTAAAGTTCGGGGCTAATGACGAGGATTAAAACATCTATGTATTATTTTAATATATAATAAAAGACCATACGTTTTCATGGTCGAACCCTAAGATCGACGACCTCCCCGGTCGTTAGTATTCCGAAGGTTACTTATGGGTACCTCGGCCTGATGAGGCTTTGTGCCTAATCCTCACCGGATAACCGCCGTAAAATTATCGAATCGGTATTTCTTATCGTATGATGAATGGAACACGTGTTATATCGCTCCAAACCATGCGATGGTACAACCCCGAGACATCGACTATTAACCACCCTACGGTTAAGCTTTTCACAAGCAATCGCAAGGAAGTTAGCACATTGCTAACTTTCTACCGCTCAAACCGGTCGTAACACTTCACCAGGACGTCTTCTCCAGATTAATCGCCACCTCTTCGAAGTTATTTAAAGGTGAAGCACAAGAGACAACAAGAGAGACAAGAAGGAGACGATAGGCTACACACAAAACAAGGCCAAGGCAAAGATATGCCATGAAGCCTAAGCGGTGGAATTAGAGTTAGATAATCACCTTAGACTCATATTCTAAGTCCGATTGTCTTGCTACATTCCTCCATTCAAGGTAATTCAGGTAGTACTTAGCCACATCTTGTAAATCCAGTTCATATCAATAAAGAGCGACCCCATTCCATTCCGTGATATTCCACGCCATTTTCCTCGCTTATTTTAAGTAAGATCGGCGATTCGATCGTCGACACCCGGCCTCTTCCCCTATTTCCTCTATTGCCTCCTGTGTGTGTGTGTGTGTGTGTGTGTGTGTCTGTGTGTGTGTGTGTGTGTGTGAGAGCATGCCACCTATAAGTGATCAAGTGACAATTAGTATGTTAAGAATATTTAACTGGCCAGTGAGCCCCACCTAATTAAATAGTTGATTAAAATTTGTTAGTAGGTTAATTAGCTAATATAAGTTCAATTAGCAATTTGCAATTCAATTATGTTTACTAGTGGATCAATCAAATAATTAGATGATAATTAAAAAAATGATTAGTGTGCAAATAGCACTTAATTTAAAGGACAAAATTTAATTAGGAGTTATATTAATGTATAGCTATCTCAATGGCATGTAGGCCCTAAGCTAATACTAAAATAATATTAATTTAATTGATTAAGTTATTTAATATGTCCTTATATGAAGATATTAATTTAAATAGAAATTCTATCAAAAAAATTGTGTCTCTAATAAAACATAATATTAAAATGATCAATAAACCATATCAACTAGTGTTTAATTGAAGTAATCCATTTAGTTAAATGCTTCAATTGCAATTTATATTAATAATGGATGGACCCCACATAATTTCATAGTAAGTAAATTAAATAGTGTAAGATGTTAGTTAAGAGTTATTAATAGATCAACGACATTTATTTTTAAGAGTTCAAATTATATTCCGGATACTATTAAAATAGAGCCTTATATTCAGGAATGCCTAAATGAACAATTGACCACAACAAATAGTTAAACCGATCACTTTAGTTAAATACCTTATTGTAATTAATTTAGAATTAATTGTCTAACTAATATTTAATGGACAAATGGCCCCTCATTAGGTATTGATTAGGTCATTTTGCTAATTAGGTAAATTAATATATAGTTACCTACCATAAGTAGTTTAGCAAAATAGTATTAATAATAAATGATATTAATGATAATATGCCAATGGCATGTCGGCCCCTGTCGGTGTTTTAGAACCGAACTTACGTAAAGATTGTTTGATTCGGGGGGTCTCCTAGAATAGAATCATGAAGAGAGATCGACACGGGAATTTTTATACAGGTTCGGGCCTTCTCCGGAGAGAATAACAACCCTACTCCTGTGTGTGTATGGTATTGAGTGTATATTGAACAATCGGGGAAAAACTAAGACTATTACAGATAGTGCTTGTATTCTCGATGGCTCCTCCCTCCTTTTCTAGTTGCCGCCTTTTATAGTACGTGAAGGAGCCAGTAGCTACTCTGTAAAGCGGCGCCTCATCACCTCCTCAGAATGCATGTTGGTAGTAATTACCGTGTATTAATTCCTCCACGTCGCTCAACATGACTATATACCGTAGATAATGGGTATTACGTGCCATTATTCAGAGAATAACAACAGATGATGATCGTTTGAATTCCTTAATCAATAAGACCCACTTGTCTCAGAGGTTCATTTGATTATAAGGTGGTCGTGGTTGACCTAGTCGAGATGAATCTACGATTATAAGGTAGTCGTAGCAAGACTTACGATTATGGGATAGTCGTAGCATAACTTACGACTATGGGGGTGGTCGAGAAGAACTTACGACCATCCATTTGGTTCTTCCTTCATAACATTAAGGGTACACTCAGGTTCACATGACGCCATATTTACCTATAATAAAAATTATAGATAAAAGGTAAAATGAGGATTATTATATCCTCGCCATCTAGCCCCCACTTCAAGTGAAAGCAACTTACTTGGTAAAGGGTTCTAGATGGTCTTACGATCATGAGAGGATCAGAGAAAATAATCGAAGGAAAAACTCTTCGATTGTATACTATTTTGACCGAAATGTGCTTGGTCAAGAAAATTGCTTACGACTATCAAGTGGTCGTAAAAGCATTTCTACGATCACAAGGTGGTCGAGTATAGTGACCGGAAGAAGGAACTTTCCGATTATCATTTCCTTTGGTTGAAAAGATCTAACCAAGGAAGTAATTTCGCTTGAGATGTAAACGCAAACCTGAATTTCTAAGCGGACACACGGGAATCTCAAACGACGCTTGCTAGCTTTGTTGCTGAAGCGTTCCCGAGACGGTGGCGACCCTTTGAATGTCACGCCCCGGCTCAAGGTACGTGGTTATATATACTCACCGGAGGGTAAAACCTAAGATCTTACTTTTCCCCCAAATTGCTCCTGCTGTTCTTTCAACCTCTTGCCTTCTCCGCCGAAGTCGTTTTGCCTTCTCCGCCGCCACTCCAATTGTGCCCTCTTTTTCGACCCAAAATTTCGCTTCCGAGAGAAATGGCCAGAAAGTTTCGAGTGGGAAGAGTCGGAGATGGATGCGCGAAGATTCAAGCCCTAGTTGTCGCCGGAAGATTCCAGAGAAGACTCTCGTGAAATGGCTTCCAGCATTTGGGCAAGATTACCGTCAGGAGAATGGGCAAATTCCGCCTTCCGTGCTTATTGTGAGTGTGGCCTTCGAACGCTGCTCACCCCTTTCTCAAGCAGTTTCGAGCATTTTGGGGTGGAGTTAGTGAACCTTGGTCCTAACTCGATCACCATGCCGAGCTGCCAGATATTTGTGCGAGGCGACTGGGAATTCATGACCTTGAGCTTTTCCAATATTTCTATGGAATGTCTCGGCAAGCGGGATTGCTTGAAGTTGTGGTCTAAAACTCCACGACGGAAGTCGAGGGAGTATGTTCAGAGTTTCACCCGTCTTCGTGGGTCGGATGGAGGAAGAGGTGGTTTTACCGAAAGTCACCTCGAAAGATGCCTCTCTTTCGTGGGAAAGGCTGCTGAAAAGCAATCTTCATGGGATTCGACTCCTGAAGATATCAGCCGGATTGCCCCTTATGTTCAAGCTATCAAGGACTTGAAGAAGGAAGGGTTGACCGGATGGCATGTGGTGAAAGATTTCATCACACGCCTAATTAGTCCTTTGAAGAAACGAGCATCCCCTATGTGGAGATACTCGGGGCTAACAGACCCAACCAGGGACTACAACGAGGGTAAGTGAATTTTCGACTTAGCTCTCAGTTTGGTCTTTCGCAGTTGTTTAAAAGATGCCTTTATCTGCTTGAGCAGATCTTTCACCGGCGGAGATTGACGTTAGAGTCAAACTCGCTTAGAGAAGTCTCGCCACTTAATGTGGCGGTTCCTAAAATCCTTGCGGTCGATCCGCAGAGGAAAGGATGGTTCGCCTAAAGGTAATCAAGAGTTGATTTTGTCTTTAAGACTTTATAGTCGAGAAAGAACTTACGACTAGAGAAATGTTGTAGAAAAAACTTACAACTTAGTCGTGACCGTAGGAAATCTTACTGATCGAGGAAAGGTCGAGAAAAACTTACGACTTGATATCGGTCGAGAAAATCTTACGACCGATTAGTAATTCTTCTCTTCGCTTTTGCTTTACGTAAAGTAGGCATGGAAAATCGTCGGGATGATGAAGAAGTCAGATCGATAACCACGGTCGGTAGGTTGACAAAGGACAAAGGCTCGGCTCCTTCGTCCAAGAGACGCCGACTTTTAAGGAGTGACGACAAAGTAGGGACGAGCTCGAGTTCTAGTCCTTCACCAGATCCTCTCGCAAAACTTGTGGCGCATATAGCCAAGAATCAAGCCGAGGCTAAAATAGTCAAGTGGAGGAGGTCAAGTAGTGAACCTCTAAAGCGCAAAGCTCGCAAGGCCAAGGTACCCTTCTATTATGACAAAAATCTTTCGCATTTACGCCACTCCCGGTTTTGTTAAGCACTTGGAAAAGGAGAACCGAAGGATTTTATGTCTTTTGTGAAGGATAATACCGCTCCAAGAGAGCCTATGGCTGATGGCAATGTTGCTCTTGGAGTGGTCGAGACCGATCTCGCCATCCGAGAAAGTCGAGAGAGAGAGATGGTCCTCGTTCAAGATCCACCACTGTGACGTGGTCGTGGCTAAGCCCATTCTTCAACTCGAACTCCGACCGAAGTGGTCGTAGAGAAGAAGAAATCTTCCGTTGGGAAAGTGACTCCCAAATTCCTGTTTAGGTCCAAGGTGCAGAGGTATGTGAAATATACTAAAGTGTAAGAACAGAGTTTACCTTTTTCCTTTTCACAACCTGAATTGCTTTCCTTTTGCTGTTTTTAGCCCGACTCCTTCAAATTTCGAGAATGCTTCCGCTGAGAAGCCTATTGCTACCTCTCCAACTGCTCGAGAGACAACAAGGGAAGTGGTCGAGGGATCATCCTCGGCCCAGGTGGTAGAAGAAGTCATGGCGCCTGACGTGGTTACGACAACCAATGAGGTACCTGTTGTACCCAGTAAGGTAACGGCTACAACCTCTGAAGTAGCAGCGGTGACCACAGAGATGGTCGTGGAGACTCCAAGAAGAAATGCGACCATCGAGATGGTCGTGAAAACTCCAACAACAAGTGCGACATCGAGAGCGGGTCGCCACGACCACCGAGATGGTCGTGGATAGAACAGAGGCACCGCAAGCCTCCGTCAAGATGGTGGCGGTTCGCCCACCGCGTCTTTAAAGGAGATCGCTGCGCACGTTCCTCCGGTGCCCAAAGAGAAATTCGGTTACGTAATCGAAGAAGAAGAGTATTTCAACTTCTTCGCCGACTTCTTTGGGCTGCTTCCATCGAGGGTCTTCGCTTTCAGATCTCGCGATCGAAGTCCCCCATCCCAACGATATTCCCAATAGAGGGATACCTTTGATAATGAACGCCTTGAGAAGGTTTTGGGACCAAGTCACGAGGGTAGACAAGTCAAGATCCTGAGTCGGTTTATTCGATGTTTGCTCGATCAACTATGAATGTAAGTACTTAATCGTACTTATATATATACAGTATAATCTTTCTTGTTTCTCACCGTCTTTTCATCTTGTAGAAAGCCATAGAGCAAATTGTCGTTGTTGGTGAATATCATCGACAACTTCTAGAGTCGCGACAGAAAGAGGAACTCGCAAACAAGCAGAGAGGTGGTAAGTCACTACTATTCATAGTCACCTTGGATTTGACTACTTATATAGTGCTTACGAATTTGTCATGGAAAAACTCACGACTAGGTAATGGTCGAAAAGACTTATGACCAAAGGGCTTTGTCGAGAAGAACTTACGACTAGGTCAATGGTTGTAGAAGAACTTACAATCGATTGACCCATGTTCATGTCCATCGTTATCCTTTGCGGGCTAAACAAAGGACGCTAAGATCTTAGCCGACTCGCCGATTATAAAAAAGAGGAGTCGAAAAAGTTTAGGAAGAGGTATTAGACCTCCGGAAAAAGCTTAAAGAAGCTAACTCGCAACCATGAAGTCGCAGGAAAAATTAAACAAGAAGTGCTGAACTTAAGATCGCTTATATCTTTGATCTTTACCTAACTCTTGCTTCTTTTCGTAAAAAGAAGACGAGACGAAAAAGCTCCGAATGAAGTTAGAGAGAAAACTTGCTTATTCACGAGCTTACTCGTATGTCCAAAAATAAAGATCAAAACCTTGAGACGCCGAGAACTCGAATATCAAGTAAGTAATTCTTTACCGCTGATCCTTACTGAGTTATTTCCTTTTCTCACTTCCACTTCCTTTCTAGCAATGGACGTTAAATTGAGAGAACTTGAGATCGAAATCGCGGATAAAGCCGTGATTTATAATCGCACCGCCCTTATTGCAAAGAAGAATGTGGAGGATATTGTATCATGGGAGAAAAAGTATGCCGAGACCGTTGCTTCCCATAATGAAGAGGTTAAGAAGTTGATTCTCAACTAGTGGGTAAGAAGTTCTTTACCCGTGGTTATTTTTGTTTTCTTTTTCCTCTAGGAGTTTATTTTGTTTGACCAATCTTATTTTTTGAGCAAGTGGTCGAAAACAAAAAGCTCATGAGGCTTCGACTTGTACCCAACAGAGATGGAAGCAATGAAGATTAAACTTCAAGG
The DNA here is from genome assembly GCA_036346405.1 of Phyllostachys edulis. Lineage (NCBI taxonomy): Eukaryota > Viridiplantae > Streptophyta > Magnoliopsida > Poales > Poaceae > Phyllostachys > Phyllostachys edulis. The sequence goes on from CM070546.1 coordinate 103,559,952, forward strand.
AAACATCACGCCTCTGAACAATGTGCTTGGTGAGCTACATAATGAGGGAAAGACTCTCAAGATGATACAATAGCTGCTCACACAAGTACCATTGGGGATCAAGTCGATTTTGCAAGATCCGTGACCACTCAAGGCCAACCAAGTCAATCGATAAAGGAGGCGGTCGAAATCGCAGAAGTTATGCATTAGCAAAACTTAAAGCTCATGACCCCAACCTTAATGTGCAACCACTCGGTCGACTTCAACTGCTCTCAAGGAAGGAAGACGTCGATGGAGGAGATGCAATCGGTTGGTAGGAAAGTTTCAGAGGAGATGGTTGGGCTCTCCTCTTCTTGAGTAGTCTGTAATGAACTTGTGAAAAACAGTCTTTTGTTGATGTAATCCATCTTGTTCCTCGCAAATCATCTTGTCGAGTAGTTAGTAACTCAAAAGATAATTAACTAATTTAAAGACTAAGAAATGAAGTCAAATGTAATGACTTTATCCTAGCCTCGACTATTTGCTTAGTTTATGAAAACTAAGTAAATAGTTTTGTCTCTCGCAAATCATCTTGTCGAGTAGTTAGTAACTCAAAAGATAATTAACTAAATAAAGACTAAGAATTGAAATCAAATTATTCTAGCCCCGACTATTTGCTTTGAGTTTGTTTAGACAAACTAAGTAAATAGTCTCAGAGAAAGGGTTTCAAAACAGAGAGGTTTGTTTAACTTGTAGTTTTTGGTCTCAATTGTCATGCACCGGTCGAAAGGGTGGTAACGAGTTGACACTAGGAAGTTCCTTCTAGTGGGCGTGACCACGTCAGAGAGGAGAGGCTTCGACTAGGTAATGTTAACATCTCCGACTAGTTTAATCAAATCGAGAACGGCAACTTGAGTTAAGCAAACGTCTAGAGGACTTTAAAATATTTACTCGTCCTTCTTGGTGGACTCGATAAGTCTGGCCCCGGTAGCAAGAGTAGGAAACCGAACAAAGCTAGAAGCTCCTTCCAGCAAGGTGACCACGCGCGAGAGAGGAGAGGCTTCGACTAGATGTGTCTCTTCCTCCCACCGTTAAGATGAAACGAGTACACCCAAGACGGTTAAGCAAATCGAGAAAGTGCGCTCTTCTTAGAGTATTTTTCAAATTAATCAAGAAATAAACTAAGGTGAAAAGAGTTGGCCTTCAAAAATATTTCGACTAAATAAAACCCGAGTTCTTTGTGTTGGCCATAAAAGCAAGTAACGAGTCGACACTAGGAAACTCCTTCTAGTGGGCGTGACCACATGCAGAGAGGAGAGGCTTCGACTAGGTGATGTTATCGCCTTTCCGACCAAAGGTAAAGAAAACGGGTGTTTAAAACATAGTCGAAAAATAATGAAAGCACTACTCAAAAGTAAGACAATAGAGATAGAAAAACCCGATTCTTTATTGTCCTAATAGTCGGTTACACATAGAACTTGCGTGAATCGGGTCGATGTTCCAAGAATTCGAGAGAACTCCGCCGCCTTCCATTGCCAATCGTCTGATCCACTCGACGAGTAACTTCGACCATCGTGTAAGGACCTTCCCACTTGGGAGAAAGTTTGTTCCGATTAGACTTGATTGGCAAAGCCTCAATACCAAGTCACCTCTGAGAAGGTCTGCGAGGTTGAACCTTACGATCGTAGTATCTTCGCAGGCTTGTTGGTAGATTGCCGAACTAATTAGGGCTGGTTTCTCCTTTCTTCAAGTAGATTAATATCATCTGCGTCAATTTGTTCTGGTTGGAGTCCGTGAATGTTTCAACTCGTGTTGACCGTATCTTTAGTTAGGAGGAAGCATAGCTTCAAAGACCAAGACTAAAAAGAAAGGTGTTTCTCCAGAGTCTGATCGGTAGTTGTCTGAATCGCCCATAATACGAGGGTAATTCTTGTACCCAAGCCCCGAGCGCTTGATGAGTGGTCAAGACTCGAGTTTTAATTCCTCTCATTATTTGGCCGTTTGCACGCTCGACCGCCCCATTACTCGGGGATGGGCCATGTAGCATAACATAACTTGGTACCCAACTCGTCATAAAATTCCTGAAATTTTACGCTCAAAATTGCTTACTATTATCTCGTAATTATTCGACTTGGTACTCCAAATCGAGTAATTACGCATCTCATCATAAACCGCTTTGTCGCCTGCTGTTATCCCATCCACGGGTTCGCTTCAATCCATTTTGTGAGCGATCAATAGCCACAAAAGGAACTCAAACCTCCCGGAGCTTTAGGAAACGGTCCTGTGATATCAAGACCCAAAGTTGCAAAAGGCCAAGATAGAGGTATTGTTTGTAATGCCCGAAATTTGGTTGGTGTATTTGCTCGCTATGAAACCGCATCGACACACTTTTAACCAACTCTTTAGCATCGATAGAAATTTGTTGGCCAAGAAAACCTTGTCGAAAAGCCTTGCCGACCAACGCTCAGAGGAAGCATGATTTCCACAAATGCCACCATGTATGTCGTGAAGAGTGTTAATCCTTCGCTCTATGGAATGCATCGCATGAGCACCCCTTGAGTACCTCGCTTATAGAGAACTCCTTCGACCAAAGTATACATTTTGGCTTTTAGGGATAAGCGATCCGCCTCGAGATCGTCTTCGCATGTAACCCTTCTAGAGAGGCTGTCTCAATAGGAGGTGTCTCGGCTCTTCAAACCAGAGAAGGCTTCGGAGTTGTTCCAAGAAGACTCCTTTTGGTACTTCAGATCCGAAGAAGCTATTCGAGCAAGCCGGTCTGCGAGGAAATTATCCTTTCGAGGATGAATTGTGCCTCAAACCTAAAAAATGCTTTTCTAGCTTACGATTCGATAAGTACCGAGACATTGTCGGGTTAGAGCACCGGTACTTTTACCGACTTGATTCACGACTAGTTGAGAGTCTCCTCTCACGAGTAGTCGGCGAATCGAGCGCGCCACGTCAGATACCACCTAGCAAACCTTCAGATTCTCGCCACATTATTAGTGGCCCGAAAGTTTAATTGTATGGCATACTTTAAGGTCTCTCGGTAGGAGATACCAGACCACCTCAAAGAGCCACTTAAAGTAAGCGACCGTCAAAGTACATCGCCCACCGGTCGGGAATCAGATCGGGATCCTGAGCAGTTCAGATTTGTCCATTCGGCGACAAAGTCCGCCAAGATCTCGATTTAACGGCCGTTCGACACAAAATGGATGTCGAACTCCCCAAGTTCGACCGACCATTTTGCCATGCGCCCCATTGCTTCCCTATTCTCGAGGATCGCTCCCAAGGGAAACTCGAGGCAAGACATGACTAGTTTGTGCTTTGAAAATAATGCCGCAGCTTCTCAAGACATGAGGAGGGCATACTGAAGCTTTTGGACCCGAGGGTAACGCTCCTTAGGTCCGTAAAACTTCACTTACGAGTAAACCGGTCGTTGTACATTTTCACGTTCTACAACCAAGATCGCTACCGATCGCTTGTGGCGTGGCGACTAGGTAAACCAAGAGCGTTTCTTCCGCCTCTGAGAGACCGTAATAGGAGCACTCGAAGGTACCTCTTGACATCCTCAAAGGCGGCGTTTGCCTCTTTCGACCACTCAAAACTTTCGTGTCTCCTTAGAAGTTTAAAGAAAGGTAGTCCCTTTTCTCCCGATCGTGCGATGAAACGACTTAGAGCCGCCATGCACCCAAAGTGAGTTTCGGACTTCTTTCCGTAGTTGAGGGCGATTTGTAAAATGGCTTTTATCTTTTGATTCGCTTCAATTCCTCGTATAGATACTAGGAATCCAAGCAATTTCAAGAGATTCCAAACACACACTTCTCGTGATTAAGTTTTAGCGATGTTTTCGAGATTGTCGAATGTTTCTTGTAGGTCGGTAATATGATTAAGTTTCTTGATGCTTTTGACAACTAAGTCATCAACATAGGCTTCTAGATTTCGCCTAATTGAGATGAAAAAGTTGCTCGCATCAAGCGCTGAAAAGAAGCGCCGGCATTTTTAGACCAAATGGCATTTTGACATAGCAAAATATACCAAATGGTGTAATAAATGCGGTCTTTTCTTCATCGTCTAGACACATATTAACTGTGATATCCGAATATGCATCTAAAAACTTAACATTTCACAACCTGCAGAGAGTCAACCAACCGATCGACACGAGGTAAAGGAAAATCGCTTTTGGACAAGCTTTATTAAGATCAAGAAAGTCACGCACATACGCCATTTGCCGCTTGACTTTCTAACCATTACAGGTTAGCCAACCATTCTCGATGGTTGACCTCTTATAAAGCCCGCTTAAGTAGCTTATCCACTCGATTTAATAGCATCCCGCCGATCGGGGGCAAATCTCCGCAATTTTTGTTTTACGGTACTTTGTCGTGCCGTAAGGCTAGCTCGCGGCTCGATCACCTCCCCGGGACTCCGGGCATGTCGGATGCTTGCCACGCTAATACATCTGCAAGTAGCTCTGAGGAAGGTGATGAGGGCGCCTTCCTATTTGGGGTCGGAAGTATCCTCGATGCGAGCGATCTCGAGGGCTCCCAAGGCCCGTGAGGAACCTCTTTGACTTTGTCGTTCGGCTTTGGTGCAGCTTTAGGCTTCGACTTGCTAGTCGAAGGCTGACTTTCTTCTCGAGTTGGTATTTGTCCTACCATCTCAAGGGATCGACGGTCGCAGGTATGCGCCATCTTCTTGTCACAATGGATTGTAATTACTCCTTTGGGACCTGGCATCTTAATACATTGATATCCATAATGAGTAGCCATTAGAATTTTGCCAAAGTTGGTCGTCCGAGTATGGCGTTATATGCCGTATCGAAATCGACCACATCAAAGGAGATTTTCTCTGTCCTGAAATTACTTGGTGAACCAAATGTTAAAGGAAGAGAAACTTGACCAATTGGTTTGGCCGAAGATCCCGGTACAATCCCATGGAAAGAGTATCGTACCGGTCTCACTTTGGTCCTGGGTACTTGCATGTCATCGGGGCACTCAGAATAAAATATTTAACGAGCTTCCACCATCAACCAAAACTCGATTGACCCGACAATTGTTGATGGTGGGTTCGACCACGATTGGGTATCGACTGTCGAGTCGAAGGATCGGCGATCACTCTTCTCGAAAGAAATGGTGACTTGACCACTTCGTAATTTATTGACGAGAGGAGGATCTATGGAGTTTACCTCGCGTTCGCTGACCTTTGAGTCGCCGCTTTGATTCATATGCCGATGATCCCCGTAGATGTGTTCAATGGTGTGTTGCGGATCCCGAACGGCATCTCCTCTTCGTCATCTCAAGATTTATGACCACCGGTTTGACCTACCGCCGAGGGTGGGAAGTGGTCCTTGTCGCTGTAGTAGTCTTCAAGCTTTACGTTGGAAGACCTTAGCGATTATGGAAGGTCATGCCCTTCCTTTTTATGGAAAGGACACCACCTAGGCTTATCATTTTTCCGATCGTATGCTTACCTTTGCCTCTGTCGAGCGTGGCTTGATGTACGTGGCTCTTTATCATTCACACCAATACCTCCTTGGAACCGCTGGTTTTTGACCCTTCATCTTATTCTTGGACTTTTTGCTTTCTTATCCTTCTTCTTACCAACTTCGCCTCTCGAGATGGATTGTCTTCACGATCGATTGTGTTGTTCCACTCGACCGCCTCGAGGCGAGAGTATATCGATAGGCCATTTCAAGAGTTCGGCGACAGTAGGAGGATTTAAAGCAATATCCTCTCGTTATCCTTCTACTACGGACTCGCTTGAAAGCCCCGATGACAGATGAATCGAAACTTCCTAATTGAGTTACTTAACCCGATCAAGCGCTTGATGAATGGCGCAATGTCTCGTTGTCGCTCGTCTCATCCGTGCAAGTCGCCCTCCTTTCGTATGCATTGTATGTGCCTTGGAAATTTGCCAAGAGAAGATCGCAGAGATGTTGCTAAGAATAGATCGACTCGAGTGGTTGGTTTAGTAACCACGATCGAAAGCGATCCTTCGAGCACGCTTGGAAGGTAATTTGCCATCACATGCTCTCCTCCTCCGCCGCTTCGAGCAGTACTTGTAGTAAATTTGAAGGAATTCGATGGGATTTTGGGAACCATCAAACTTCTCCATGTTTTCCGGTCGAAAACGAGGTGGCAATAACGGCTCGGAGATCAAAGAGAATGCCCGACATCCAGAATAACTTCTTGACGCCTCCTTTGCGTAAAAGAAGGGTTGATATCATCGTGGTCGTACTCGGCGATACCCAAGATGTGAGTTGACCCGACACATAATAAGTCTCGGTCCCACGAGGGAATACTCGTAGTTTATCTCGCTGCAGATTTCCATGTCGGAGTGGTGAACGATCACCTTCCGAGGAGTTTTTGATCATCGGTCATTTGGAAGACATTTCTTCGAGTAGGAGATCGACAAGACTTTCGCTATACCGATTTCTACGCTGGTGATATGTTGGATTGATGGTAGCCAAGAAGTCGTATGGGTACGACTACTTGAATGATGTCGACGAGGAGCTTCAAATTTTTTCATTGTACTTCAAGCCTTTGTGCGATCTCTTGTGAAGAGGTCGAGTAACTCTGCTCGGGCTAGCTCTTGAGTTGGATTCTCGAGCAAATCATTGATGTTTGGAGCTCTCGAGCTTCTTTCGATTGATATTGAATACGCCCAGGCAAATTCTTCTGAGCTTCAATCTTCTTCCTTCGAATTGCCTCAAGATTTTCCATGTTAGACTCTTGAGATTGCCTCAATGAAGTGCGAGAATGTCGAGGATTTCCTGGCGTTCATGAAGGCGTTGGTCGTGTCCGCTTGATGGTGGTGTCTCGCCATTGCCACGAGGGGCGCATGTGTGACCTTGGGAAGGGTCTCCATCTCGGTCTCTAGAAGAGTGATCTTGATCTCGAGGGAAGGACGAAGACCTCCTGCTGATGATTCTCACTTGCGCCGAGGCCTCCGCTTGAGGAGTCGCCGAGAGACACCATCTGGCGACTTGGAGTAATCCTCCAAGTAGGGAAGTCTGGGTTATAACTGTCTCCGTCGGCAGTGTGACTGCATGGAGAGATGGTCGAATTTGCGGAAAAGCATGCTTGATCCCGCTCTCTGGCGTTAGAGAGAGAGAATCACCAGATGCCGTGAAGTCCTGCATGTGGCTTCTAGAGCTTGCCTCACCAAGTCGGACCGCCTTAGGGAACTTGGACACTTCGAGGAAAAACTCTCGTCGTGTCGTGAGTCCACAGGTGTGGTCTGGTCGATTGACCCTTGTCCCTTGAGAGGGTAGATTCCTCTCTTGGACGATCTTGTTGTGGGGATAAGGATCCTCCTCAACTCCACCGGCGACATTGTCTCTCGGATCGTGGGAAGATCCTCGGAGGCAAGAATGCCATAGGATGAGTCATCACTTGGTTCGTGACCGAATCCGGCATCCATGTCGACGTCTCACAGACCGCCAAGTCGAACCAGTTCTCCTCGCTCCATTCTCCGCCATGAGTGCATGAGATTTGGAAAACAGAGAAAATGTTGACAAGAAATTACCGAAGATCCCCACGGTCGACGCCTAACCGCCGGTGTTTTAGAACCGAACTTACGAAAGATTGTTTGATTCGGGGTCTCCTAGAATAGAATCATGCAGAGATCGACACGGAATTTTTATACGTGTTCGGCCTTCTCCGGAGAGAATAACAACCCTACTCCTGTGTGTGTATGGTATTGAGTGTATCTTGAACAATCGGGGAAAAACTAAAACTATTACAGATAGTGCTTGTATTCTCGATGGCTCCTCCTCCCTTTCTCTAGTTGCAGCCTTTTATAGTACGTGAAGGAGCGGCAGTTACTGTAAAGCGGCGCCTCATCACCTCTATGAACGGGTGCATGTTGGTAGTAATTACCGTGTATTAATTCCTCCACGTCGCTCAACATGACTATATACCGTAGATAATGGGTATTACGTGCCATTATTACGAGAATAACAACAGATGATGATTTGTTTGAATTCCTTAATCAATAAGACCCACTTGTCTCGCAGGTTCATTTGATTATAAGGTGGTCGTGGTGACCTAGTCGTAGATGAATCTACGATTATAAGGTAGTCGTAGCAAGACTTACGACTATGGGATAGTCGTAGCATAACTTACGACTATGGGGGTGGTCGAGAAGAACTTACGACCATCCATTTGGTTCTTCCTTCATAACATTAAGGGTACACTCAGGTTCACATGACGTCATATTTACCTATAATAAAAATTATAGATAAAAGGTAAAATGAGGATTATTATATCCTCGTCAGCCCCCTTAGTAGATTAAAAATAAAATAATAAATAGTAGAAACATACACTCACCAGTAAGCACTTACTAATTATCGATGAGGTAAAATACTTACTTTAGTTGAAGGTTATCTAGGGTTTATTGATGTGTCATTGACACGTAGGACCTAGACATTAATTAGTAATTAAACTAAGCCTTCAATTAACTGATAATTGAACCACAAATGATAATAAATCATTGGCATGTGGGCCATGCTAATAATTGATTAAGTAACTAAGGGTGCCATTAAAATTAAAATTAAAATAGAAATTCAACTATAAATTGTGTTAACCCGTAAATATTGCACCTTTGATAAAATATAGCTATGTATGTATAGGGACGTCTAAATAACTACTGAACCCTAGACCATTGCCTAGAAATGATTAATTTAAGTAATGTTTAATCCAGTAGCAAACCCTAGACCATTAGCAATTGTCTAGTTAAAAATTAAAGTATCGCAGTAAGTACAATTTAATTAAAACATAATATGACATATACGCCCCACATATAATTAGGACAATTGAAAATAGAAGCCAAACTATGAGCCCATGCCATGTGAGACCCTCCCAATAGTCCTACTATGTTGACATAAATGTCAGCAATAGTGATCAACATAAAAGGCCTATTATTAGCTAATGATAATCAAGTTAATTAGAATAATTAATTTCCAAGTGAGAATTGGTAGTCAATCACACATAGGACTTATATAGTAAATGATTAGTTAGCTACTTAACTAAAAATAGTCATTAGTATGTATTATAGCTGAAGGTTAACCTAATGTAATAGGTGCACTCCAGTATATACATGGTAGCTCGGGCCCTACTAGATTTGAGGGTAATTCAATTAATCAAGGTTATATGATAATTGTAACTTATTAGAGTGTCATTAAAATTTATTTTAAGAATGCAACCTTAATTAGGAAGGCAAATAAAATATAATTATATGCATATGTAGGCATGATCGCGTAAGTAATTATGTTAAGAGAAAATCAACCCAATGATATATCTCAAACACGTAGAAACCCCCCAATTAAATTGTAAGGATGGTATTTAGTTAATATTTGTAGGTCTCACTTAACTTTCATGGAACTTCCTTAATAAATAAAAATCGATAAGAGAAACCATTAAATGAACTAGACCTCATGTGTTAGTTAAAATTGTTTCTATCGCTTGCGGCCCATCGCAACTATACATAGGTCTCATCTGATTTTCATGGAACTTACTTGATAAATAGAAAATAATAACAAAAGAAATCATTAAATAAACTAGGCCTCTCATGCGAGTCGTTGTGAGTTGTTCTCAACAAAACGATAGTAATTCAACAACAAATCAAAGTCAAGTGGATTTCATCTATCATGCATCATTATTCGCTTCCAATAGAAGAGCATTTCATAAAATAAATAAAGATCAGTAGATCCTACATGTTAACGTAATCTCTCTCATTTGAATGACCTAAGGGAGAGCATTCATGAGAATATTCTCGCTCTTTCTTCTTCCATAATTTCTCCACTGACAAATGTTTCGATAGCCTGAACCCTCTTGTCCTAACTCTAATTCAAATAACTATCGATCCTAGATCCATCTAAAATCCAAACCTATACCCTTATAGCAAATGTGTGAATTTTGGTATTTATTTTAGTTTGTATTTGACGAGGATTGAAACCTCTATGTATTAATTTAAATACATAGAAAGACGATACGTCTCCATGGTCGTAACCCATAAAAGCTAGCGACCTCACTGGTCGTAAGGATTCCAGAGGTTACACGAGGGGTATCCTGGTCGGACTAGGTTCCGACCAGGTGGCTGCCCGGAAATGCTATGAACAGGTACCAATAACCGTATGATGAATAGAACACGTGCTAAACGTTCCATAACTTACGATGACATACAAGACTCTGACGATAAACCACCTTGCGGTTAAATGTCTCACAAATACTTAACTGCAAGGCAGTTAGCACATTGTTAACTACCTTGAACCTCCGACCAGTTGTAACGTTTCATCAGGGACGTCTTCTCCAGGGGTAACTACCGTCTCTTCAGGAGTTATTTCAATGGTGAAGCGCAGAAGACGAGGAGGGACATACACGCAACAAACAAACAATGAAGGCAACACGAAGCGAAGCAAGAGTATTCAAGACATTGATGTAATTGGAGATAGTCCCTAGTCGGTCTTGTAAACCCGTTCATATAAATAAAGAGCGGTTTCATTCTCTTCAAGATACTCTCGTCATTTTCCTCCTTCTATTTTCATAAGATCGGCGATTAGATCGCCGACGGTGGGCGCCGTCCGTGGGGAAGAAGACGTAAGTTTTTCAAGAAACCTTTTGTTTCAGACAAATCCTCACCCAAATTCCAAAGAATCGCCAATGCGAGTATGCCCGGAGTTTGGGACGAGAAGAATTGTTTCGACTTGGCGGACTCGCCGACCTCGACATGGAAGGATGCATTCGTGCCATGGAGGAAAATGACGATCATCCTCATCTTCCTCCTCCCGGCTCGCATATCGCCGACGATAGCGAGATCACCGGATGGATGAGGATGCGCCACCGCTACGATGGCGCAATCGAAGAACCCGCCATTCCGATCGGCCGAATGTCAGATCTCTTCAAGCCCGCCTTCCGACCAAGCAAAACAGTGAAGAAATTTCAGCACCTTCCTCGAGAATCTCTATACCCTCGGCGAAATTATGGCCGAAAGATACTCTCCTACAACTTCGGCGATTCGAGTCAACCGACATCCGTAGCGGTGTCGATGAAGCCTCCATCGTCATAAACCACGGGGATAATCACGCCAAGATACGATCGCAAGACGCCGAATCAGCCGAGGAAACCTCGAGGTGCTCATCTCCGACCGCTCTCCGTCAGGAAACTTCGCGAAGCCCCGATAAGCTCTCCATTAGTTACGGCGGAAGCTCATCGGAAGATCAATCTGCCGAGGCACGAGGTCAACGCGATCGGAGATGAGAATCAAGATGCTTTGCACGGTCCTACACTCTCTACCACGCCATCACGTGTTATTAGAGATGATCCGCCGTCAAGCACCAATCACGGAGGCTAAGGAACCGATCGACGCCCATCAACTAATTCGCTCGCACCGCCCCACCTAGAATAGTTGATAGGCGATCAAACCGAGGGTCCGTGAGGTTCAGGTTTGCGTACACCTACTACCATCTGAACCTCCCGAGACCTTGAGAATCAGACAAAACTTGCAACGCTGCTCAAGATATATTAAATAATTACGATCCGCTTTAGCGTAAACCTCGTGTTTTGTATGCGGCTTGTAGGCGGTATCCGAAATTCTCCAAAGAAACCATGCAACAGATCGAGGCATATCGGGAACAAAGGGTTTCAGGAGTCAAACTATGACTTCATCTCAACGCTCCTCCTCACCGGGACAAGATGGTCATACTGGAGCAATCGATGCCAAGGCTTTTCGGCGATTCCACCAAGGAGTCATGAGAGGAGAAGGTTATTTCACGGCCACTCCCCATCACGCCGAGAAGAACCATCGCCGGACCGGACGATCTTCGCATCGCCTCAATCATAAGCGGTCGAGACATCATACCAATGTCCACGATCGGATCGGCACACCGGAGTTCCAGCTGTTCCAACCTTAGGAACCGGCCTCCGACCGACATAATCCCGGCACCTTCCCTGAGAAGGCGTCATGAATCAATCACAGTTGTAGGGCTTTCTCTGCGGGGCTCCAAGTCGTGCCTTGGCCTAACCGGTTCCAACCGCCAATTTGGACAAGTTTAACGGAACTCAAAATCCGCTGGAATTTCTCCAAATCTATACCACCGCCATCGAGCTGCTGGAGGCGGCGAGAATGTGATGGCCAACTATTTACCCACCGTGCTCGAAGGATCGCCTTGGCCGTGGTTGTTGAACCAACCGCCGGAACAATCTATACTTGGGAGCAACTCGTGACCTTCGATTGCAATTTGTGGTACGACGATCGCCTCGAAAGGAGGATGATTTCCACGAATTCGGCAAGGCTCGATGAGACTCTACGCCAATACATCAAGAGGTTTAGCCAAGTTTGCAACTCTATTCCCGAGGTCGCAGAATCTTCGTTATTCAGCCTTCAAAACAGTCCGAGGAATCGGCGCTTACTGGAGGACATAGCAATGAACCCCCAAGGACAACCGTTGAGCTTTTTGATATGGCCGACAAGTATGCCACCGCCAGTGAAGCAATCGAGTGGTGCGGCCATTGATCGGAAAGACAAGATTCCTCAACCGGCTACCGACAAATCAGAGAAAAGAACAAGAAATCTCTCAAGAAAAAGAAGAACCGCAGATCCGACGACAAGGAGGTCCTAGCCGTTCTCGATAAATTCATGAAGGGCAAAAGGACTACTCCGGTCCGGGCAAAACGAAAACTCAATCAAGGATTCGAGAAAAAAGAAGAAGTGGTGTCCACTTCACCAAAGAAAGTGGCATGATCTACGACTGCCGAGTTTGGCAAAAGAAACTGGAAGATTATTATGCAGTGATGGACTATTTCCGCAATACGGATCCCGAGAAACGAGCTCCAAAAGGACAAGGATGCGACGAAGAGATGGAGTACCGGGATCCCCAACACACACCAACATGATTTTTGGAGGATCTTCTTCATACGAATCCAAGCGCCATCCGAAAGCCGTGGAGCGGAGATCAACCTCGTCGAAACCCGAACACTATCAAGCCATCGAAGTGGTCGGACATTGCAATTTCCTTCAAAAAGATGATCGCCCCATTCCTTCGACTCGACCGTAGGTTCCCTATTGTTGTTGAACCAACCATTAATAATTGTAGGGTTAATCGAGTCTTGGTAGATGGAGGTAGTTCTTTGAATATATTATTTTCGGAGCTTTAGAAGAAATGCAGTCCCCATGTCAAAGGTGAAACCAAAGTGAAATATGCTTTTCACGGCATAGTTCTGGCTCCACCGCTAAGCCGATAGGACAAGTCTCCTTCGTTACGCTCGAAGGCGGATAACTTCCGAACGGAAAAATTTCGCTTGATGTGGTAAACTTTGAATCAAGATACAACGGAATTCTTGGTCGTCCCAAGATTAGCGAAGTTCCCGATAGCCACGCATTACGGTTATCAAAGTTTGAAAATGCGGGGCTAAAGGAGTCATCACTATTCGGGTGATCGTAAAATGGCTTATGCATGTGATCGAAAATCTTAGAACCGGTCGATGAACTCCCGACCGAGAGGCTAATTCATCTACCATGCGTGCCAAGCACACAAGACCGAAGATGACACCAAAACCCTCCGACTGCATAAAAGAGGTATACCTCGACAAAGGCACTTCTCCCGACGGCGCCAAGTCGTTACTCGACCAAGATCCTAGCCCACCGCCGCAAGATTACGGTGAGCAAGGCTCGATCCTAAATAGGAAGAGTCGCCGTCCTTCCTCCGAGCAAATCAGACGATGTTACGGCAAAGCGTCCGATATGCCCGAGTCCCCAGAGGTGATCGAGCACAGTGCTAGCTCTCCACCGATAAAAACCGATCAAGCGAAGCTGCGGCGTTTTGCACCTGATCGGAAGGAGGCAATCCAGTCAGATATTGACAAGCTCCTCAAAGCTGGATTCATTCGTGAAGTCAACCACCCTCAGTGGCTTGCTAATCCTGTAATGGTTAAAAAGAATAATGGGAAATGGCGAATGTGTATTGACTTTACAGATCTTAATAAAGCTTGTCCGAAGGATGATTTTCCCCTTCCACGCATTGATCAACTAGTAGATTCTACCTCTGGGTGCGAATTACTAAGTTTTTAGATGTATTGTGGTACCACCAGATTAGTATGTGTAAAAAGGATGAAGAGAAAACTTCCTTCATCACTCCATATGGCACTTATTGTTATGTTAAGATGCCGTTTGGTCTCAAAAACGCTGATGCAACTTTTCAAAGGTTAATGCAAAAACCTTTAGTCCGCAAATAGGTCGGAATTTAGAAGCTTACGTTGATGATTTGGTCGAAGACCACCAACGCTAGCAATCACATCTCTAACTTACAAGAAACTTTCAAAGAACTCCGAGAAGGCATAACCTCAGTTGAATCCTAAAAGTGTGTGTTCGGAGTTTCACTGGAAAATTGCTTGGTTTCCTAGTCTCGGCTAGAGGTATCGGTTTAATCCAAGAAAGATAGCAACCATCGACCGGATGCGACCTCCGACCACAAAGAGGGAAGTCCAAAACTAACCGATCAGATGGCGGCAGCTAAGTCGTTTCATAGCAAGGTTAGGAGAAAAGGGTTACCTTTCTTTAAGCTTCTCCGGAAACATGGGAGTTTTGAATGGACTAGAGAGGCAAACGATGCCTTTAAAGAACTTAAAAAGTACCTTACAAGTGCCCCGGTTTTAGTCTCTCCGAGATCGGGAGAAATACTGCTAATGTATGTGGCAGCAACTCCACAAACAGTAAGCGGTGTACTGGTCGTGGAAAGGGATAACATCCAACGACCAGTTTATTACGTGTTTAGGTCTTACATGGACCAAAGGAAAGATACCCACAGTACAAAAGTTGCTCTATGGTCTCCTTATGTCTTCAAGGAAGCTAAGGCATTACTTCGAGCCCACAAAGTGGTCGCATCGACGGATATCCCTTGGTCAAGTCCTTGAAACAGGAATCATCGGGACAAATAGCAAAATGGGCGGTTGAGCTAGGGCGTTCGACCTCCATTTCATTTCACTTAACAATGATAAAATCCTAGGCAAGAGCGTAATTCATTGCGAATGGACAAACCCCGAACCCACCCAAGGGCCCGTCTATGAGCACCACGAGGAGGACAATGTACTTTGACGGTTCTTTGATGTTAAAAGGGTCGGGGTGGAATGATCCTCGATATCCCTCATCGCGAACACATCAAGTACGCCATCTAGTTAAATTTTTCTCGCCACAAATAATATGGCGTAATATGAAGGTTTATCGGCAGACTTCGAGCACTTGCTAAGCTCCGGATTCGCAGATTGTTAGTGAAAGGCGATTCTCAACTAGTAGCTAATCAAGTAGGGAAAGAGTATCAATGCTCAAGTACCAAGATGTCATCTTATCTGGCGGAAGTACGAAAACTCGAAAAGCACTTCTTCGGTTTTCAGATCCAACATATTCCTAGAAAGGAAAACTTTCTGACAGACCAGTTGGCACGGATGGCCTCCACAAGGTCAACCATCCCGCCCGGAGTTTTTTTCGAGCAACTCGATTCACCCTCGGTAGTCGAGCCTTCCGAGAACATACATGATTCTTTACAGATCGAACAAACCGATCAAAAGGACATGGATGCTCCATGTGTCGTTGACGGTTGGTACCGCCACGATCAAGGTAGAGATTAGATGACATCGATCTACAATTATCTTCAAAGATGACATAATTCCTAAGATGATGTAGAGGCCGATCAGATAGCACTAAAAGCCAAATCATACACTCTAATTGAACGTACCTTGTATAAACGAGGATCTCATGGAGTGTTGATGAGATGCATATCTCAAACGGATGGCATTAAGTTGCTAACCGAAATCCATGAAGGAGTCTGTGGAGCACATCATTCCTCTGTAACTCGTCAGTAAAGCCTTGAGCAAGGATACTATCGCCAACCGCCTTCATGATGCAAAAGAGCTTGTGACGGCGCGATAATGTCGGTTTATAGCAGACTAGTACATCAGCCAGCACAAGCCTTACAAACAATTCCTCTTTCTTGGCCTTTTGCAACCTGGGACTAGACATTCTGGGACCTTTCCCCGAGCACCCGGGGGCTTCGAATTCCTTTTCGTCATGATTGACACGTTTACAAAATGGATCGAGGTCGAGCGGTTGTTAAAATAACAACCGAGGCCGCTAAGAGATTCCTAATGAAAAATGTGATCACACGACGGTGTACCTAGTCGATAATCACGATAATGGCGCCAGATTCACTAGCAGTCAATTTCAAGAATTTCGTGATGAACTTGGTGTAAAAGTTCATTTTGCTTCATTGCTCATCCACGAGCAACGGGCGATTGAGCGGCTAATGGTATCATTATGCAAGGGATCAAACGCCGAGTATTCACCGATTAATCAAACGGTCAGAGCTTGGGTTCAAGAACTCCCGCTCAGATATGGGCCGTTCGAACCACGATCGATCGGCGACCGGTGAAACACCATTCTTTTTGGTTTACTGGGTGAAGCCATGCTTCCTCTAGAACTCAAAATTGGCTCGTCGAATTGATCGCTTAACGAAAACGATCGAATGAACGAAGACTCGACGACGCCAATTTCCTTGAAGAACGATTTAAACCAAGCCCTTATACGATCGCTAGCCTACCAACAAGCCATGCGAAGGTACCATAGTCGAAGGTGCAACCTCACGACTTTATCAGAGGTGATCCGGTTCTCGAGAAAATTCAGAGCCGTGCAAATCGCAATAAACTTTCCCCCAAATGGGAAGGTCCTTACACTGTGGTCGAAGTTACCCGACCAGGTTCCGTACGACTGGCTATGTCTGATGGGCAAATTTTGTCAAATTCTTGGAACATTGATCAATTGCGTAAGTTCTATGTTTAATTATTGCTTTCATTTCTTTCAAATTCAATAAATTCATTTACTTCCTACAAATAATAATAAGTAACATTGCTTATATATATATATACCTATAAATCGGTCGCCTATGGTTGTCAATTTAAACCGTTAGAGAAGACAATTTTTCTCTAATATCCTTCCTAAAGGATCTCTATTACTCTCGCAACGATTTCTAAGTCAGACGTCGATTTGTCCTAGACGTGAGCATTTTACCACGCACGACAACATTCTTTTCTTAAAGAAATATATGAGTAATCAGAGCATTGTACAAATAACTTTCCATACTGAACGATATGCTTAAGATTTTGGAGGTTATATTTCACTATTTCAAGATTCTGCTCGCTCATGTCCTGCCATCGGTGGGACACGGAAAGCCTCCTAGTCGAAGTCTCTCCTTTTTCGACGTGGTCCCGCCCACTGGAAGGAGCTTCCTAGCGACGGTCCTTTTCTTACGATCCTCGCTACCAGTCGGATAGAGAGTTTGAACACGTTTCGCGCAATGTGATATATGAATTCAGATCTAAAGCTTTCCTTCCGACTGCACTTTAGGATAATAGATATGAACAAAGTTCACTTATAATATTTGCTGCATTCATTTTTGCATTCCTCCTTATGTCGCAATACAAGGTCTTTTTATCCAACCATATATAACTTTTTGCTTGGTATTTCGATCATGGCAAACAAGGATCTCTAACTAAGCGAAGTCATAAGCTGGTTCCGACCACAATGATTTCCTGAATGTTGGTACGATCAGTTTTGACTTCATATCGGTACATACCTTCAAAATTATGGTTTCAACTTTTTTCTTTTCTTCCTTGGCTACCTGCTTGCATAGTAATGTTCTTCTACTATAAAGCAGTCGGGGGCTAGGAGGTATGTGAGAATTTACAAAATAATCAAACAGGATAAAACAAAGACATTGTTAACTGACATAAAAGGTAAGTCTTACACATATTCAATATTTTTACACCCTTTTTGCAGAATCTACTCTAGAAATATTCCTGCACTAATTATCGCTTGATGGAGATCCGATTTCCATTTCCTCTACTACTTTATCTCCAAGTGGCTTGAGTTCTTCCATGAACTTGGTTGCCTCCTCAGGAGGGCAGTTGAAGTCATCTTCGACAACTTGGAAATCAATAGAGGGGTCGGAAGCTTTCAGTTTTGCCAAAGCAAAACTAACTCCACTAGCAACGCCTGTTTTCATGGCTCGGCATAGTTCTTCCGAGTAGTCTTGAGCAGTTGTTAAGATCCTCTAGAAGTTGACCAAAATAATTCATTTTCTATCTTGGATCTCTTAAGGTAGGCGTGCTTGATCTCGATCTCATATCAAAAATCATCTTGTTCAAAAATATAGTCTTTTCATCTAGACTTTGAATGAGAGTCGCCTCCTTATCTTGCTCAAATTTCGAGTTTTCTCTACTCGTCCAAAATTTGTTTTTGCTCGCAAGAGTAAAACAGTGATAAGTAAAAAATATAATTGGAGGAAAATAATAAGTCAAGTCTACGACCTATTACCTTCAATTCTTTTGTTAAGATTTTCCTTGTCGATCGTAGCCTCGGCGATCGATCGTCCTTAGCTTTGATTTCTTCTTCAAGTAGGCGGTCTTGGCTCTCTCACCAAGATCTCTTCTTTATTTTCTCCAAATCTATCAAATACGATAAGGAGAATAATTAACAAAGGACTAAGCATTGGAGAAAGAAAAAGGCTAAGGGAAAATTCTTACTTTCTAATTGAGTGTTTCGCTCCAAATCTTTAATCCACTGGTCATCCTCCGACCACAAAGAAAGTTCTCGACCATATGTCGCTCAAATAGCATTTTCCTCTTTAAAAAATTCTCTAAAAGATTTTTTAGAGAGATTATGAACCGGTCGATAGACTTACTCGGATTGCCAAATCATTGTATCCACCAAAAATGGAGTCGATGCATTTTGATTTGATGGTCCGATATCTTTCCCCACGCCTCGTCAAGCTCCTTATCCTCGATGAATCGGGGCTAAAAGGAACTTGTCGTTGAGGAGAGTTACCAACAATGGTCGGAACTCGTTGAGGGCCTTTAGGGCATCTACCTCCGCAGAAGGAGTTAGGACCACCAATGGATCCAACTCAGCTCTGGCCTTGACGCCGCCGGGGCTTTTACGACCACCTTTTCTCAGAACTTTTCTCGAAGTGGTCTCGCTCATGGACCTCTTCAGTATTGGGTCCTCGGAAGGAATGCCTGAAACAACCGAATTCCAGAGGACCTATACTAAGCAAATAAGGGAAGTTAAAAAGAGGGGAGAGATGCATCAAATCAAAGAAATTATTAAAGGTATGTTCTTATACGACCACTTTCATTTGGGCGCATCTAGTTAATTTCCGGATTTAACTTTGAAACAGCGAGTAAAATATGTACCGCTCTCCTTTCCTTTTCTTTTCTTCCGCCCCGCGGTTCTAAACCGGCAGGATTGGCCAAGTCTGCTGCATTATCCAACGTAAGATTAGATGCGATGTTTTCGATCATCTCGCCAAAAGCAACGCCCTTGATGATCCGGGTCGAGGCGGAGTAATTTGACTCGCCTCCGCATCAGCTTGTTCCAAAGAATAATGCTCGGGTCGTTAACGACATCCTGGGTTGGCAACCTCCGTGGTCGCAGGTCTTTGGTGGCCTTGACCTTCTCCACCTAAACCAACAAATGAATTTGGTTAAGTGATGAAATGTTTTATCTAAACTATATATATATATATATATATATATATATATATATATATATATATATATATATATATATATCTTTTGAAATGTTACCTCTGGAGATCCATCCTCTTCCAATGCATTCAGGCACGAGTCGGTTGGAATAATCTGGGATGTTTATCCTCACCGGTGTGTGCAATTGCAACTTCGACCAAACTACAAAAACAGAGCATGATCAAAAACCCGATATATATATATATATATATATATATATATATATATATATATATATATATATATATATATATATATATATATATATATGCATGATAAAAGATTTTTACCTTAAGCCTTGTTATTCTCTTCAACAGAGACTATGGCCAAGATCTCAGGAAATCCAGCCTTTTCTCCAGGCTCTCCTGCAGATCAGCCTGATCCTTTCTCTAACTTCCTCGGAGGAAAGAACTTCAAAAGAAGAGAGAAAATAAGACAAGAACATGTTTTAAGGTAATACATTAATCCAATGAAAATGCTGATTGGAGTTA
This sequence comes from Phyllostachys edulis, assembly GCA_036346405.1. Lineage (NCBI taxonomy): Eukaryota > Viridiplantae > Streptophyta > Magnoliopsida > Poales > Poaceae > Phyllostachys > Phyllostachys edulis. Next base: position 103,579,969 of record CM070546.1, read on the forward strand.
TCTCAAAGACTTACCACCTCCTGAGATAGCTTCATCACGACCAATGGACCAGATCAGGGAGTGAGTCCGAAGCTTTAATGGGCTTATTTGGCGTTTGGTGAAATCCCTCACCACATGCCAAGAGGTCAAGCCCTTGACTCGTAGGTTGTAGATGGCATCCACCCATCGCCCGACCACACCTGTCTTCTCCACGGTCTTTCTCCATTTGGGATTTTCCGTTGCTCTCATCCCGGCGAAATAGAGGCCGTCGTCCCTCATAACCGTCATATAGAACCAGTTCTTCTTCCATGACGACCACGAGGATTTTGAGTACATATGAATGTACTCATTGGCCTTTCCATCGTGAAGGCGCAATATACATTCCCCGGAGTCTCCCAGAGATCTCCCCATCACCATTCGGTAAAAATACTCAAGAGCCTCAAACTTGAGGCAATCCTGTATGCTTCACACAAATATGTGAAGATCTCGATGTTGGCGATGGAATTTGGGGCTAAATTCACTAATTCCACTCCATAGAATTCAAGAACACGGAGAAGGAATTTGTGTACCAAGCAATCAAATTTCACATTCGATGTAGGCGAGGAAAATGGAAATTTCCTCATCTTCGCGACTTGGGAAATGCTCTCCAAAAGTCGATCTCCATCGATCAAATTCTTGTCAGGAAGCATTCCGATCTTCTCCAAAGCTTCAAGCTTTTTCTTGCTCAACTCCGACGGCAACCACTTTGTGATTTGCTTCGACATGATGAAAATCCTTGAGGATGAGCAGAACTCGCAGGAGATTTTTGTGGCTCAAGAACAAGAAAAGAAGGACGAAGATTTTTGTCTCGATGAAAGAGATCGTAAAAGGATCTAGCAAAGCATAAAGAATCCAAAAGGTCTAGCGATGGGGATTTTATAGCCTCGAGTTTTTCAATTACGATTGGAGTTTATCCATAAAGTCCGAACGGCAAAAGCTTCTTTTTGCCCAACGGACGAGAAGTTCTTGGTTCCCAAGGCAAGTTCTCAACTTTGAAATGAACACAAAATCACCTCGGATGTCACGACATTAAATGGTGGTCCGCCCGATATAAATTCATCGGGAAGGCGCTCACACGACTGCTCATTTAAAGTTTGGGGCTAGCCGACGAGGATTGAAACCTCTATGTATTAATTTAAATACATAGAAAGACCATACGCCTCCATGGTCGTAACCCATAAAAGCTAGCGACCTCACCGGGTCGTAAGGATTCCAGAGGTTACACGAGGGTATCCTCGTCGGACTAGTTTCCACTGTGTGGTCGCCCGAAATGCTATGAACAGTACCAATAATCAGTATGATGAATGGAACACGTATAAACGCTCCATAACTTACGATGACATACAAGACTCGACGATAAACCACCTTTATGTTAAATGTCTCACAAATACTTAACCGCAAGGCGCTTAGCACATTGTTAACTACCTTGAACCTCCGACCGCTTGTAACGCTTTCATCGTGGACGCCTTCTCCGTGGGTAATCGCCGTCTCTTCAGGAGTTATTTAAATGGTGAAGCGCAGAAGACGAGGAGGGACATACACGCAACAAAAACAATGTAAGGCAAACACGAAGCAAGTAGTAGTATTCAAGACATTGAAAGTAATTGGAGATAGTCCCTAGTCGGGTCTTGTAAACCCAGTTCATATAAATAAAGAGCATTTCATTCTCTTCAAGATACTCTACGTCATTTTCCTCCTTCTATTTTCATAAGATCGGCGATTAGATCGTCGACAGTATTAATTCTTTTGGATCTATTTGAAAGCCTTTGAATTTATTTGGGTTTCATTTGGTAATATTTAGGTGTTCTTGCATTCGGTCGTATTTTGCGTAATTAGAGTTTGAAGTCCTAAAGGGGCAGCAAGTCGAGCAAGAGCAAGAACAAGGCCAAGATTTTTGAAAACATTACGCAAGGCAGGTCAACACTTTGATCATTTTGCACCTACTTTTTGAATGCAAATTTTATTGTTTTAAATTACGGGATTGCATTGCTATGCTTCAGTATAATTATATTGTCTTAGCTTGTAGATAATAACTAAATGTTGATTGAGCTATTAAATTCCTATCCTTCATCTTAGACACTACCTTTTGTCACCCTAGGAATAATGGTATACCTAATTAGTTATTAAGTCAGTATCTAAGTGTTATGCTTAGGCTTGTTTAGATACATTGATATGTAGGCATTAATTTGCCTTGACATCATTCAACCATCAAAACTAGATTTGGGCGGACGAGGTTGGAGCCTGACTGGTATGTTGAACCTAGAAGGATTTTCAAAACAAAAACTCATAAACTGTTTTAGACTTGAGAGGAAGGTAAGTCGAACGAGTGCGGATAAGAGCACGAGAGTTGGTAATGTGAAAGCACAACCCAAGTCAATTAAGGACTTGTTCCTGTGATGACCTCTCGTGCACTAATAGTGCGACCACAAGTCTATAGTGGGTACGACCTAGCTAATTAATTTGTTTTGCCACAACGTTAGCTTCACCATCCGGCGAAACATGGCATAGTTATAGTCACAGGTAAACAATATGAAGTGTGGCTTGGCTATAAGGCACAGAGAAACCACACGATGCAAGAGGGGGCCTCTGACTCGGCTATAGTGGTTCCCGGTGGATGATACCTTAGTGGGTGGAGTTGCGTTGGGGTGGGGCATTGTAAAGGTATTATGATGACTTTCTTGGTCTCACGCCTATAGTAGCGTGTTGACAATATAAGATGATCGTCTCTTGAGAGTAAAGTTGTTCAACCACTACAGAGTGAAAACTGTTCGGATGGTCGTGCCTCATGGGTGATGCCGAGAATTTGCTTGATTAGTCTTAAATTTTATAAAACAATTTGTGGGTGGGATGAAATGTCGGGTTGGAGCCTGATGATTTGAATTGTCCTGGTTGGAGCTAGTGGAAGGCACAGGTTGGAGCTCGTGGCCTAATTTGTCTTGGTTGTAGCCAATGGAAAGTGCGGGTTGTAGCCTAAGGAAAACATAAGCATTGGGTGGTCGGAGCCATTCAGTAATATATGGAGGTTGGAGCCTTCACTAGTATTTCACAACAATACTCAATTTCATTAAAACTTGTGTTAGTTAAAATGCTAGGCCCCAGGACTTGTCTACTAATTAATCTATTTCAATAGTGGCTTTACGCAAATAAAAGAACCTCAAGCCATCCCTTTGATCAGCCTTGCATCTATTATAGCTGCATTTTGTGTGTTGGCTCACAAAGTACGGCTGTGTACTCACACTCGCTCCATATTACCATTCAGTAAGTAAGAAAGAAGAATGCTTGGTGGGTGCTTAATCGCGTTCAACAAAATTGGAAATTGAGAAGGCTAAGAACTAGGTTGTGAGCCACAGTCGATTGTCTGTGGGTATATCCTGAGACTCCCACTTGTTGCATTATTGATTCCATTTCCGCTACAGATATTCAAGGTATTTGGCTTGATCGTCCCATGGGTAAGTCAAGTGATTGTATGGTTTATTTACATATTGTTTAATATTATGCAATAGTTTTACGTTTGTGAGATATGTGTTTGATATTCAATGATGTAATTGTATGCACTAGCTACTGATCTAGTGACTAGTGTTGTATATGCAGAGAGTTTCGGGTTGCAAATCTGAGTCCCTACAATGAGAGAGAGGAGATGGCGCGGTCAAACGGGTGATGCGGGAGCCGGGAGGGAGAGTGTGGCGTGAGCCTGATATCAATAGGGTTTTTGGGCTTCTCGGTGCGTGGGTTGTGGGCCATCACGGACGACAGTGGTGCTAGCTTGGTGGTGTAAGGAGAGAAGGAATATCGTGTGCCCTAGACGTCTTGGACTAGTTAATAGGCCTAGATGTCTTGGGCTATTTAATAGGCCTAGAACAAGGATACTACAGGCTGAAATTTTCTTTACATATATAAATAGGATATCCACTATTACTAGGTCCATATCTCGAACTAAGCCTAACTCCGCCCTCAAGGGGGAGAACCTAAAGAGAGAGCTGAGAGGGAGAGGGACATAGATGGAGGGCACTTCAATGATGGGCCTTAAGGCATATACAATGGTATAGACAGCTGCTGTCTATACCAACTCTCCATATCACCTGTAGACAACTCATACAATGGTACAGACGGCTGCTATCTTTTTAGTTGTCTTTATAGAATACATAATCTTTTAATGTTTTTCTTATTTCTTGTGCTATAGTTGTCTACAGGATTGTAGACAACATCTTTTTCTCTCTTCATTCTCTTTTATCCACATTAGCAAAAATTATATGTAGCAATAACTATAGACGACTAATATAACACCATTGTACATGCTCTTATATAGATGCCAGCTCTTTAGTGATGAAAGGACGTGAGAAATTAAATGAGCTGCAGTATACAGAGGAAAAAATGAATGCATTATCATCTACAGATTTTGAAGAGGACAGGTCCTGGAAAGATCTTGGCGTATGGGGCCAATGGAACTAATGAGGCCGATGGACGCAGCGCATGGAGTACAGGATCGTTGCTACGTGGTACGTGCTATTACCGTTGAGGTATGAGTATATACTAGCGAATTTTTAGGCACGCATGAAATAAAAATGTGAAACTGTTCCATATCTCTGATCCATAAGAATTGTCAATGATATTTTGTCCTCTTCCCTTGCATACATAAAGTGGTAGGGTCAAGTAGACAGCTAGACAATTTCAGTTGCGATGCGGCGGGTCAGAAGCTGTTATTATTATAATTATTGTAGTATAAGGTACACGTACGTGCATATACCACACGCCTTCTTCGCTAGGGTATCACGAATTTTTGGCATTCCTGGCCCTAATTTTCTGTATTTTTAAAACTAACTTCCTTTCACCGTAATTTACATATTTAGCCATTGTACAGTGCACTTACCGCCATTCCCGGGCGCGGCAGGCGATCTGCCCCCAACCCTGGGCGTGGCAGCCTGGTTCCCATGCGCCGAAAGCTCTTTTGGATTTTTGTGGTTTTCTTTTTTTCGTTCCTTTACATCGCGTCATCGTTACGTCGCGTCTCGCCGAGTCATTTGTTGTCTACGTTTCGTGCCTATTTAAGGGATCGCGCGGCCGACGATTTTTCATAAGCCAAAGCTCTCGTTCCGATTAGATTAGCTAAACAAATTTTGATCGTTCGTTCGCTCGCCCGTGTTGTTTAATACTTTTGTTATTATAATTTTTAGCGTTAAGTACTTATTTAATAATGCACATGCATTATATCAGTCGCAACTGTTACATGCATAATTACTGTCAATCTATCATGTAATGTATTTTGCAGCAATGAGATGTAATCTATCACCTAAATGAATTCGCTAATAATGAGATGTTCTCTATTTGCAGCAATGGCACATACTCTACCACCCCTACTTGAGGAGGCATGGGACGTCCAGCATCGCTGTCATGCTTGGATCAGTGGCGATGGGTCGCCAACCCTGGTAACACGGGGACCGAGGGAGACCTTGCCGTTGGACGAGCGGTATGTTGGGAGGCTTCATTAACTGGCCGATTGTGTTCACCCGCATCTTGAATATGGGGCGTAACCTCTCGATTGACGCCTCCTTCTTCATACTGGTTGATCATTAGCGGCCGAAGACCTACACATTCCACTTCCGGTGGGGGGAGATGACCGTGACACTGCGGAGTCCATCGTGAACTCTGACGATGAGGACGTGCCGCAGTACAATTGGGGTTCAGTGTCTTGGCGCTACGCACCACGGCTTTGTCAGGCGACGCCATTGCGTCGCAGACGCGAACAGAGCCCGTGTTTTCGGATTGCCACACATATTATGGTACCGTGGTCGGGAGCACTTCGCAATGGACGGCCGATTTCCGCTCATGATCCACCCTTACCCGCCTGAGTATTTCTACTGGGGCGATGACGAGGATCCCATGGAAGGCCTGACCATGGGATCCCTATGGACTGTGGCAGTACTAGGGTGGGCTAGGGAGAGAGCGTGTCGCATATACCCTAAGTTCCACAACGAATTCGAGGCCCGCACGAGGATGACATAATGTGGGCTCCTGGGACGGATGCCTTCGTAGGACACACGGTGCGGCGGCTTGAGCTTGCTATGCCACCAGATCGTCGTCAGATCGAGGACAACTTGTCATCCGGGTGTTCTCCCACATGGTTGAGCCCTACAACCCGCAACGGTGATGAGGCGCCCAAGCGCACAGAGATCCCCTACCTGTAGGCATCGCTGCAGGCGAGCCACTTGTAAGCACGCTACATTGCTTAATATTGTAGGTTAGTTACTCATATGTTATGTCAGTACCATAATTTATTTATTTTGTTCCACCATCAAGCAGACGAAGAAGGGCTGTAAGAGCGATGAGTGGCTTTCGACCCAGTAGTCGTGGATAGATGCATGGCAATCTGCCACTGATTGCATTTTCCACGAGGCACGGCCTTACGATCACGAGGACTTCGACGCGTGCTTGGAGTGGTACGTGACGCACACTTGGCGAGATTGACAGTGCTCCCGGTCCGACATGCAGATCCTAGCCACGCCAACGCTGGGCTTGGGGCCGACTCAAGACTGCAAAGACGTTGTGATAATTCGCACGCTGAGCACGAGCGGATAAAACACCCTCCGAAATAGGGTTAACTAATAAAATTTTGTTTGTTCGGTAACCATGCAGCTGGACCGTTTGTAGAGCGCTGTGCAGCGCGGCCACCGGGAAATCGAGCGGGGTACAAACAACACAGTTGAACGCCTTCATGCAATCATGAAGACTCTTATTGACGATGTTAAGCACGTCGTTCGTAGCATGAGCTGTGGAAGGCCCACCAATGTCGACTTGAGGCACGAACGGAGTATCGTCGCGTACCCTCGCCCCCTCCATCTTCCCCGCCCAGCGAAGTCGACCAGTGGCGCAAAGATCGCCATCAATCGCTCACGCAGCGATGGCGAGGACTCTATGTTGATGCTGTCGTCATCACGGAGGTAGGAAGAGGCCATACCAGAGAGCACGGACGTGCAACCCGGAACCGCTGAGGTTATCCCAGATTCTCCCGCCGAGCACCACCCTCGAACAATTTCAAATGGGCGATATGGCCCCATGGTATCACCCAAACTACACGCCAGACTCGAAAAGGCTTCACCTGCATGCTCAGACGTACCTCGGCAATTCACCCCAAGCTCGGTAGAATTGGTGCCCTCCAGAGATCCTCTCGCTTGGATCACCGAGATGTTCTCAACGCCACTCCCCTAGGTGATCCCCCCCCAAGTATGATGACACGGCGGGTGAGGAGCCCCGCTATGACCTGCGGTAGAACCCATAGTTACCTGAGAGGCTGACGTTCCCACAGCAACAAATTCGCCGGAGACCTATGGCAGAACTGGCAAGGAAAGGCCACTCACAGGTCCTATGGTGGGAGGCGATGAACACGAGCGTGAGCAGTAGTAAGATTAGAAATGCTAGCATGTTGTAACTTGTACTCCAGTTAGTAATTTGTAATCCGAACAAAGTGTGGTAATGGTATCATAATTGGACACTTCTACTTTGTTGCCTATCTCAGTAGAACAATTTTATCATCATTCATGAAGGACTGCGATGCATAGATAAAGAGTGGACAGTACAATCTCATTACAACTGACGTTCTACTTGGCAAGAACAACATATAATAGAAGAAAGACCGCAAAACTAACTATCTTAACTAATTTATGAAGCATCTTCTCAACTCTTTCCATCCTTTCATCCAGTCTTTTAAGTTTGTCCTCTTCATTTTGCATTGGTTGATCGGACGCTCGAGCCACTGGACGAATTGCAGCAACACCACGGGAGTCTTTTTGCAAGGCAGCAATTTGCATTGCAATATCTCGAACCATTGGGACAGCTTCGTCAGCCCACTACCAAAACTGACATGTTGTGTTCTACAAAAGAATTGCAGCTTCAAATGAAAGTAAGAAAACATGTTATTTGCAATGGAATTCATTCAGGATGATTTTGCACAAGTTACCATAAGATTTGAACACTTTATGAACACCCGGGATGGATTCGTTGGTGTATGCGAGGTGAACACACTCGTCGGATCCCTGCAACGAGGGCAAACTAGGTGTTGCCGTAGTGATTGTAATTGTCTACTCACTCGAAAGTTAAATGAGGCCGAAGACATCCCGTTTTGACTGGAAGAAAGCAGAAGAGAAAGAGATGAGTGAGGTGAGTGGTAGCCAAAGTATCCATATATAACGTTGGGAGCACGAAAGGACTACTGTGTGGAAAGGAGGACGTGACCACAGTCTGCAAAGCAAAACGTGACCACTGTATGGATAGCAGGATGTGACCACTCTCTGGAAAGCAGGACAAGATCACTCTCTGGAAAGCATGATGTGACAACTCTCTGGAAAGCAGATCATGACTACTTTCTGGAAAGCAGGACGTAACAACTCTCAGCAAAGCAGGACATGACTACTTTCTGGAAAGTAGGCTACTTTCTTGAAGCGGTAATAACAACTTGTGACATCGTACAAAAGCAGTGCAGGTCACAACGCAAATCACTACAACACTCACATCACTACGACCAACATGACTCAATACACCAGATAGCTTATAGATACTAAGTGGCGAAGGAGGAAGAAGGTTTGTTCGGGCAGTTCCTGAACGAGTGCCCATGAGTCTTACATAACCTACACCTCATTGGTCTTGGCCGGTCTCCACGTTGGCTCGCATCCATGTCATCGTGGATGCGCCTTGACTGGCGCCTCCCACGGCCTGGATGCCGTAGTGCTTCATTCGGTGACTACTTCACTGCTCCCGGCCATAGGTCCCTATAGTGGCCATCCACGCTGTAGGAGATGAACTCTCCATTCCAAGTATCATACAGGTGACATATTTCGTAGTACTCTGACATGTACATGCTACAAGATTGGTGAAATATAGCACACGCAGTATATACGTGGGAGCAAGGCTTGTGCAGGAGTTGAGGCTTGTTGCAGGTGCAAACTGCCACATCGCCTATGGTGCAAACATGCTTCCGGTCACCTCTCATATGGCTGGAACGTACTTGTCCCGCAGGCGGATCTCGAACTTCCTCCTCGTGTCATCCATTGTGTGAGCTACATGGGATCGGGCCTTGGTAATCTTCTTCTCCATGTAGGCAAGGGTAACCTCCGAGTATTGCTTCGCTTCGTCCAAATGCTGCTTGGCCATCGTTGCCCGATTGACTAAGTAACCGTGCGGTTCCATGTCTCGTCGACAACAGCGGTGATGGGTAGGGCACGGACCCCTTTCAACACACCGTTGTAGACCTCGGACATGTTGGTTGTTATGATGCCGTATCGAGCACCATAGGTGTCGTGACGAAGGGACCATTTCTCATAGTTAGCGGCATGCACGCTCATGCACTCAGCGAACTCGCTTTGCGGTGCGCCTAGCCCAGAACCTCCACTTGCACACTCGGTTTCGACCTCAAGCTCCCGCCAGACGGCATCGAACTTGCGCTTCTGGTTCTGCAGGCAGAGCATCTTAAACTTCTTCATGAGGTCCTTGCTCCGGAAGCGCTTGTGGAAGTTGGCGGCTAGATACCGCATGCACCAACGTGTGCACATGTCGTTCCATTGGAATGGTAGGCTCGTACCATGTTGCATGGTCTGCAGCGCGGACAGCAACCCGGCATGACGGTCGGTGATGATGCACACATTCGGCCGGTCCCTTAGAACATGTTGATTTATATTGGCTAGGAACCACAACCAACTTTCAGTGTTCTCATTCTCCACAATTGCGAAGGCAACTAGGAGCAATTGGTCGTTGCCATATGCAGCAACAGCGGTGAGAATGGTTGTCACGCCCCGGGTAAACCACCCCGAGACTCACTGTGCCTTCCGGACCAATCCCATGATCAGTAGCTGGTCCGCACAGTTTCAACAATGATGTGATCACAGCCATACAACAAACTGAAGATGAAGCAGGCAAATAAACAATAATATAAGCAAAAGACCTTATGGTCAAGGTTGTTACAGAGGTGTCACGTAGGGCTAAAACAAAAGAGGTCGCGGTCGAAAAAGCAAAAGAATACGTGGAGGCCATTCGACATGCCCACAGGTAATCAAGTGGAGGACGTCCCTAGCACGCCGGGTCGTCAAAGACCTCCCCTAGCACGAGAGGTCTTCGAAGACCTCCTCTTCGAAGAGGTCGGAGCTGTTGGGTCACGGGTAGGCTACGATAGCAACAAATCAAAAATTTCTACCACGCAAACCAAGATGCCAAGCAAGTAGATGATCACATATCGTTACCACCAAACGCGTAGAGCAGCAGAAGAATGGTTGGAGCAGCCTGGTTCAATGAAGAGCGCGTTGATGTAGTGGTCGTAGTCGATCATCCAGTGTCGAGCACGTCGGTGTGGTGGTCGTGGTCGATCGTCTCCTCCAGCGACCTCTACAATTCCTTATGAAGATCGCGGATCGTCTGCAAGCGCAACAGTGACCGCAGTAGTGTCTCTACGGTATCCACACATCCAGGGAAGGAATAACCATACGTCAGTGTGCTAGCACCAAGTCGCACGGCGGAGCTCTCAGGGAGATGGTGGCTAGGGTTTTGGTGGAACAACTCAATTCACGACTTTCGTGTGTCTCGTCTGTTACGTTCACCCGTCCCTCGCAACAGTCTCATGCATCTCCTTATATAGTGCTCATGACAGATCCTATTCGAACACGTTTGACGAATCGTATCTGTCGGTGTTTTAGAACCGAACTTACGTAAAGATTGTTTGATTCGGGGGGGTCTCCTAGAATAGAATCATGCAGAGAGATTGACACGGAATTTTTATATTGTGTTGGGCCTTCTCAGGAGAGAATAACAACCCTACTCCTGTGTGTGTATGGTATTGAGTGTATCTTGAACAATCGAGGAAAAACTAAGACTATTACAGATAGTGCTTGTATTCCCGATGGCTCGATCTTCTCTCCCTTTCTCTAGTTGCCGCTTTTTATAGCACGTGAAGGAGCGGCAAGATTACTCGTAAAGCGGCCATCATCACCACCTCAGAATGGCGCATGTTGGTAGTAATTACGGTGTATTAATTCCTCCACGCCGCAACATGACTATATACCGTAGATAATGGGGTATTACGTACATTATTCTCAGTAGAATAACAAACAGATGATGATCGTTGAATCCCTTAATCAATAAGACCCACTTGTCGCAGGTTCATTTGATTATAAGGTGGTCGTGGCGACCTAGTGAGAGGAATCTACGATTATGAGGTAGTCGTAGCAAGACTTACGACTATGGGATAGTCGAGCATAACTTACGACTATGGGGGTGGTCGAGAAGAACTTACGACCATCCATTTGGTTCTTCCTTCATAACATTAAGGTACACTCGTGGTTCACATGACGTCATATTTACCTATAATAAAAATTATAGATAAAAGGTAAAATGAGGATTATTATATCCTCGTCATCTAGCCCCCCAACTTCAAGTGAAAGCAACTTACTTGGTAAAGGGGTTCTAGATGGTCTTACGATCATGAGAGGATCGTAGAAAATAATCGAAGGAAAAACTCTTCGATTGTATACTACTTTGACCATAAATGTGCTTGGTCAAGAAAATTGCTTACGACTATCAAGTGGTCGTAAAAGCATTTCTACGATCACAAGGTGGTCGTAGTATAGTGATCGGAAGAAGGAACTTTCCGATTATCATTTCCTTTGGTTGAAAAGATCTAACCAAGGAAGTAATTTCGCTTGAGATGTAAACGCAAACCTGAATTTCTCGAACGGACACACTGGGGAATCTCAAACGACGCCCGTTAGCCTGTCTGTTGAAGCGGTTCCCGAGACGGTTTTACTCGATGTTTGCTCGATCAACTATGAATGTAAGTACTTAATTGTACTTATATATACAGGTATAATCTTCTCTTGTTTCTCACTGTCTTTTCATCTTGCAGAAAGCCATAGAGCAAATTGCTGTTGTCGGTGAATATCATCGACAACTTCTAGAGCTGCGACAGGAAAAAGAGGAACTCTGCAAACAGGCAGAGAGGTGGTAAGTCACTGCTATTCATAGTCACCTTGGATTTGACTACTTATATAGTGCTTACGGGATTTGTCATGGAAAAACTCACGACTAGGTAATGGTCGAAAAGACTTATGACCAAAGTGGCTTTGTCGAGAAGAACTTACGACTAGGTCAATGGTTGTAGAAGAACTTACAATCGATTGACCCATGCTCATGTCCTTCGTTATCCTTGCGGGTTAAATAGTGACGCTAAGACCTTAGCCGACTCGCCGATTATGAAAAAGAGGAGTCGAAAAAGTTTAGGAAGAGGTATTAGACCTCCGAAAAAGCTTAAAGAAGCTAACTCGCAACCATGAAGTCGCAGGAAAAATTAAACAAAGAAGTGCTGAACTTAAGATCGCTTATATCTTTGATCTTTACCTAACTCTTGCTTCTTTTTCGTAAAAGAAGACGAGACTAAAAAGCTCCGTAATGAAGTTAGAGAGAAAACTTCATTATTCACGAGCTTACTCGTATGTCCAAAAATAAAGATCAAAACCTTGAGACGCCGAGAACTCGAATATCAAGTAAGTAATTCTTTACCGCAATCCTTACGAAGTTATTTCCTTTTCTCACTTCCACTTCCTTTCTAGCAATGGACGTTAAATTGAGAGAACTTGAGACTAAAATCGCGGATAAAGCCGTGATTTATAACCGCACCGCCCTTATTGCAAAAAAGAATGTAGAGGATATTGTATCATGGGAGAAAAAGTATGCCGAGACCGTTGCTTCCCATAATGAAGAGGTCAAGAAGTTGATTCTCAACTAGTGGGTAAGAAATTCTTTTACCCGTGATTATTTTTGTTTTTTTTTCCTCTAGGAGTTTATTTTGTTTGACCAATCTTATTTCTTTGAGCAAGTGGTCGAAACAAAAAGCTCGCGAGGCTTCGACTTGTACCCAACAGAGATGGAAGCAATGAAGATTAAACTTCAAGGAAACATCACGCTCTCAACAATGTGCTTGGTGAGCTACATAGTGAGGGAAAGACTCTCAAGATGATACAATAGCTGCTCACACAAGTACCATTGGGGATCAAGTCGATTTTGCAAGATCTGGTGACCACTCAAGGCCAACCAAGTCAATCGATAAAGGAGGCGGTCGAAATCGCAGAAGTTATGCATTAGCAAAACTTAAAGCTCATGACCCCAACCTTAATGTGCAACCACTCAAGCCGATTTCAACCGCTCAAGCGTAAGGAAGACGTCGATGGAGGAGATGCAATCGGTTGTTCGGAAAGTTTCAGAGGAGATGCAGTTGGGCTCTCCTCTTCGTGAGTAGTCTGTAATGAACTTGTGAAAAAGTCTTTTGTTGATGTAATCCATCTTGTTCCTGCAAATCATCTTGTCGAGTAGTTAGTAACTCAAAAGATAATTAACTAATTTAAAGACTAAGAAATGAAGTCAAATGTAATGACTTTATCCTAGCCCCCGACTATTTGCTTAGTTTATGAAAACTAAGTAAATAGTTTTGTCTCTCGCAAATCATCTTGTCGAGTAGTTAGTAACTCAAAAGATAATTAACTAAATAAAGACTAAGAATTGAAATCAAATTATTCTAGCCTCGACTATTTGTTGAGTTTGTTTAGACAAACTAAGTAAATAGTCTCAGAGAAAGGGTTTCAAAATAGAGAGGTTTGTTTAACTTGTAGTTTTTGGGTCTCAATTGTCATGCATCGGTCGTAAAGGGTGGTAACGAGTTGACACTAGGAAGTTCCTTCTAGTGGGCGTGACCACGCAGAGAGGAGAGGCTTCGACTAGGTAATGTTAACATCTCCGACTAGTTTAATCAAATCGAGAACGGCAACTTGAGTTAAGCAAACGCCTAGAGGACTTTAAAATATTTACTCGTCCTTCTCCGTGGACTCGATAAGTCTCATCCCGGTAGCAAGAGTAGGAAATCGAACAAAGCTAGGAAGCTCCTTCCAGCAAGGTGACCACGCAGAGAGGAGAAACTTGACTAGATGTGTCTCTTCCTCCCACCGCTTGAGATGAAACGAGTACACCCAAGACGGTTAAGCAAATCGAGAAAGTGCGCTCTTCTTAGAGTATTTTTCAAATTAATCAAGAAATAAACTAAGGTGAAAAGAGTTGGCCTTCAAAAATATTTCGACTAAATAAAACCCGAGTTCTTTGTGTTGGCCATAAAAGCGAGTAACGAGTCGACACTAGGAAACTCCTTCTAGTGGGCGTGACCACATGCAGAGAGGAGAGGCTTCGACTAGGTGATGTTATCGCCTTCCAAAGGTAAAGAAAACTGGTGTTTAAAACATAGTCGAAAAATAATGAAAGCACTACTCAAAAGTAAGACAATAGAGATAGAAAAACCCGATTCTTTATTGTCCGAATGGTCAAGTTACACATAGAACTTGCGAATCGGGTCGATGTTCCAAGAATTCGAGAGAACTCGCCGCCTTCCATTGCCAATCGTATCAAGCCTCGACGAGTAACTTCGACCACTGTAAGGACCTTCCCACTTGGGAGAAAGTTTGTTCCGATTAGACTTGGATTGGCAAAGCCTCAATACTAAGTCACCTGAAAGAAGGTCTGCGAGGTTGAACCTTACGATCGTAGTATCTTCGCAGGCTTGTTGGTAGATTGCCGAACTAATTAGGGCTGGTTTCTCCTTTCTTCAAGTAGATTAATATCATCTGCTCGAATTTGTTCCTGGTTGGAGTCCGTGAATGTTTCGACTCGTGTTGATCGTGATCTTTAGTTCCCGAGGAAGCATAGCTTCAAAGACCAAGACTAAAAAGAAAGGTGTTTCTCCAGAGTCTGATCGGTAGTTGTACGAATCGCCCATAATGAGAGGGTAATTCTTGTACCCAAGCCCCGAGCGCTTGATGAGTGGTCAAGACTCGAAGTTTTAATTCCTCTCATTATTTGGCCGCTTGCACGCTCGATTGCCCCATTACTCAGGGGATGGGCCATGAAGCATAACATAACTTGGTACCCAACTCGTCATAAAATTCACGAAATTTTGCGCCAAAATTGCTTACTATTATCTGTAATTATTCGACTTGGTACTCCAAATCGAGTAATTCGCGATCTCATCATAAACCGCTTTGTCGCTTGTTGTTATCGATCCACGAGTTCGCTTCAATCCATTTTGTGAACGATCAATAGCCACAAAAGGAACTCCAAACCTCCCGGAGCTTTAGGAAACGGTCCCGAGGATATCAAGACCCCAAAGTTGCAAAAGGCCAAGATAGAGGTATTGTTTGTAATGCCCGAGCTAGTTGGTGTATTTGCTCGCTATGAAACCGCATCGACACACTTTTTAACCAACTCTTTAGCATCGATAGGGTCATTGGCAAGAAAACCTTGTCGAAAAGCCTTGCCGACCAACGCTCAGAGGAAGCATGATTTCCACAAATGCCACCATGTATGTCGTGAAGGAGTGTTAATCCTTCGCTCTGCGGAATGCATCGCATGAGCACCCCTTGAGTACCTCGCTTATAGAGAACTCCTTGACCAAAGTATACATTTTGGCTTTTAGGGATAAGCGATCCGCCTCGAGATCGCCTTCGTCATGTAACCCTTCAAGATAATCATAGATGGGCGCCATCCATGTATCCTCGTATTCTAGAGAGGCCGTCTCAATAGGAGGTGTCTCGGCTCTTCGACCGAGAGAAGGCTTCGAGTTGTTCCAAGAAGACTCCTTTTGGTACTTCAGATCCGAAGAAGCTATTCGAGCAAGCCGGTCTGCGAGGAAATTATCCTTTCGAGGGATGAATTGTGCCTCAAACCTAAAAATGCTTTTCTAGCTTACGTACTTCGATAAGTACCGAGACATTGTCGGGTTAGAGCTTCGGTACTTTTACCGACTTGATTCACGACTAGTTGAGAGTCTCCTCTCACGAGTAGTCGGCGAATCGAGCGCTTTCATTTGCTTTCAGATACCCGCCTAGCAAACCTTCAGATTCTCGCCACATTATTAGTGGCCCGAAAGTTTAATTGTATGGCATACTTTAAGGTCTCTCCTAGAGGAGATACCAGACCACCCAAATTTCGAGCCACTTAAAGTAAGCGACCGTCAAAGTACATCGCCCATCGGTCGGGAATCAGATCTTGGGGATCCTGAACAGGTTCAGGATTTGTCCATTCGGCGACAAAGTCTGCCAAGATCTGGGATTTAACGGCCGTTCGAGACACGAAATGGATGTCGAACTCCCCAAGTTCGACTGACCATTTTGCCATGCGCCCCATTGCTTCCCTATTCTCGAGGATCGCTCCCAAGGAAAACTCGACGACCTGACTAGTTTGTGCGCTCAAAATAATGCCGCAGCTTCTCAAGACATGAGGAGGGCATATGAAGCTTTTGGACCGAGGTAACGCTCCTTAGGTCCGTAAAACTTCACTTACGTAGTAAACCGGTCGTTGTACATTTTCACGTTCTACAACCAAGATCTTACCGATCGCTCGTGGGCGTGGCAGCCTAGGTAAACCAAGAGCGTTTCTTCCGCCTCGGAGAGACCGAATAGGAGCACTCAGAAGGTACCTCTTGACATCCTCAAAGGCAGCGTTTGTCTCATTCGACCACTCAAAACTTTCGTGTCTCCTTAGAAGTTTAAAGAAAGGTAGTCCCTTTTCTCCCAGTCGTGCGATGAAACGACTTAGAGCCGCCATGCACCCAGTGAGTTTCTGGACTTCTTTCCAGTGTAGTTGAGGGCGATTTGTAAAATGGCTTTTATCTTTTAGGATTCGCTTCAATTCCTCGTATAGATACTAGGAATCCAAGCAATTTCAAGAGATTCCAAACACACACTTCTCGAGATTAAGTTTTAAGCGATGTTTTACGAGATTGTCGAATGTTTCTTGTAGGTCGGTAATATGATTAAGTTTCTTGATGCTTTTGACAACTAAGTCATCAACATAGGCTTCTAGATTTCGCCTAATTGAGATGAAAAAGTTGCTCGCATCAAGCGTTGAAAAGAAGCGCGGCATTTTTAGACCAAATGGCATTTTGACATAGCAAAATATACCAAATGGTGTAATAAATGCGGTCTTTTCTTCATCGTCTAGACACATATTAACTGGTGATATCCGAATATGCATCTAAAAACTTAACATTTCACAACCCGCAGAGAGTCAACCAACCGATCGACACGAGGTAAAGGAAAATCGTCTTTTGGACAAGCTTTATTAAGATCAAGAAAGTCTACACACATACGCCATTTGCCGCTTGACTTTCTAACCATTACAGGTTAGCCAACCATTACGATGGTTGACCTCTTATAAAGCCCGCTTAAGTAGCTTATCCAATTTCGATTTAATAGCATCTCGCCGATCGGGGCAAATCTCCGCAATTTTTGTTTTACGGTACTTTGTCGGCCGTAAGGTTAGCTCGTGCTCGATCACCTCCTTGGGACTCGGGCATGTCGGATGCTTGCCACGCGAATACATCTGCGTTAGCTCGGAGGAAGGTGATGAGGGCGCCTTCCTATTTGGGGTCGGAAGTATCCTCGATGCGAGCGATCTTCGAGGGCTCCCTGCCCGAGAGGAACCTCTTTGACTTTGTCGTTCGGCTTTGGTGTTTTTTAGGCTTCGACTTGCTAGTCGAAGGTCGACTTTCTTCTCGAGTTGGTATTTGTCCTACCATCTCAAGGGATCGACGGCCGCGGTATGCGCCATCTTCTTGTCACAATGGATTGTAATTACTCCTTTGGGACTGGCATCTTAATACATTGATATCCATAATGAGTAGCCATTAGAATTTTGCCAAAGTTGGTCGTCCGAGTATGGCGTTATATGTCAGATCGAAATCGACTCACATCAAAGGAGATTTTCTCGTCTCCGAAATTACTTGGTGAACCAAATGTTAAAGGAAGAGAAACTTGACCAATTGGTTTGGCGAAGATCCCGATACAATCCCATGGAAAGAGTATCGCATCGGTCTTACTTTGGTCCCGGTACTTGCATGTCATCCAGGCACTCAGAATAAAATATTTAACGAGCTTCCACCATCAACCAAAACTCGATTGACCCGACAATTGTTGATGGTGGGTTCGACCACGATTGGGTATCGACTGTCGAGTCGAAGGATCGGGCGATACTCTTCTCGAAAGAAATGGTGACTTCCGACCACTTCGTAATTTATTGACGAGAGGAGGATCTATGGAGTTTACCTCGCGTCAGCAGACTTTGAGTTTGTCGCTTTGATTCATATGCCGATGATCCCGTAGATGTGTTCAATGGTGTGTTGCGGATCCCTGAACAGCATCTCCTCTTCGCCATCATCAAGATTTATGACCACTTGTTTGACCTACCGCCGAGGGTGGGAAGTGGTCCTTGTCGTTGTAGTAGTCTTCAAGCTTTCGTTGGAAGACCCGGCGATTATGAAGGTCATGCCCTTCCTTTTTATGGAAAGGACACCACCTAGGCTTATCATTTTTCCGATCGTATGCTTACCTTTGCCTCTGTCGGAGTGTGGCTTGATGTGCGTGGCTCTTTATCATTCAGCCAATACCTCCTTGGAACCGTGGGTTTTGACCCTTCATCTTATTCTTGGACTTTTTGCTTTCTTATCCTTCTTCTTACCAACTTCGCCGCTCTCGAGATGGATTGTCTTCACGATCAATTGTGTTGTTCCACTCGACCGCCTCAGAGGCGAGAGTATATCGATCGCCATTTCAAGAGTTCTACGACAGTAGGAGGATTTAAAGCAATATCCTCTCGTTATCCTTCTACTACGGACTCCGCTTGAAAGCCTTGATGACAGATGAATCGAAACTTCGGAATTGAGTTACTTAACCCGATCAAGCGTTTGATGAACTGGCGCAATGTCTCGTTGTCGCTCGCCTCATCGGTGCAAGTCGCCCTCCTTTCCTGTATGATTGTATGTGCCTTGGAAATTTGCCAAGAGAAGATCGCAGAGATGTTGCTAAGAATAGATCGACTCGAGTGGTTGGTTTAGTAACCACGATCGAAAGCGAGATCCTTCGAGCACGCTTGGAAGGTAATTTGCCATCACATGCTCTCTCCTCCCGCCGCTCGAGCAATGTTGTAGTAAATTTGAAGGAATTCGATGGGATTTTGGGAACCATCAAACTTCTCCATGTTCTTTGGTGAAAACGAGGTGACCAAATGAGCGGCTCGGAGATCAAAGCGAGAATGCCCGACATCCAAGAATGACTTCTTGACGCCTTTGCGTAAAAGAAGGGTTGATATCATCGTGGTCGTACTCGGCGATACCCAAGAATAAAGTTGACCCGACTGTAATAGGTCTCGATCCCACGAGGGAATAGTCCTCGTAGTTTATCTCGCTGCAGATTTCCATGTCGGAGTGGTGAACGATCACCTTCCGAGGAGCTTGTTGATCATCGGTCATTTGGAAGACATTTCTTCGAGTAAGAGATCGACACGACTTGTCTATACCGATTTCTACGCGGTGATATGTTGATTGATCGGTAGTCAAGAAGTCGTATGGGTACGACTACTTGAATGATGTCGACGAGGAGCTTCCAATTTTTTCATTGTACTCGAAGCCTTTGTGCGATCTCTTCAAATAAGAGGTCGAACTCGGCGCTCGGGCTAGCTCTTGAGTTGGATTCTCGAGCAAATCATTGATGTCTTGGAGCTCTCGAGCTTCCTCTCGATTGATATTGAATACGCCCGAGCAAATTCTTCCGAGCTTCAATCTTCTTCCTTCAATTGCCTCAAGATTTTCCATGTTAGACTCTTGAGATTGCCTCAATGAAGCGTGAGAATGTCGAGGATTTCCTGGCGCTCATGAAGGCGTTGGTCGTGTCCGCCAGCTGGTGGTGTCCCGCCATTGCCACGAGGGGCGCAGATGTGTGACCTTCGGAAGGGTCTCCATCTCGGTCTCTAGAAGAGTGATCTTGATCTCGAGGGAAGGACGAAGACCTCCCGCTGATGATTCTCACTTGCGCCGAGGCCTCCGCTTGAGGAGTCGCCGAGAGACACCATCCGGCGACTTGGAGTAATCCTCCAAGTAGGGGAAGTCCGGGTTATAACCGCCTCCGCTCGGCAGTGTGACTCATGGAGAGATGGTCGAATTTGCGTGAAAAGCATGCTTGATCCCGCTCTCTGGCGTTATCCAGAGAGAGAGAATCACCAGATGCCGGTGAAGTCCCAGAATTGTGGCTTCTAGAGCTTGCCTCACCAAGTCGGACCGCCTTAGGGGAACTTGGACACTTCGAGGAAAAACTCTTGTCGTGTCGTGAGTCCACCTAGGTGTGGTCCTGGTCAGATTGACCCTTGCCCCTTGAGAGGGTAGATTCCTCTCTTGGACGCATACTGTTGTGGGGGATAAGGATCCCTCCTCAACTCCACCGGCGACATTGTCTCCTAGATCTGTGGGAAGATCCCCGGAGGCAGCAATGCCATAGGATGAGTCATCACTCGGTTCGTAACCGAATCCGGCATCCATGTCGACGTCACAGACCGCCAAGTCGAACCAGCTCTCCTCGCTCCATTCTCCGCCATGAGTGCATGAGATTTGGAAAACAGAGAGAATGTTTGACAAGAAATTACCGAAGATCCCCACTGGGCGCCAACCGGCCGGTGTTTTAGAACCGAACTTACGTAAAGATTGTTTGATTCGGGGTCTCCTAGAATAGAATCATGCGAGAGAGATTGACACGGAATTTTTATACTGTGTTGGGCCTTCTCCGGAGAGAATAACAACCCTACTCCTGTGTGTGTATGGTATTGAGTGTATACTGAACAATCAGGGGAAAAACTAAGACTATTACAGATAGTGCTTGTATTCCTGATGGCTCGATCTTCTCTCCCTTTCTCTAGTTGCCGCTTTTTATAGTACGTGAAGGAGCGATTACTATCTAGTAAAGCTACTCATCACCTCTATGTGAGCGCATGTTGGTAGTAATTACCGTGTATTAATTCTCCACGCCGCCAACAACTATATACCGTAGATAATGGGTATTACGTGCCATTATTCTCAGAGAATAACAACAGATGATGATCGTTGAATCCCTTAATCAATAAGACCCACTTGTCTGCAGGTTCATTTGATTATAAGGTGGTCGTGGTTGACCTAGTCGAGAGGAATCTACGATTATGAGGTAGTCGTAGCAAGACTTACGACTATGGGATAGTCGTAGCATAACTTACGACTATGGGGGTGGTCGAGAAGAACTTACGACCATCCATTTGGTTCTTCCTTCATAACATTAAGGGTACACTCGGGGTTCACATGACGCCATATTTACCTATAATAAAAATTATAGATAAAAGGTAAAATGAGGATTATTATATCCTCGCCAAGATCCATACTAGTTTGTTCCAACCCGCTAAGTGTATGACCCGTTAGGTTCATGCTGAATCGGTTGTGATTAGGAAACCCTTTCCGATCACGAGTCGTTAGCTGGTTCCTAGCAGACATAACGATTCCCAAATACACACAAATTATATCGGACGAACTTTAGTGCAATATGATCTACGACTAGGTCCCCATCACTTACGGCCGAGTCCTATCTCTATACGCATCAGTCAGATTTGGTCACGCACTATTCAGAACTCCTCACGACTAGGTTTCACCACTGCGGATTACGTCAACACCGCCTACGACCAGCTCATATCTCCATACGACCACCAGAATCGATCGAATCCGTTTAACCTTCTCGTATTCTCCCTTTGCCTCACGATGTCTGGTTGAACTCCAGGTGAGATGTTGTGTCATCCATGGACTGTTCAATACTTTCTCGATCGCGTGTCAGATAACTTCACGTGGTCGAATACTTCGACCACTAGTGGCATGGCCATGCACTTTCTTTATATGATCATAACGAGGGGCCCAAAGACATCTCTCCTGTTATGTTAGGAGGGGCAAATCCCATATCCGACCAGTCACATTCCTCCACATGTTTCATAGCAAACCCGAAAGCTACCTTTATGACTACCCAGTTACAAGTAGCGATTGGCAACCCCTAAGAGTGCTATTACACATGTAGGAAATCATGCTGATCTCAGGTCTAAAGACTATATATCACCATTGCTTGAGACCAACTAACGACACATAGAATCATAACAATCTCAATAGTGTCTCAAGGTGGGTCAATCCAACCACATGTTCTCTAGCATGTGTCCACATTATCAATTCGGTATCCCTATACCTATGATCGGCGAAACATGGTCATCAATCAATACAATGTGCTGGTTGATAGAGTCAATAGTGTTCCGACCATTGACATTCGACCAGGGATACATTTAGAACGACATCTATAAGTTAAGAGTTTCACCAACAAGTCACATACTTTTTAATCTTCATAACCAATGATTCATTCAAGGAACAGGATAACACATTATCCAATATTATGAACATAATGAAATACAATCATCTCTATGATTGCCTCTAGGGCATATTTCCAACAGTAGCTCCCTGGGTCTTCTTCAACTGCTGATCAACTAGAGGGCACAAGTCATGAGTACTTTGAATGTACTCAGCAAGTCATAGGGAATTGTATGCAAATAGTATTCATGCAAGGCATGACAAGGAGGTCTTTATGGTTACTTTGCATAAAGCAATATTGAATTGAAATGCAATAAATAGATTGTAAAGCACAAGTTAAAAGATTATCTCATAAGTAGACAAGTTTTCTTTTGAAACAATCCACGACCACCCTGGTCGCTACCCAGACCACTCACGACCACCCTGGTCGTGAGCTAGACCACTCCAACAAGCTTTGAGAAAGATCTACCTCTTGCGTGAAATCACCAGGCATGTCCATAACCGGGGACACGGCTATTCGAATAGATTCTTTCCTCTGTAGAGGTTGTACCGTTTTACCCACAAAACACGAGTTCTCTAGTTTGTTTGGCACCCGTCGATGCCCCTGCTCACTTCCTTGGGTAAGCAGGCTAGAGCACGTGACAAGGCCTTTACAAGGTTCTGCTTTGACTCAGTTCCACTCGCTAAGGTTTCGCTTTACTGGCCCCCTCTTGCGCCAAGTGTGGGCGTCTAACCCAGGTCCTTCCACACTTACACCAAAACATAATCGAATCAAAGCATTGCCAATTAGTTGGCCAGGTCCACCCCATCCTGGACATGTGGTTGCACGGTGTGGCCTGGATCAAACTCTTACAAGGTTAAGTCCTTAGTGGGTGCTCAGGCGAGACCTCCTCATCCCAGTGTGCTTAAAGCACCCCCTTTACTGCACGATCACTCGCCCGAGCGAAAACAGTTTTGGGTTTAACCCGGCCAAAGACCACCCTAGTCATGGCACAACATCTTTTAACAACAGTGGCCGCGCCACAATTCCATATATCATTAAGTCAAGTTTAATCATCATTGAGACATGTGATTGAGAGACAGCGCATAACTAAGCAAGTCTAAGCAATAATACGCACCCATGTTGGTTATCACAAGGAGGTCCAACTAAGGTAACCCAACCTATGGTGGTCCAAAGGTTCATGTCAACATGCCGATCACAAGTATTCAAGGAGTCATACTGTCAAGTAGGTTTTTAGCTACTTCCAAAACCAATTTTATACAAATAGCCATACATGTTGATATAAAACAATATAATTTTACAAACTGGGAGCAACATGATCAAAGGTCTATGACTTACCTTCGAGGAAGAGCTGGGGTTCTTTAGTAGAGGTCGCCGGGTCCACGAACTCTTCAGTGAAGCTAGAATCTACACGGGCAAAAAAGAGCCAAATAAACACAACGAATTCAAATAAAAACCAAAACTATCAAATAAGAACCAAAAGAGAAACACTGAAACAGAAACGGACTCTCGGGAGGAGGTCCAAAGGAGGAGGTCCATAGGGGGAGGTCCTGAGGAGGAGATCCACAGGGAGTCCAAAGGAGGAGGTCCACAGAGGAGGTCCTGAGGAGGAGGTCCAGAGGAGAAGGTCCTGAGGAGGAGGTCCACAGGAGGAGGTCCTGAGGAGGATGTCCATAGGAGAAGGTCCTGAGGAGGATACGACTACCCACATGGTTGTAAAGAGATACAACCACGCAACGTAGTCGTGAGAGCAAAAGAGAACAAGGCGCGGAGAAACTCACCCAGACACACACACACACACAGAAAAAAAGACTGGAGAAGAAAGGTGAACGGCGCAGGTGCTCCGGCGAATACTGCGGCGGCGAGGAGGTCGAAGACGGCGCAAGCTCCCGTGGCTCCTTGGTGACGAGGAGGCTTCAGCGAACTCCTTGACAAAGCTTCAAGCACGGTAAAAATAAGGTGAGAGCAAGGGAGAGCTGGGTGAAGAAAAGGTGACGATGGAGGGCTGCTTAGGCTTTTACATCCAGGAGGAAACGAAGGGCAGCTGATGGACTCAAAGACACACGAGGTCAAGGGTAGGTGAAGGAGAAGATGGGAGCAGGTCTGGGAGGAGACAAGGGGGGAAACAGGTATTACAAAAAGCAACAGCATTAAATGCGACGCAACAACATTTAATGCTCCAGAACCTTTGCGTCAGAAGTGACGCGACTAGAGGAAGAAGAAGGTGAGCAGGACTGGCAGGTGGGGCCAGTCAAAGCTAGAGAGCAGTAGTCAAACCAAGGAGGAGGTCATGACCAAAGAGGGGGTTGGGACCAAAGGGGTGGTCTTTGCAAAAAGACCAAGAGGGTGGTCTTTACAAAAAGACCAAGAGGGTGGTCGCGGCACAAGAGGAGGTCATGACACAAGGGGTGGTCGCAGCCCAAAAGGGTGGTCGCGGTACAAGGGGTGGTCTTTGCAAAAAGACCCAGAGGGTGGTCTTTGCAAAAAAAAACCAAGAAGGTGGTCGCAGCCTAAGGGGAGGTCATGGCACAAAGGGAGGTCACGGCCCAAAGAGAGGTCGCGGCACAAAGGGGTGGTCTTTACAAAAAAAAGACCAAGAAGGTAGTCGCGGCCCAATGGCAGGTCACGGCACAAGGGGTGATCGCGGCCCAAAAGGGTGGTCGCGGCACAAGGGGGTGGTCTTTGCAAAAAGGCCAAGAAGGTGGTCTTCGCAAAAATACCATCTCTAGGACCACCGGGGAGGTCTAAAACGAGAGAGTGGTCCAAACCACAAAGGAGGTCTAAACCCAAAGGGAGGTCCAAACGAGATGGAGGTCAAAGAAAGGCGTGGCGAAGCGGGGCCGTCTGATTTTGATTAGGCGGTTCAAAAAGAGGTGAACGTTCGGACCGGTTGACCGCGCCAACCAGATCGGGCCGTCCAACACAGATCGGATGATTCAAGGTGAAGTGGACGTTCGGACTAGCCGAACGTGCCAACAGGATCGGGCCGTCCAACATAGATCGGACGGTCTACGACGTGGGAGGCGCGGAGCTGAGTCGCACGGGGAGAATGAACAAACAGAGGAGGGAAAAACAACTCCAGAGAATTCCAACAAACTCAAAGCAAACAAACTCAAATTAATTGAAGTTTGATTTAGTCATTTTAAACACCCCAAATTCCAAAATCTCAAGTTAATCTTTAGAACTTCAACAAAACCAAATGGTTATTTTTATTTTGAAATTTTTTCAAAAAGGCTCAGAAAATTGGGATGTGACAATGGTGCCCTTGTACTTCCCGCAAAGGAATGCACCGTCCATAGTCAGGATGGGACGGTAGTGGGAGAAGCCCTCGACTGCCGGGCCAAATGCCCAGAAGTCTCAATCAAGGATTAGGGAATATGGGATGTTCGACGAGTGGGGCCTCTCCACCCTATTGATGCATTTCCCCAGATTAGCATCCGTAATTTGCTTCAGCATTCTGGGGACTAGGTCGTACGCCTCCTTGTAGGTACCGTACAACCCTTCGAGCCAGACCTTACTATAGCTAATGGCATACCCTACTGTATTCGCTACGTCAGCCATCAGGACCTTTGGCGAAACGATCAAATCGGCGACAACTACATGGCTTATGATGGTCGCAATGTAGCCCGATGTCACATTCATATGCATTTGCAACGACTCCTCAAGCTCACATGTGTGATCCGTCACGATTGTGATGCGGAAGGCCGTTCCCGCCCTATGGAATCTCTGCGCACGGACTTTGCCAGGGCAAGAGCTAAGCACGCACTTAACTATGTACGTGTCAGGGTTAGACCTGCAAATAATGGAAGACAGATAATGGTTAGTACGACTTACTATAGATAGTTGAAGATACAACAAACAACGTCGAAACTCACCTGTAAACTCGGTAAGTCCGACTGGTCTTCACCGCGAAACTAGCGATAGCTTGCTTGGCACCAGTCTTGTGTGGGAAATGTTGCCCTGCAAGCAGGGTGTCCGCATCGAAGGTCCATGAAGACTCATGCTCCTGTGGCAGAACAAGGGAGAGGCCGCTTGCCAATCCAATCAACTTGGAACATAGTCCGTGTCGGTGGAAACAATGCCACCGATGATCCCACCCTCATCGTCGGCTTCGTCCTCGCTGGATTGCGAGTCAAAGTCGTCCTCATATTCGGTGGCAGTGCCCTCGGACATGCCATCGATAATCTTGTGATAGTCAACATGAGCACCCCACCATTTATCCACACCTTCATTCGGTTGGAAACTTCCAGAATCTCCATCAACTGGAGCATCCTGCCTAGCAACGTCTAGCGCTCCCGAGACCTCTCCCGTCGTCAATAAACCAAAGAGGGGTACAAGAGCATCGCTGCCCCCTTCAACGATGCCCCCCAGAGGACTAAGCAGGATAAAGAAAATGGACATACACCCACATGACCAGTGGACTCTCGACTACAAGGAATGGGATGTCAAAAAGGGCCCGCGAGATCCGGGAGGAGCGCCGCAACGACGAGCACAACGAGCGCATCCATTGGGAGGAGAAAGCTTGTCTCAAGGCATGTAGGCACAGGGAGAGTGAGGCTCGTGAGAGGGAGCGCGAGAAAAAGAGGGAAATGGCTACGAGGCCAAGGCCGCTTCATGAGAGTACAACGCCGAAGCTCGGAAGGAAGGGCAAATGGCCTTGGTCCACCTGAAGAGGTCGTGCCATTCCGTAGTAGTCCCCATGCCTACCCACCATGTTTTTTACTATCCCCTAAAGGCATGTATACTTACATAGTTCGGATGCTTATGTCGCAGTGTACCGTAATAGTAGCGAGGATAACTAAAGCAAATAGCCGAACCATCATGCCATATGACCACTTGTAACGTGCATCTGTCCAAGAACTCTAATATAGTTCTGGTTCCGTGCCTCCGCTGAGCCATGAAAGCAAGATTGCAAGTATGCAACTTCTAGTGGAATCCTAGAAAGAACCATTCGCACCAACATCGAATCCTCCATGTCAGCATAGCTAAATGCAACTGTAATGACTACATGAAAATAAGAGGTGGATCAAACACAAGCACGTGAATGAAAAAAACTAAATTAAAATTGTAGACTATAAGAGCATAAAGAACCAAATATATATGCCAAATTATACTGTGCAGTGCATGAAGAGTATGAAACCAACAACAACATTTCTATCTACTATTTTAGGGCATCTTCGTAATCACAACGAACATTCTCAGCCCCTTCAATTACATTTTGGAGAAGCTCCATAAAGTACTCTGCTTTAACTCCACCATAGGAATTTCGGTGGTCTAACAAGTCCATAAAGTACAAATAAAATAAACAGTTTCTATTTTATTAGATTAATTAAAGGTTAATTGCAAAATTCTAGAAAATGAAAAGCATTTTAAATGAATAAAATAAACTTCAATTAAATTCAATAATATTTTATTAAATTCAATAAGCTTATCGGATTTTCATGTAATTTTTTTAAAATTTTGGATTTTTTAAAAAAAAATCACCTTTTTAAAAAAAATTCCATAATTTTGTAGGCAGTGTGGCCTACCACGCCAGGTCGGAGGCAATGCCTCGCCACTGAACGCAGCAGAGGTGCACTGTCTGATGGCTAAGTGTGCAAATTACGGCGGAAGGAGACTAGTTTTGAAAATATAGAAAATCAGGGGGCCAGAAATGCCAAAAATTCGGGTATCACGTCTGAGTGACAAAATTCTTAGTTTCTTTTTTAAAATACAAGAAGGATGCACACCACAATTTCTTTTCTTTTGGAAGAAAGGTATCACTTTCTTATTAGAATGCTAACAAAATTTGTGGAGATAGTACTAAATATATGCTTGTTGTTGTATAAAAGATTGGAGTTTAAACCCAACTAGGTGGGTAGGCGCGCAATGCTACGCCCGTGTGATCTATTTTTCTCGAACTATGCGTCTATATATTGATGTGTATGTGTATAGCTGCAGAGGTAACACATAGGAGGCTTCATAATGGAGGCAAAGGCAAGGGATATTTGTGTACAATGAATAGGGCCATGACATAAGCTTTTAATGGAGACAGAGTAAATTCCTATATGTTCTGTATCGTGAGTCTTCATCTTTGAGCAACCTCGCTGGAAAAATCGAGTTTATTTCAGTACTATTAATACATCTGTGTATGGCTACAGCAATAGTAGTATTTTAACAGGGAAAATGGAAAATATGCTAGTTTTTGCTGCAAGGATTGAAATCTGTACTGGCAAGATAACACGTAACTATCATACTATGCTAGATATGCAAAAGTTTGGCGATGTTGCTGTGGCAGCGTTGTACTGTTTAGAAAGTAACATGGCTTCACGATGTCAAACCTATTGGATACCTCCGTTGTCTTATGGTGAATCCCTACAACATGGATAACAGATGTGTTGTTTTTTTTTGTCATGAAATCTGGAAATGGAGACTTTATTTATACTATTTGAGTGTGCTTTCATCTTGTACTAAACGGTTTGAGAAAATACCTTGCAAGTTTTTTTCCTCTTGATTCATCCATATCTAACTTTCTCATGGCTGACACTACTACAAAAAGGCTAATACTGGACGCCTCATCACAAACAGTTGATCAAAACCGTCAGTATTACATGCAATCACTGACGGTTTTGGTTTAGAGATCGTCTATGTTACTGGCTACGCTAAAAACCGTCTGTGAAGAGGTAATATCACAGACGGTTCATAGCTAAAACCGTCTGTGAATTATCACAGACGATTATTGTTAATAACCGTCTATGATAATTCTACATATCACAGACGGTTTTCAACAAAGAACCATCTGTGAAACATCACAGACGGTTCTTAACAATTACCGTCTGCGATAATATCGCTACAGCTCCCAGTTGAAGCTCGATGAGTTCTTCGTCGCCGATGCGCGCGTCTCTTCGTCGCATCCGCTTCGGCTCCCCGATGCGTCTCTTCGTCTCACGCTCCAAATTTATTCCTTGTTTTATAAAAATGATCATCCACCATCAAAGATGATCATCCCCACATATAGATGATCTAGTACTTATATAAAAAAACAGAAATGGATGCCTCTTCTGTTTCCTTGTCGTCGGCATTGATGGCCTACCTGGCCGCACTGTACGAACACCTCTCTCGCTGTTCGTTGAACCATGCTGCGGAAGAACACTGTTTCAACAGTGTCTTCACTCCTCTGTCCGAGAATTTGTTGGAGCAGATGATGGCCACCTTCCGCCGTCTTGACATCCTCCTCCGCCGTGTCTTCCGGGTGATCTCCCACTTTCGGCAAGTTTACCGCATCATCGACGTGATCCTCCAAAACGACGTTGCACGTCTCCAGGAGGCTTGCCGTCACTTGGACTGCTTAATTGAGGCGGTAGGCGACCGAGTTGACCAGGCCGAGACCCCTCAAGCAAGGGAAGAGAGCCTATAGGCTCAATTACTCATGGTTCAACAGTCCGAGGGTCTTTGGGAGATACTCGAACGAGCGCGTCAACGGGTGGATGTATTTCAGGCTTCGTTCGATCACGAACCGTCCGCCCCTGACGCCACCGCCTACGTTGAAGACGGAGATAGCAGCCTACCTCCGCCACTAGAAAAAACTTTGTTATATGTTGAAAATTCCAAAATGTAAAAAAAAAAATCTAGTTTGGAGGTGAAGTTACAATATTAATTAGATGTTGAATTATTACTCTCTCTCTCTCTCTCACACACACGTATATATATATATATATATATATATATATATATATATATATATATATATATATATATATAGTTAAAGCAAATTTTCATCAAGATTTAAATGAAAATATTGACATATAACCATGTAAGTTCTTCATGTCATGTAAGTGTATATACAAGATAAATATACTTGAGAAAAATCATTTCCACGAGCGGTTCCATAATGGAACCGCCTATGATATAGGACATATCACGGACGGTTCTATTATGGAACCGTCGTGATATTATCACCGACGGTTCCATAATAGAACCGTCTATGATAAATCTCTTTATTAGTAGGAGCTCGGCCACTAGGGTTTGTGCTCGCCTCTAACTCGTCACTCCTCAAATAAGACTTACTCTCGCCCGTAGCTTTCGCCACTAGGGTTTGCGTCGCCTCTAACTCGTCACACCTAAGCGCACTTACTCGTCTGCTCCCTCCCCACCTCGACGCCGCCCAACCTCGCCGTAAATGCCGCCGGGCCAGACACCACTCTACACTGCACAAGACACTCGTACGATAGTAGTGTCGTGCCACAACTACGGTGACGCCGCCACCCAAGCCACTGGGCTTGGCCCCGCGTGTCGCCTGCGTCGCCATGGCTTGGTTCTCTTGCTCGGCCTCCTGCCCTCGGGCCCTGGCCCCCCTGGCTTTGCTTTCCCCATCCTCCCTCTATTCTCCTCTAGATCTGTTAGCTTAATGTCTTTTGTTGAGTTTGATTTTTATGCTTGAGCCTTAAGTTGTATCCTGATGTTTGTGTGATTTTATGCAAGGTGAAGGAGATGGATGAGGGTTGTACTGGTGGTGGGGTCACCGCTGCGTGGTTTGCACAGATCGAGGTATCACCCTACCTTACTCCCTCTCTGTCTCTACCCTCCTTGCTCTGTGATGAAAATGGCTAGTGCTCTGCGATGGATGCCGAGGGCTACTACTGATGTGGTGGGTTTGGACACCCTTGGTCTTGCTGTTGAACTGCTCAATGATGTTAATAGTCTTATGCTGAAATTGAATTGATAATTAGTTCATATTAATAGTCCCCTTGCTCTGTGATGTAATGATGTTAATAGTCTTATGCTGAAATTGAATTGATAATTAGTTCATATTAATAGTCCCCTTGCTCTGTGATGTAATGATGTTAATAGTCTTATGCTGAAATTGAATTGATAATTAGTTCATATTAATAGTCCCCTACCATTCCATTCATAATCCCTTCTCTATAAAGTCTCCAAGTAGTGGCTGTTTGTGCCATTAAAACCGGCATGAGAAGGATGAGACAGTAGCCACGGGCAACCTCATTGAGCCCATGCAAGTTTAAAAAGTATGGATGCAAGGAGAGCGTCAGGACATCCAATTACATGGATGTTATTGATAGGTAATTGGATGTCGCTATGTTCAGAAAGTGACGTGGATGCGCAGGTAGGTTGCTTGGTGTTCTTGTTGGGTTTAAAGACGATTACATGCTCAAGAATGGTTAGTTGCTGATACATGATGCCACTTCCCAGTTGGAATACCTGCGTGTCCACGTCACTTTCTGAACATAGCGACGTCCAATTACCTATCGACAACATCCAGGTGGATGTCCTGACGATTTCCTGGCATCCATACTTTTTAAACTTGCAGGGGCTCAATGAGGTTGTCCGTGGCTACTATCTCATCCTTCTCATGTTGCGTGGACAATCCCCCCAAAGTGGCTGAGAGACTATGAACAATATATATATGATGTCGGTTTTAATGGCACAAGCAGCCACTGCTTGGGGCTTTATAGAGAAAAGTCATCACAGACGGTTTCAGCCACAAACCGTCTATGATATATACTTATCATAGACAGTTGCAGCCACAAACCGTCTGTGATATATATACTTATCACAGACGGTTTCAGTTAATAACCGTCTGTGAAAGTATGCATCACAGATGGTTTGAAAACCGTCTATGATGACCTCATGTTATCACTGACCCATAAACTCAGACGGCTCACGAAACCGTCTATGATAATATTTTTGAACCGTCTGTAAATACCTTTTCTGTAGTAGTGTGATGGCCTGTTTTGCCGATGTGGATGAGAGTTTAAATAATTGTATTAGACAAACAGCATACTGAAAGCAACAAGATGATGATATGCTGATAATTTATTCGTTTAACCTTTTTGGTGAATTGGAATCAGCTGCAGAGGATGTATATTCAGATGCGGTGCGTTTAGTAGGGACCAAGTTTGGCGCCTTTGTGTATGCATGCGTGGCAATGGAAATGATCAGCACAAATTTATAAAAAGTAATTAGCAAAGCAAATACTTGTATGCTGATAGAAGTACAAACTTGTTCGATATTTTTAGGTGTATCTTGGCTGGGCTGGAAATTTTTTAGGAGAAAGAGGTTATTGCACAATTAGGCTAATTAAACAAAGGAATGAACTAATCTGAATAAACATAGGATTTATTGTTCTGCAGAAATGGTATGTGCTTTGATAGTGATTGATACCTCGTCAGAATGAGAGCACACATGTTTCAGTGGAGATGCATGAATTGCTTTGTCACTTAGCTGAAATGGGCTACTGATTCTAACCGGAGGTTCAAATATTTGGAACTTGGATTATAGACAGTGAAGAAGTAGCAGTCTATTCAGCTATGCCGTGTGCAGTTTCAGAGAGAAGTGGTATTGCAAGCGGCGCTATGGAATCTACATGAAAAGAAGGCTTGATCCTCTGCAATGATCCTCGAGACCCACTCACTTTGAAAGTGTATTGCCTAGTGTGAAGCCTTGTTATCTGCGGTGGTACTACGCCATGTATATTTGGAGTCACCGCTGTCAAAGCTAAAACAGGAGTACCAACTAACTGTTCAGCTATGGCACCGAACAAAATAAATTCTGCCACGGGTGCATTGTCTTATGAAATATCAGATGGATCAGCTTCAAGGATCGCTAGCTTATATATGAAATGTAGAAGAATATTTATTGACTGTAAATAGGTGATCAATATGATAGGGTTTGTAGCTATATGGCTATGAGTATGAGTATAAGCTGGAATTTGCCTTGGTTCTGCAGGCATATTTGGACATCTTTGGCAAACATATTCGTTGTCTACCTATTCAACTGATCTTTTACAGGAAGCACAACCCATGTACCACTAATTTTCATGTAGGACTACACTTTTGATAGCAATATCTACAATATTGTTATAGGAAACCAACTACTGCTGCTAATTGATAAAGGATATATTAAGCAAGTATGTTATAGGAAACAAACAGTGCTGCTAATTGACAAAACATACATTAAGCTAATTTTAGTGCATTCTGGATGTTGTGTTAGTGATTTATCTTTTTGGTAGCGGGTCAGCCAAAAGAGTGATGAAAAGTTGAGGTAGTGGCTCAAATGTACCAAGTACACATAAACTAAGGGGCAGATGGCCAACATTACAGATGAAATTAAATCATATAATAAGCAAATGATCTGCAAGCCTAATGGAATGGAAACAAGATAAACGAAAATGTTATGCAGACATAATGGAATGGAAACAAGAGAAGTGAAAAATAATCTACTATTCTCTCAAATATACCTCTGAAGGATTGCTCTTTTTGCTGCCCCAAAGCAGCCTTTTCCTTTGGTCCGTGGATAAACGACAAGTTCCAATTCCAAATGCAACATTGTTCCTATTCACTGCAATAGAAAACATGGGGATGGTCAATGATGCAGGCAGAAGATCACATAACTCAAATTTGACAGGGGAAAGATTAACATCAGGATCATATCACTGGACACCATCATGGAACCAAATTTCTTGTGTCAACTGTGAAATCAACTTTTTTGATAGGTGCATGCATCCAAGTGTAGAGAAACCAAATTTAGCTTCTACCCAGTAGGTGATGGACCTTAGAGCCCTCGGGAGACTCCACTGGCCATAGTGGATCTATTTGCCCAATGCTAATGGCATCTATCGTTGTGTAGACCAGTTAGTGTCCCATCAGACCCACTCCTGTCCCACCTTAGTTTCTATAGATATTCAATTAGAAGAGCAGTGTACTAAGTTAGGGAGGAATGACCACACTTGTGGTTGAGCGATTTTCTGTGTCTGCTACATTGACACAAGATTCTTGTCCTTATTTGTCTCTAGTGGGGAAAATGGACTGACAACCAACTTGTAACATCCCAATTCTGAAAATGAGGAGAAATTAAAACTTTTTCTTCAATTGAGAATGCTTGCCCAAATCGGTAATTCTTGCAAAGGAATTATGGAAAATCCAAACTCAAAAATCAAATTCTCCAATTCACTCCTATCAAAAACCTCCTTGGGAAAATCTTGTGCAAACCTCTGTAAATAATTTTCCTAAGTTCCTTGGGTGACTAGCAGCCCCTCTGAATTATTTCATAATTTTAGAAATTATTTGAATAATTTTTGAGGCAAGTCAAACCAGTCAAACCTGGTCCAACCCTATTGTCCAAACCTTCTGAAATTTCTGGAGAAAAATGCAGGGCATTAAAACCTCTGGAAATTTTATGGTAGGTTATTTATCATGTCAGAAAGCTCCAGTTAAATTTTCATAAGTTTTGGAGTTGTTTTGATACCTCCATTAAATCCACAAAATCTCAGTTCCAAATTCAAACTCAAACCCAAGCCTTTGTTCCTTGGAGTGCGAGTCGACTCGGGCTCGAGCCAATGGACTTGGTCCAACCAACTAATCGCACCGGTGGGCTCGCGCTGGCAGAATTGTCATGGGTCGTTAGATTTTGATCGACGGTCCATATCACAGAACCCTTGGATCCTCCGGTTTCATCTCGGCGTCGCGATTAAAATCGGACGCCGCCGCTTGTCGTCCTCCTCGCCGCCTTCGTCCTTGGAGCGCGTCGGCGCTGTGCGAAGAGTGGGCAGAGTAGGCGTGGGGAGGCTCAGCCTTGTCACCTCACAACGCTCCTCTCTCTCGCCGCTAATTAATGCGCCGAGCTTTAGCCATTTAGTCTTCTTTCTCTGCAGAGCCATCCATTCCTCCATGTCCTTGTTCGCCTGTGGAGGCTGTGGACCGAAGTCCACCATGACCATGAGCTTGGCTCTTGGCCTTGCTCTCTCGACTATAAGAAGCCCCTACACGTTGTTTGGTTTTCCTTTAGTCGCCTTCCACACTTGCTCTTGGTCCTTGAGCTCAAACCACCTCCCCACCATTGCAACCGCCATTGTTGGAGCTCTGTACCTCGGTAAAGCGGTGGTCCTGTCCCTCTCCTCTCTCTATTTTTGCTCCAGAGCCACCCTTTAACCCCCCGAGTAAATCCCTCACTTAATTTGGATTCATCTTTCTGAGGTGAAGCCGAATTGCAAAAGTCCCCATTTCGGCGAAATCAACCCCTTCTTCCTCGTTCTTGGGTGAGTAGCTCCATTCCTCAATTCCTTGCTCGTGAAGCTTCTTTGAGCACCGTGGAGCTAACTTGATGACGTGATCGCAATACTTTTGCTTAGGCCGTGTTTCCTCGTTGTCTTCCGGCTCGTCGTGGTGCTTCGTCGTAGAAGCTTCTTCGACCACTTCGGGTTCGTCCTTGCCCTCGGTACCCTTCTTATAGTCCTAGAAGTGGCACCGCCGCCGTAACCGCCGCGAGCAACATTTTCACTTTTGGTCTTTTGGTCAAACGGTCACCCGCTTATCTCGGCTCATGGCGATTTACGCCGTCGCCGTCGGTGTGGGTGGTGCCATTAGGTCCACAAGGCTATTCGGACCCATTCTCGTCCTTGGCTCGCCGCGGGTCGGAGCCGCCCGGCGACGAAGCTCGAGAACTCCTCGGCATTTTGTCGCGGGGAAATCTTGTCGAGAATCATTAGGACAAAGATCCCGTCATTAGTGCGCTAATCATTGGTTAATTAACTGCTTAGCATTAATGATGTCCTAAACGGGGTCCTTGTCTCACTGACATGTGGGCCAGCGCCCTAAATCACCCTTTAATGCGCATAGTAAACTCCGGGTTTACTGTCGCTGACGAGTGGGACCCATTTCACTATGCACGTGGGTTAAAACCTCCCCGCACGACTCAGCGTCGCTGACAGTGGGTCCCGCTTGTCAGTATGCACTGTGCGCGTCCGATACACTTCAATCCATATCGGTAGCCATCACAAGATCAAGCTACCGATATTCATCGGCCGTCGGACCACGAATAGGGTGTTCACCGTGGGCCTTTTGATGCTAATTCGACGCCCAGATTGAGCCACGTCTTTATCTCGCGATCGATTTTAGGAAATTCCGGGATTTATTTTACAACCGAAAATCGCATTAAACTTTGAAAAGGTAAAACTATTTCGCAATAATTCATTTTCGGTGATTCCACTTTTGATAATTCTGTTATGAGCTAAAGTTTAATCTAAAAATAGTTGCATGGTTGAAATAGCTCCAGAAAAATGTAAAAGATCATTTTAATCCTTTTCAGCTTTATTAAATGTATTAGAAATTCTCGATAAGTTTAAAATGCATAATAAATTCATGTTAACTCCTTTTAGATGAAATCAAGTTTGTTAATTCTGTTATTACCTACACTTAGATCTAAAAATGAAATTAAGCATGTTGTAGTTGCAAAAATGTCCAGAATTAATTTTGTTAACTTGTAGGTTTAACTGTTTCACTAGAAATCCTTTAACTTGTAAAATGCATAACTAATTATCTGTAAACTCTTTTTGCGTGAATCCAAGTTTGTTGGATTCCTCTAAGGATGGAATTTCTAGGAAAAATAGTTTTGAACATGTTACTGTTTTCAGAAAGAATAATCATGCATTTTAATTGTGTTCAAGTTCTTGTTTCAAAAATTAATAGAAGGGGCATTATAGCTCCAATTGAGATGAATCCAATTTGGTTGTTCATCTTATGAGGTGCTTATGCTACCTTAAAAATTTCAGTTCCTCTGCATGTCTAGAAATTTTTGCGATGAATAGTAACACATTTTAATTAATTAGGCTGAGCAGATTTGATTTCATCATATCTTTTGCATTAAGGATCCAAATCACTTGATTTTTGTTGCAAAATTCATGATAAATCAATATCTTGCTGCTGTAAAATTTTCAAGTCATTTGGAGAAAGTTGGCTGTTGAGTCTTTTTGGGTTCTTTGTTCTTATCGGTTCTTTTTTCGCTCTTTCGTTAGGTTTCGACATTTGTGGCGATCCCAAGAGTGACCCTCAGCCACAACTTGAGCAACAGCAACAAGGCAAGCAGTTTGACCATGATTCATCCTATATTTGCAAGTCTATTATATTGTTTAAACTCTATGTATGCATTGCTACTTTGTTTTAATTATGGTTAGTGAATCCTATAGTTGCACAATCTGTAGGAAATGATCATCCTCTACTACCAATGAGCCTAGGTTATTTGCTGTGGTTGGAGCTCGTTGGATGAGCTCTTATCGCTTAGTAGTTACGATTTAATTTGCTTAGACATGCTTAGTTAGCGGTAGAATGGGCGATCATCGACTTAGTCGATGGTCTTGATCACACAAATCTAATTACTACTTCATATTGTACAGCACTTGTGCTTTGCTAATTTGTAAAGTAAAAACCTGAAAATAAAAGATTGTTTAGACTTGGGCATATTGGATGAATGGTGTGGTTTTTGGATTGTGGAAGTATGCCTAAGTCCCTAAGGACCGAAAGTTACTTGCGCCTCCGTGCATCGAAAGCAATATTACGTATTAACCACGCGAGGGGCATATGGAACCCTCTTGACTAAGTACTTTGGGCGTTGCTAATTGGGGTCGCTTCGGTTGGTGGTTTTAAAGATAAAATGTGTGTGTGTGGTGTGGGAGGAGCATTAGCTTCGGGTAGGTTGTGTGATGTCTCCTTCTCCCGTGGGTTGTGCGACTTTAATTAGCATTGTCCATTGGAAATGTCTCGTAGGACTTAGCTGTGCAAGACACCTTTGGTAGTGTGCGCGAAGGAAAAGCGATGCGACGTGTGGTGCAAATGGTACACCCCCGCAGGATAAAACTATTCAATAGCCTCGCCCTAGGTTATGGACACGCTCGGACACGCCCGTGAGAACTAGACTACAACATTTAATTAAAATTTGACTTGGTTGGTATGAACGGGAGTTCATGCTATTGTTGTGGTGACTATTGGGTTAGTCACTTCTAGGTTCTGGTTCTCTTCTACTTATGGTTATTATCGTTGTCAAACTTGATATTTGAATGTTAAAAACAGATTTGATAACTTGCCTTTAAATGTATTACATTATTGCAAATAAATGTTGCTTTGTGTTAAATGAGACATACAACCTCCACTTACATAAAGCTTGCATGTAGCATATGTTATAGGCTGTTATCTTACACGTAAGTCTTATGGAGTACTTTATGTACTCATCCGCCGTGGTTGTGGCATTTTTTTTGTGGTTTTGGATGCAGAGGAGAGGGTGAGTTCCAAGAGCCTCACTTTTGTGCTATGTGTTTGCTTCTTGACGACTAGCTTGGTGGTCCGGTCCGATGCCTAGGGGTTAAGGCACACCGATTGGCTTTGTGTTACTGACCATCTTTATGGCACTTTTGCTTCGCTGTTATCTTTTTAGAATTGTTGTTATTTGGCCTAAGGGCCCCTCTTTGTAATAGCTATTCCATATTAATATTAACTTATGGTTTGTTGCTTATGTACTATGTGTTGCATGGAATTGATACATTCTTTTGTTGTGAGGTATGTATACTGCATTCTGGGAAGTATACATCTCTCGAGACCGGGTTTATTTGGTTGATAATACTAGGGTCATTTGGATGACTAAGTATTATGAGCCTAATAAAACCAGGTGCTCACACAACTCATGGCTTTCCACCTTCTTGGCCCCACCTTCGACTCACTTTTAACGCAAGTCTATTGGGTTGCCCAACTTTATGGACACAACCCTCAACTCTCCTCCAAAACCATTGGCGAACAGCGAATACTCTTTTGATGATTTTATAAACACATTGTGATAAAGCTACTTATATAGCTATCATTTTATGTGAACTTGTCAAGGTGAATATGGCTTACAAAAGATGTATATTTGTCAAGGTGAATATGGCCTACAAGTGCTAGGTGGGTTGGTCTGTGGGGTAATAGGATTTATCTAATTATCATGGCATTCGAAGGTATTATTTCCAATATTTAAAGTAATTGGCACAAATACAATAATGAAAGTAATAATATAAATGTATGAATTATAGGATCAAAATGATCAAGAAATGTGACTTGCTTCCTTGCACAAAATCTTCTAAATATTGATCTTGTCCGGCATCTTCTGGAGTTGGGTCATCGAAGTCGTGACCTAACGCAAAAAGAAATGAAATAATCCTAATAAAATCCGACTCGACAAAGAATGAGCTGGGAACAACATGCAAGTAAAGAAGTTCAGAAAAGAAACACAAAGAAAAGGTGGTGTGGAGTGGGTAGGAATTTATTCGATGTTTAATTGGACAAAAGAGAGTGGAGAAATGAATTCACGGGCTCGAAACGGTCGAAAAGGGTATAAAGTGTCCATTTAGAGTTTTGGAGGTGAAAAGTGTCAGACGAGGAATAGTGTTAGTTTACTATTCATGTATGAAAAATGATTAGTGAACAGTAATTAGGGGTTGCTATTTCAGTTGATGAACAGTGCACTTCTGGATTTAGGAACAGGAATCTTGTTTTCGTCTGTGAACAGTGATTCGAGTGAATAGTAAAAGAAATTTTCACTATGCATTGAACAGTAAAAGGCCGAAATGAATGAACAGTAATGGACAATGGGCTAGGCCCATCACTGTGGTGGCCCAAGCCACTGGGCCAGGCCCTTTTTGGTCCAACGACGCAGCGAGCCGCGCACGGCTTAAAGCCAATGCGCGCTGCGCACACCCGAGCCGAGGAGGAGGAGACTGATAGCATTCCGACGGCTCTGGTGACCGACGGCAAGGCCGGGTGGTGAGGGGAGCACCAGGGAGGTGAGGTCATCCCAATTTGGGGTCAGGTTTGGGTTAGTAAGGCTCGGAGAAGGGGTGGAGGGTGGGTGGCGGTCAATCGGAGCAGGGGACGATGCCGATGGTGCTAGGGGGTGCTCCCATCAGGGCGAGTGGTGGAGAAGCATCAGTGGGTGGAGGGGATCACGAGGGTGGTGGTGAGGTGGCTTGAGGTACATCGAGGCACATTGGCGACGGGAGCCGACCATGGCGCAACGGTAGAGCACGGCGCTAGCGAGCTCCGACGGAAATTGGGATGGGGAAGGTTGGGGGGAAAGAGCGGGGTGGCAAGTGGGTGCTATAGTCGGAGGTGGTGTGGCTGACGGGAGTGGCGCCGAGGACGATGTGGCGTGATGACGTCCGGGAGATGACAATGGGGAAGAAGGGGGTGGCACCCAGGGAGAAAAAGGCACCTCCGGCAGAGGGAAGCGGAAAGGAGGAAAGGGAAAGCAGGTTTTGGGCTGGAGTTTCCGAAAAGGGAAAGAAATTCAAATTCAACCAAAAGATTCAAAAATTTTGAAAACTCTGAATTTTTAGGTTATTTCATTTCATCAAACAGCTGGTGAGCACAGAATAATGGCCAACAGTACTGGTAGGCGAGAGCAACACCACTAACACAATTCAATAGCAGTAGCCTAGCACAAAGATCTGAGAACGGGATCAAGAAACAAACCTTCGAAAGACGAAGCGCGAGGTCCCCACCCCTGCCGGGGCGGCGCGTCGTTAACGGCCGAGGTGGCATGGAGGGCTCGTCGAGGTAGGCCATCTACCCAGCCCTCGCCGATGACACCAGCAGGTCGACGACGAGTTGCCCCACATTGTCGATCGAGAGTGCGGGCTGCGGCCGAGGAAAAGCGGATCACCAACGCCAGAACCAAAACGAGGTACCAAAAGCGCTCGCCAGATCCTCCTTTCTTCGACGCGACGCGCTGCGGTACCGAACAACGGGAGCCGGGCCCGGAGGTAGGGAAGAAAGACAGGGGGTAGGGGGGTCCGAACCAGCGGGAGCTCAGAGCTCACAAGAATGCTAGGTCCGCCCCTGCAAACATGCAACGAAACTTTAGCTATCAATATCTTTTTAAATATTTAAATTGGATATATAAAAATCATATGTGCATATCTATCTTGAAAAATACTTTTATAATATTATAATATTATTAAGTTTTATAAATATATTAAAATAGAAATTAGTCGCCAAAGATGTATTTTAGAGACCGTATTGATATCCAAAATGGCATATATTTTTTTTGTGACTTGAGGAGTACCTACTTGTGTAAGCTGTAAATTGTAATTACTAGCTAGCACTTCCAAGGAAATTCAACTCGTAGCATCATTTGCTTGTAATGAAAAACGCTTTTAGGCAAGGCGTAATCACTGTGGTCGGGCCTCGAAGCCACCAAATTAAATCAAGATGAGAGAATTGATTCTTGTGGACAAGAAATAGTAACATAAGAAACAATTTTGAGTTGAGTCTTGGGCCATTATGCCAGCGACTCGAGGTCTAGATCCGCCATTGTTTTTAGGGCCTCTTTGGATACCTGTGTTTTTGTTGCCCCTGTGTTTTTATTCGAATTTTTAACTGTTCTGGCCCTGTAGCAACTTTTAATTTCAAAAATAGCCCTCATTCGCCATAATTTGCAAAAATGGCCCTGCTGGTGCTCCCCGCCAAGCTGAGGGCAAAGGCGTGACTACCTCGCCATCGGCACGGCAGCACCGCCTCGACCCAAGGCCGCAGCAGTGCTGTTCTGCATGTCATGGCGAGTGGTGGCCACTGCAAAATCCATTTTTAAAAAGAACGAAAAAATTGAAAATTTTAAATTTAAATATTATTTCATTATATTTTTGAAAAAAGATCGAAAAAATTGAGGCACGAAGAGGACATTAGGAGAGCACGGACGTGCAACCCGAATCCATGCGGATGTTATCCTGCAGATTCTCCTCCCACCCCACACTTGGACAATTTCCAATGGGCGTCTGGCGCCATGGTATCATCCGGTACACACTGCACCTGCGCTGCTCACCCATAAGGTGGACCGTACCTCAGCGA
This sequence comes from Phyllostachys edulis, assembly GCA_036346405.1. Lineage (NCBI taxonomy): Eukaryota > Viridiplantae > Streptophyta > Magnoliopsida > Poales > Poaceae > Phyllostachys > Phyllostachys edulis. The sequence continues at coordinate 103,621,826 of CM070546.1, forward strand.
TTCACCCATCCATCCCGCAGTCGAGCCGAGTTGGTGCCCCTCCACGGATCCTACTGTTTGGATCACAGACTTGTTCTCAACGCCACTCCCACAGGTGATGCCCCCCTTTACGCCGACACGGTGGTTGAGGAGCCCCGCTATGACCTGCGGCAGAACCCACGGTCACCTGATAGGTTGACGTTTCCACAGGAACAGATTCGTCAGAGACCTATGGCAGGAACACGGCGCGGAAGGCCAGTACAGGGTACTATGCCCGAGAGCAGTGAGGAGCAGCGTGAGCAGTAGTAACATTAGAAGTCTATTATATGTTGTAACTTGTACTTCATTAACTGATTTGTAATCCAAGCAAAGTGTGGTAATTGGAATGTAATTGGACACTTGTACTTCGTTATCTATCTCAGTAGAACAATTTTATTCTCATTCATCAAGGACTGCGATGCATAGATAAAGACTGGATATTACAATCTCATTACAACTGACGTTCTACTTGGCAAGAACAAGATATAAAAGAAGAAAGACCGCAAAATTAACTATCTTAACTAACTTCTGAAGCATCTTCTCAACTCTTTCCATCCTCTCATCCGTTGTTTGAAGCCTTTTTCTTCATTTTGCATGGGTTGATCGGACGCTCAAGGCATCGCATTTAATTGCAAGAACACCACGGAGTCTTGCATTGGTTGATCGGACGCCGAGCCATCGCACTAATTGCAAGAACACCACGGGAGTCTTCTTGAAAGGCAGCAATTTGCATTGCAATATCTTGAACCACTAGGAGAGCTTCGTCAGCTCACTGCCAAAACCGACATGTTGTGTTCTACAAAAGAATTGCAGCTTCAAATAAAAGTAACAAAACCCGGTATGTACAATGCAATTCATTTGTCTTGATTTTGCGTGGTTACCAAAGATTTGAACAGTTTATGAACACTCGGGACGGATTCGTTGGTGTATGAGAGGTAAACACATTGCGAATCCTCGCAATGAGGGCAAACCACCATCGTGTCGTAGTGATTGTAATTTTCGCCACTCAATGTTCGATGAGCCCAAGACATCTTGTTTTACATCGAAGAAAGGAGAAGAGGAAGAGAAGAGTGAGGTGAATAGCGACCAAAGCATCCATATATAGCGTTAGAGCACGAAGGGGCCTTGTGTGGAAAGGAGGACGTGACCGACAAAGGTGGAAAGGTGAAGTGACCACCCTCGGAAAGTCGGACGTGACCACTCTCGAAAGGTGACGCGACTACTTTACGCAAAGCACGGCGACCACTCTCGAAAGTTGGACGTGACCACTCTCTCGAAAGCGGACGTGACAACTCTCTCGAAAGGTGACGCGACTACTTTCTACAAAGCACGACGTGACCCAAACGAGGCGATATCTCGTACTTATAAATCGGTAATAACAACTTGTTACATCAGAGAAAGCAAAGAGTTACAACGCAAATCATTACAACACTCACATCACTACAACACTCACATGACTCAAATACAACGGATAGCTTACAGATACTAAGTGGCGCCGGAGGAAGAAGGTCTATTCGGGCAGTTCCTGAATGAGTGCCCATGAGTCTTACATAGCCTACACCTTATTGATCTTGGCCGATCTCCACATTGGCTCGCATCCATGTCGTTGCAGATGCGCCTTGACTGACACCTCCCACGGCCTGGATGCCACAGTGTGTCATTCGGTGACCACTTCATCGCTCCTACCATAGGTCCTGAGTGGCTTTCCACGTCAGAGGAGTTGAACTCCCTGTTCCAAGTATCATACAGGTGTCGTATGTCGTAGTACCCCGACATGTACATGCTAGAAGATTGGTGAAATACAGCACATGCAGCATATACGAGGGAGCAAGGCTTGTTGCAGGTGCAAACTGCTACATCGCCTGTGGTGCAAACATGCTTCCGGTCACCTCTCATGTGGCCGCGAACGTACTTGTCCCGCAGGCGGATCTCGAACTTCCTCCTCACGCCATCCATTGTGATAGCTACATGGGATCAGGCCTTGGTAATTTTCTTGTCCATGTAGGCAAGGGTAATCTCCGAGTATTGTTTCCCTTCGTCAAAATGTTGTTTGGCCATCATTGCCCAATTGACGAAGTAACCGACCGTACGGTTCCATGTCTCGTCTACAACAGCGGTGATGGGCAGGGCACGGACACCTTTCAACACACCGTTGTAGACCTCGGACATGTTGGTTGTCATGATGCTGTACCGAGCACCATAGGTGTCGTGAAGAAGGATCATTTCTCATAGTCGGGGCATGCACGCCATCCACTCGGTGAACTTCGCTGCGGTGCGCTGGGCCGAACCTCCACTTGCACGCCGGTTTCGACCTCAAGCTCCGCCACACGGCGCCAAACTTGCGCCACGGTCCTGCAGTGAGCTTCTTGAACTTCTTCATGAGGTCTTTGCTCCTAAGCGAGTGTGGAAGTTGGCGACTAGATGTCGCATGCACCAACGCAGCGCATGTCGCTCCATTGAGCGGTGGGCTTGTACCGTCTTTGCATGGTGCTTGTGGCGCGGACAACAACCCCAAGATGATGGCCGGTTATGATGCACACATTCTACCGATCCTTACAACATGTTGCTTTATGTTGGCTAGAAACGATAACCAACTGCCAATGTTCTCATTCTCCACAATTGCAAAGGCAACTGGGAGCAACTTGTCGTTGCCATCAGCGGCAATAGCGGTGAGAATGGTGCCCTTGTACTTCCCGCGAAGGAAAGTACCGCCCATAGTCGGGGGCGGACGACGATGGTAGAAGCCTCGACCGCCGCCAAAAGCCCGAAGACTCGATCAAGGATTCGGGAATATGGGATGTTCAACGGGTGGGCCTGCCGACCTGTTGACGATGTCCCGCATTAGCATCGACAATTTGCTTCAAAGATTCGGGACTAGGTCGTGCGCCTCCTTGTAGGTACTTGTACAACCCTTCAAGGACCTTTCCGCTTCGCCGGACCATCAGAAGCTAACGGCATACCCTCATCAGATTTGCTACGTTAGCCATCGGGACCTTCGGTAAGCGGTCAAATCGGCGATAACGTGCATGGCTTATGATGCTCGCGATGTAGGCCGAGGTTACATTCTTATGCATTTGCAATGGCTCTGGCTCACATGTGTGATCCGTCACGATTGTGATGCGGAAGGCCGCTCCGCCCTAGGGAATCTCTCAAGACGGACTTTGCGGGGCAAGAGCTAAGCACGACTTAACTATGTAAGTGTCGATTAGACACGCACATAACGGAAGACATATATTAGTTAGTACGACCTCAGAGATGGTTGAAGATACAAAGAAACAACGCTCAAACTCACCAGACACTCGGTAAGTTCGATTTGGTCTTCACCGCTAAACTCACGATAGGTTGCTGGCGGCGACTTTGTGTGGGAAATGTTGCCCACTGGCGTGGTGTCGCGTGATCGAAGGCCCACGACGACTCGTGCTCGGTCGTAACAAGGAAGAGGCCACTTGGCAATCCAACCGACTTGGAACATAGTCCGTGTCGGTTGAAACAATGCCACCGACGATCCCGCCCTCATCGTCGGCTTCGTCCTCGCTGGATTGCGAGTCAAAGTCGTCCTCATCTTCGGTGGCAGTACCCTCGGACATGCCATCGATAATCTCGTGACAATCAACACGAGCACCCCGCCATTTATCCACACCTTCATTCGGTTGGAAACTACCAGAATCTCCATCAACTAGAGCATCCTGCGTAACGACATCTGACGCTCTCGAGACCTCTCCCGTCGTCAACAAACCGAAGAGGGGGACAAGAGCGTCGCTGGCTCCTTCAACGGCGCCCCCCCCAGAGGATTGAGCAGTATAAACAAAATGGACATACACCATGGGTCGTCGATAGATCGAAGCATGAGGATTGCTAACGATCTCCATGTACTCTGCCCACATGGCACTGCTGGTCACCTTCGCCAGGCCCCACAACATCTGCCCGTGTGGTGGGACCGTGGTGGCGGTGACCGCCTCTATTACTATCCTGTTCCTAGCGACGTGCCTATCAAACAACTAACGAATGCACCATCGTAGCTCCAGCAAATCGACGTGTGCCAGGATGGGAACGTTTAGCAAGGCACGCTGGCAGCTAGACAAATCAACTCCGTCTGGACCGGCATGCACGTTACCATGGAACACGTACAGTGTCTCCATTTCTGACAAAAAAAATAACACAATATTTCAACCAAGACACATCATAAAAACCATACGTGCGTTGCTGAAATAAAATTACCGTTACGATGTTACCGACTCTTAACCTCAGACACGGAAGACTGCAAATTCAAACATGCATCGCATTAGTAACGACTTCAACAGATGGTGCCAACAAAGGACAAAGAAAAATGTTATGTACGGGAGAGGGAGGCACCTCAGAAAGAGGGAGAGATTCTCGAGAGGAACGACGAGCGAGTGTGTGGCAGCGCTTAAATAGCCGAGCACCGAGACGAACGTGTGAGAGGAGGTCCCTCAAGGCGCTGGCGGAGGGCGAGTCCCTACCGCAAGACCACACCGAGGGCGACTCAAGATGCGACGTGACCGAACGGCGACTTTCATGGAAACGATGCAACGCGACCCCAAGATTCGTCAGATACGACAATGATCGATGTGTCGAGACGCAAAGATGACGCCGCCCCAGAGCGCAAGGTGTCACCTACCACAGCGTAGTAGGGGCCTACTATATGTGATACTTAAATTTTGCACTTAATGTGTGATGCATGTAATACTTTTGCATTCTTATGTGTACTCGTTCATACAATGCATGTTTGTTCAATGCATATGGACGCCTATAGCTTAATGCACATGGCACATCGATGCAACATGTCAACTCGATAAAAGGCAACCGCAATGACGCATCCACCATTTAGTTACATGCTTTAGGAGATTGAACATAAGTGCGTACAGAAGGGGAGACTTCCGAGGTACAAGCTTCTCCGCCCGTGCCTAATGGTAGAAGCTGCCTCTCGCTACCTACATAGAGTGTTCTCCAGTTGGGCGCCTCGGACGTGACTAGCCGTCGTTGTATCTGCTGCAAGGGACGGTTAGTATGGAGGATGTATTAGCAGTAACATGAACAAAACTATTTACCCCAGAGTATGGGCATCGGAAGAAACGCTGTCCGCCATCGACAGTACAGTCTATGACCTGCACGATAGCGTCCTCCCGTGTCTGCATTTCGGCCATACCGGTTGAGCACGCTTGTTCGGCATTAACCGGTAGTTAGGGCCGAAGTCCTCCCTCCTTTCCAGGCGAAGGTTTGGCTTCGGCAACCCCGGTTGGACTAGATCAAACGGGGCAGATTTGTGCAGTGACAAGACCAAAGGAGACAGCCTTGCACAGTGACATGACCACACGAGGCGCCTTTGCGCGATGACAAGACCACACAGGCGCCTTTGCGCGTTGATAAGACCAAAGGAGCGATTTTTGCAAAGGACAAGACCACACGGGCGACTTTGGGCGGTGATAAGACCAAAGGAGACGACTTTACGTAGTGACAAGACCACAGGCGCTTTTGTGTAGTGATAAGACCAAAGGAGACGACTTTGCTTGCGAGGACAAGACCACACGGGCGGTTTTGGGCAAATGATAAAACCAAAGGAGACGACTTTTTGCGAGGACAAGACCACACAGGCGCTTTGGGCGATGATAAGACCAAAGGAGACGACTTTTTGCGATGACAAAACCACACGGGCAGCTTTCGCGGTGATAAGACCAAAGGAGACGACTTTTTGCAAATGACAAGACCACACGGGAAACTTTCCGCAGTTGATAAGACCAAGGAGACTTTTTTAAGTGGCAAGACCACGGTGCGACTTTTTATGAGTGACAACACTATGCATCGCTAGCTTTTCAGATGGACATTACAACACTCTACCTCCTTAGCTTTTCAGAACTAAAAGACAGGACTGGACATGAAATTAACCACACCATGCCAACCATGGGGCTTATAAAAGGGTTGAACCAAACCCAACACTACACAACACTACACAATAGATACCCAGCTATGGACTCTTCGGCAAACTCCTACGTGAGGATATTGCAGAAGCAAAAGTGGCTTAAGCAGAAGAGGAAACAGCTACAATATCCAGATAAATCAATGAAAGATGCTCTAGTACCACCACGTTTTCCGATCCCGCAGTGTGTGTGTGGCGAATCGGCAGAGATCATTCAGTCCACACACCCAGACACCGCAGCCCGGGCGTACTACACGTGCGGGCACTACCTCGTAAGCGTTTCTTTCACACGCATCGATTTTCCTCTCCCAATGTTGAATTCCTTAAATTTTTAACTTCTTCCCAACGTAATGGCAGTCAGAGATGCGCTGCCACTTCTTCCAATAGATCGACGACCCGGAGATGTACGACAGAGCATTCATCCAGCAGAAGTATATGCTGAACTACTCGGTGCAGGCCAAGAACTTCGTGCGGTGGAAACCTTACGTACCGGACCCTGTTGAAGACGCACCGAAGGAGCCCAGAAGTCGCCCGAGCGTAATCCATATCGACGACGTGAGTTATGAAGAATTTACATTCTTATTACATTTTTCACTTACATCATAGAATCGCAGGACATGGACGACTTCAACATACCAGCCCGACGTGGACAGTCCCGCGACAAGGGCAAGGGAAAGGCTCATACGGCTGAGCCCAGCCGCCACAGCGTATCCGATCGCCCGGGCGTAATCCGTATCCACGACGTGAGTTACAAAAAATTTACATCATTCTTATGATTTTCACTATACAGTGCACTAACATCATGGAATCGCAGGACATGGACGACTTGGACATACCAAATTCAACGTGGGCGATCCGCGACAAGGGCAAGGGAAAGGCTCATGCGGCTGAGCCCGGCCGCCACAGTGTATCCGGTCGTCCGGGCGTAATCCGTATCGACGACGTGAGTTATGAAAAATTTACATCCTTCTTACGATTTTCACTATACGGTGAACTTACATCATGAAATCGCAGGACATGGACGACTTCGACATACCAGCCCGACGTGAACACTCCCGTGACAAGGGAAGGGAAGGCCGCGAGGAGTTCAACACCGAGCTAGCAAGGAAGGAAAATGGCCCGGTCCACACGAAGAGGTCGGTCATTACGTAGTAGTCTCCGTCCTACCCCCATGTTTTTACTATCCCTAAAGGCATGTGTACTTATATGGTCCGGATGCTTGTGTCGCAGTTGTATCGTAGTAGTAGCGAGGATGACTAAAGCAATTAGCAGGACCATCATGCCATGTCACTACGTGTAACGATGCTTCGTCTCAAGATACTCTAATGTAGTTACGTTCCGTGTCTCCGCTAAGCCTATATTGTAAGTATGTCTCTTTTAGTGAAATCCCATAAAGAACCATTCGCACCGACTTCATCGAGGAGAGACTCCATGTTTTCGGACATCTTCATCATCACAATGAGCGCTTCTCGGCCCTCCAATCATATTCTCAGATAAGCTTCATAAAGTACTTCATCGATCGCTGCCTATATCAGATATCGCTCAGACGACTTCATCGAGGAGACACTCCAATAGTCTGATACCTTTTTATATATGCGCTCAAACCGCGATTTAAACCTCGATTTCGGATAAAAGGAACCCTACTCCATGCCCTTATTTCTTAATGAAAGTTTTTTACAAATCTCAGTGCCGATATTCTTTTGAATCAAATGTAATGAAATAATATTTAAAATTTTCAATTTTTTCGTTTTTTTTCAAAAATATAATGAAATAATATTTAAATTTAAAATTTTTCAATTTTTCGTTCTTTTTTAAAAAAAATGGATTTTGCACCGTGGCCACCACCTCCATGGCCGCCAGTGTAGGCGTGCGTCTTTGCCTCGCCGGGGGGGAGGCAGTGCTGCCGCCCTCAGAGTCATGGCAGAGCTTTGTGCGAGGACTATTTTTGCAAATTATAGCGAATGAGAGCTATTTTTAAAATTAAAAGTTACTATAGGAACAAAACATTAAAAAATTCGATGAACTAAGACAACATGCATCCTTTCCCACTATCAATGATTGCAAGGATTGAATTTGTGATGTGATCTTTTCATGTGTCCTCCTGCGGTGAATCTTTCTCGTGCTAAGAGCTAGCCTTATCTCTACAGCTCTGCGGCCGTTCCAACTTATCCAGCCTTTCCGACCGCAAAAGGGCACGCACAATGAAGATCATGCGGCGGGTCGCCCACAATTCCTTAAAGACGTTCAAACTTGCAGAAGGTGATGTCAAGTTGAGAGCTTTCTACATGTATGCTGTTAGTAAAAATATTTCTTGATTGGATCATATCCACCTCTGCGTGGCTGCATTAGGCAAACGAATCCTTGCACTGGCGCTGAGCTGATTATTCCATTTCTAAGAGCATGTACAATAGGTTTATATCAACCGTCTATATCATTATCACGTAAGATTTTTGCTGACGTGGATGAAAGAGAATGAAGAGAGAGAAAGATGTTGTTTATAATCATGTAGCTCACTGTAGCACAAGAAACAAGAAAAGCATTAAAAGATTGTGTGTTATATAAAGACAACTAAAAAGACAACAGTCGTCTGTACAATTATATGAGTTGTATTTAGTACTGTCTATAGGTAATATAGAGAGTTGCTATAGACAACAGTTGTTTATACTATTGTACATGTCCTAATTCCTATGGCTATGGTTGAACCTCAGCTCTCAAGCATTGCAAGGATCCACTTCCCAGTGCTGAGTATTGTGTTATACTGCTATGGGCCTTGAGCTCAATCTGGTTAGTCCATTAGCAACTTCGCTAGCAACTTGGCGTCCAGGAACAAGCTCAGCTACGCAATACTTTGTAGGCCTTGTTTTGGTGGATCGGGAATAAGGTTTCAGACTTCCAGTCCATCCACTCGCGAAAGTTGAACTAAATTTCACTTGAATCCAGCTCACCCAAACATGTCTACCAGGATATTTAGATCATGTTTGGTACAGCTCCAACTCCTACCTTCGTAATTGGAGTTTGTGGAGCTGCGCCAAACGGGGTTGCTCCACAAATTTTTTGAAGTTGAAGCAACCAGGAGCAAAGCAGCCTGTAGTGCAAAACCCCGCTCCAAAAAAGGAGTGGGTAGAACCTTGCTCCAAATAAGGAGCTGTGGACCAACAAAACAAAATACCCCTAGAAGTTGAGGGTAATTATCCGCAATATGCCACTCATATACCCTGCCCCCAACCTGCAGCCCACATCCGTTCGCCTCTCTTGAACCCTTCAGACTGGCCTCTCCCCTGCAAGAACCTCCCCTGTTCAGTAGCAAGGGGCGCCAGGGGTGGCGGCTCCACCCCATGAGTCCACCTGGCGCCCGGCACCCCGGCGACTCCACCCCACGAGTCCACCCTGTGGTGGCCTCTCTCCTCGGCTCCACCTCGACATGTCTGCGGTCTCTCCCCGGCTCCACCCAATGAGTCCACCTTGGCGCCACCCGACGTGTGCGGCCTCTCCCCCGGCGACTCCACCCCGGCGCGTGGCCTCTCTCCCCGGCTCCTCCCTGACGACGACTTCTTCCCCGGCCTGGTCCTCAGTGAAGGTTTAATCGCCGCACGCTTCTCCCCGTTTCCCTCCCAAGTCTTAACTCCTTGCGTGTCTCCTCCTCACTGTGGCCACCCTCCCCGTGAGTAGCCCCATTTTGCTTGCTTGTACATTAGTGTGTTTTGAATGATGCTTGTTGTGATGTCACTGTGTTCATATGTTGTATGGTACTGCATGTGGTGGGCTGGTGGTCGAATTGCTTGTGATTTTCATTGGTGTGTATGATCAACAAAATATCACAAGAGCAAGATAAATGTGACTAGTGACTGTATGTTATGTATGAAGATCCATGACCTAGATAGTAGCCCTGGTTCAGTGGACTCAAATGACTTGAGGTACGCCTATCCAGAATTCGATGTTTACTTGTGATTTCAATGGTTAGGTTATTCTATTCATGTGAACTTATTTATGCAATGCAGGTTATGAGGAAGATGGGTAGCCCTAGATGTGCGAATCAAAAGATAGCAGGCAAGTAGAAATCCATGGTTTAATGTAATGTGAATTAGATGTTTATGCAGTCATGTTGCTGCTTAATGCTATGTAGAATTTAGGCTTAGGTCCTGGTGCGGATGATGTTTTTCAAAGATCATATCACTGTGCTTGTGATCAATCCAATCAGTTGATCTGGTTGTAATTGACACTAGTTACTTTGCACTGTGGTAGACAGTAACATTGTATGAAGTTATGATGAACTCTAGGCTTGGCTAGTCTATACTGTTATGTAAATGAGAGCTATCTTGTTAGATGTCATGTTTGATTCATTCATGATTCATGTTGTGACTAAACCAAATATTTTTGCTTACATATTTGAGCTTGATGTGATTCTAGACATTGAGATATCTTCTGAATTGCTGACATGGCTAGCATAAGATTCTTGGAATTGTTTAGTAACCAATTCTACTTCTGTTATGATATTTATCGAATTAGAACCTTTATTATGAACTTCACCTGTTTGAGTTTATGGATTTTTCTATATGATACTCATTTATATTTATGCAAAATTAACTCAAGTGTGCACATGCTTTAGCTGATCGGGTCCAAATATGATGTTGCACATCCGTTCTTGGTAAGGATGACGTGAACCTTCTTGATGGCATACCCACAAAAATCTGGTCCAAACATGATACTGCAATTAGAAAAGCACAAGTAAGGTCCGATTAACCAACAGATCAAATAGCACAAGCAAGTCGTTGTCTGCTTTTGGACAAACTGTGCGTTCTCTGCGTTCCAAACACGAGGATCAACTATTCACAATGACTGAGAGAACTAGGGAAGCTGTTTGTGCGTTGGATCTATCTCGCATCATTTCTGCCGCTCCTCGTCTATCCCGTGCTGCGATTGCAAACGATTCAAGAAAATCTCCAAGTGCGAATTTTAAAATAATCTGGAGTTCAAGAAAATACCACATGAACAGTAATACATCTGAAAAAATACAAGTCACGAATCCAAGGATGCTCTCGTCTTTTTACATAGATCATTCTTATTTATGAAGTGGGAGTTACCTTTCTAATCAAACATCTCATCAGACTTTATAGCAGTAGATCTAAGAGTGAAGCTAGAGTTAAAGTTACAAAAACTGAGAGCGCAGCTATAACAAACATGGCCTTAAGCACTACTACTCTGTAACATTTTGGACTGTATAATGACTCTAATGAATCAAGTTAAAATTTAGGTAAAACCAAAATTTAGCAAAATAATCTTATTTGGATTACGATCAAACCAAGTTTTAGTGTTACTGAAATTTTAGTGAGCTGTCTTCTTACCTTTAGATTGTTCGCGTGTAATATTGGATTTCATTAGCACTACTATTTTTTTGTTTGTATTACCAAATATTAGAGCGTTACTAAAATTTGGTTTAGCTCATATTGGTAAGGCCCGCGAGTTTGCAGAGCGAACCATTTCATTTTTATCGTTCGAAATTTGCGAACCTCAGCGACAAAAGATGCTGAGTCAGTGACTAACTACTCCATTAAGGAGCTTGATAAGAAAATCCAGCCCGTGAGTTTATTATGGGCTCCCGGTATCCACCATGAACGCATAGTAATAATATCAATTATCCGTTCATTGCTTTTGCTCGTCTCATAAAGTTGTCATTTTTTTACGGAATCAAAGGGAAAAAAATTAGCTATTCATTACAATTGTAAAATGATTCCCCATCAGGAGAGCGTTTCAAGATTTCATTTCAAAGTGGTAACTTTGTTTGGGGGGATCGTTTCAGCATGGAAACTTAACGCGGCTCCACTGCCAAATGACAGCACCCTATTATTCGATTGCGTCCCGGGTTTACACGGTCGAATTTGTAATGAACCAAGGTTGCGTTTTGTTTTCGCTTGTTGGTTACAGTACGGTTACGGTAAGGAATAGGATAAGATAATCTCCAAATGCAGTAATAAAATCGGATGGCAGAGCAGAGATTTTGGTGAAGATGGACGCAAATGTGCGACGAATCACAGGCAGAGCGAGAAGACGAGGGAAGCGTCCGCGCGCTCAAAGAAGCGTGAATCGCCAAGATAGAATTTCGCACACCAAGGTTAGGCACCCGAGTATCCAGGATCAAAACTCGGGGTCTCTTTATATGTGCATATCTACCAACTATTAAGGAAAAAACCGTTGCGATGAAACATTTTTCGTTCTTGGTTGTTGAAAGAAGAGGAAAAGACAGAGAGAGAGAGAGAGAGAGATTGCAACGAAAGAACAACACCAATAGAACATATCAAGACTTGGATGAAGAAGCAAGAGCAAGATTTAGGGATTCTCGAGCGAGTAGCAAGAATTGCCTCTACAGACCTGAGAGGGAGGCGACGAAGCGAGAAGCCACGAGCGCCGCAGCGACGAGCTGGGTAGCGAGCGGTAGGGTTTGGGTGGGAATTTATAGAGGGGCGAATCAACGTGCGCCGTCCGATTGGCCTCCGAGGCCTCTACGAACCCGATCTTTGACCGCTTGGAATGTGTCACCCGTTGTTTTCTGACAAGATCCTTGGGCTGGACGACGTGCCGCGTGCGGGGCCGCCGCCTATCCTCCGGCGTCTCGTCGGCCCAATTAGGCCCACCGTGCCGCCATGGCCGTTCCGCTCGCGCAATGCGTCGTAGGCGTCCATAATCCACAGCAGAACTAGTTTTTTCTCTCTTTTTTTAAGAGATTTGCTAAACAATATGTTTTCTTTTGTCAAAATAGTCGAATTTTCATCCGTCCGATATGCTTTGAGATTTATATTTTTTTTTCTTATATGATAAATTGGGTCCGAATTTATTATGATTTTTTTTAATATAACGGGTTCACCACGTTACTGTATTTTGTTGGTATAGAATTTCATTATTTGTCTTTGTTTTTCTCAATATCTCAAAGTATATGTTAGATTTTGAATCATGTGATAAAAATATGAGTTATTAAGATTTTCGATAATAATTATAGTGACCAAGAACAAAAATTACATACATGAACTAAAATTTAATTATTTTGGACTGAGAAAACAGTCGAATCTTGTATAGACAGACTTTTTTTAATGGATGCCATAGCAGGACTAGTAAAGTAGCAATAATCTCCGAAATCTCCATGGCTAGCGGTCAAGGTTTTCAGCCCCGCTAAGGCGCTAACTACGTGTTTGGTGGGTTTGTTAGAGAATTTTCGGATTTGATCCTGAGTCCCGTGTCCTCTTACCACTGTAAACAACTGTATGGTACAATTACATTAGATATTTATTTTCTGAGGCAATTTGTTATATGCTATTGAATAACTTCAAATCTTCATAATATATTACTGGTGTCTCACTGACATTCATCACGATGAGTGATATAATATGAATCATGGCATATTGTGAATTTTCTATTACTTTTAGTTTATGTCTCGTTAGTTTGTGCGATGCAAATATTTCTATTCTCTTCCTATAAACATAGGAAATTTTAGATTCTCTAAATGAATGTGGCGCGCAGCTGCATGACTGATATTACAATATATAATTAATTATGTTCGAAAATATAGTTGTATTTTCTATACAAAACTTTAATACCTATAATCGAGATGACAAAATAAAAATAAAAAGTACTTATGATTGAAAATACAGTTGTATTTTTTTTATTAAATTGTAACAACTATTATAAATTTAACATGTAATCACAAAAAAATATGGACTTATTATTAATTATTTATAACATTATAATCTAGACTCACTAAAATAGCCAATGATCTCTCTCTCTCTCTCTCTCTCTCTCTCTCTCTCTCTCGCTAATGTAGGAATTCCCAGTCTCTCAACGCGAACACGAAGGCTTCTTAACATGTTTCAACAACAACAATAAAAACCATTCGTCGTGTAAAACATTGTGGTAGCAGTAGCACCAAATAAGGATAGAGTGTTTGGTTTGAAGGAATGAATTGACCATTGGATCCTAAATCCAAATCTAATCCACTTGTTTGGTTTGAGAAATGGAATATGTTGGTCAATCACCACCTCATTTTTTATAAGCATAAGTCTAATAAAAAAGAGAAATGATATCATCCCACCAAATTTATAGAATGATACTATGGTAAACCAATCATCCTAGGATAAAGTGATCCTCGAACCAAACACAAACACCCGTTGGTTCACCGAGTTGGCACGCTAGCCACGTTTTTTTTTTTTTTGAGGAAACGGCAAGTGTGCCGTTAATGCATTAAAGAAGAAAAAGGAAAGGGAAAACAAAGAAAAAACAACCTAAACACACACTAAACAAACAAAAGGGAAAGGAAAAAGGAAAGGGGAAGAAGAAAAAAAAAACTAGGAAAAGCACACACAAAAAACAAACAAAACCTTCCGAACTAAAACGAACAGCTAGGCGGGATCCCCCACCCCCTCCTGCAGAAAGGCCTGCAACTTGATCGCACCACTTTGAGTCCAAGCCCAGGCCTCCTCCTTAATTATTTCCTTCAGTCCTGCCGGGTCCTGTCGCAGATGCTGAAAAACCCGCCTATTTCTCTCTTTCCAAATGTGCCAAAGAGTGAGAATTATAGGCGAGGCTTGGCCCTTCCGGGTAGAGCCACTTACGGAGTGGAAAACATCGAGCTACCAGTCAGCCATTCTTTGACGAGGTGTCCAGGTGACGGGATTTAGATTCGGATGTTGCACCCAAGTAGCCACTAGAGACCAAGTATGTCGGGCGTAGGGGCATTCAACAAACATATGCACAGCTGACTCCGGATTATTTGTGCATAGAGGGCACCAAAGATCATTCTGCATGTGGCGGCGGGCAAGGATGTCCACTGTTGGCAAACGGTGCTGAATGAGAAGCCAAGCAAAAATTTTGCACTTCTGCGGCGCCCAGATATTCCAAATTAGCTTTTGGAATGGTGTCTCCACAGTTCCCATGAATTGCGCGTAATATGTCGACTTTGCTGAGTAGCTGCCTGAGACTGTCCAATTCCAAACTATATCATCCTCAGTTTGAGATAGCGTGACATGGCGGACCATGTTAAAGACTTTCACAAAGGCTGGTATTAGATGTGTTGTGATTTTCCTCCTCAAATCCGCTATCCATTTTTCTTCTTGCATTGCATCCTGCACCGTTTGGTTTTTCCTTGCTGTGATACGGAAAAGCCCTAGAGCCAGATCCTTCAATGGCGTTGTACCTAGCCATTTATCCTTCCAAAAACACGCTTTGTTACCGCTGCCAATGTGAATTGTTGTGGATGCCCGAAAAAGGTCATGGTCCGTCTGAGTTAACGGCAATGGCATACCATTCCATTGCTTTTTAGGTGTCTTCCATTGGTATCAGATCCAACGTAGGCGAAGTGCACGGCTGAACTGTTCCAACACAAGGACCCCTAGTCTGCCAAATTTTTTTGGGCGACATATCGTCCTCCAGGATACCCAGCAGTTCCCACCATAGCAGATGTCCTGTCCGGTCTAGAACCAAGCTCTACGTCACCTATCAATTTGCTTCCTGACCCAGGACGGAGCAGATGTCCTGTTCGGTCCAGAACCAAGCTCTACGTCGCCTATCAATTTGCTTCCTGACCCAAGACGGTATCTCCATTGCTGATTGTAGGTATGCCGGTATGGTTGTGATAACCGCGTTCAAAACCACCAACCTCCCTGCTCTAGACAGCATGCTCTTGTTGTAACCGCTTAATCTAGCTTGAATCTTGTCTAGTAAAGGTTGAAACTGAGCCTTCCCCGGCTTGCGACTCGAAAGTGGCAGACCAAGATATTTGCAGGGCAGCTGCAAGCGGTCTGCCAGAAGATTTTCAAGTATTTCATCAAGTTGAAGAGATTGGCATTGAATTGGAACAATGGCACTTTTGGAGAAATTTATGTTGAGTCCCGTTACCTCTCCAAAAACCTGCAAGATCACTCTTATGCTTTCAACGTCTTCCTTAGTGGGCGACAGGAAGATCATTGCATCATCAGCGTACATAGACAGTCTTGCCTTAGTGAACTTTCCACGAAGAGGCGGTAGCCAATGCTGTCGATCTGCCAATTGCAGGATGCATTGTAAGGCATCAATTGCCAGAATAAAAAGGAAAGACGAAAGGCAATCCCCCTGTCACACCCCACATTGATGCCTAATGTTTGGTCCCAGAATGCCATTGAGCATGATCCTGGAAGTGGATGTGGCAAGCAACATTGCGATCCAAGCCCTCCATTTATGGCCAAACCCCTTATACTTGAGCATGTCAAGTAGATAAGGCCATGAGATGGAGTCGAAAGCCTTTGCTATGTCCAGTTTGAGTAGGAACATCAGAGTCTTGGATTGATAATAGCTTCGGACAATATTTTGCATGTAAAGGAAGTTGTCTTGAATTACCTCTGTTTTAAGAATGCACTTTGACTTATTGAAATGAGATCCTGCATGTACTTGGACAGCCTAAGGGAGAGCAGCTTACTTAGAATCTTTACGATGCTGTGGATTAAGCTGATTGGCCTAAAATCAGATATCTCCATTGCCTGTCCCTTTTTTGGAAGCAGTATAATGGTGGCCGTGTTGATCTTCTTGAGGTGAACCCCACTGAGGCTGTGAATTTTCTGAAACACTGATATTACAGTCTCCTTAATGGTATCTCAGCTTGTACGGTAGAAACAACCGGTGTACCCATCCGGGCCTAGGGCTTTATCAGGCGGCATTTCAAGGATTGCCAATCGGATTTCTTCTTTTGTGAAAGGTCGCTCAAGGTCAATAGAAGCACTGGTGGGTAACCCGTTCATACCCAGGGTGTCCCAGACGAAAGGAGAGGCGGCTGGTTTTGCAGTACCTAGGATTTCTGTGTAATGCTTGGCCAAGGCCTCTTCCTTTCTGAGTGAAGTATATATGAATTCCCCTGATGCCACAAGGTGTGAATCATTTTCTTCCTTCTTCTGAAACTCACCTTTAAATGAAATTTTTTTTGAATTGGCATCACCGAGCCACAACCAATTCAGTCTAGAATGTTGTTTCCATTTGATCCACTGTAGAGCCGCGAGTCCCAGTACTCTGAGCTTTAATGCTAGACACAGTTCATGTTCCTCCAGTGAAAGCTGGCGTTGCTCTTATGCTCTGTCGAACTGGAGGATTACCCCAAGAGCTATCTGCATATGTACTCTAAGGCCACCAATCTGAGTTCTGCTCCAGGACTTAAGTGCCCTTGCAGTTCTTTGCAATTTGGTTAAGAGGCATTTTATCGAGTCCATCTCCTGCACTGGCTGAGACCAAGCCTCCTGGACCACCTCATTATACCCGTTAAGGAGCGTCCAGTAGTTCTCAAAATTAAAACGTCTAGGCACACTGGCCCGCTCTATCTCAGAAATAAGTAAGGGGCAATGGTCAGAAATGGAGGAAGAGAGTAACCGGAGAAAACAATCCGGAAACAATTGATCCCATTGTAGATTGCTGAAAGCTTTGTCAATCATTTCCAAGGTTGGATTGCGTTGTCCATTCGACCAGGTGAACCTGCGATCATGAAGATGAATTTCTCTTAACTCACAGTAGTTGATCGTCGCGCGGAACTGGCCCATTCGCCTATGGTTCAGGTTCAAATTATTCTTGTCCGAGGCCTGGTAAATGATATTAAAATCCCCAATAATCAACCAGGGCCCAACGATCCCATCATGAATCTGTTTTATCTCCTCAATGAAAGCTTGTTTTCCTGATCAGTGTGTGGGCCGTACACAACGGTTAGAGACCAAGGATGGACTCCATCAAGGGGGTTGACACACATTGTGATGGACCTGTTTAAGATGAGCACATTATCCATATGCATTAACGATTGGTCCCAACAGACCAGTATGCCTCCCCTGGTTTCATCTGCCGGCTTGAAAGCCAATCCCTGAAGACTTGCTCCCGCGATCTCAGCTGCAAGTCCTGGAGTAATCGCTACAAGTTTTGTTTCTTAGAGGCAAAGGAGTGAACATCTCATGTCCACTACAAGCTCTCTAACAGTTGCCCTTCGAGCCAGCGCATTGAGACCTCTCACATTCCAGTTCATATATTTTGCAAAATCTAGACATAAGTTAATAATCGGACATGCAGCATGCCTACAAACCTGCAACACATATATATATTCATGCCAAACCAGTACAAAGCAATTCGAGTCCCTGCAAAAGACAACACATCCCCTGTCATGCTCATCCCACAATGCAGCCCACCAAGAGCTAGCAGCGCCCAACAAACTGGAAATAGGCGCGGTGGGCTAGCATCATACACCCTGGACTGCATACACACATTGGGGAAGGAAAACGACATTGCGTTCAACATGAAGATAGAGCACTGCATACATCCTAAGGAGCTGCTGGACATCACAAGCTGGGCAATCATGCCGCAGCCACCTGCTGGGCCATCGCCATGACGTCTTCGGGAGAGAGTCCCAGTGTGGGCAAATCAACTTGTGCCTTGCCATCCACTCTAGTCAGGGCCCTGATGGCAAGCATAGTATCTGAGTCAAGTGGAGTGGCGAGAATACTGATGAAGTTCTCCTTAGCACCCTCGGGCAGACGACGAGCCACTGGATCTTCAAACCTCTTTTGCAGCAGCAGGATCCTCGCCAAGATGCCGCCAACCCTGAGCCGCCTTTTTCTCGGCTGCGAGCCGCTTCACGCGATTTAACAAAGCGAGCACTAGAGTGTCACCGAGCTCAAAGCAGAGGCGCACTCCAAAGATGGATGGTGAGCGGGACGCATAGGCATGCACGCAGTGAGGGACCCTGAGGTTCAACCTCATTGCTCTGATCGGCCTGCACCACCACAATGTCTTCTGGCTGCACTACGCCCAGTGAGAAGTCAACCAATGAAAGGTTGGGTGACAGCACTGGAAGGAGCATCGACGGAACTGGAGCCAGCTAAGCCAGCAGCCCCACGGCCGAAGGTGGATCACCCTACAGAGAGTCACGATGTGGTTCAAGGAGCAGTCCAGCTTGGAGAGCTCCTGCACCCGGGTTGGATGGCTCCAGCAGAGGATCAGAAAGCAGAACCGCCTGGGGGGAGCCAACAAAGCTTTGCCACCAAGGATGGCCTTGCCACCTCCCATGGCTGCTTCAAACAGCATGGGGTCAACCCAGGAACTTGAAGAGACCTGCACAAGACCAGACATGATGCCTTCCTCCTCCAGCCTGAGAGCGCCAAGAGCCAGCAACACACCATCCTGGCCCTCCGGTCATGGCGCGGCACCCAGCTCCCCGGGGAGGAGTTGCACCGCACTGGAGTGGCGCGGCTCTTGCTACGAAGGAGGTACCTACACGGCGGGGACCTGGTGTGGCTACAATCAGTGATTTACCACCGTCGGCCTCAACGTCGACACACCGCTCAGAAGCCTGAGGAGAGCGCGACCGCGATCGCCTTGAGTACTCAAGGAGCTCCCCACGAGCCAAGACCGCCGCCACGCGCCAAGCGCCTGGCCACGCCATCAAGTAGGCCCTTTCATGTGCCAACTTGTCATTGCGATCCTCGTCCCGGTCATCATCATCACGCCTTGGGGCAGGACAAGAGATGACTTCGGCCGAGATCCTACGCGACGGTCACTCCATGCCATCGGGGACCCCAGCCGTCCAGAAGAAATGTTCGCATTTGGGGTAGTCTTCGTCAGGCCCAACCTGAGCATCGCTCTGGCTGAGACCAGGGCATGCGGCGAATAGTCTTCAAGGATGCTTAAATGTACGAGCACGCGAAACTTCTGACCCTCCCTTGAAACGCCCGAGGTTGGTAGGTTCGTCTCAAAGGCGGTTTCCACAGGGGGGGTCAAGGAGAGTGAGGTGGGAACTCTTTGGGAGTGCATCAGGGTCATGCACCCACACCCACACTGCCCAAATGGAGGCACTCCGCTCTCTCTGAGAGCGGTCATCCACACAGTCGAAAAGGCAGTCCCCCCGCCACCCGCTCAGCCAATGAGGGCCGCCAGGCGAAGAGCGGAATGCCCTCCAAGCATAGAAGAGTGCGATATCTCCAAATGTTACGGTGGGAGCCGACCTTGTAGTCCCATTTCTGGAACTCGAACTGGAAACCGTCGAGGGGGCAGCCGCCAATCTCCAGCGCAGCATCTTGCTAACGCTGGGTGTCGAACTCGACAAGGAAGTCCTCCGGGAGGTTGCGGGAGACATGGATGTCACACAGCGGAATGCGGAGCCGCACCTGAAGAGCACGCGCCACCAAACTCAGCGGAGGGTTCCGGCGAGGACCCACCAGCGTGACTAGGACCACCGTGTCCCGAAGGCGCAGGAGCTCAGCTTCCATGTCCTAGGTGATGATGTGAGCGCATAAGCTCTCACTTGGCTGATTGACCACCTGACCAGGAGCGTAGTCATCCATGGTGCAACGTGGGGGGCAGTGAGGCTGGGTGGCTGGGGCTTGCTCTGAAGAGAGTCCACGAGCGGGATGGGGTTGAGGTCGTGGGATGCAGAAAGGATGGCGACGGCTAGCACCTGATATTTGAGGGCAACGGTGAGCCAAGTGCCCACTGAGTCCACATATGAGGCAACGAATTTGGAACTTACAGTGTGCTCTCTTATGTCCTCTCGCAAGGCATCTGAAACATGCGACAGGGCTGAAGCCCCAACGTCGAATTGCATGGTAGGTGGAGTCTTCAAGGCGACTGGGGGCAGTTGTAGATTCACCCCGCGCCGAGAGCGCCACCAGTATCGGGGCTTAACTGCCTACCGCCCACCCTGACCAGCATCTTGAAGCGAGTTGACACCGCCTTGATGACGAGCATTCGAACCCTGTCTGCCCCCTTGCATTGACTGAGCATTGTGCTTAAGAGCGGCCAGCCTAGCTTTTTGAACCCAAACCAAAGGCTGGCCTCGCGCAGGGTATGGGCTAGCAGCGCCGGCCTTGCTGCTTTCGCCCACCCCCGCCGCACTAGCTGAAAATAGACAAGATGGCAATTTGCCTTTGTCTAGGGCGCTGTCAGAGCTGCAAGAGAGCAAGCGGACCTTGGAAGGCAACCCGGGCATTGGGTTTGGGAGCTCAGAGGAGTAATGCTCATTGCAGTGTGCTTAGACCTGTGTCACATGAGGTAGATTGGGACGAGGCGAAGCCAACGTCCTAGCCGGAGTAGGGACTACGGACCGACTAGAACACAAGATTGTACCAGAGAAGGACCCGTGCCCAGAGCCAGCCAGGTCCGGACGCAGGCGCGTGGTGCCAGCAGCTACGGGACTCTCATCTTCCAAGGTGCCGTAGTCAAGAAGGTCAAGACTGGGACAAGAGAGAACCAAAGTGGGCTCCGCCGCCATGAAGACAACAGTATGAGGGAGGGAAGGGGTGGCGGAGGGCGGTTGGGGGTGGGGGGTGGGGGTAGGGCGGGCGGAGGATTGGGAGGCGTGGAGGGGGTTGGGAAGGGGAAAGCGGAGGGGGATTGGGAGGGGGGCATGACGGTGGTCGCTGGTGCCGGAGTGGCGCTCCCCGTTGTGCCGTAAGTTCTGACTAATTGGCCTCGCTCGGAGAATTCCCTAGATACATATTAATCCTACAAAACCAATCAAGAATAGCAGTGCAAGCAACCTTCACTTGGATCTTGTATGGAGTATCCATGAGAGCATCCTGGAGCAAACGCAAACGCGACGGTGGACGAGGACGCTTTCGCTTTGCAGTCACCATCCCAAACGCGTACGTGGAGCAACAACTCCTCGTTGACCTGGACAGACACCACTCGGCGAGAGAGCGCGACGGCTCCGTCGTCGTCGTCCGCGACCGCGGCCGCCGGCGACGCGCCGACGACCCTATCGTGCAGCACGACGCCGTGGCGCTGGCTGGTGGTACTGGTGCGAGCCGTGACCCTGCCGTCGAAGCACGGGGCCCCCTCCATGACCCTGATCGACCTCCACGGAACCCTCCGCGCTGCGCAAGGTCGCCGAGAACGCCAGCTCCATCGTGCTCATCCAGCTGGACAGCGTGTGCCACGAAAGGCATGACGTGAGCAGCGTTAACGCCCCTGCGGAAGATCCTGTCCTCGAGCTGGTCGTCGTCGCCGTCGCGACTGATCGTGAGGTCAACCGCGAAATAAGTAACAAATCCTCGAGAGGTCTCTGTCAGATTCAGCAGTGCTTCGTCCTATATATCTGTAAACAATTTAGGGTTAAGTCATGCATTAACCCATCTGGCCCTCCCGTCAATCAGATCTCAGCGACATTTCAATCTATTTCTCGTCTTTTTTTATAGTAGTACCTTCCTCCCCTCTAATGTTAAGAAATTGTCCTCATCAAAAATACAATCAACATAACGAGTCGTGTGCAGATCCCCTGTCATAGGCTCTAGGTATTTAATAATTGATGCAGATTCAAAACCTACATAGGTCTCCAACTTTCAGTGAGGGCTCATGGTTGTACGCTACGGTGGTGAAATCGGCACGTATACAACACAATCGAATTTCCGTAGATGAGAAATACTTGGTTCTTTTCCACGCACTAATTGCAAGGGGGAAATTGAGTGATATGCAGTTGGTCTGAGTTGGATTAATGCAAAGAATAAGGCAAAGATCAAGCGTGACTCAACATTGATGGGCGACCTACAATTGCGGGTCTCAACAGGTTGATGGACAGCCTACAATTCTGTAAGAGTGGCTTAGCAATAAGTTTTATTCTTTTAATTAATGACTCTTTGAGGCCATTTTGAGTGTGGACATGTTGTACTGAGTGCTCTACTTTAATGCTCAGAGCCATACAATAATCATTGAATGTCTTTGAGATAAATTCGATAGCATTGTCCATTCGAAAATTGGCTCATAGTCTAATTATTTAGGCAGTTAACTTTGCAAAAACATGGTTCATTGTAGACAGTAGGCAAACATGGGACCATCTAGTAGAGGCATCTAATAGCACCATAAAATATCTAAAAGAGTCTGACAAGGGTTGGATAGATCCACAAATATCACCTTAAATTCTCTCCAAGAAGTTAGGTGATTCATCTCTTAGTTTCATATAAGAGGGTCTTGTAATTAACTTTCCTTTGGCACACGCAGGGCACATGAAGTCTTCCGGTCTAGGAATGTCTGTGCTTTTTATGTTATGGCCAATAGAATTTTAATGACTTTTCGCATCATACCCAAACCAGGATGACCCAGACGATCATGCCAGATCTTAAATATTTCTGGGTGTTTAAAAATTGTTTTCATCACAACATAAACTTCATGTTTTATATATGTTTAGTACAATCTCGATGAGAAATAAGGGAGTTTTTCGACCACTTGCTTCTGGCATCCGTTAGACTTAGTCATGAGTAGGTATTCTGTACCATTCTCATTATCGGTTTCTACATGAAATCCATTCATACGAATGTCTTTAAAACTGAGTAGGGCATGTTTAGATTTGGGATACAAAAGAGCATCCTCGATTGTTATACGAGTACCCATAGGGAGAACTATGATGGCCCTTCTAGTGCCGACTATGAGAGCATCGCTTCCGGCGATGGTCATGATATTCTCATTTTTCTTAGTTAAAGTCTGAAAATATTTAATTTCCCTAAAAATTGAATTAGCGGTGCAACTATTTACAAGACAGATTTCCTCTTCTGCCATTGGATCATACTGAGTTGTTCTATATTTAAAACATGATTTATTATCAAACAATTATTCAACATGAAACATAGTTCAAAATGTAGAACAAGCATAGACCAATAAAAGATGAATTGAATAATCTGGAAAAATAACAATGCCAAGAGTTCAGCCTAAGCAAATAATGAAAGATAAATGCTCAACATGAGCATAAATAAATCAATGTTAATCAATAACTAAAACTAAACTGATCTACAAAAATTATTTGAGGAGACTACTCCAGATCTCCATATAGGTCCCGATTGTCCTCATGGAGGTCCAGGAGCTCCAACCCAAGAAGATTGTCATAATCCATCGAGGTGTCCTCTCCCTGGGCCACGTCGTCAAGAATCATATAATCATTCTTCTCGACGTTCTAGCTTCCTATAGTCTAGTCACAGCAGGCTGAGCGGCGAAGTGAGCCTCGACTTTGTTCCCCTGAGTCTCCTTGACTCTACTAGTGGATTACATGTAAAGATTCACCCAGTGTTGCGGGGTGCAGCAAGTGTGCGACCAACGGCTAGTACAACCACATCTGAAACAAGTCTATGGAGGATGAGCAATCTTGCTGCCTGAGTCGTGCTTCTGGGGCTTCCCTTTGCCTTTTCATCTACCTTGGGGTTTACCCCTGCCTCTCTGCATTCCTACCTTCTTCCATTTACCCCCATTTTATTTTGGACCTTTTCCATGGTCCTGGCTCTTGCTAGCCTACTGAGCATTGGCGTGTGCTTCAGGCATAGCCATTGTCCCAGGGGGACATATATGATGGTTTTCCATCAAGAGTTCTGCATGTTTCTCTGCTTCCAGTAGAGTGTACATCAACTCATAGTATTTCAAGTACTTCGTGTTGCAGTACTGTTGTTGTAGTACCCTCGTGTTAGGGTGGAAAGTGCACAAAGTCTTTTCTATCATATCGGCTTCTGTGATGATCTAGTTACAGAATCTCAATTTAGAGATAAGTTTGTGCATGGCAGAGTTATATGCTGCCACAATCTTAAAATCCTGAAAGCGTATGTGAGTTCATTCTCGTTGTGCTTCTGGGAGTATGATAGATCTTTGCTGGTTGTAGCGTTCCTTCAAGGAATTCCACAGTCTCAATGGATCCTGCTCCATTAAGTATTCAGACTTCAGGTTTGCATAGAGATGGTGCCTGAGGAAGTGTAGGGCCGCTTACTTGGTGGCCTTAGGGATGGCAGGGGCATCAGCTTCTGGCTCGGTGATGGAGACTCCAAGAGACCGAGACTTCAGGCTGATCTTTGCATCCATCGACCAGGTGAGGTAGTTGTTGCCATTCAGGCAAGCTCAGCGAATTCTTTCTTGGCAATGTCTGACATCTCCAACATTAGGTTCATACAATGTTCAGGTTTACTACATGTAAAATATAATCTAAAGCATTACTATTGTGAAAATCAGTAAAGATTTGTTTGACATCTATTCGACAGGTATTTTTATGGATTTTTCATAATTTTCCTAGTAATTATCATGCTTTTCAGCTAATTAATGAGATCTATGGATAATTTTCAGAATAACCAATATGACAGAAAAACAATTTCAGCAAATAAAGCTAGGAGAAAAAAAATAAAAATCCATTGCTATGAAGCTTCCAGGTTGTGCTAATACGAAAGATTCACAATTTTATGGAATCCCATATGCCTAAAAACCATGTTTCTAGGATTATTTAAGGTTATTGTATAAAAATAAATAATATTAAAGCAAACAACCATAAGCTGATGGTCTAGATTATAAAAATAACCATGGAACATACTAATTCGTCGCAAAAATCGGATTTCCTAAGGGTTATTCTAAAAGAATATATTAAAATTCAAAATCTACCGTAATTTCCCAAAACTCTAGGGGGTTTCCAGCAAATTTTTCTTATCCAAAAACTTTCCTCCTGATTTTCAAAATTTCTGAGGGCTTTTTTTACAAGTTTTTGAGTTCTCCTTTTCCTATTTTTTTTCTCTCTTTCCTATTGTAGGTGGTAGTAGGCCCATGTATAGCCTACCGCTAGGCCAGTCAAAGAGGCGAGGAAGCTAGGGTCCCCGTGGTGGTGCAGGATGCACTTGCGGCGTTAGGCATGGCAGACGAACTGCGGCAGCACGGCTCCACGGCTGCAGGGCGGCGAAGGTGCGCAAGGCCGGCATGCCTCGGCGACAAGACGCGTGCCAAAGCAGCTTATGTGGCGCTTCGGTCATATTCTGTGACCGGGTTAGCGGCACTCGGTGGCGTGTGGCTCGGGGGGCCGACGGTGAGGCACGCGTCAAGCGTGGCTGTGAGGCGCGCATCTGGTTCAGCGACACGGTCCAGCAATGGGCTGGCATGACGGCTACCTCCCCGACATGTTGCTACTCAAACTCGGCAAGGTCTCTGGTGTTGTAGACGACCTTTGGGACCTTGCCCCGTCGCCGCGAACCATGCCGTGTCTACGGACACGATG
Organism: Phyllostachys edulis; assembly: GCA_036346405.1. Lineage (NCBI taxonomy): Eukaryota > Viridiplantae > Streptophyta > Magnoliopsida > Poales > Poaceae > Phyllostachys > Phyllostachys edulis. The sequence continues at coordinate 103,647,757 of CM070546.1, forward strand.
CAAGGACGCAATGGTGGTGGTGAGTGGGCAGTAAGCACAGGAGGACGACAATCATGGCTATCACGGCCTTGCCTCATGTTCACATGTAATAGATCTATAGACCTGCAATCAATCTACTAGATTAATCTAATTGCGAGATTGTAGATCGGAAAGGAGGGAATTCTGATGATTCATGCTGATAACATGTTGAATAACGTAGTCGTCGTTGGATCAAACTAAGCCAATCACCAATGAGAGACAATAGATGGAGGAACCTCTTTATTAATCAATATCTTTCTGTGTACGAGAAATGTTCTATTTATAGACTAAAGACACCAGGGGTAGTTCTGGTATTATGTCCATCGACCCCTTTACCAAAGGTTTTCTCAACAGTCTGCAACTATTAAGTCAACAAATACACGACGGCGCCGTACTGACTGGAGAGTTTATGAGTTTGCAATTGTGCCTGCCACGTCGGAAGAGGGGGCCGGCCTTGTGGTCCAGGTCATCTCTGGCCAGAACGGTCCCAAAGAGGCTGATCAATTGGGGAACGTCGGAGGCGAGCACCTTCAGGTAGAGGACATTCACCGAGGACGCCAGGTCGTCCTGCCATCGGCTGGCGCCGGTGAGCGTGCGAAGCGGCGGCCCGAGCCCAAGCGTGGCTGCATGCATTAGGATATATAATTAGGATTAGGATATATTAATCCCTCATCCCGTTCCGTCGCACCACAGCGCTCCTGGAGAGGACATGTTTTCGCCGAGGCGGACAACAGTCAGCGACCGAAGCTGCAGCAATAAGGGGTCAATTGGGCCGGATAGCAAGCAGTCTGACATGCCTAAGCACTCGAAGCAGGGGTGTGGACGCGGCGAGAGCACTGAACCACACCCGCTGGCGCTCGATATGTTCATATGATCAAGGTAGTGGTTAGAATTGAGACAAGCACCGGAAAGCTTGGTTCCTGGGTAAAGCTGGCCGTAATTCGATGAGGTCCAAAGGAACCAGCCGTGTGAGATGTTGGAGTTTATGGACTTGACTCGTATAATATTCTAAATAAATTCTAGTAAAATCCAAAAGATCAACTCATGCATGATGAAAGGTAAAAAGTTTAGTACCACATTAGTTGTCTAAGTGGAAGGAAACTAATATGAAAGGTGGAATTAATCTTACCTAATTGAACCAACCAAAAGAAGAACAAGTGTGCTCGCTCGCCATCGCCATCGCAGCTTCATCTGGAGGAGAGCAGTGGCCTGGTCCGGGAGGCATGTGGCACCGACCCCAGCAACCGCGGCATATGGTCATGCATTCAGCAGGATCGGGAGGAGGAAGAGGCGGCGGCGAAGACGAACCATGGCACAACGGCAATAGCATGCGCCGTGCCCGAGCGTATATATATAGACCATGACTTCACCCTTAGCAGCGACGTGCTACGGGCGCCAAGGAGTAGGACGGCAGTTGATTGCCCGCGAACTGTGTCTAGGAGACGACTCTCACTCTCTCTCTGAACAAACTGAAAGTCTCTCTCTCTGAACAAACTGAAAGTCTCTCTCTCTCTCTCTGAATAGTGATGAGGCCGTGAATGCCGGCCTCGGGAGGCCAGTAGCCATGCAAGAGCTACAAAGCGTAGCACTGTACCCACAAAAGTTCAGTAGGGTTTGCATCGTATAGTGCGACACGGAGATAGCATTAAGAATCTGACATACTTTAGGATGACCATGTTCCATTTCGGGCTGTACAATGCTTTGAAGAGAAGGGGGGACAAGGCCCTCCTTTCCTTGCCAGAGCCACAAAGTTCTATTTCACTGAAGCAGTAGCAACTAGCAACTTGATTAATGACAGGTTGAGGGTGCTAGACCATTTACCGGATAAGTGCATACAATCACAGCGATAAATGGCGGTAGTCCAGCACCATGCAAGGGGCGCTGCTCTCTAAGTCTCATCTCACAAATACCACCTAATGGTCGAGCAAAACATTCTGCATCAGCACAATGAGGATCCGGGGTAAGGAACAGGAAAAACGAGAAAGCGTCTTTCCTGCAAAACTCCACCCGGACTGCTGATAGTTGAGGGAAAATTAACATTTCTTCTCCGCGGTGATGACTGATGATACTACCGCTAGCGTCACTGCTACTCTGCGATCTTAACCTTCTTTTTCTTCTTGGATTTCTCTGCTGGCGTCTCTGGCATCTCTGAGGTCGTGTTGCTGCCTGCACCACGAGCCTGAGATCCTTCGGAGGACTTGCCTGACACATTCGAGTGGCCCAGGCTGCTTTCATCCTTTCTTTTTTGCTTGTGTTTGGGTGTTGGCTCAGCGCTCCGTTGACCCAGTGATAGAGCTGAACCTTGGCTGCTGCGATTCTTCGATGCGCTGGTGAACCGAGACATGGTCTTCCTTGAAGAACCTGTTAGACCAGACAAAACTCTGATCAGTGACAATTCGCAGTTTAACAAAAAGTGTTTCTTTACTGACTGCAGTTACTCCTATATAATAAAACGACATGTTAGAATACTGGCGGCATTTCATAAGAGAGATGAAAGCTATGGCCCAATAGCATTCCAGTACCAGTAAAGTTGGTTGGATATAACAGCCAAATATACAGCAACATAAAAAAAATCAGTAAATATTACGCAGACACTTTTGTAGCGATGTTTGCATAGCGCAGCTACGGTTTTATTTAGCACAAGTTAGAGTTGTTGCATTCTTACTCTTCAAGTGCCTAGGATGAGCATTATTTGGTGTACTTAATTCAGCAAATTTTGGTAAATCTAGTTAAATCTGCCAGGTTTAACCTATTGCAATATAGTGATTTCGACCAGTAGCCAGCTGGAATGTCATCCTGCCTAACTTGTTTTTAGTACTGACAGCAGATAAGTGGCATTAGTGAAGAATAACAAAAAATTACCTGCAGATTTCTTACTGCTAGGAGTAAGACCCCCGAAACCTGGTTTCTCAAATTCTTCAGGTTCAGGATAATGAACCAAGCAAACTCGGCGCGAAATCTTCCCCACTGGAGTTTATTTTTTGTTAGTGAAAAAATCAATTTGTATACAGAAAGCATACAACATGAATAAGATTTTTTTTAAAAAAGAAGGAAAAACAGCGCTACTTGCGCTCATAACAAATTGCACAAACACCACCTCTTAGAAAGTTAGAAATGATAGATATCTTCTAGATATGCCTAAACCAGTATGAAGTTAAACAGAACAGATTCGTTTTCTTTCCCCAGTTTGTTTATGTGCTTGTGTAAAAATAAATAAACAGAATAGATCCACTGCAGGTTATGCACATGAACAGTTAAATAGAAAATATCGATTTAGACTAATGTTATCTATACTTTACATAGTTGGAGGATAGCTATTACACCAACTTGTGTTATGGGTTAGCTTCCTGGAGGGTTTTCGATGAATGTTTAGTGGAGGAAGAAGATGGAGATGCGAACTGGGCTGAGAGCGAAGGGTACCGAGGACACTCGAGTTCGCCCTCGATCGCACGCCGAGGCTCTTCCTCGGCCAGCGAGTGAGGCTCTGAACACGGTGAAGAAAATAAGGAAGACTTATTTGATTATTCGCTTAAGGCATTACAACAAAGAGGCTCTCCTTTAATAAAGAATCAGGAAGGACAATCTCCTAACAACTTAACAACCAAATCTTTAGCTAACTTAATCTTATCCCTAAGAATCCAAAAGCCTAATGTCTTCCTTGAACTCCAAGCCGTGCACGCCAGACTGGCCTACCAGCCGCTACTGCTGTTGCCGCGCTCGCCCTCTTGGCCCCGCCTGCGACACTGATAAGTTTTCCCCCAAAAGGAGTCCACAACAACTTGTTTTCATAATCCAACTATATGTCATGCAAATAGCAGTGATTCTCCATGAACTCACAACATTGGAATTTCGAAGCTTTAATTCTAGAAGACATATTCTTTATCAGTTGGCAGACATATATTCCAACTTCTGGTATGTCAATTAAACTCATATCCCAAAATCGTTACTGTGTTGACATTACTTCCCTTTGATGCTTTAACCCAGATCTACAAGTGTGTACTGTAACTCATAAGAGTTGGACATTTGGAGGTAACCTTCCAAAGATGAGTCATGAGTGTCTTGTCCTGTTTCTTCTTTTATTTCCCTTGAAGATAACAACAGTCCAAGTTAACAAGTAACATCGCACGGCGTCATAACAAACTAAGATTACATTTTCAGAAATCGAACGTGGTGCTACACACTGTCATGTACCGTATTTTTTATAGCAGAAGGCTCGTTGTGTTCTATCATGATTCATGAACCAGGGCAAAGAACAAGAAATGGTATCAAGAGATGTTTCTACCCAATGAGCACTAACTCAGGGTTTACCAGCCATCGATTGTGCCATTAATATGGCCTGTAAATACTAACCCAAGAAAACTAAATATGTACACATACAACGCATTTCAGCAAAATTCATATTTCAACAAGGGAAAAAATAGCATCTGTGCAATATACTGTACAACTAAAGTACTAAGTTGACATTTTAGCATACCAGCTCTCGTTTCTGATCCTGACGGCAGGAAGACAGTAGCATCAGGCTGCTGAGCAGCAAAGCTGACAAGTTCGTAAGATTTCCCTGCCAAATAAAGAATGTTAGATATACCTGAATATTTGTGGAAAAGTATCAATAGTTATTTGCCACAATAATTGAACAATGGTAGTTTCAACCTATGAGAAGGATCTAAAGATGCCGACTAGTACTACAACTTCTTACTGATGGGTGGTGCATATCATCAATCTAGCTTCAAATCAAGGAGTTAATGGGCCATTACATAGGAAGCTGACGAGCAAATTTCACTTCAAGAATCAAACTTCTGGAGTCTGGACATCCGCAAAGGATAACATCTTCTTTTTGTAAACTAAGTGTAGCATATGGGTTTCAAATTCTATTTCAAAGAGTCCATAAATAACTAGTAGTTTGTTGCCTAAAGATAAACAAGCAAATTAGTAGAACAGGAAGTTCAGCATGAACTAATAAATCCAGCTGATACTTGATTTGGGCTACAAAACACTACTGGGTACTGACCATCAAAGAAAATCACCATTGACTTAATCTTCTTAAGAGAATGAGAGACAAACTTTACCATGGAAATGCAAGGGGCTCCATTGATTGGATTAACATTGCTGTCTTTAGGAATAAAAAGGATATAAATATTGCCCATTGGGAAAATTGATCCGATCAAAGTTGAAGTGTGATTGAATTGTTGTCTGAATGTTCAGAAACTTTAAAAAAACCGAACCATGTGATCAATCAAGTGAAACAATTGCAACATAATTCGTCACATTTATCTTACCCGAGGAACTCTCCAAACTGCCCAAGTTTCCATCGTGGTGTAGCTTAAGGGAAACTTCTTCACCATGAAAATCAGAAACATCTAACTGCATTATAACACAGAAAACATTACGTTGGACCTAAACAGTGCAGCATATTAGTAGCACGCCACAGGGGTTGAAAAATCAATGTTACCTGGTTTATAGGCCACTGTATTAGCCAAAATTCTGTTGAGTCAGTAGGCGAGATGTCAAGCATGGCCTCCTCTTTGTTCTCTTCAAATGCCGGTCCAGGCTCATAGCTAGAACGGCTGCAGCAAGTTAGTTCAGACGCAAAAGAACAGTCACGCAACTTACATGTATAAGAAATGCACCGTCAAACAAAATACGGCACTGAGGCCAATCCGGGGGTCCGGGGCTGCTTCCACAACATGTTTTTTAATTAAAATGTCTCACTTTTTTTTATTCCCAGCCTCCTGTTTATCAGATTGAGGCATTTCTGACATTTGGAACAGGCCTGCAACCACCTAATACAGTCATTCGATTTGTAGGCAGCATAATATGCTGCATATGCATATCTACCAAGTACCAAGTAAGTTTTATTCGGAACAAACATCGTCGAGCTTTACTGTAGAAAGATGTTAGGGATTATGATCGAACCATCCTACAGCAACACAAGGCCTCCATGTAATCGAGTAGTAATAACTCCTGAAGAAATCAAGACCTAGCTGACTCTTGATACCAACGACGACGCTAAGAACTTCTCAAAGCAAGCAAGGGAAGGTCGGGATCATACCGGGCCCTTCCTGCCCCCTTCTTCACCATCTCTACCGCGAAACGGGGCCTCTTCCTTTCTTCCCTCGAGCGATCTCCCCACAACGCAAGTGGGATTCAACGAACTCACGAGATAAAGAAAGAATCTGCGAATAACAGCGGCAACACCACCACACTGAAACCCCAGCTCCCTCCCTGCGCGCGCTCGTGCTGACGCGACCGTGGGCCGTGGGTGGGGAGCGCTCCGGCGAGGGGAGGGGAGGGGAGGCGAGGAGTTGGCGGCGGCGATGGAGGCCGGGGTCGGGGTGTGTGAATTGGGGCAGTAGCGTGGTGAAAATGAAACCCTGGGCTTCTTTTGGTTTGGGCTCCCATTAGTCACCGATGGGAAGAAGGTTGTGGTAGGCTGCGATGGCGGCGTCGAACGTGCCACTTGGCCCATGGGCTGAAGGACCGCGGGTCGGCCCACGTTGATCTTTGCAGTAGTGCCCTTCAAGGAGCCAAGCCCGACCAAACTTGATCGGGCTAGGCTCAAAGTTGAAAAAGATTCGAGCTCGGTTCGTTGAGCCCAAAAACTGCGAAAAGAACAACATTAGACGGTGGGACTGCCCTATGAGGCAGAGCGGGCCGTAAAAAATGAATCGGGCTATTCGAGATCGGCTGTCTGTGCGTTGTAACGAAATAAAAGATAGGTAAGAGGTTGATACATAATTTTAAATGTAATCCTAAACACTATACATATCCAAACTCCAAAAATTATGTTCTATGGAATAAAAATTATGACATAAAAGAATTATGCAATAGATACTTTTTAAATTTAGGAGGATACACCCTCTAGCCTCTGTCTCTGTAGGAAACAAAAAACCAAAGTACCACCAATCACATTAGATGCAACATCAAAAGAAAAAGAATCACACGAGGAGTTATGTGGACACAGCCAATAAAATGCAAAACACTGAATCCAAAATTCCTAAACCAGATCACTACATAAGCCAAGCTCCACTTGCAAAGATTCTACAACATAGAAGCTCTCATTCTGCCCTATCCATAGACTCAATTAAATACCTCAATGGTTATTGTTGCCGGTCTCCTTGCCCCCTGTCCAAGGTCCCATAGTCTTCTTGTTTCTGCGAAATAGACCAATAATAAAGCCATTGGCAAATGTAAAACATGATTTGATTGGAGTGAGAGAGCAACATATGATCAAATCAAGTTGTATTCTTAGTTCTAATGCCCAACATGTCGCGGCTACCCCAACACAAATCGAAGCTCTCAGTTTTTTACCGCAACCAAATAACCAAGAACCCAACATATGGGTTATGTTGATAGGTATTAGTTATCAAAAGAGGGTGTCATTGCTTGCCAAACATATGTAGCCATGGAGCATTTGAAAACAAAAGATAGTCAATAATTTCAAAGTGAGAGCAAAACTGACAAATTTTGTGATCTGTCCGATTCCTCTCACACAAATTTTCAGCATGACTTTCTTACTTAGATACCACAAAATATTTTTCAGTGGCAATTTCACCTTCCATATAAAACCATGAGAAAAGTGGTCACTGGAATTGACCGGAGACATAAAGAATGCAGAGCATACTTATCAATTTCATTCCGATACCAGCCGAAATGGCCGAAACATACCATACCGGCACCCAAACCAGCACACCATAGCCTCGATCCTATACTGGCCTCAATATCAATCAATACCGGCCATTCTGGCTCATTCAGGTCCATTCCGGCTATTCCATTATTCGGTCATTTTTGCATCGGCAAAAAAAAATTCAAAATTGAAGTGACCACTTGTTTGAATCAATTCAAAGGTCGAGTCCAATACTACTCCTTCTAGAAGTGAAATTAAGTGAAATTATGCTAGACTATGGTAGAATATATGAAATTATGAACTCATGTTGTATTATTTAACTACGTACGACCTTTATATTTGTGAAGTAATTAAACGATGTGTTATTTTTATTCTATGGTTATTGACGAGGATATAAAAATCATCATTTAATTATTTATCCGTAATTCATATTATGGATAATAATGACGTCATATGGTTCTTGAGTATACCCCTTAATATTCATAAGGGAGAAGCTGGAAGTTGTAAGTTCTTGTATAACCATCCCATAGTCGTAAGTCCTTCTACGACTACCCCATAGTCGTAAACCTTTCTACGACTATGCCTTGATCGTAAGCTCTCCTACGATCAGTATATGGTCGTAAGCTCTTCTATGAATAGTTCCTAGTCAATGGGGCTGGGCCTAGTCGACCAGGGAATCTTCCGCACCATATTTAAAGATATAAGTAGTAAACTACGCTGTTATTATCTAGAATAATTGCACGATTCGACTCCCTACCATGGTGATAACTGCCTCACGACGTGGGAACGTTACTACTCCCACAATAATCTCTAGTAACGGCTCCATTATCTAAAGCATTAAGGCACCCTTTGGACTGGAGGTATAGCAGCACGCTCCGAGTACTGTATAAAAGGCAGAATCATCAGAGGGAAGAAGGAGAGGAATTAGGAGCACAAGGCGCATCATTCTAGTCTTTCTCTTGATCTTGTAATCCAGCATACTCAATACATACACACAGGAATAGGGTTGTTATTCTCCCCGGAGAAGGCTCGAACCTGTATAAAAATCCCCGTGTTGCCTCTCTCTGCGTGATTTGAGTCTTAGAGACCCCCCGAATCAAACAATCTTTACGTAAGTTCGGTTCTAAAACACTAACAGTTATGTATTTGAAGTGAAATTATGTGTGCATATAATTACATATATTTTTATAAATATATATTATTATAATAAAATATGGAATGGTACGCCGAAATGGATCGGTACCGGTGTATTCCATACCAAGAGGCAAACCAGAATGGCCTCCGAAATAGAATTGATAACTATGATGCAGAGTGAAACATTTGTGACTTGTGAGTAGTAAGCTTCCAAAGTAAATGATCTGGGGTATCAGAAAGCTTAACATTGTTACATCTCATGCTAAGTTAGATGCCAGACTACAAGGTTCTCCTAATCGAGCTCTACAACAAGAAACCTCTCACAGAACTCCATCTTGCAACATCACCACACCATTTTTTTTTGTCATGCACAAGATTGTATTGGTATGCAATGGATACTTGAAAACTTTCTCAAGTGAAATATTAATAACAAATTTGGATTTGCACCAACAACAAAGAGGAATAGTTATGCGAGAAAAAATATTATAGGAAACAAAAATATCCATTGCAATTGACCAAAAACCAAGCCTCACCATTTTATTCCCTCGAGCATAAAACATGCAATTCCACCATAGAATGTTCTTTAGAAGATGCACCATACCGCTTATGCTAATATGCAATTCTCAATTTCTCATGGCCGAGTGCTTGACAAGAATGTATATAATTTCGATCAAATGAAACCGAGTGAATATATCTATATGGGAGAGACGGTTGTCTAATGTCTATTCTCAAAATCATATTGTACTACTGCCTATGGTTTCAAACACAATACATTAGAAATCTATCATATTCAACAACGAAAATGAAAGGATCGCTAAGAATACGCCATTAGCCACTTATTCTAGATCAGATAATTTACTTGTACATGTTTACATAATTGTTATGTAGTTAAACTAAACAAAACAAAGCAAAGTAATAACTAGAGTTCTCCTAAAAACAGTAATAGCCAAAGTAGTCATTCATGTACTAAGAGAAATGTCACACAAATTGTTTGTTTAGAAAAAAGAACATAGAAAGCAAAACTAATCAGAAGGAAGCATGCATTCGTCTCTGTCGATTGTACCAAGCTGCCTTTGCTCTTGTTTCAACCATCAAGTAATGTTTCAACTACCAAGTAATTCATTCTCTAGAAAAAAAAAAGGACCATACCATATCTACTTTCTCAAAACCAGTCTCAAGAAAACAAGTGTGACCAATGAACATCTAATGCCCCTGCTGGGATGCTTCTAAGATAAGGAATGCAGTTGGGCATACACGTTGTTGTGACATAAACATGCAAAAAAAATCATGTCATGTACTTCTCTACCTTCTGCTTCTCTCTACCTTGCCGCTTGTGGCTCATGGCTCCGCTATCAGCACCATTGCCACCTGCAGTTCAATAGAGTTCACACAGATGAAATATGCTCCAAATGCAAGAAGGATTAAGAGCTCATATTCATCCTACGAAAATCTACACTAACCACTAAAACTCACTAATCCAGAAAGTTAAGCATCTGCGTATGCTTGCTCCAGAAAATTGTAAGAAAACGACTTCAAGATTTCTAAATAATTGCAGACCGCAATTGCTTCCGGGAAAATGCTAAAATTTTTAGTCTGTAGACCATGGTTGCTTTTGAAAAAACTCAACAAATTATGCTGCAAGCAAATATACAAAATCAAAGTTTTCTATAGATAATAATTAATATGCACATTGTTAAATATGGGAGTAATTAAGATGCTCCATTTAAGATGCACATTGTCAAAGTGAACTCACACTTTCAGCAGGATTGGCATAATTTTGTACAAAGCTCATAGTTCTCAGAATGTATTTTTCTAACAATCAACAACTGCATGTTATATGTAGCCAGAACCGCTTCTTCTCGGCTCCTTCCTCCGAGCGAGCTATCGGTCTCATGCCTATGATAGATAGGTAGGCAAATAGATCCTTTCATCTCTATAGAAGTCAAATTTTGCCTAATGTTAGTATCAGGATCAAGCTTATAAACAAATCCACGTGATCTTTTGGAACAGGGAGAGAAAGATGACAAGATCATCGTTGTTTGTGCCGATGATCCCGAGTATCGCCATTACAATGATCTCAGTGAGCTTTCTCCACATCGCCTTCAGGAGATCCGGTGTTTCTTTGAAGACTGTATGCTTGCTGTCTTAGTTCATATAGTTTATCCTTTTTAAAAAATAGTACATTTGCTTCAATTGTGTGGTTGTTGATCAAATCTTTCAGATAAGAAGAATGAGAACAAGGAGGTGGTGTGAATGAGTTCTTGCCGCTACTATCGCTCATGATGCCATCCAAGACTCCATGTAAGTTCGAATTTCACCATTTTGGAGGATGATATGTATAGTCTTATAAAATTGAGACCAAGGGGTAGATTCATTTTAACATTCGAGATATGATGGACAACCAAGTTACATAAGTCTCAGATTTAGATTTTTTTTTTTTTGCATTAGTTTGCATTAGCCATATTTTCCTAGCGATGTATTAGTCTTTATTTTTTTGGGACAATGTTAGTATGTATTTCTATGTGGAAATTTGTCTTGAAGACGTGGTTTGGTTCATGTACTTCCCTTTACAGTTCTTACTGGAACAAATAAATAATATGGTAATCTGTGTTATTTTGGTATTTGGTTGAGTTGTTCTTGCCTGATGTCTCGCACAATAGCTGATTGAAAATCTTCTATCTGTTGAGCAACAATGTAATCATGTACTAAATGTGAGGATCACCTTCTGGTACAATGAGCCAAGAATCGGTTGCAAACTTGCATTAAAATCTTCACTCTGATGCAATGCAACACTAAGATATATAATTTGGGAAATAATAAGACTCATGAATTAATACATTCTAACTGTATTACAGTTGTTAATTATGCCAATTCTTGATAATAATTAAGATGCACATTGTCAAACTGACTACTTGAGGAAGCCTCACCTTGCAATCGCCCGCAAATCATAAATCATAAGACTTGTAGTTGTTAATTACGCCAATTTTTGATAATAATTAAGATGCACATTGTCAAACCGACTACTTGAGGAAGCCACACATTGCAGTCGCCGACCGATCTTGGAGCAAAAGAAGGGTACTCCAATCCAACGAGACCATGATGTAAGCCTCACCATCAAAATCCAACTAAGAAAGAAATAGCTAGTGGAGACCTCAAGAATGCACAAACATCTATACTATAAAGTAAATTCTCAATTCAGAATTAATTTTCCTACATAGAAAAACAATTTGTTATAGAGTTGGCCATCCAGTAATAAATCTAGAATTTGAATTAAACCCAATAACCAGCTTTCCAAACCGACCCAAATTTCACTCGATTAAAAAGAAAAATCTAATATTGTAGAAGAAACCGACTACTTGAGGAAGCCTCACCTTGCAGTCGCCGACGAGCAGACGAAGTGACTGATCTTGGAGCAGAAGAAGGATACTCCAATCCAACGGAACCATGATGCAAGCCTCACCATCAAACTCCAACCAAGAAATAAATAGCTAGTGGAGAGGGAGGGGCCATCACCTCCTTGATCCAATATCTCTGTCGGCCGTTGAGCCTTGAAGCGTAGCCGTCGGTCATGGATCCCTTGATCCATCGCCCTCGGTTCCCCACTAACTCGATTCAACACCGCTGCCGGCCGTGGCATGGAACTGCATGGACAACGAGATGACACGAGGGAGTCAGGGGCAGAGGTGGGCGTCAGTGGTATCGGTGATGGGAGGTCTTGCGGAGGATGGCATATCCCCCTTGTTCATGAGACTGGCTTCATGCGTGGGATTCAATCGCAAAAATGGCGACCAAGAGGTGGAGGAGACAGACGGGCCGGCTTGAAACGAGGGAGAAAGGGATGGACTTGAGGATTCACTTGAAGTTATATTGTGGCATTGGGTCGGCCAAAAGCTGTGGAAGGATGCGACGGTGCTAGAGGGAGAGAGAGGCGGCGTGGTGGCCGATGTAGCGATGGCACAAAGTAGGGGCTGGGAGGAGAGGGACAGCGGGGACCGGCTAATGGTTGGTGGCGGGGGCGGCGAGGTGGAGGATCGGGAGCAGGCGGGTGGAGAAGCAACAGAGGTAGGAGATGCGGCGTGGGCGGAGGCGGACGAGGACAGGGAGGCAGGGACGAGGACGAGCGACGGGGGCGAGGCGTAGGCGGTGGCTGGGTAGGCGTAGTAGGGTTGTGAGGGTTGGGGTGGCGCGAGGAGGGTGCCATCGATGCCAAGGACGCCGAGGACAAGTAGGCAGAGGACAAAGACGAGGAGGTAAAGTGGGGTGACGGTTTCAATGGGAGATGGGAGATCGGGAGTTGCTCGACGAACCATGCGCACGGAGAAACCGAGAAAGGACGTCTTAGATCCAACGGTCCATGTCATATGAAGGAGAACGGATCCAACGGCTCACGTCGCATGAAGGATGACGGACGACCACCAACTCCAATTTTTAAGTACTAGAGATAAACTGGAGCTCGCCAGCTTTTTAGGAAAACGAGGGCAGCTCGAACCGATCCTGGATCAAGTAGCCTGTCGAGCTCGAGCCCAGCTGTTCTGACATCCCAATTTTGCACCGTATTGAATTGAGAATTTTTTTAAAAAAAATATTATTTTAAAAGATAATTATAAAAATAAATAGCCGCCCCAAAAAATTAAAAAAATGGCTCCCTGTCGCCAGTTCAACAGGTAGCTGTCGCCAGCTTAACTAGCGACAGGGAGGGATCAAGAGGGTCCCTGTCGCCAGTTCAACCGGCGATATGGAGCTGAAACCCTAAACTGGTTGATCGTCACAAAATCTGTTAGACTCGCAATAATATTTCGTGATCGTCGTATGTTGTCTAGTGCGGTGAATTTCTGAAGAATTTTGTGAGGACGATTGAGATATCAATGATTCGTAAGTAGGAAGGTAAGTGTTATTGTGATGTGCCCGAGAATTCATACAAGGTGGAGAACTTTTGAGATGACCTCTTGCCATTACTTGCTTATGTACATGCACTGCATATTATGTAAGGAAACAAATGTGAATTTGCCATTACTATCAAAACTACGATAAATCACACTGATATTACATAACATTCAACAAAACATCATAACACTTAGTTTATATCAAAACTACCACAATCACACTAATATTATATAACATTCAACAAAATGTCATAACACTTAGTTTTTTTCAAATCAAAATGATAATTTAGAACATTGGCAATAACATATTACAACTGTCCGTGCTTTCCCGTGGCCGTGACCTCAACGTCCTCCATGTGGACTTCCTCTAGTCGGTTGACCGAATGAGGCCCCCGCGGTGACGTCCAAAGTGCCGATGTCTCCTTTGTCCTGAGAATTTCTCGTGGGGCATTTCTTGAAGGTGTGCCCAGACTCCCTGCAAATAGAGCACTTCTTCATATGACATCTGGCTTCTGCTTCATCCATGTCGTTCCTAATGTGCCGTACCTGTCACCGGTCAATCTTTCCCTTGAGCCTATCTATGTCCACGGCCCAGATTAGTTGCTACCAGGTCGGATGGCCAGTGAAATGGCCAACCAAGGCATAACCATACGCCTCTCCACTCCAGGTTTGCATCACCGCCTCCTTGGTGAAATAGTCAGAGAGGTACTGCCCGGGATGCTGCGCCATCGTCGAACATGCGGCCATGACATGGGAGCAGGGCCTACGTAGAAGAAGGGGCTTGTTGTGCAACTATCGTGGCTTAGCGTGCATTCGTGGGTGACCCTCTCGCAATTCGTCCCGCGGCGTCCTTTATGTCTGCACATTATCTCAAAGCGAAGCTCCTTGTGCCCATCTTGAATGCCCGATGCATCTCACCCTTCTTGCTCTTCTCCTCCATGTACTTGGTGACCATGGCGGAGTAGAGTACTCTGTAATTTGCTATGGTGAGCGACGTGTTGTTGCTTCTATCAACAAAGTAGTTCGTCGTACCTCGGAGAATTGCCTCCACAATACCAACCAAAGGGAGGCATCTTGTGCCATGCATGACCTAGTTGTACCCTCTGCTAGATTGGTTGTCATGACACCATATCGAGCACCACCCCTATCATCTAGCAGCAACCACTTCTCCTTAGACTCATGCTCAATCCAGTCCGAGAAGCATTTCACCTGTGCCCCCGTCCTCCTCGTCAATCTGGGAGCATCTATGGGTAGCTGTGGCAATGCTTCGGGGGCTTGATCAACGCTTGGGGCAACCCTTTTCGCTGCCTCCCTTCTGTGTGGTTTGGTCTGCTCATCCAGAATCTTCCAGTATGCTTCGAACTTTCGCTGTTGGTTCTGGTTGCACAGCTGCTTGAACAAGTTCATTAAGTTCTTGTTGCGGAACTGTTTGTAGAAGTTTGCACCCAAGTGCCTCTTGCACCACCTACTCTACAGATCCGCCCAAGGAAGTGGTACATTCTCTCCTTGTTGTAGCTGAGTAATTGTACTCAACAGGCCCACATGCCGATCATGTATGAGGCATACGTTTGGATGGTCCTATACAACAGAAATCCTCAAATTCTTCAGGAACAACAACTAGTTGTCCATGTCCTCGCTTTCAACGAAAGCGAATGCCACGAGAAGAACTTGATTGTTCTTATCCGTTGCTATTGCAGTCAGTATCTGGTCGTACTCCCACGACACACGGGAGCCTTCGTTGACGATGAGGTTGTCGAACTGGTATGTGTTCCACTCAGATGGAACCGCCTGCTGGACCACATCATCCTCGTCATCGGAATCTTCATCTTCTGACAATGCCATGTAGTTCCGGTCTTCGAGATCCAACCTTTGCACGATGGCTTCCACCTCCTCAAACTCGTCAACAAGACCACTAGCTTGCCTAACCGAAGGAGCTACTTCCGCAGGGTCTTCATCAACAGCATCAGCAACTCCGAGAGCTTCAGCCATTGTCTCAGGCTACTACAGAGTCGAGTACCCGACTTCTTCTTCTGTCAAGACTTCTTCTTGTTCAAACCGCGGATGGAGGAGTGGGCTTGGCATATGTCTGGGCCAGACGGACCAAATTCCACCCTCCCTCCCTCGCCATGCGTACATATGACTACCATGAATTTGTTCCCTTCAGCTGCACTAACTCTCAATACATGGGTTGTACTACCCGAAGGGCAAGGCAATTCAATGTTAGATTGTACACATCACAATCCACTTAGAATGTGTGGAACAATCACCACATCACAACGCCCTATGTACGCTGCTCTAGTCTTGCTAGGGGCACGGCCGCCAATTGGAAATAACGCAAATCAATCCCCTTGAACCCTCCATAATAGTCCCCTAGCCCTAGTAAATTTTGAAATTAGCGACGTCGGACATATTTGACGCACTGCACCATAAAGAATATTTTTACGATTAACCACATATCTAAAACTAGACCACCAACCGAAAAGTATTATGTAAAACATACTGCACTACCTAACCGTACATTCAAAACTATGTAATCCATTCGGTTAAAAAAATTACCCTACAGGTGGGCAACTAGACGGACAGTGCTTCGCTAGCTTCTCTCCTCCCATCTCCTCCTATCTCTCTTCCCCAAGGGTTTGAAGGGGTTTTTATAGGGTCACGCTTTCTTGTCGCCATTTGAATTGGCGAATGCTACTTGTCGCCATTTGGACTGGCGACAACTACTTGTCGCCATTTCAACTAGCGATAGGGAGATGTCGCCAGTTGAACTGGCGACAGGATCCTAAACCCTAGACTGGTTGGTGTGTTTGTGATTTTCATAGATCATGAACGGTACAAATATGTTAGACTTGCAATAATATTTTGTGATCGTCGTATGTTGTTGTACTATGGTGAATTTATGAAGAATTTTGTAAGAACGATTGAGATATTAATTATTTGTAAGTAGGAAGGTAAGTTATATTGCATTGCGCCAGAGAATTCACACACGGTGCATAATTTTGAACAAATGGTGCAACGATAACAACACAACATTTGATCCGACAAGAGGGGTTATATGGCATGCAGGCTAATGAACCAAGGACAATACACGCATGCCTTTAGGGAATTAGAAATATATGGGACATATAGACGAATATGGTCGGACTACTGCGTCGTTGACCGGGGCCATTTACCCTTCCTTGCGAGCTCGACATTGTACTCCTCTTTGGCCGCTTTGGCCTCGACCGACATTTTCCTCTTTTTCTCGCGCTCCCTCTCATGAGCCTCATGCTCCCGCTACCGAGACGCTCGAGATGGGCTGCATCTCCCACCGGATACGCTAGTTGTGCTCTTCGGTGCGGCGCTCCTCCTTCCTCATCTCGCGGTCCCTATTGGCATCCCACTCATCGCAGTCGAGAGTCCACTGGTCGTGTTGGTGGATCTCTAGGTCGATCCACTTGTGGTAGCCACATAGCGATCCGGAGACTACGAGTAGACGGGAGAGGTTGTTAGTGCAGACTTTGAAAGAGAAATGGTAGAGGAACATCCTGCTACCTGCCCTTACCGGCTGCCGAAAGCGGCTTGTGTCCCAACGGTGGTCGAGATAGTCGCAGGAGTAGTTTGTGCAAGCCCAGTAATGTATGCCCAGGCTGAGCTGATGCTTGGACTTGAAGAACTTGCATATGTCCCTGCACCAACAGAGGGGCAGCGTCTCCCCCTCGGGTGGGTGTTGCGGCAAATGCTCGGTTGGGACGTTCTAGTAGGGGTTGCCACGAGGGTGGCGTCATTGCGGGAGGTGGCCTCTCCGCACGCCTCCTTTGTTACTCTTGGGTCAGATACTCCTTTGCGTCATGGATCTCCTCCAAGTGCTTCTCCATCTGAGCGAGATTATGTTGAAGTCTGGATGCAGGAGAACCCAGCGTGGAAGGGGCAGTACTTATATGCCGAGCTGGATTACCCGATCGGCGCAAGTAACCTGAGGTGGTGTCGCGAGGGGGGTCCTGCGTCGGTTGGGTCGGTCCCGGCGCACCGTGCAGCTAAGAAGCCCCCACGGAGAACCGGGTGCCACGCTAGTCCAAGAAGAAGTCCTCGGAGCATGCCTCCTCGTGCGACAAGTAATCGTCCTCCTAAGGCGGTGGTTGATCTATGAAGCATGATGTTACGCATGTAATCAGTGCGAAAACCACGAAAAATAACGTTACGCAAGCAAGCAAGGTGGTCATACTGTGGCACGGCGGCGTGCCTCGACGACTCCACGACTCTCGCCTGCGTGCGGTGGAGACATGCCCGATGACTCACAGACTCGCCCCACGTGCCGATGGAGCTCAGGACCAGCAAGAGAAGATTGCCGTTAGTAACTAGTGGGGTTCGAAATAAAGAAGCATCACGTTACGCTTGTAATCATGGTGATAACCACAAAAAAGGATGTTACACAAGCCAGCAAGGTGGTCATACCTGGTGGCACGAAGGCGTGCCTCGACGACCACGTACTCGCCTGCGTCTTGGGTGGAGCACGGGACCTGTAAGAGAAGATTACCATTAGTAACTAGTGCAGTTTGAAATAAAGAAGTGGAAGTGAATGTCTCATGCTCACCTCCAAAATATCCAACGGTGCTCCCATCACGGTGCCACGATGACACGCTTGCCACATCCGGGGTAGGAGCTCGTGGCCGTGAACCATCATGGTTGGCCCCTCGTCCTCACACTGGTTAGTCCACCGATTCCCTCGGCGTGCGACAAGTGGTGATATGGATGCCTTGTCTCGCCTTCTCCATGATCCGCTACAAGATCCCTTTAGTGTCCCCAGGCGTCATTCACACTGTGAAGGTTGCTAACTCGAGAACCTCCTGTAGATCCGTCTGCACAAGTAATCAACAAGTTGGAAACCTAAATCTTGCAAATTAAATATGAATTAAGGACCGTTCAATATGTACAAAGTGATGGAATGCGGAGTCCGGTTGGGTGGGGTATGTGTTGGACATCGCAACCTCGTGTCGTGGTGGGTTGACCACGTCCCGGACGCAACGAAGCCTCGTCCGACTGGCGTACCACTCCATGTACTCCTCATACGTCCCGGGGTCATAGGGAGAATCCTCCTGGAGAAGGTCGTCGTAGGCCCTGAGCCAATCCGCAACCCAATAGGACATCTTGTCCAACCAAGAGCCTGTGCCACGAACTGCCTTCCTATTGTACCTATGGACGGCAAAACAATTATTTGGTCGTTACGTAACGCACATTGTACGAAAAAGTAAAGCGTGAACTTACACATGGACGTGCGTCGGCACTCACGCCCCCCGAGGGGCTGGGACCTCCTATCGTAGACCAAACTGGTGCATGACCCGTTGCACCTGGTACTCCTCCACGAAGACATCGTGCACTAAGGCCCTCCGCATGTACCAGTACACGTAGTCTCACGTGCACAGGCTCGACAATCCTTCGAGCGTGCGTGCATGCACCCTCTCTTGAGTGTACGGTGTCCAGATGACGCGGTCATCTGTCAGCTGATCGAACATCGAAACTTACTATGGGTAGGACCCCTGCGAAGTGATCAGCATGTAAGTGACCTATGGAATATAACAACGGGAATTTATCACCTGAAATTTGTGATTACATTACGAAAAATAATAAATGATCATGAAACTAACCCATCGACGGCACCACACCGTGCCTATGGTTGGCCGGTCCATGACTTCGTCCTCGGTGTACAAGCTGACTGCGTATGCTCCCAAGTCTAGCTATGGTCGTCTAATCTGAAGCGCCAAAGACCACAACTCAGAGTAGTAGGGCATCCCGGAGAGAATGGAGCTGTCTTGGGCCCGATGCACGCTACCTGCAAGGCGTGGTACGTCGACACAACACGGCCGACCCGCAGCGAGGCTAGATCTCGGCCACCGGCTAGTCCGCTAGCTCACGTGAGTAACGGACGTAGTGCTTGTCGACACTTTCGCCATGGGACCTTAGGAACATGACCTACCCAAACAGCCACCGCTAGTAAGCCTCGAAATACCTCCTAACAATGACATCGCCTGCGTTCTCCGCCATACGCTCGGGATGAAAGAAGACATGTACACATCAGCAAGGTTCACATATGAATTGATGCAAGAGGATAATAGTTACGAAGACTTACGTAGAACTGGGAGATCCGCC
Organism: Phyllostachys edulis; assembly: GCA_036346405.1. Taxonomy (NCBI): domain Eukaryota; kingdom Viridiplantae; phylum Streptophyta; class Magnoliopsida; order Poales; family Poaceae; genus Phyllostachys; species Phyllostachys edulis. Next base: position 103,667,542 of record CM070546.1, read on the forward strand.
TCAACGTCGGCCCGTGCAGGCTGCTAAACTCCGTGTACCCGCTGTCCGGCGGCAGCACATCGTGGAACCTCGCTAGGAGGTGCGTGTGCCACGTGGCCAGGATGTCGTACGCCGCCATAGAGAAGCTAGTGCAATGCAACCCGGTAAGGAAGGTGACATCCTGAAGGGTTGGCGCCATCTCCTCTTGAAGGTGCAACGTGTGTCTCTGGCCTCTAGGGGTCAACTAGCGCCGTCAGTAGGGTCCGGTCGTATGAAAACGTCTAGACGCATTTATCAGATCCGGGACCACGGTCCTAGTCGTCCTCCCACGTCGCCTCCACCATCCTCGCTAGTGGAAGGAGGCATGCCACTCTCAACCTGTGTCTAAATGATTAAGAACAAACGTGACTGCATGCAAAGTAGTAAGACCGCGATTGAGTGCATGAAGGTCAGAACTACACATACCTCGGAACCCAGTCTAGGTGCAGCCTCCATGCCCTGATGGGCATGCGCAGCCGCAACGCGCCAAGCTCAATCGGTGCCTCATCCTCCGAGGGGAGCATGGTATTGAGACGACTACGGTGATGCGCGTCAATCATCGGGTCAAGCAACTCGTAGTGGTATGCGTCCGCCATACCTAAAAATTAAGTGCATGCATTGTCAAGACTGCAAAACATGTACAAAAACTAAATTTCCTACTTTAAAAATATTTTTTTTGGCGTTAACAGAATAATTGCCACACAAAAATGTAAACCAAATTTAAGCTACTCAGCAATTTAAATATATTTGTAATACGGTCTTCCAATTTAGAGGATATTTTTAAATATTTTTCAAGTGCAAATATAAACAATAAATAAAGTTCTTCCTATTTTCCTAGTTTAAAATTAATTTTCTACATTAACAATATAATTACCACGCACAAATGGGAAGCTAAATAAAGCTGAAATTATTTTTTAACATATTTATAATAGGCGTCTTCCTATTTTTGTAGATTTATCCTAAATCGTTCGAGTGTTGTAACATTTATAACATGTGCACGACGAACTACACTATACACAACTCAAATGATGTAGTATATAATTTGACTACAATGATCTAATCCACTGAATTCTATGTCGTTATTCTACTAAATTTTATGTACTTAATTTTACATACTTCTACTCGCTATTCTACTTAATTCTACTTGCTACAGCTCAAATGATGTACTTAATTCTACATAATTTGACATAATGTACAAAGTTGCAAAAAAAGTACCTACAAAATGGCCAATCGGATCTGATGATCCGTCAATCTCTCTCCTCCACGATGAACTAGCAGAGCTTCGCTACCTTCCTTTCTCCCTCTCCTCCTCACTTCTTTTTTTTTCTAGAATTAAAATGAGTTTTGGAGTGATTATGGGGGTTTTTATACATGGGAACTAGCGATGAGAGCTGGATCAAGAAAAGGGGTCACTGTGGTCCCACCGGCATCATGAGTCATTTTTGTATTTTTTTGGTATGGCTATTTATTTTTGTAATTATCTTTTAAAGTAATATTATTTTTTGAAAAATCATTGAATTGAGCCATGTTATGCTGTTTGGTTGGTGCCCTAATCACTCAAGTCCGAATATACGAAAAGTAGACTCAAGATGAGTTGTTTGAATCAAGTATGTGCCTCGAATTAATGAATGAAAAATATGATTAAACTATTAATCAGAGATTGAGCCGCTTGGGAGGCCTACCTCGAAGAATCGAGGCCGGCCTAGCTAGCAGCAATTGGCAACGAGGCTTCCAAGCAAACAACCCCTTAATCACTCAAGTCCAAACACGACCGTCAAGCTCAGATTGAATATTTACATATGGAAGCGAGGTGTCGCGATTCTGATTTTTAGCCAATCCAGTGCAAGCGATTTCTTCGCCGTCCGATCACGGGAGCGGACCGATTTCAGCCAGCGGAACGAGCCTTGCGATTCTTCCCGTGCCTTCCTCCGCTCGCTCCTCCTGCCCACCATGCTCTCGCAGATCGCCAAGACCTTTTCCACCTCGCTGCTGCTCTCCTCATGTCCTCCGCTCGCCTGTCGTCCCCTGCCTCCTCCCCACCAGGCCGCCTTTCCTCCCCACTGCCGATGCCGCCGCTCCCTCCTCGCCGCCTTGTTGGTTGCTCTGGCATGACAGTATCCAGGATCCGCCACCATGGCCGCTGCCGCCCAGTAGCACGGCCACCACTCATGGCGCTTCCAAGATATCTCGTGGGCTCTCCTCCCCCACGGGAGGAGGCTGCTATTTTGACTGGCGGTTTCCATTCTTGGTGGTTTTGATTTAGGATTTTTTTTTTGAAATAATACATTTTTTAAAACAAATTACAAAACTAGGTTATCATCTCAAAAAATTACAAAATAGGTTTATGTCGCCATTTCATCGGCACAGAACCTATCGCCAGATGAAATGGCGGCACATCAGGCGGTGTTTCATCGCTATTTCAAATGGCGATAGGAATATATGAATTTTAAATATAGCAAATGAACTCAAAAATTATAAAATTTTTGTGGAGTATCCAGATAGAGTGTGCTTGCTTGTGTAATTTTTTCATAATTTTATCCATTATGAATTTGTCTCTAAAATTCATTTAAGTATACTATTTGTAGAATTTGTAAATATACTAAATGAGGTCCAAAAATTATGAAATGTTTTGTGAACGCTCCTTACATAGTGTAATTGTTTGTGTAATTTTTCAGACTTTTATATGCTCTGAAATTGTCTCTAAAATTCTGAATTTAGGTTTCCAATACGCTTTACTTAATTGTGCGCTTAATTTTTGAGATAATTTCATAGGATATAAAATTCTAAAAAATTACACAAACAATTTCACTATGTAAGGAGAAACCACAAAAAATTTCATAATGTTTGGACCTCATTTGGTATATTTAAAATTCTACAAATAGTATACTTAAATGAATTTTGAGACAAATTCATAATGGATAAAATTATGAAAAATCACACAAGTAAGAACACTCTATCGGGTCGGCTCCAAATTTATAATTTTTGAGTTTATATGCTATATTTAAAATTATATATTCCTGGGGTTGAAATGGCATGTAGTTTGCCGCCATTTCCAAAAAAGTAGGAAGAGGCTATTTTGCATTTTTTTCATAGTGTAATTTGGGCCAAATCAAAAAAAAATCTTTGATTTAGCAAGACGATTGATAGATTTGAGAGTTCCTCATCTTCATCTGTTGTTGATATTGGGAACCATTGCATGGAACATCAGTGCCTTCGTGCTCTTCATCTCCCCATTGTAAGCCCATTTCGATTTGATCCCTCATTTCGATTTGATTTCTTGACTCAAGTTAACCCCAAAAACGAAATATTTCTCCTCAATCAATCCTATGCTTAGAAACTGGTAATATCTGTCGATTTCAGACCGACATTCAGGAGGATCGTCCGGAATGGAATGAAAGAAAGAAAAAAACAAAGCTCGTATGAGTACTGAAACGTGGAAAGACGGAGGAGCACGGAGTGGTACGTTTCGACATGCACTCGGTTACGCGCGCGTCCGAGTCCGACCGAATAAGTAGAGCACCCAGTTCTTGGCTTCGCTCGTGATCTCTCCCCGTGTGTGTTTCGCTTCGCCGGAGGAGAGGAGAGAAGAGGGCGGGGGCGGCCGACCGGTGATGGAGATCGAACGGGCGGTGCGGGAGAGCGGCGCCGACTCCAGGATGCGCGCCAAGTACGACCGCGCCGTCTACGCCATCCAGCGAGCCTTCGCGCTCTACCCGTACGTACTGTACTGTGCCCTAGCTAGCCCCCCTCTCCTCTCCCTCCCTCGTTTGCACGCGCGCGTGCGGTAGCTAGGAAAGATCGCCCACCGCGATGCTGCGATGCGTACGGATCGAAAGGAGCCGGTTCATGTCTGTTACTGAACATCTGTTGGGGTGCTATCTGGGACGGTTTAGGAAATTTATCCTGATCTGATGCCCTCTGTATGCAAGCCGCCTTAGTTTGATCCACTGGTTGAGGTGATCAATAATTCAATATGTAACATGATTAATTCAATCTAGGTCCTGGACCGATGCACTAGTATCTTGCAGTTCTTCAGCTTGGGTTGACTCAATTCAACTCACTTGGTTACTTGAAAAGATAAAAATAAAATTTTCAACTGACTTGGTGTTCTTAGGCCAGCCAAATTCTTTGAAGATAGTCGTGTTTCTTGGAGCTTTCTGTTTCTGTTTCTCTCGCTCTCTCTTTGGTTTCGTTTCGTTTCTCACCCTTAATTTGTATTACTGGTTGTTTCTTATTTTAATATAATGACACGCAAAGCTTTTAAGTGTTCATGGTGAAAAAAATATATCTCTGAGAAGTGTGAGATTGTTTTAACTAGGTGTCGCAACTTGGTTTCTTTTTTATATACTTTCCGGTTATCACTGCAGCTGTATGAATGTGCCGTAACTATAACCAAGCTTTTTTCGACCTGCGTCTTCTCGCGGAATGAGAACCCATGCCATGATACATGTATATATAAATCTTGTAATCTTAGCCTGAAGCTGTCATTATCCTAGCATATGATCTCCTTTAACAATTCGAACTGGTCATGGCACAAGGTACACGTTTTGAAAAATGCAACAGTATCAATAGTTTGTTATACAAGCTACTTTATTCTCCTTTTTGTGGCTTTTTTTATAAAAGGTTTCCTGTATTTGGTTGGGTAGGTGTAGTCAGTTTAAGTGTCTCATTCTCAGAGATTTCACCTTACACATTACAGGTTTGAGGAGGTCGCCTTCAGCTTCAATGGTGGCAAAGATTCAACTGTAATATCTTCATGCTCTCTTCTGCTCAACATTTTAAGCACATTCACTCATATGGTTAATGATATCCTTCGACAGATTTGACAAGATAACAATGTAATATATCAAACAGGTATTGTTGCATTTGCTCCGGGCTGGCTACTACCTTCACAAAACAAGTTCAGGCGATGGAAACCAGATGGATCACACCATCCTTCGAAATTGCCCTATGCGGACCATCTACTTCGAGGACCCCACTGCGTTTGCTGAAATCAACTCGTTCACTTACGAGTTACGACACAGCGTCGACGTTAGAACTCGCTAAAATTTTACATTTTTATTACTTCCCTTGTTTGTTCTTGATCTCGAGGAGTTGAATGAAAGAACCTTAGTTCCATGCTTCCTCCTCCATGCTCTGCAGTTACGGTTTGCCATTGGAAACCATCCGGACAGATTTCAAGTCTGGCCTGGAAGCCCTGTTGAAGAAGACTACCAAAGCAATTTTCCTTGGCACTAGAAATGGCGATCCCAATGCGGTAATTTCCTTTTCCAGTGATCTTCTTTATTTATAGAACGTACAGGATTCATGCCCATCTTCAAACTAAATTCATCTCCATGGACCTAGCAGTAAAATTACAGTGTGAAATGACAGGTTAGTCAAGAACTGTTCTCTCCTAGCTTGCCTGGCTGGCCTCCTTTCATGAGGGTGAATCCTATCCTGGATTGGTCCTACAGGTTTGTCTCCTGATCATGTAAATCAATCTGACCTTGCATTTTTCTAAAGTGCTAATTCAAACGCTGGAAGCATGCTTTTCTCTGACAGGGATGTTTGGTCTTTCCTCTTAACCTGCAAGGTCAAATACTGCAGCCTTTATGATAAAGGGTACGTTCGTCTCAATGTTCAGACCTTTTTTTGGTACATGTTGGGTTTCTTGTTCCCTGTCGGCCAGGGTACAATTTCACATCATTTTTAAAAGAAAATGAACTAGTAACCCTCTAAAAAAGGGATTATTTCCCTTTGCTTGTATGGGGCGGTATTATTACATCTGAGCTTACGTTCGTTATGTAAAAATTAACTTATTATCTCACTGGTTGCAGAGCTTATCTACTCGTTCGTGTATTAGTTTTCTAATCTATCATGCATTTCCTTGTGCTTGCTCTGATGTCAGGTACACTTCTATTGGGAGCATACATGACACTGTTCCGAATGCACTCCTGAGTAACGGCTCAGGCGTGTTTAAACCGGCATACATGCTATTAGATGGAACGCTTGAAAGGGCTGGCAGAGCAAAGAAGATTATTATTAAAGCAGAAAATAAATCTGTTCCAAGAAATGGCATGAACAATACCGAGCCAGGACAAATGAGTCGTTTGTAGTAAACATGACCCTTGTAAATCTCGTCTTGCGTCAAATTCTTTTTGACGAATCTTTTGTGTAAAAAGTTGGCTGGTATATATGTTCAGTGGTACCCCCATAATCCCATATGAATACTTTATAAGAAGTTACACATTTGTGTATTAGCATTACCATCCACAATTTCTTTACGAGTAAATTTGTCTGATGCCATTGCAATCATCGTCGAGTTGCAAAATACCATTACAATAGAATCACGCTTCAAAACACCACCACAAAAACTAAAATTTATTCGAAATGCTATCGTCGTCACGTTTTCCGTTAGTTTGTGCCATTAACGAACATCTAGGAGAGAGGAAATTTCTGAAATGGCTCGTTTGCCCCTCAAGCTCACCTGCTTCCTGAGTCCGATTTCATAAATCGTCACGAGCTCGGCAGCTAGCTCTTTGGGTCGATTCACAGCCTTGGGTGAGTCCGAACCCAATTAACTGTGACCACCCGCTCCGCCTCGAGCTCTCGTGTGAAAGCCACCAATCAATTTCTTCTACTTCTGCCGACGCCACCTTCTTAATCCGCCCCGACCGCTGCCCCGCCACACTAGTTCTCCACGGTGAGACGGTCTCAAACCAATTCCCCGCACTCGAAGAATCACATCCATCCACTCACCAAAATGCCCATTATAAGAACCCGAGTATTTAGAACTAATCGTATAGCAGTAACGGGTAATTAGCGGTAATCATGTTTGTCTTAGCAGTAGGCTAACAGTAGTGTGAGGTTGTTATTAAGCAACCAAACGTTTAGCTAATCCGTTAGTATTCGGTTTCCTTCGCAAGTTTCGCAATAAAAAACTTAATCAGCATTCACTTATCCATTCATTCTTAGAAGCTAGTACAGGAATCTTTTTAATTACAATAGTTTTTTCCCATCAAACCATCTTACAAGAATATTCTACAACCAATCAAGTTATAAGATTACATCAGTTAATTGGCAGCACAATCTACATCCCTCCATTTTTTCCTCCCCTCTATTCTTCAATGCATAGCACGAGCAGCACAACCCCAACACAGTCGAGCCATACCCTTGCACAGACTTTGCATTCCCCTCCTCTGTTCCCAACGCCACCTCACCCCATCCTCACGAGCAACACAGCATCAGCATAGCCGAGCCAATCCCCCTGCGCACGCTCTGCATTCCTCTCCTATTTCTTCAGGCCACCTCAACACTTATGGGTAGCACAGCTAGCCTTCCAGAGCGTTCCTTCAACCACATTCATCCCCCCTCCCTTCACAGACCCCCTTCGCACTGCCTCTTCATCTGTCCATCCCCTTTCCACCCGAAACCCAGAGGAAGAAGGAAGTCGGGGAGAAAGATAGGGGAGCAAGGCGATGCCAGGACCAGCAGGAGGGATACCAACCCCCATCGCCGGCATCACCATCCCGAACACCACTGGTCACCATTGCTGACCATCAACCTCAAAACCAACCCAATCTCAACCCCTCAAGTAAATCACACTTGCATATTGAGCACCGTCAATAGCAGTCTATCTATCATATGTCATCGCAGAGCAATAGGGGAAGGAGTAGATTGAGATTCAGGGGAGTGCATACCTCAGTACCAAGCATCCTCTAGTAACCACCCCACCTCCAATCAGCCATCTTGAACATGCATACATGAAACACTAGCTAGCATCAATACTTGACTCGTCTGTGAATATTAAGAAAACAACTGTAACGCCCCGCGTCATTACCCCAAGGGTAATCACACTTAGGCATACGGATTACTATTCGTTTGCTCAGTAGAAGATTGCTTCAACGAATAGTAAGCCTTTACCAGAGTTACGTAGCAGAACAATAAGATAGAAACCATATATCTTTATTACAGTAGTAGCCATGCAAGGCTATGGTTATAAATACAAGTATTATACAACTACAAAAGAGAACTTTTCCACTTCTCTCACCTGCCCTGAAGTACGGTCGCCTATTCGTCCCACGCGTCAAATATAGCGCCCATCTCACCTTGGTCCTCGTAGCCATTGCCTTCTCTTCACGCAGTTGCATCGGTACTGCAAGTCCTTTGTCTCACTCGGGATACTTCCCGACCGAATAAGGATCTACAAAGGAGAATAATAACAAGGTTGAGTACAAAAGTACTCAGCAAGCATTAATAGCAAAAGATGCACTAGATGCCTCATCTTTGTTTGTTATCACCTTTTCTAAATCATCTCTTTTCTGAAAATAATTTAACAAAATTTAGGTTGCAATTTTAATTCTGAAAAGGCTACTTGCCACTCGGAGAGAAGATAGACCCCTGGTGGTTCCCGTAGACTCCAATCTAGGAGACTGGCATGAATTCATGATTTGATATAGCACTGCGCATGCTTGTACCACTTTACCCATAGTTATTTTGAGCTCTCTATGACCCAGGTCCACCGCATTTCCTTAGATGTGATTTCGAGTTCAGAATACATAACATTTTCCAGGTTACGTGAATTAATTTCTCCACTCATTACTTTCCGTCGGTGTTGACCTCATCACCCACCGAGTTCTGGTAATGTTGGTTGAGGCAGCTTCTATCCTACACTCAACACTCCACCTTAGCGTTATAACACCTTGGATCCCCCACTTCCGAACTTCTCCTACCGGTCCTGGGTTCCTCCATCACACTCATACATATTACTTACCAAATGTGGAGAGCATAGTCACGTAACAAGGTAGCATTTTCTGCCTGTCGAAACGGAAATGGTTGGTACTTAATTTACAACATCTGACCGAGTAATAGTTTGTTGGTCCTTATATTTTAACTATATGTAAAGGGTCCCACTTCCTGCCTCATTTCTTACCTGCCAATGGCCCCCTTTACCAGCCATAGTATTCTCATAATACTTTCCTATCATCATTTTCTATTCTTTCACATTCATCTTATTCATTCTCATCTCAATATTGATTTAAGTTTTGGGAAAACAAATTTGAATGCAATACGCATAATAGTGCAATATACGGTTTACATTTAAATTAACTATGTTTATGTTCAAGAGGATCGCTTGCCTTCGCAATTGCAGGAAAGGTTGGCGTTGATGAATCTCTAATCAATTTCTCATGTCGATGCTGGGTCATCCTCTGTAGCAATACGTCAGCACAAATAGTAATATATAAATAAATACTTAATTGATTTTGAGTGATATTACGCATACATAAGTTAGTAGATTATATTTTGCTAGCATGTTTTAATTTAACAACACTTCCGGATCCTCTGCCAAGTTAGCACTCCCCACTACAATGGATGATGTAGGTGATGAAGCCTTAAGAAAATCAATGAAGTATATGCAAATAGGCGGCATCAAGCCCGAAGATAATCCATCATCTTCCACTCAAGTTGAGCCTCCTACCGCTTCCACAAGTCAAGTACAAATTAACATTCCACTAGCCGACGGCCGGGAGAACGAGCTAGCCGGGCCAGAGCCCACTGGACCGGAGATCGAGCCGGTGGCGACGCTGGCCATCTGGCCGCGCCGGGAGAAGGGGGCAACCGAGGGTGAGCCAGGCGGGCCACCATGGAGGAGCTGGGACGAGCCGAGAGGAAGACGCATCGGGGGAACGGTGTTGGACAGGGCCGGGCCTCGGGCGCGTGGGGAACCAAGGGTGGTGAGCAGCCAGGGCCGGGTCAGCTAGGAGGCAGGAGGAGGGCCGGAGGCGTCGGGAGCTGGTTGGGCAGAGAAGCACATGGGCAAGGGAGCAAAGGAGAGGAAGAAGATTTGGGGGAGGAAAGAAATGGATGAGAGGGGCAGAACTCGGTGGGTGTCGGTCGGGCTTAGGAAAAAGAGAGAGAGAGAGAGAGAGGGTAGGTAAGATTAGGAGTAGATAATTAGGATTAGGGTTAAAGAAGAGTTAGGGTAAGGGTATAAATTGTGTAAAATTGTGTTAATTAATGGTTGTAGCAATAAAAGTTAGCAATAGAATTAATATTTGTTAGTATTTTGTAGTTATTGGACCAGCGTTTAGTACAAGTCGCGTAACCATTGAACCGGATAATCATTTAAGTTGTGTGCAAATGATTAACCTTGAACCAAACTTATAGAAATTAAATGCATGAAAAAGCTGTAATATTTATCTAAGGGTAACTGATGCAATTAATCGCCTTTAGAAACGCGTGTAAAATTGAACAGGCTTAGTTGCATGTAGGTGCGTGGCAATTTTTGTTGTCATGCGGTAAAAACTTGAGGTTAGACGCTAGCAATCCTAAAGCATTGAGACCGTAGAACGATCGTAATTGAGGGAGTGCTAACTTAGCTGAGAACCCGAAAAATTGTTATTAAATTAAAACGTGCTAGCAAAATAGAAGCTACTAGCTTATGTACGTGTATTTTCACTTAAAATCAACTAAGTATTTATTTATATTATTATTCATGCTGTCGAACCAGCACCGATGGGAGTAGCAGACCAAAGATTCATCGACACCGACCTTTCCTGCATTTACGAAGGCAAGCTATCCTCTTGAACATAAACATAGTTATATTAAATGTAAACCGTATATTGTTGTATTATATGTATTGCATACAAGATTGTTTCTCAAAATTTAAATCAAATGACTGAGATGAAAATGATTAAGATAAAGATGAAAAAATTGAGAATGATATAAGGAAAGTGATAAAGGGAATAATATGGCTGGTAAAGGGGGCCCGTGGCAGGTAAGAAATGAGGCAGGAAGTGGGACCCTTTACATATGGTTAAAATATAAGGACCAACAAAACTCTTACTCGGTCAAAGGCCGTAAATTCAGTACCAACTATTTTTCCGTTTTGGCGGGCAGAAAATGCTACCTTGTTACGTGACTATGCTCTCCACAATGGGTAAGTAATAGGTGTGAGTGTGATGGAGGAACCCAGGACCGATAGGAGAAGTCCGGAAGTGGAGGATTCAAGGCGCTATAGCGCTAAGGTGGAGTGTTGAGTGCATGATAGAAGCTACCTCAACCAATATTATCAGAACTCGATGGGTGACAAGGTCAGCATAGACGAAAAGTAATGGGTGGAGAAATTAATTCACGTAACCTGGAAAACGTTCTGTATTCTGATCTCGAACCCGCATCAAAGAAAATGCGGTGGACCCAGTTCACAGAGAGTTCAGAATAGCTATGGGTAAAGTGGTACAAAGCCCGCGTAGTGCTAAAGAAAATCATGAATTCATGCTAGTCTCCTGGATTGGAGTCTACGAGTACCACTGGGGGTCTATCTTCTCTCCGAATGACCAGTAGTGTTTTTTGTATTAAAATCTGCCACCTAAATGTTTTAATGAGTTATTTTCAAAAAAAGATGATATAGAAAATGTGATAACAAACAGAGATAGTCATATAGTGCATCTTTTGCTATTAATGCTTACTGAGTACTTTTGTACTCAACCTTGTTAGTACTCTCCTTTGTAGACTCTAGTCCGCCGGAAATTATCTCGAGTGGGACGAGAGCTGTGCAGGTACAAATGAGGCTGCTGGAGACGATGATCCTTACTACGAGGAGCAGGGCGAGGTGGACGCCCTATTCAACACCTAGGACAATTAGGAGGCCGAGTGAGCATGGCAGGCAAGAGGGGGATATAGTCCCATTTTGCAAATGTAAATTACTATACGTAATGTAAGACCTTAGCCCTGCGTGACTAACTGTTGAAATAAAGAACAGTTTCTATCTTATTGTTCTGCTGCGTCAACTCTGGTAAGGCTTACTATTCATTGAAGCGGTGTTCTACCGGACAAACGAATAGTAATCCGTTTGCTTAAATGTGATTACCCTTTAGGGTAATGACACGGGGCGTCACACCCACCTCATTTTCTTTAGAGTTAGAGCATCACCGAACCCCCCCCCCCCCCAAAAAAAAAAAAATTCACCACCAATAGACTCCCCATGCTCCCCTGATTCTGTTTTGGTGATCACCGGGCCTCGCCATGCACCGATTGCCACCGACGAAGTTCACCAGAGCCGCGCACAACATTGTGCTCCTCTTTCCCTTGTCTTGTATCGCTGATGGGTGGGTCCTGCTTGCCAGAAGAATGATACGTGGGACCAACCCTAATAAACAGGAAAAAAAGAAAGGAAAGAGGAAGAAAAGGTGAGGGTAGAATGGTCAATTCTGGCTCTTTGAACGGGAAATGTGACAGAGATGTTATTTTCTGAAATTGTGGACCTTTACGACGATATTTCCCAATCGAATGTCTTTGCGATGGTAGATGGTATTTTGCAGCTTCGTGAGATTAGTAGGGAATTGAATCCTCTTTTCAACTTGGGCTCGCCCACTCTAGTTGCTGCTTTCGTTCTGTTACTTGAAAGTGGATGCCGGTTTAGCTTCAACCACATGTATTCTCAGTGAAGCTAAGATTTCCAAATAAATATCCCATTGAAAAGATACATGTAGATGGATCTTAGTAGATGCACGACACACTTGTTCAATTCAACAGCAACATCACAATGACTCAATCATACACACGTGAGAATAAGATAGCATAATATTACTATTGCTCGCTAGCCGCGTGAATCACATGTATGCGAATTCAACGTCTACGCAATCTTGCAGACTTTGATTGGATCTAGACATTTTTTTTTACGGATGCACCGGTACACTGTACACCACCGGATCTAGATACAGTCAAGCGCTCAAGCTTCATTAAGACCTTTTCGTTATACAATGAGGTGAAACAAAGCATCATTCAATGCTTAGCTGGTAACTGTAGCAAGTATTGTAAAAACATTGCATCAATTGTCACCGTATATAACTCCAAGTCCATCGTTTCTGTACGAACTCGCAACAAGGCCTCCTCCGTAAGCCCGATCCGCCATGTCAGCGCAGCACTGGCCACACGCCGTGTAACGTCTAAAAAAATCTCAATTTTAGGAAAGTACAACTAAAACAAGTGGGAGAATGATTTTGAACATGTTTTTGTGTCGAAAACTATTTTAGCATGATTTGAGAACTTTTGTATAAATCAAATAGTGAAATTACATGCAAACAACAACTTGTAAGAATTTTCGAGAAAATCAAAGATTAGATAAATCCTGAAAAATTTACACGTAAAACTACACGGTGACATAAGCCCTCACAAAAAAAATTCATAAATTTTGAAGATTGTTTGATAGGTTTAAAAATTTGGCAAAGTCTCAGCCTTTTATGAAAATTCCAAATTCTATTTGAATTTCCTTGAGGCCAATGGGCCAAATCGCCATGCCCACCTCTCTCTCAGCTCGCCCACTCCTCTCCTTCGCCATCGACACGCCGCCCCACCGTCAAACCCTTCGTCCACCTCGCTTCGCCTTCACACGCTAAGCGCTCGACGCTTGTCCGTGGTTTGCAACGTCGCGCCCACCATTTTCACACCTCAACCACTCTCGTCGCCTCCACCTGCAACGCCCATGCTAGTTGCCCCGTCGACGCACCGTTATCTCGCTTGGACGACAAGACCGAAGCTCACGTGCGAGAAACCCGTACACTGCGCCATTTTATCGTCGCTTCTCTCGCGCCATTCACGGCCGTATATAAGCTCATCACCGCGTCACGAGATCCTCCGCTCGCCATTCTCGCTTCTTGCACAGAATCAGAGCATCTCGTGCTTTGCTTCGCTGGGAACGAGAGCGTCGTCTTCGACTCCAGTGAGCGCGCCTCCTCAGTTCCACCTCTCTGGTAAGCTTTCTCACCCACGACACTTGCATAGTCGCATCGTTTTGATCCTTGTCCGTCACTTATTCTTCCCCTTTGCTCAACGCAGCTCCGGGAGCCATGTAGCGCCAAAGCACCGTCGTCTCCCTCAACTCTGGCGTGTGCACCCGATCCGAGCCACTACATTCCCGCCACTCCAGAAGGTTTGGACCTCCCTCGATGCGTCATCATGTGTTCTGACACCCCTTCATCTAATCCCCTCACTCAACGCAGGAAAACCCGTAGTGAAACTGGGCATCACCATCATCTCTCTCATCTATAATCGTCGCTGCCATTTTCATTCTTCCTTGAAGCCCGGTGAGTCCCGATCAAATTCCTTGCGTCCACACCATCCTTAGAACCTTAGGAATCTAATGCGCTGCTTCTTGTAGCTTCTCCATCACCGTAGAACGCCAACACCAAGAGCCTCTTCTGCGTTGCCACTGCTCAACGTCGTCAAGCTACTTTATCCATTCCCCGACACCATCAAGGACCTTGATGAGCTTCTAGTAGTCCTCTAGAGCTTTTGTGCACATTAGATTAGACTATTAGCTAGTGTAGCATAGATTTCACCGTGGCCGCCCATGGTGCCGTCGTGGAAAGCATTGTTGCTGCCGCTCCAAGGACCATTGGTCCCCGAGCCGCCGATCTACTCCATGCGTGAAAGCTATTCCGGACCTGAGGCACTCCACCGCTCCTCGCTGGCGTAGCGCCGTCTCTGTCCATCTCTCTGGCCTTCACCACCACCTGGTGGAATAACTGTTGAGAGAGGAACCCATTTTGCCCATTCCCAAGCTGAGTTGCTATGACGTTCGCCACCAGCGAGCTCACCATGGCGCATGGGTGGGTCAATCGACCTAGAGGTCCAGTCAGTCCGGTCTTCCAACTGCGGTCAGTCTGGATAGCAAATTAAAGAAAATATGAAGTCAAAAAGAGAGTCTCTGGAAAAAGCTGACCACCTGACTCAGATCGGGGATCTGGTCAGTTTGGACTTATGCTTGCGGTCAGTCCGGACAAGATGACAAAAGCTTATTTTGCAAAACGTTTTAACTTCAAATTTACAAAACACATTTGCATATTCATGCGTGATGCAAACAAGGGATGAAAACAAGATTCTCAACAAGTTGTAAAACACATTTGCCTACTTTTAGAATCATGCTACCAGGAATTTGGTACATGGACTTAAAACCATTTGCAAAACACATTCGCAAACTAAAGTCACATGCTACAAGGATTATGCATGAGTCTTACAATATGAGTTTTACAACAAAAAAAAATACTACAATCGCTGAATTAATTACAAGAATTATTTCATCAAATCAAAATGAAAAAATTACAACTTGAGTACATTACAAAAGAATAAAATAAAAATCTTACATGCATATCGCCGAAGCCTTTCCTTATCCATATATCGCTAGTCCGTCGAAACCCTTTCCTCGGCCAATCTGAAACCGTACACACATTTCCATCGACAGCCAAACAACCAAAAGACCAGTAGAAAACCAAAAGCTATACAAGGAAACCAGGAGTAGAAAAGGATTGTCGCCAGATCGCAGGAATATCATCGAGGTTCCCAAACCAACCTAGGTTTGTCAGCACCATCTCACCTCAGTGGGTTTCGTCACCCGACAATTTTAGAAACCCGACACCTCAGTTTACCTCGCGCTCGACAGCCTTGAGCTGTCGTTTTGACTCGTATAACGAAGATCCTCCGTACATATGATCAATAGTGTGTTTCGGATCTTGGAACGACATCTCCTCGTCGACATCTGACTGTTTTCGACCACTTGTTTGCTCTACCTCCTCGAATGTAGAAAGAGGTCATTTGCTGGTGTAGTAGTCCTTGAGCTTTCATTGGAAAACTCGGCAATTGCGAAAGTCATGTCCTTCCTTTTTATGGAAAGGACACCATCTAGACTTTTCATTCTTCCGTTTGGGGTGTTTACCCTTGCCCCGGTCATAGTATGGCTTAGAGCTTCGAGGCTCTTTATCGCTTACAACCAAGACTTTCTTAGAGTTATTGAGTTGAGACTTTTGGCCTTTGGTCTTGTGAATGTCATGGGGATATGCCCACGATCTTAGGATGATGAGACAATTGGTAATGGCGTTAAGAGTTTGCGGAATCACCCGTTTTCGGCGTTGCTCCAGTTTTGTCAGGCCTCTAGCGGTCTGACTGGCCATGGTGGCGGTCAGACCGGCCATGCCTTGAGTGGTTTTTCTGGAATGGTGGCTGGTGGTCAGACCGGCCAGGGTGTCGGTTAGACCGGCTAGTGGAGCGGTCCTGACCTGGCTGGTTCGAGTCGGGCAAGCCACTTTAATGACTTTGGTTTTTGGAGCTAGACCAAAAATAGAGGGTGTAGGCAAGTGAGAGGGTTCTTTTGTACTTAGTCCCATAATTTTTGGAGCTTCCAGGGAAAAGTTCTATTCGATTGAAAATTCTAGAGAGGTTCGGATTTCCAGGGGTGGAATTTTGGCTAAGTCCTGTGGGCGGTCGAGGCCGGCCTTGTCTTTGGTGGTCGAGGCCGCCGATGGGCGATCAGACCAGCCAAGGGTGGCGGTCTGACCGGTTTTGGCTTGTTCGTCGGCCCGCGTGGTGACAACGTGTTCTTGTTAGGTCAAGTTCAGAGTTGTCATTGCATATGTGTTGCATGATGCATGTTTTGACTAACGTGGTTCAAGTCGTGAAGAACTTGTTCCCGAAAATGGTTTGTTGGTCTATTGCTGTGCAGGTGGCTTGCAGGTCTATGATGGTCAGTGGCGAGGTGGATCGACTAAGCTTGGAGAGCCGAGGTCCGAACGATCAAGGATCGGGTGGTCGAGGACTCAAGCGGGGCGCAGAATGGACTTGGATGACCAAACGGGCGGTTCGGTGCAACTGGTTGGATCAAGCGGCGTGGGAGTCGGTGCAAGTGCTATGGTACCGGTGGGATCCGGATGGGAGAGACTTGCCGACATGAAGCCGTTGATCAACTTACACGTGGCGAAGCATGGGATTGCTTCACGATCTATGGACTCGGTCTTTTGGAGAAGGATCGAGAAGGGGTATTTTGGTAATTTCACCAAATACCGCCTTGGTGACCTTTTGGCTAAACCGCGGCGCGAGTCGGCGCATGGTGAAACGGTTTAGGTCGATTGATGATGAAGACGGCGCTTTGAGATGCGTGCGTGTGTTAACCCATTTGTGTGTGGGGTCTAATGGGTGCCCTAATGGAATATTCTCTAGGATCTAGCCTCCACTATATAAGGGCTAAGTGCTGGTTGCACTTGGTAACTCTTGGCCATTTAGATAACCCTATTTTGTGTTTTAGGGTTTGGGATGAAAGGAGGAGAGCTAGGGTTCTAGAGAGGGATTGATTTGAGTGCTCAAGTGTTGAGCTTTGTCCTCCAAGTGGGAGTGGCTATAAATAATAATCATCCATCTATCCAAATCAATCCAACTAGATTTCACAAGATGAGTCTCTATTTCGTTCTTGTGTTCATCCTCTCTATTTGATGATTTTGTGCCTTTCCTTGATCCGGGAGTTTTTACTTGGTTTTTCCTCTTGATCTTGCTTGCTGGGATATGTGAGAACACATCTAGGTTCATTTTGATCATCAATCATCCACAAGCAAACTTTTGGATATAAGTTTTGGTTTTGCCCGGTTTTAGTAAAGAAATGGTGATTTTTGGGGTTTTGCTCTTGAGAGCTTTTGGCTTGATTCTTTCTGTGATTAAGAGTTCTAAGATGTATGGGAGACCATCCTTAGCCATCTTGGATTGATTCCTCCCACGAAATCATCTCAATCACCGTTTTCGCATTTGGCTCGGTTTTGAAGCACCCTTCGTTCAAACTGAAAAAGATAGAAACTTTGGCATGGATCTCTACAATCTTTGATTGGAATAGGTTCCTAATATCTTTAAGAAGGTGTGTCTCAAATTTCGTGGAGTTTGGCCTTACGGATCAAAAGTTAGACCGATTTGAGTTTCGGTTTTCGGGCTGCTGTGCTGATTTTGCTGTTCATCGTCAGGCTAGCAGTTAGACCGCCAATATCAGAGGTCAGACCGCCCCATGGAGAGGTCAGACCGTTGTTCTGAGAGGTGTGACCGCCCAACTCTCAGTGAATTGAGTTTTTGGTAATTTTGGTTGTTTTTCTTCGGGGTTTTGATTGGATTCAATACAAGTCTTCCACTGTGCTTGTATATTGATCTTCATAGCTTTTATAGCTATTGGATTGAAATTAGTATTGAATTTAATTAAGGTGAAAAAGGTGTTCGTGCTCCTATTCACCCCCCCTCTAGTCGTCTTTCTGGTCCTATAGGTCTTGCTCTTGGACTTCTTGGCTTTCTTATCCTTCTTTTTGCTACTCTCGTCTGCTTCTTGAGAATCTTTATCATCTCGATCGATGGTTCTATTCCACTCGACCGCTTCTGCAGCAGTTGCCTATCGGTCGGCCATCTCAAAAAGCTTGGCGACAGTAACTGGAAGATTTAAAGCGATGTTTTCTGTGATTCTTCTACTGCGAACTCCCTGCTTAAAGGCTCTAATAACGGAAGAGTCAGAAATACCAAGTATGGAATTGCGAACCTGACTGGAACGCCTGATGAACTAGCGCAAAGTATCGTGGGAGTTCTGCTTCATCCTGTGCAGGTCATCCTCCTTTCTGGGACGGTTGTAAGTGCCCTGGAAATTTGCCAGTTGTAGATCGCAGAGATGTTGCCACGAATAAATCGACTCCAGTGGCTGATTTAACAACCATGACCGAGCAGACCCTTCGAGCATAGTAGAAAGGTAGTTCGCCATGACGTGCTCTCCTTCTCCTGCTACTCGAACAACGGTCGTATAGATCTGAAGAAATTCGATGGGATTTTGTGACCCATCAAATTTCTCCATGTTCACAGGTCGAAACCGTGGCAGCCAGTGAACTGCTTGAAGGTTAAGCGAGAACGCCCGATATCCGATAATAATATCATGGCGTCTTTTTTGCAGGAAAGAAGGGTTGACATCACCAGGTGATCGTAGATGACGATACCCATTGGTAGATGGACCTGACTTATGATAGGCTTCAGTCCTACGAGGGTAATACTCATCGTATTCCATCGGTTGTTGCAAATTCCTATGTATAAGTAGTGAACGATTACCTTTACCTTCTCTAGGAGCTTGCCGATCGCCAGGTGTTCGAAGAACTTTCTTCGAGTGGAGTTATGATTAGGGGAGTGGCCAGACCTGTTGTCACGTTGCTCTCCATGAGGGGAGTTATTTGAACGACTGGTGTTTGATGGTGTTGCCGCGGTATGACTATCAGAATGATGTCGGCAAGTTTGCTCAAGTCTAACCATTGTGTCCTGACGCCTTCGTGCAATCTCTTCAGCGAAGAGGTCATAGCCTGGCGCTCGTCTAATCTTTTGAGTTGGATTCTCGAGTAGGTCATTTATTCTTTGAAGTTCTTGAGCTTGTTCCGACCGATATTGAATGCGCTCAAGTAAAGCACTCTAGGTCGCAATCCCCCTTCTCCTGATGGTCTCAGAATCATTCACATCTGGATTTGCTTGAGTCTGCCTCAGTGGAGAGCGATCATTTCTAGGATTTCTCCCACGCTCATAAATATGGTAATCCTGTTCATCGCCGGAGGCATCCTCGCCATCACCACGAGAGCCCAAAGTGAATGAGCGCCAAGAAGAATCCCCAGTTCTCCATTTCGGAGAGAGATTAGGATCTGAGGGGAGGACAAAAACCTCTTGGATATGATTTCCACTTATGCCTGAGTCCTCCTGACTTGAGTAGTAGTCAAACAACAATGCCTCGCGACTTGGAGCAACCCTCTCCAGGAGGGGGAATTCTGGATTATAATCGTCTTCGACTGAAGGTGAACCCTACGATGGTACAACCGAATCCGCAGGGAAAGCAGCCTCGACCACACACCTTGTGGGGGTAATTGAAGGGTGACGATCACCAGATGCTGGCTGAGTCCCGGAATGATGGATTCCAGGATTTGCTATGCCAGGTTGAACTGCCTCAGATGAACTCAAACATTTGGAGGGGAAACCCTTGCTATGCTCTGCACCTGTCTTAGTGTAGTTCTGATTATGGTCGGTTGGACCCTTACCCTCTGAGAAATCAGGTCCCTCACCTAGACGTAACGTTGTGGGGGATATAGATCCCTCATCAACTCTGTCTGGGGCATGGTCTCCTGGATCTGGTGAAAGGTCCCTGGAGGCGGCATAGCCATCGGACGAAACAATTGTCTGCTCGTAGGTCGAGCAGGCATCCATGTCAAGTTCTGCATAGTCGGCCAAATCGAACTAGTTCTCCTCGTTCCACTCCTACCATGGAAGCATTAGCGTTGAAAGAAAATCAAGAGAACTTGCTGAAAAGGATGGACCGGAAGATCCCCACGGACGACGTCAACTGTCGATGATCTAATATCGATCTTACAAATGAATATTCGGGGGTCTCCTAGAATCAAAACCACGAGAGAATGACACAGGGATTTTAGACAGGTTCAGGCCTTCTTCAAGGAGAATAACAACCCTACTCCTGTGTTCTTATATTGACTATCTGGATTACAATCAAGAAGAAACAGAATTATGTGTAATGTCTCCTCCTCTTGATCCTCTCCCCCTCTGTTTGCTGACTTAAGCCCTTATATATTGCATGTAGTGGTGATAGTTTCTCAAGGCCAAGAGGCGCCTCGTCGTTTGGTGTATCACACACGTTGATGGAAGTTATTGTGGGTTATGATACCACGTCACCTGGCAGTTACTATTAGAGATAGGGGCATAATGTAATTATTCCGGAGAATAACATCATGTATTAACTGCCCTGTGTTTTAAACGTAGCGCATAAAATTCCCTAATAGATTAGGCCTACATGTTTGTAGGCTTTATCAATTACAATGTGGTCGTAGCTAACCTGGTCGTAGAAAGTCCTACAACCACAAGGTGGTCGTAGAAAAGCTTACGACCACGATATGGTCGTAGAAAGACTTATGACCATGGAGTGGTCGTAAAAAGGTTTACGACCACCTAATTTACTTTCTCCCTTGTGGTCATTAAGGGGTATGCTTAAGAGCAGTATAAAGATATTGTTGTGTATAATAATAATTACAGATAAATAATTGAGGATTATTAGATCCTCGTCAATCTGTGATGCAAATAAGAGATGAAAACAAGATTCTCAACAAGTTGCAAAATACATTTACCTACTTTTAAAATCATGCTACAAGGAATTTGGTACATTGACTTAAAACCGTTTGCAAAACACATTTTTAAACTAAAGTCACATGCTACAAGGATTATGCATGAATCTCAACTATTTGCAAAACACATTCGCAAATATCGGCAATGAGCTAAAGAGAGCTAGAGCAAGCACTAAGAGCTATCAACACATGATATACTCAAACTACTAGTCATGACCCTTCTTAATAGTACGACAACCTGTACTAGCAATCTGGTCTCCACACCAAACACCGAGACTGGTAAAATGACTAAGAATCAAATCCTTAGCATATGCTAGTTATACATTTGCCTTGAGCATTCATCATGGAGTGATTACTTGATTACGAACATCTTCACTTCAAGTCTGGGATCTTAATCATCAACACATGATGATTTTCTTTAATCCGGGATCTTGTCTTGATGCTCATCAACACATGATGACATCTTTCATCTCGAGTTTTGACTTGATGATAGTCAACTTACGACACCACCCAAAGTCTTCATCATCATAAGACTCAACATGTTTTACCAACTTACGAAAAATGTTAGTTCACATGACGATTGACATTAATTACTAAAATACTCCATTAACATATAATGATGGGTCTAGATTCTTCAACTGATACAACGGTGAATACCTCACTTTTACGGGAGGTACCTGGGATCGAAGTGAGGGTTTTCATTCGCTGAGCTAGTGCAAGGTTAAAACTAGGTGATGTAAAGGTTTCAATGCGTGCTCTAGACTGCTTACCAAAGGATAGTGAGCGGTGGTATCAACAGATGCCAAATAAACTAGAGAATTCGTATGCAGTGGGTAAAGTTGTACACCTCTACAGAGTGTAAATCTATTTAAATAGCCGTTCTCGCGGTCATGAGCATGCTTTGTGCAGCCACATCGGATATAGTTTCTTCTTTTGCAAAACAGTTTCATCGGGAAAAGAACAGGATGTTTTGTTATCATTTGAATTGAGTGACATGTTTATAGCTGAGAATAAAAAGTTAATTGCAGCCAAGGAGGGTTGTTGTTGGTTATGTATTAAGTTATATACTTGTTGTTCCTTAAGTATTTAACTGCTCTTTGGAATTTCTGTTGCAAAAATACTGCATATTGATATTGCAAACAAAATTTGCTTAATGCTAAAAATAACTTGTAGTTAGAGCATCATCTCTTATTAGCCTTGCATATATATACAAATTTTGTGATACACTACAAGTCTTGTTGAGTACACAATGTACTTAATTTTGCTTAATTATTGTTCAGATGATGAGGACAACTAGTTACCAGACAACGTCTTTTTCGCTCTCGGTACCGGAGGTATGGGGACAGAACTTTCCAGATCTTATTCCTTGTCGGTTGCTTGAGGGTTTAGATGGACATGTTGCTGAACTTTTGCTTCTAAGTTATTATAATTCCGCTGTTACTTCTGATACTTAAGCTTTTATTTGGCCGGTCAACCCTTCTGATATAAACTTTATAATCGTTTAAGTTATGTACCCTATTTTTTTTCATGTTGTATGTATTTATGTATGAATGTGTAGGTCAATGTTATGGATATGTATACTAACTATTGATCATAAGACTAGTACAACACACACGAGAGCTTAAGGTATTCTACGCCTAGGTCGACACGACACTAGGTGGAGAGCTGCAACAGAGAGCGTGGGCCCACCACGTCAGTGCCGCGCCGGGTCCACGCCATGCGCAGTAACAGCATCCGTATAGCGGGAAAAAAAAGGGAGAGATATTCCAGAAGGAAAAAGATCCAACGCAGAAACAGCATCCGAGACGTGCCCGTCTATCCACGAGCACGAGGAGGAAGCCTTCTTCCTACCTTGCCGAGTCACGCCTCCAAAGCCTTCTTTCTCCACTCCAAAATCTCTCTCGCTTTGCTTCGCCGGAGGAGGAAGGGGAGCGGGAGGGGGATGGAGATCGACCGGGCGGTGCGGGCGAGCAGCGACCGCCGGCTGCGCACCAAGTACGACAACGCCGTCTACGTCGTCCAGCGAGCCTTCGCGCTCTACACGTATGCCGCCCTGCTCTCTCCCTGCCGGGGTTTGGTTGGCGCTCGCCAGTGGGGCGGCGCGTGCCGTGGGGTCTAGCTACTGATCCGGCGGAGAGATAGTCGCGGACTCGCGGGTAGCTGTAGGCATGTATCGGCCGAGAGATAGGCCCGTAGGAAGATCGAGTTGGGGCTTATTGTTAAGATCTCAAATTGCTTGGCGCTGCTGCAGTTTAGTTCCAATGCGCAATCTGTCTCTATTTGTACTCATGTTTTCCCTGCAGCAACGCAATTACATGTATTGAGGTGGTTGTTGCGTTAGCGTGCAATCGGTTTCATCTCCTCCTTTGCGTGTGTTATGGTGGCTGGAAAATCTGCTGGGATTTTAAGACTATCTAGGTGATTTAGAGTGGCTGGCGGAATAGCATAGTTTCGTTGCTAATCTTAAGTGATTGGCTCTCGGCTTGATTCCTCAACCACAAATTCTGTTGTCGGTTGCCTTAGACCACTGGTTGAAGTGGATGAGTTTCAACCTTTGTTCTGAAACAACGAAAAGTAGGTACATTGCTCTCGTGGCCGTTCAGTCAGGTTGTGTTTTGTATCTGATCTTATGCCAGTTCTGAGGAGCAAAGTATTAAGAGATTATTTTAGCGAGGTGTTAAGCTGTTGAATAATTTTCCAGTTGTCATTCGAGTTGTTAAGAGTAGCTGTAATCAAGTTTCTTTGATAACGAAAGGGGAATAAAATCAAACTGCATCCTTACGGAGTATGAAAACCCATGATGCATATCAAACATGTAGTCTTAACCTGAAGCTGTCCTTGTATGCAATCTTCTTTTAAAATTCCAACTAGTTGTATCTGTGTCAAATCTATGGCTAATCAACTGTCTTTCATTCTGCTCTGCATCATGAATGGGAGAGGGGGGTTCATGAGGCTCGAGAGATTGAATAGATAGGCCCCCACGAGTTGTTAATTCGCCGGGGTACAAGGTAGATGTTCTCAAAATGTATAATGATAGTTTTTTCTTGCAGAAGATCCTTTATTCTCCTTTTTGTGTTTTTTTATATATAAAAGGTTTTGAACTTTTACGTGTATCTGGGGGTGGGGTTGAGTGCCAATACTCATTATGAGTACTGAATACCATTACAGTCTGAATCCCATTATCAGCATTTTCACTGTACAGGTTTGAGGAAATTGCCTTCAGCTTTAATGGTGGGAAGGATTCAACCGTAATATCTTTATGTTCTCTTTTGCTCATCATCTGTTGTATGTTTAGTGATAATTAATACACCTTGACAAGTTTGACAAGATACCTCTGTTATGTATCAATAGGTACTCTTGCATTTACTTCGGGCTGGCTACTACCTTTACAAAACAAGTTCTGGTGATGGAGCCCAAAATGAATCTTTTCAAAACTGTCCTGTGCGTACCATCTATTTCGAGAGCCCTTGTGCTTTTCCTGAAATCAACTCATTCACTTATGAAACAGTCTCAACGTAAGAACTCACTAAGATTTGTTTTCCTTTGTTTATTTGCTATTCTTGAGAACTTAAATGAAAGATTCTTCATTCTATTCTTTCTTCTCCATACTTTGCAGTTATGATTTGCCATTGGAAACTATCCGGTCAGATTTCAAGTCTGGCCTAGAAGGCCTATTAAAAGAGAAGCCTACTAAAGCAATTTTCATTGGCACTAGAATTGGCGATCCAAATGCGGTAATTCTCTTGTTCCCTTGTTCTTCACATCTCCGTAGACCATGTGCAATACTTACGCCCATCTTTATTCACAATTCTGGATACTTATTGGTACCTCCACACCTATTAGTAATTCAGTTTGAAATTATAGGTTGGTCAAGAACAATTCTCTCCTAGTTCACCTGGCTGGCCTCCTTTTATGAGGGTGAATCCTATATTGGATTGGTCATACAGGTTTTTTTCTTCCTGATCATGTAACTAAATCAAAGCTTGCCTTTTATAGTATGCTAATTCAGATGCTAAGGAGCATTGTTTTCTGTGTCAGGGATGTTTGGTCTTTCCTCTTAACGTGTAAGGTCAAATACTGCAGCCTTTATGATCAAGGGTAGGTTCTTTTCCATGTTCAGACCTTCAGATGTATAATTGCCTGTATGCATACCATTTATTAGATGTTAGGTTTCTCGTCACCTGTGGCCTGTGGGTCATAATGTAATTTATCACGCCTTTGCTCTAAAAAAATCCTCTATAAAGGAAGTGTTTCCTCTTCCTTTTGATGGACATTTCTGTCACTTTATATGCTAGACTTAAACTAATTTTGTTAAGGCACCTGATAATTTAAGCCACTGCATAAGAACTCTTCTCTTTCATATAAACTTCCTATTTTATCTTACATTTTCACATACTTGTGCCGGTGTCAGGTATACTTCCATTGGGAGCATATATGATACTGTTCCAAATGCACTTCTTAGTGATTCATCAACTGGGAAAAGCTTTAGACCAGCATACATGCTATCAGATGGAAGGCTTGAAAGAGCTGGTAGAACAAAGAAGGCTAATCATAAAATGGAATCTAATTCTGTTTCAAGCAATGGCATGAACAATACTGAGGCAGAACAGATGATCTCATGCTCGGCTTCAATTATTGTAGTTGGTGATGAAATATTGTGAGTAATCTCTCGTACTTATATCTACAGATATAATCATTTAATGCTCAAGGTTCTTGCACTTGCGGTAGCTTTTTCTTGGTGGCAATGACACCCCTGGTCTTTTTTTAAAAAAAAAAACTTTGTGTCACACTTCTGCAGATTCCTTTTCTTCTTTGCCTTTGCCTTTTGGATAAATGCTAGAATTATATTTTATCAGTAGTCTGGACACTGCAGAGCAAATAAGATCAGCTATTTGTGTGTTTATACTTCTCCAGCTATTTGATACAAAACAGAGATTCATTTCTAGAAGAAAAAAAAGAGAGACTGGAATGAGGATTTTTTTAAAGTCTTTTTGTTTGCCTCCAGAGAATGCAACTTGATCATTTTAAGTCAATGCAAAGTGCAACCAGCCATCCCAAAGTCTAAAGTACATTGTTTATAGAATATATTTATTCCAGTAAGAGAACTTAGTGTTGCTATTTCATTTTGTACATGTTTCTTTAAAATTCATTGATTATCCTTGATTAATAATCAGACTTGGATGTCTTTGTGGAAATTGTCTCTTTATTAACATTTGTTTTATACATTTAATTGATATTTTATCCATTTTGATGCTTCAGGTTTGGCACAGTTGAGGATAAACTCGGTGCAGCCTTGTGCAAGAAGCTTCATGCAATTGGCTGGCGAATTTCTCATGTAGCGGTTGTTCGCAACGAAGTAAGATATTTCATGGATTGAGATAGTTGCATGTCCTACAATTTTGTGTGGTAGCTCAAATGGCCACAAATAGATTGCTGCAGTTTTGTTGTGAAATATACTATTTAGCTGCCAAGTTTGTCATTTTCCTGTCATGTAAACCTAATGGAGCATATATGTGATGACCTTGCAGATTGATTCTGTTGCTGAAGAAGTTGAACATTGTAAATCTACAGATGACATGGTTAGTTTCTGTAGGCTTTTAATTTTATTAAGTTTTTCAAGTTAGGTGTGTAATGGAATTCACATTGTATTTCAGGTATTTCTTTTCGGAGGACTTGGGCCTCTACATTCAGATGTTTCTTTGGCTGGTGTTGCAAAAGCATTTGGAGTACGTCTGGTGCGTCCATTAAAACTTTCTTGGTGCAAAAGGACTACTTGCAGTATTCCTTCACGTTTGGTGTTTTTTGGGGTATAAAGTCTCATTGTTCTAGTATTCTTTGGTGTATTTGCTGCATTTTGTTTAGTAGATAACAAAGAAAAGCTTGCGTGTTGACCTCTAGGGTTGCACTATCACAAGAAAATCATGTTGTGACAGCACTATGAAATGTAGAAACTCCTCAATGTGCATAGTCATGAATTGTTGGCATACACCAAGATGGCCAAATGGTCGCTTCATGAATTTCCTTCGAGAATGTCATTTCCTGGTATCAACTAACGTTTGCTTTGAATTTGCATAGGCTCCTGATGAAGAGTTTGAAGAGTATCTTAGTCAACTCATAGGAAACGATTACACTGGTGACCGAAATGAGGTAATCTGGACTTCCAATAATAATTCTTTGTATATCTATTAATTTGCATGCTTATTCTAGCAAAGTGCAAACTGCGGTATTATCATTTAACTCCTTTCTACTTCTTTTCCAGATGGCTTTGTTGCCAGAAGGTATTACTGAATTATTACATCACAAAACTCTGCCATTGCCATTGGTATGTTCTATTGTTTTGGTTCATCTGTTTTAGATCAATACTGAAAATACATATTTTTTTGGCTTTCGTAGGTGTTACAAATCAACCTCTCAGTTGTATTAGATGAATATTGTAGTATATATACTACATTACAAACCCTAGAGCTCATGGGCCTCGTGGGCCATATACACACATGGGCCATATACACATATACATAACACCCCCCTTCAAACTCAACATGGGCTAGGAGGATTTGAAACATTGAGTTTGGAGAGATGGAAGCGTTGTTGCTCTCGAGTTTGAGCTTTGGTGAAGAAATCAACGACTTGAATCTCAGAGGGCACATACTGAAGAGCGAGAATGTGTGAAAGATGCATCCACACCAATGTGCTTAGTCAGCTCATGCTTCACTGGATCGGTAGACATCTGTATAGCACTAGTGTTGTCACACAGAAGAGATGCAGGAGTACCGCATGACACACCAAGATCAACTAAAAGCCAACAAAGCCAAACAATCTCTGAAGTAGTAGTGGCCAACGCTCGAAGCTCAGCCTCAGCACTAGACCGTGAAACTGCAGTCTATTTCTTGGACTTCTAGGCAATAAGCGAATACCCAAGAAATATGCAATAGCCAGAGATAGATCGTCGATCAACAGGATCACTCGCCCAAGTTGAGTTAGAGTAAGCATGAAGCTGAAGCTAATTCGACCGAGAATAAAAGAGACAACGATCAATAGTCCCTCGTAGATAGCGTAACACACGTAGCAGGTGAGCATAGTGAACAGACATGGGAGCAGAAACAAACTGGCTAAGCACATGAACATAATGAGCAATATCAGGACGTGTCACGACAAGATAGACAAGACTCCCAACAATATGACGATAACGAGAAGGGCCTTCAAGCAAAGTGCCATCAGTAGGACGAAGCTGAAGATGAAGCTCCATAGGAGTAACAGCTATCCGACTGTCAATGAGACCAGAACGAGCAAGCAAATCCTGAATATAGCGCTGGTGAGATAGTAGCCATCATTTGTGCGAGTAAACTCAATCCCTAGAAAATAACGTAAAGGACCCAAATCCGACATAAAAAACTGCTCACTGAGCCGTTGCTTAACAAAAGCAATGTACTCCTTGTCATCTCCAGTAAAGTACATTGTCATCTCCAGTAATCAGCATGTCATCAACATAGAGTAAAAGCATAGTACGACCACGTGGAGATGTAGGAATAAACAATGCAGGATTATGATTACTCGGGAAGAAACCAGCAGCTAACACAACTAAAATGAACCGCTCAAACCAAGCACGAGGAGCCTGTTTGAGGCCATAAAGAGCACAATGAAGGTGACAAATATGACCAGCAGGAGCCACAACACCCTAGGGTGGTGTCATATAAACCTCCTCCTACAAGTGACTATGAAGAAAATCATTCTTCACATCCATCTGAGAGATAGTCCAAGAGCGGACAACAGCCACAGCAACAAGAGTGTGAACCGTTATCATATGAGCAACAGGAGCAAATGTCTCGTTATAACCACGACCATGTGCCTGCTGAAAACCACGAGCACCTAGTCGAGCCTTGTACCTCTCAACAGAGCCGTCATATTTGGTCTTAACTTTAAAAACCCACTTGCAAGTAATAGGAATAGCATGAGCAGGTAAAGGAACAAGATCCCATGTACTAGTACGATCCAAAGCAACTAACTCCTCAGCCATAGCTAACTACCACTCAGGATGAACAACAACCTCATGATAAGCGTGAGGCTCAGGCACAACAGCAGTAGAAAAAAAAACATATCTGTCAGGAGCAGCAATAGTAGTACGATCACAAAGCTCATACCGAGATGACGGTGCCAGTGGAGGATCATCAAAAAGAGTATCATCAGTACTAGCCATGCCATCAGAGGAGGAAACAGTAGGAGGCTGAGTATTAAGAGGAACCCTGGACCGACAAGTATAATGAAGAAGAAACGGTGATATAACTGAGGATGGAGAAGATGACTCCACAGAAAGAGCTGTATCAGACGAAACAATGGGTGGAAGGTAAAGAAAAGAGAGACTCAACGAGAGAGGACTGAGTAGTAGCGAATAAAAGTAGGGACGATCCTCAACAAAAGAAACATCACGAGAAATGCGCATATGCCGAGCAGAGGGATCATAACAACGATAGCCCTTATGCTCAAGACTATCCAAGAAAAACATACTCAACAGACCGAGCTGTTAACTTGGTGCGCTCACGAGGCGGAAGCAGAACATAGCAGGTACAACCAAAAACTCGAAGATGATCATACCGTGGGGGAGTAGAAAACAAGAGCTCTCCAGGACACTTTCCCGGAAGGCGAGAAGATGGCTGCATATTAATGAGCTAGACAGACGTAGAAACAGCCTCAGCCCAAAAATGTCGTGGAGCATGAGATGCAAGTAAAAGAGAACAAGCAGTCTTAATAAGATGATGATGTTTATGTCCAGCAACGCCATTCTGAGCATGGGCACCAGGACAGGAAAGCTGAGGAAGAGTTCCCTCAGCGGAGAGAAATTGACGAAAGGCATGCAACAAGTACTCCTCCCCTGAATCAGAGCGAAAAGTATGAACAGGAGTGGAAAACTGGGTGTGAACCATACAAGCAAAAGACTGATAAATGGACAAGAGTTGAGAATGATGTTTCATAAAATAAACCCAAGTGTATTGAGAATAATCGTCAATAAAAATTACATAATAGATATGACCACCTTTAGAAGAAAAAGGAGCAGGACCCCAAACATCAGAATGAACGAACTCAAAAGGACGACTAGACCGAGATGTACTGGTAGGATATGGGAGTTGCAGCTATTTACCACGCTTGCAACCTTTACAAACATAACTAGTGTCAACAATGACACGACCTAGGACACCCTGACAAGTTAATGTAGAAAGACGAGAGCAACACAAATGACCAAACCGATGATGCCACTGAGAAAAACTAACAGAGGCTGACGCAAGAACTAAAGATGCATGAGCGTAGGAAGATGAAAGACTCAGATGCTCAGAAAGTAGACCCTGAGAATCTCTAAGGCGATGGCCAGTACCAACAAGAACTCCTGTCCAATGATCCTGCACATAGCAAGTAGTCATCAAACCCAACGAAGTAGTGCATATCAGCAAGCTGACCAACAGACATAAGATTCATAGAAAACCGAGGTACAAATGACACATCGGGAACAGTAAAATGAGAAGCAGAGAGAGTGCCCTGATGAGTGACTGAACATGAGGTGCCATCAGCTATCTGTACATAGGAACCATCCATAACAGGTCGACATGATGCAAGATGAGACTTATCTGATGTGATATGAAAAGAAGCTTCAGAGTCCAAAACCCATAGAAGACTAGTACCTAACATGGAAGAAGAGGCTACAGCAAGACTGGCAGACCCACTAAGAGGGGCATCAGATGAAGACCGCTGCTGAACTTAGGTCTGAAGAGCCTGAAGCTGGGTCTGAAGCTGACCCAACTGAGTGACAGGAGCAGAATCCTCAACAGATGCAGGAGTGGTGGCAGCAACCGCAACACGACGACGACGATGAGATGCAGGTCGCAGCTCTAGATGGAGTCGGTAGCACCTTTGAACAGGATGACCAGGCTTCTTGCAGTGAGGGCATAAAGCCTGGTTAGATGTAGCATTAGGAAGTGAAACTGGTTGATAAGCCTCCCGACGAGGTGCCGCAAAAACAGACTGAGGTGGTGTCGATCCGAAGGACAGAGAACGAAGTCGAGTCTCCTCAGCAATCAACGCAGCAAGGGCCTCCTCCATGGTTGGAAGAACAACACGTCCCACGTCCCAGTGATTGAGCTCGAATAGACTCAAACTCTGGGCAAAGGCACATAACAAAAGTGAACATTAAATTCTACGCATCATGATCCGCCTTGCCTACATAGCCAGTACATGCAGCATAGGAAAGAGAAACCATGAAGGTCAACTGTCGTGAAATGCGAGTGAAAGAACTGTAGTACTCCTCAATAGACATCTCCTGCCGATGTAAATCATGAAGAGTTTGTAGAAGAGAAAATCGACGCACCGCATTGGTCTGCTCATAACGATGCTGAAGATACTCCCACATCTTGCGAGAACTTGGAAGATCAATGAAATCCATCCTGATTGAAATTTCAGCATTGTGACATAAGATACCATAACACGGTCATCAGCACTTCGCCATACAGCAGCCTCCTTCACATCAGTCATCTCAGTCGGAGGCTCCGCCATAATATATGAGAGAAGACCGATAGACCAAAGAAGCATGTGAACCGATGACTACCACTCACGATAATTCTAGCCATTCAGCTTGATGTCTGAGGCCAGAAGAGCACCTCTCATACCGAGAGAATGAGAAGCAGATTTACCATCATCCATTACACCAACTCTACAACCATACCGAGGTAGTGCAGAGAAATAGTGCCTCGTCCACAAACTGAAGCAGAGTAGTAGTAGTAGTAGTAGCAGAGCGAGCGAGCGAAACCTCCAGGCGCACGTGAAACCTCATCCAGGCGCGGGCGAGCGAAACTTCGTGCCGAGTGAAACTTCCAGGCGTGGGCGAGCGGGGCCTCAAGCGCAAGCGAGCCGGCGTCGGGGAAAACTCCAGGCGCGGGAGAGCAAAGCCTCCACCAACGAGCGGAGAGCCGGCGTCGGAGAAGACTCTAGGCGCTCGGATTCTCCAGGTGCGGGCCAGCACAGCCTCTTCCAGCGAGCGGAGAGCCGGTGTCAGGGAAGACTCAGGTGCGCGAGGGCGAGCAAGAGAAGAACCTCCAGGCGCAGGCGAGCGGAGAGGAGCCATGGACCGCGTCGCCTTACCACGGTGGAGAAGACGCACGGAGGCAAGAGCCGTTCGGCGGAAGGTAGAAGGCAGTGGCAAGCTCTGATACCATGTTACAAATCAACTCTCAATTGTATTAGATGAATACTGTAGTATATATACTACATTACAAACCTTAGAGCTCATGGGCCTCATGGGTCATATATACACATGGGCCATATACACATATACATAAATAACAGTAGGGATGTAGGTTCCCCAAAATTAGCATGTGACAGTGATATGGTACAACACTGAGGCAATAAGGGTAAAGTGCATACGCATCCTGGTTCAAAACCTCATTTTCTTGTTTCCACTGGGTAGGGTTTGGGCCCACATTTCAGTGAGACTGAGAGAACCCAGTGACAAAAATGATACTCAAAATGGCAAAAAGGAAATGAGGTTCAAACTCAGTGGTAAAAAGGGATTTTCTCTAGAAAAAAATATTTACCTTTATCTTAAAAGTTTAATGAGTATTCCTGAACAAAAACTATGGTGTCCAATTAGTAAGTGATAAGAAAATGCCTACCAATAGTTGTCAAGTGTGCTCAGTTGCTCACCTTGCATAAGTTTTTAAACTATGCTAGTTAATACTCTTTTTTTCTTTCTAATTTGCCTTATAGAAAACTGATTTCTATGCAGATCAAGTGCAAAAATGTGATCATTCTTGCTGCAACTAATGTGGATGAACTGGGCATGGAGTGGGATTGCCTTCTAGATACCCAAGAGAGTGGTTTAGCATGGGCAAAACCTTTCATGTCAAAACATCTCAACACTTCGCTCTCAGATGTATGTCTCTCTTTGTCATAATTAGATTTGTCTTTTTTTTTCTAAATCTGTTCCTGAAAACTGTTCTGCAACTTTTCGCCCGATATGACAGTTTCAAAACTAATCTTCATTGTCCATGCGGACCTTTTAGTAATTCGAACCTCTCAACATTTAAAATAGAAAAAAAATCAGATGTCTTCACTTTTCAGTAATCAATTTACCTCAAATCTCAATAATGTTGATTTTGATAAAAACATTATTTTAATGGCTGCTTCTTTTTGTTCTTCTAAGCATTTCACTATGTTTCTTTACCCTTACTTTGGGAATGACCCTATGATTCTAGTGGTACCTTTACGTCAGTTACAGCAGGATACTGGCACATTGGATAAACGTTACACATTCGCGAATTACATTTGTGTTTCACATCCAGTTTTCTTTTTATATATGAACGTGAACTTGCTTTGAGGCTAAGTTAAAGAAATCCTTTATTATTTATCTAATGTGAATTTGCTGCATGCTTGTTCAGGTGAAAATTGCCCCAGTGGTTGCAAAACTATGCTTAGAGTTTTCTGATGTTTACATAGGTATGATGGCTGTGGATATGAGGCTCCCATATAATTATTCGGTTATCAGCAAGGGAAATGGTTTTGTTATTTTTGTTGTGCCTTATGCGGGTTGTTTTTTATCAGGTCTTGTTTGATCGATTCGACGATTGTTGTTTTGGACATGCAGGGTCTCATCGGATCTCTAGAACTGGGCCTTTGGTCGTGAGTCTTATTGGAAAGGTATCAGTTTGAACTCTTTGCAGCAGACTCCTTTCATTCCTCAAAACAGCATAAACACTAGTATATTTAGAATTCCATTTGTGCGCCACTACTGTGAAATTTGGTTACTCCACTTTGTGAGCTCTTATAGAAAATACATTAAAGAAGGCAATAATTTATGTTGTTATACCTTTTTTTTCCAAAGCAAAACAATCTGTACGCACCAACCAATGTGCATACAGACAGAACCGATGACGGAAGTATACTGTTGAATCCTCCAGTTTCTCGAATGGATGACACAGACCTGATGCTTTCTACCAGTATGCTTGGCTCCCTCGACTTCGAGTACTATCTTTTACAGAATTCATTTTTCTTAATTTCAGGATAGCCAAAGGGTAGAAGGGGCTGCAGAGAAGCTGACAAGTAGCTTTGAAGGACAATTTTCCCAAGTTGACAATTGCAAATGATCTGTCAGAGTACACACTTCCATATTCCTCCCATATTCTTTCTGCTGGAAGTTCTGAAATTGTGCAGGACTGATGATGCATTGCGATGCTCAGATGCCTTGATCCAGCGACTGGAATAAACCGCTAAGACATACTCTGAAGCCAAATATTATTCAGGAAACATAGACATTTTGTACTAGAAGTTTAGAGGTGAATGACTGAACCAGTGAAGGTGCTGTGCCCTTCAGCTAATACAACGATGGTAGCTTTGCATGGCCGATATTTTGACCGGGCTAAGAGCACGTAATTATTTGTTGGAAATCAATTCAAAGTAGATTATGATTTGTAGCAATGCTTTATTGTTTGATTCAAGCATCTGCATTTGATTGATTTGTTGGAGCTCGTAGCATTGCTTCCTGAAACAAACGAAGATGCTGTAGGCATTGCAGAATTTCTTGCCCTCGGAAGATCATTCTGGTTGGGGCTGCACTGATAGTTGTTCCGTGATAGTAGACTAGTAGTTCTGCTCTCCTTTTTTTTTTTTGGGGCGGTCCTGAATCCGTTACTGACTTCTTGCATGGTTCCATACTTCCGTGATTATGGATTTTTACAGTAAGCACGTTATGTTTCTGTATTATTACCAAAGTGGACATTCTTTGAGTTAAAAATCACAACGAAACCCCCACAACATTACTAGTTTAGGGTTGATATGCGTGTAGAGCTCAGTACGTTCCATTGACCATCAAGCAATTCATTTTTCATTTTAATATTTGCAAGTTCAAACCCTACAAATTCGGGAAGATACCTAGTGCACTAGTGCACAAGCACCGGTGCACAAACTTGTAGTTTGTATTCAAGTTAGCATAAAAAAATCTGAAAAAAAAAATCTAAATGTACTCATGAAATTACTCTTCTTATATGTGAAATTACAAGTGAAAACTCACTCTACATTGAGAGTAACAAAAATGAGAATTTTCCAACAAATGACGAATCAGAGAAAAAAAAAGGACAAATATTACTATTCACAGCAAACTTATCTTTTTTATTTCTTATAACATACTTTGAATTTGAACTTCAAATTTCAAAGGGTGATACATCACACCATAGATTACATCTAGAATTTTTATGTGATTTGATGCACAAACCAAAAAAAAAAGTGCCCGTGTGCACCAAATGATGCTTGTGCAGTAGATATCTTGTTCAAGCGTACTTTTTAAGCATAAGTCAAGCATAACCGCTACCCTCAGTCCACAAATATATGTCGTTTTGAATGATAGTACAGTAGCCAAAATTTATGCATAATATATCGAAGATATTAAAAAATGTTGAAATAATGATATATTGCACCAGCCAGGGCGGAGCCAGCACTTGGCCTGGGCCTTGGGCTGGCCTGCTGTGCTTTGGCCCAAGTTGCTAGCTACTTGGTGGATTTTAACATTTTTAGGTGCAAGTTTTTGCTGGGCCTCGGGCCATGGCCCGAGAGGCCCGAGGCTCAGCTCCGCCCCTGGCACCAACTTATAAATCATTATCTCTTTGTAGAAGGTTGAGTGCAAACTGAGCTTAATAGTTGTGCCACATCATCAGATAAAATGGTAACAATATGATTTACCAAGCGATACTTATTCGGTTTTTCCTTGAAGTAATATTAAACATTTCTTGAGTTGGAATAGGTTTCGCGTTAAGCTAGGTTGGGCTTGGGCAAGGCTGCGCCTTGGTAAAGTTTGGCACAAGTTGGGCTTGGATCAGGCTAGGGTTTGAGAAATTTTACCTAGGTTTGATTATGCTTACGGTAGGTCCAAACTTGGACAAATTCAAATGATGATGGCCGCGCTATAATATCCAAAATTATGCACAATTAAAAAAACGTTGGTGTGGAGGGATAAGACTTATTCCCCCCCACACAATGTATTTAAGAAGAGATGATTCGAACCTACGTTAGCTAGCTCACCACCCATGGTGCCAACTAATTGACCTAGGAGGCTGCTCTAATTATGCACAATTGAATGTGTTTTTATCTATTTCCTGTTGAAAATGTAGTTATCCTTTATGTCTTGCCCTTCCTACGACTAAGAGATTACATACAGGGGCGTGGCCCGCACCCTGCGTGCGGCCTGGCAGCCCACGCTCCCCCCGCGCTACGCGCGGTTAGCTAGCGTCCCGTCTCCCACTCGAGGTCGGCAGTAAAACCCTCACATGCGCGTCCAAAACGGTAGTAAACCCTCACGCGCGCCAGCGCCCTGCCTCCCGCTGGAAGTTTGAAAAACGACATTACTGTAATATGTAACACCTATTACTGTAAAATGTAATACCTATTACTGTTTGATAACATGTATTTACTATTTGTTACGCAAAAGTTCTTTTTCAGTAATCATATGTTTTACTGTAAAATATAACACCTATTACAGTTAGTTACAAATGTACTTACTCGATATTAGTCATAAACACACAAAAAACTACTTTGGTTTGATGAACATCCTATACTTCTCTAGTGCTTTAGGGAGGGGCTTGACACTCTTGCCCTTGTGGAACAACATATAGAACATCATCTGGGCCCTATACTCGTTCCCCTTCTCCTATATACACATGGTAAGAAAAAAAGCCGCGTGTGAGACACTATACATCTCAATTACTTCATAACGAAGAAAGTGCAGTCATTCTCTAGGACCTGCTTCAGCGTCGCCATGCTATGCACCCTCCATTTCACGACCATCAGGAGTTTCCCACTGGTCATGGCCTGTAGGGCTGCGCACAGGCGAGGGATGATCCTCTTCCTCACTGGGTCATGATGGTATATTACTTTTGTGCCCTTCTGCTTGTAATCGTTGGAGTCCAGCACTTCCATGCGCTTCTGTGCTATGTTCAAGCAGTAAACAGACCAGTGATGATTGTGTAAAACTAGAGGAAGAGCTGCAAAATGAGTATAAAAACCCATAAAAAGATTACTTATCAGCTTTACTGTAATTTAAAAATGTAATTTACTGGACCATGAAAGATAATTACTGGATACGCGTCGGATAGACAGTAAATTACTTACTAGCTTTACTATGATGTCATAGGACGAAGCAAAGCGACTAGAGGGGGTGAATAGGAGCTCAATCAAATTTTCTTTTAAAGATTGGATTCAACATATATTTCACTCCAATAGCTATGAGAGCTATGAAGATCAATAGATAAGCACAATGAAAGACTTATGTTGAATCCACTACAAACCCCCAAGCATAGCAATCAACAAACACAAAGATGTGCTGAAGAAACAAAAATCGGTACAACCCTGAGCAAGCAGGCGGTTGTACCAATGTTGACCTGGCAAGTAGGCAAGCAGGCGGTTGTACCAATGTTAGAATTACAACAAGTAGGCAAGCAGGCGGTTGTACCAATTTCCCTGGAACAGTCCAACAACGAAAACTAAAATTGGCACAATTTTTGATCCACTTGGTCAAACTCTACGAAATTTGAAACATATCTTCTCTAGGAGGTTAGGAACCTATTCCAATCAAATATTGAGTAGATCCACGTCAAAGTTCCAACCTTTTTCTATTTGAACGAAGATTGTTTCAAAAACCGAGTCAAAATCGAAATATGATCTAAAGACTTGCTCGTGGGTGATTAATGATCAAGATGATCCTAGATGGGTTCCCACATGTCACAGCAAGTTAGATCAAGGCAAAAAACCAAGAGAAAACTCGCAGATCAAGAAAAGCCCCAAAATCATCAAATAGAAAGGAAGAACACAAAAGGACTCATCTTGTGAAATCTGGTTGGATTGATTTGAGATAGATGATTGTTGTTTACAGCCACTCCATCTAGGAGAACAAAGCTCACCACGTGAGCACACACTCAATCCAAACCCTAGAAACCCTAGCTCTCCTCTTTTCTCCACAAAACCCTAAAACCAAAATAGGGCATCTCAAATGAGGGCTTTGGCTCAAGCAGTAGCCTGGTGCACACAACACGCCTCTATTTATATGTAGGCTAACATCTAGGGAATATTCCATTAGGGCACCTATTAAGCCCACACACACAAACGGGTTAACACACGCACGCTTCTCAAAGCGCTGTCTTCATCATCGATTGACCTA
This sequence comes from Phyllostachys edulis, assembly GCA_036346405.1. NCBI lineage: Eukaryota > Viridiplantae > Streptophyta > Magnoliopsida > Poales > Poaceae > Phyllostachys > Phyllostachys edulis. The sequence goes on from CM070546.1 coordinate 103,705,663, forward strand.
AACCGCTTCACCATGCGCCGACTCGCGCCGCGGTTTAGCCAAAAGGTCACCAAGGCGGTATTTGGTGAAATTACCAAAATACCCCTTCTCGATCATTCTCCAAAAGACCGAGTCCACAGATCATGAAGCAATCCCATGCTTCGCCACGTGTAGGTTGATCAACGGCTCCATGTCGGCAAGTCTCCCCCGTCCGGATCCCACCGGCACCATAGCACTTGCACCGACTCCCGCACCGTTTGATCCAACTAGCTGCACCGAACCGCCCGTTCGGTCATCCATGTCCATTCTGCGCCCCGCTTCAGTCCTCTGACCTCACCCGGCATCCATGATCGTTCTGGACCTCAGCTCTCCAAGCTTAGTCCCGATCCTCCTCGCCGTTGACCATCATTGACCTGCAAGCCACCTCCACAGCAATAGACCAAGAAATCGTTTTCGGGAACAAGTTCTTCACAACTTGACCCACGTTAACCAAAACATGCATCATGCAACACCTATGCAATGAGACCCATGAACTTGATCTAACCCAAAACCATTTCTCCAAAATGGCCGAACTTCAAAACAGAATCGGTACTACCGCCATGAAAGGCCCAAGGCCCGGTACTACCGCACCGCAGTCGTACCGCTCATATACCTGCGGTCGTACCGCTTCTCAAGGAAATCCAAAACTCTCCAAAACAACTCCTCTGGAAAAACCATACCGCTCACACGCGGTCATTCCGCCATGCAGTACTACCGCCAACCAAATCGCGGTTGTACCACTCCAGAGGAACACCAAAGTCACAGAGACACCTTCTCTGGAATTTTGCAACCGCCATGCAAATTTCGGTATCACCGCATCGCGGTAGTACCGCCACTTTCCCTGCGGTACTACCGCTCCACTGAAACACACAAAATCCTTAGAACCGAATGCCCTACCACGTGGATGACTCAAATTGACGTGACCGATCGGACCCCTTGACTTGCAGTAGCACCGCTCCAAACTCGCGGTCATACCGCACTGCAGTAACACCGTTCCCAACAAGCCGGTATTACCGATTCCTGAGGAAACCCAAGTTCCAAAAACATGTCTTCGGAAATTTTCATACCACCAACAAACTTGTGGTAGAACCGACCTACGGTAGTACCGCAGCTTCAACGCTGGTACTACCGATTTTACTAACACTTGCTGAAAACTCCAGATTTCAACAAACCTTCAACACTATTGCCAATTGTCTCATCACCTAAGATCATGAGCATGTCCCCATGACATCCACAATCTCCCCCTTGATGAACACATTGGTAATTTCCAAAAATGTAAGTTTGAAGGTTTGAAAGGAAAAGAAACTTTACGTTTTAGCGCAAAGGCACAACTTGAACCATAAGCAAGAGAAAGCCATGGAAATGATCAAGTTGGCTTCAGAATAGATTCAGCAAGTGACACACGGCAAAAGAAGCAAGAAAAGCTTCAATTTCCAGAGAAGAGTCAAAATCTCACTTAAGGTCCATATGAAAGAACAATTGTTCTACTTGACCTTTAATCATGGTGAGTCTCAAGAATTGCAATTCAGATTCAGAAAAGACAATAAGATCAAAAGAATGCAATTTAAATGCTCCCCCTCACTATGATCACCATTTTACAAGAGAAATTTTTAAAATTTTCATTTTCTTCAAAAAGCTCCTAACATCTCCCCTTTACAAAACTTCTCTCCCTTAACATCCAGAAAGCTCTTTTTCACATTTTTGCCTAAAACTTCACCCCCCTTTGACAATGGATCCATCAAGGAATTATCCCTTCCTCTCATCTAGAGATGACAAATGCACAAGCAAGGAAGAAGCATAAGAAAGAGCATGCATGAAATGCAATGGAGAGGCTTTATTTTTTTTAATTTTCAATTTTTAGACGAAAGAAGCTTTGGATATTACCCAAAAGAATAGGCTAGTATTTCTATTATCACGCAAAGCATATCAAGCCTAACACAGCAAGCAAGATCATGTTAAGACATATTTAGCAAAGCTAGGCTAAAGAGCTCAATATATCACATGTTGTTGGATTAAATTAAGCAATGCTTCAAAATTAGCAAGTTCAATAACAAGTATCCTAAAGTGATAATGGTCTTGTCAGAATGTCAATGTGAGATCAAGAAGCTAGCAAAGGCCATCTAGGAGACAAAAATTCCTAAAATGAATCATTTTGCTCAAGTTTTTTGTCAAAAGCCCAATTTTCAACTATTTTTCATTTGCAATGAATATTCAAGTTGATTAAAGGTCTATCTTAGTAAAGAAGATCCTGGACTAGGAGCCATCCACAATCTCTTCCTAAGCTTCAACCAGATTTGACAAATTGCTTTTTAGCCATGTGCTAGATCTCAAGCCTTGCCGCGACCATCCCAAGCAACAAAAGCTTAAAAGAGTGGTTTAGGTCATCCAAAACTCCCCCTGAGTTCATGCCTAGTGCAATGGCAAGCCGTCTCATGAGAAAGAATTGGTGAGATCAGTTTTTTCACACAAAAAGAGATCATTTTTTATTTTGCACAAATGCTATTTTAGATTCTTTAAAGGAACAAAAAGCTCAAAGATGATCAATTCTAGATTCCAGAGCTAACAAAGCAATTTTGACAGGGCCAATGTCACAAAAGCATCACTAATTGTACAACTAGCTAAAAGATCCACAAATTGCAATTTTCAGTTCAGGTTATTTAAAAGTTATAGCTCAATTAGCAAAAACATTGCTGCACATGTTAAAGCATGATAATTCTAGCAAGTCAAAGAACTAGACCCACTCTTGAGCAAGAATTGAAATACTAAAGCTCAAGAGGGTAATAAGCAAAGCTTCATTAATTTAAAAGACAAAAGTGGTAAAGCTTATATTACAATGCATCTTTTTGATATTTTCATATATATGCAATATGATACAATGAGATGCACAAAAGACTTAAAAGCCTAACAAGATCAAAAAGATCAAAAGGATCCGAAGAAGATACTACTTGAAAAAGGTATCAGAAAAGATCCATAAAAATTCAAATGAATAAGGAAAGTTCAGAAAAGAACTAACTCCCCCTCAAACCAACCCATAGGGATAAATTATCCCTAACTCGCTTTTCAAGATGGTAAACCTTGTTGGGTCTAAAAGCTTTGAGAGGAGATCTGCCAATTTTGCCTTGGACTCCACAAAAACTAGCACAGAGACTTCAAATACCACATGATTTCTAGGGAAAGCAACTCGAAAAGCTAGGGAGCGAAACACCAACACTAAAAAGCTTACAAGTAGCTCAAAACCTGCTAAGACTAGTGATTGGGAGACAAACTCGACCTAGGCTGTGAGAAGAGTGCATCCTAGCAACCATGGGATAAGAAGAGTGTCTAGAAAGGACACGTGCTAGAACAGAGCCTCCTATCTACCCTGAACTCAACAAGCCCAACACCTGATACGAACCAGATGCTATGCAAGGTAGACTAGGGATACCATACACAAATGTAAGGTATAGAAGCTCGAACCTGAGTTGCACTGCTTGGCAGTGAGATGTAGTCATGATGAATGAAGATCCATTCCTAGCATGGTTTGAAGCTTCAGAAAGTAGTTGCGCTCACCCATCATCCTCATCTCAAATTCCTTCGTCTCCAAGAAGTGATAGCCATCATTGAATGACATATGAAGAAGAACCAATAGCTTGAAATCATGAACCACATGTTCTTCTTCTCAACTGAAAAGACTACACCAAAGAGACAGAAGAAGTCTATGCCTTGGTACTGGGTTAGTGAGACATTATCTAGGGAAACAGTACCAAGACACATGACTAGCAAGAATAGCAGCACATGATCCAAGCTCATGAAAGCATATAATCAACAATTTAAGACATGAGCATGGAGATAGACAAATCAATTGCAGCACATGCTATCCAAGATATGACAAAGCTCAAACTATCCTTAGTCCACAATAAGGCATAGGAGCAAACAAACACGCACATAGCATATCACACATCATATATACAGTCAAAGGTAAAGCATACTAGTGAAAGCTATAGGAAGGCTCATGCATCTACAATTAACAGTAAGGCACAATAACCATGTAAGCATAAAGCATGTTATAGAACAAATCATGGATAATGTATGCTAACATGGATATAGAGTAAGCAAGTGGATACATAAGGCACTAATCAACACAAGCAAGATAATAAATGTACAAAACAGCACAAGCTCATGTTGACAAAACCAAGCTCATACAACCATGGAAATAATGAACAACAATATAATACATGGATATATAAGCAAGGTAGTAACAAAGGCATGATAAAGGATATCAAAAGAGTAACACGTGCTAATATGATACAAGTGAGCATAAAAACAAGCACAACATGCCAAGTATGAATAATCATGAAAGTAAATGCATGAAGGTATAAGATAGCTCACAAAACAGGTGAAGGCGCCGATCATAAAAGCATATGCCTCTTGGAGGCCATTATGAGGGTGGAGAACCATCAAGTGTCCCGATCACATGATGAAGCAAAAGATCAGAACATTTTAAGTCCATGTTCTCCAACCCGCGTTCCCGGTACCTACACATGAGAAAGGCAAGGTGTCCAAGTCTTGGATCCTGAAGGGTTAGAGAGCAAATACTTGGGAACCCGTTTTCGGTTTTTTTTTTGCAATAGAAAAAGCTATCACATACGGTTCTAAACAAGAACCGTCTGTGAAAAAGCTATCACAGAAGGTTCTGAATAAGAACCGTCTGTGATAATCAATTATCACATACGGTTCTTCTTCAGAACCGTTTGTGATAGCTTTTTTTACAGACGGTTCTTGTTTTGAACTGTCTGTGATATCTTTTTCATAGACGATTAAAAAACCGTCTGTGATGACCCCATATCATCACAGACAGATAAAATCAGACGGTTCAAAAACCATCTGTGATGACGATTCCGAGCCGTCTGTGATGACCCTTTGTGTAGTAGTGACCACTCGTGCTGAAACTTTTAGGGTTGTGCCTCTAACGATCGAATTTGTTTGTGGGGGGGGGGGTATAAATACCCCTCCACCAATTCAAGGACAAGATAGAGAGACCTCATTTAACATCCTTGAGCTAAGAGCATACTCTCTACACCTCATATACACTTGTTGCATTCATTGTAAGGTTGTTGAGAAAAATTCAAGTGCATTCATTTCTAGATTGATCCTTAGCACTTGATTGCCATCAAGCGAAGATTGTGGTTCTTTACTCTTGGTGTTTGCTGACACCTAGACGGCTTGGCAGGAGTTTGCGCGGTGATCTCTTCAAGGATATTGTGAAGAGGCCCGGCGCTAAATTGTGAGCGGTTCGGTGTTCGCTATCTCTGGAGCGAAGGAAGAACAATTGCTAGTGAAATTGAGGAGCAAGGCTTATTTCGTAGAGCCGGTCCAAGTTGCTTAGGCTTTTCTCAACGTGGACTAGTGAAGACCAGCAAGTCTTCGATATCACGGCAAAACATAGCGAGTCATCATTTGGTTATTTCTTTGCCTCTACTTTCCGCATTTATATTTCTAGCAAATTGAGATTGTCTTATTTAGTCGTGCTAGAGATATATTTGTAGAGTCTTGTCTTGTGGTCTAACATTCAGGCTGGCTATAGAATAGGTTAAAGAACTCAGCCTTCAGGTTCTCTTCTGGCTTTCAAACTGCTTTGACTTTAACAGAACTGCTCTTCTAAACACTTACGGAACAACGTCTTGCTTCTTGATGAACTTCTCGCTCCAACGAAAACTTGACAGACTGGCTCTTGGCAGGAAGGCATCTTGAAACTCGATTGCTTCTAACAGGGCTGCTTGATCGGTGCTCACAGACACCTCTGGAGTTGGGGAGATCTTGCTGTTGACTGGTAACTCAGGTTGACAACTAACTCTTCTTCTGAGCTTCGGAATCTGAACAGACTGACGCATCTCTATCACCTCTGTCGTACAATCCTTAACACAGATCTTCAACAAGTATCTGGAGGATGAACATGGCTGCGAGGGTGATAATCTGCATAATCCGCGTAGCTTTTTGCTTGAACTAAGCTACTTACAATCCCTTTAGGACTAAAGACTCTTGGTCTTCTGTTTCATGACTAATGCAAAATACACATTCTTTGCGAGCTGATTTGCTTCTAGCTGAGCAATGACTTACGATCCACCACTGCGAATTTCAGATGGTGACAACTGTGAACTGGCCGACAACTGGTGTTGTAGAGAAACTCTGCACACAACACTTACTTGCTCGATCTGGTACCATGAGTTAAGGCACAACTCCTTTATCTGTTTCAATCTGTCCACTAGTTCAGGCGGTACATCATACTGAATCGAAACGAGCATCCAAGGCTTCATACACACTCGATCGCTAACACAAGGTAAACTGGGATCCTCGGTCTAACACTAACTTTTTTGGCACATCGTGCAAACTAACCATCTCCGTTGATCTGACATTATACTAATTTTGGCGAATACCATCTTTGTCGTATACAACCTTTCTAGTATATCACTCTGCTAAACGATCTTCAAACTCAGTGGTATTAATAGGAATGAAGCGGCAGATTTCTTTGACACAACTATTTGGTCAAGTCTGATTTTTCAGCATCGGTTTGAACACTGGGGTTCAACAGATATCCTTCTACACTGACTCAAGACTCACTTCTGGATTTCACAAGTAACTTTAGCTGACTGATCAACAGATTCTTGTGGTAGCTATTTTGATTCGATACATCTGCCACTATACTGATTTGTCCTAAGAAAATGGACTTTGACATCATGGTTCACAATCCACTAACCATCTTTGTCTCTTTACGACAGCAAACTTTGAATTACGACTAGGATAATTCACTGCTTGCAACTTCAGTTGTTAGGAAGTGCTGGCGGAACTTCTTAACACACAAATTCTTGGATGTTCCGTGATAAAAGCTATCAAGGTTCTTTCTGGTATCTGGCAGTACGAACACTGAAGCAGTGATCGATCTCTTCTGAAATTCTCACAAACTCAACTCACTTCTGATGATCTGGCGAACTTGTCCTTTTACAATGACAAGGGGTCTTGGCTATCCTGAAATGACTATCTCACTTATCTTCAACTGACACTGTCTTGTTTACAAACGATCCTGAGGAAAACTGAAATTCTTACTCAAAACTCAAACAAGCTGACTCTGAGGTCCCGAAGATTAGCTCCTGGATAAACTTAAATTCTCGCACATCTTGTGCTAACCATTCATCATAACAGCTCACATTGGTGCTTGACAATGGAAGAACTTGATTTGACACTGCCTATATCCAAGAAAATCATCTGATCTGCTCTATCATATCTACAAACTTTTTTAACAACTTTTGTCATAGTTCATCTCTGACGTAATTCCTTCTCACACTGGTTGATCCTGGGTGCCAAGTCAAAGACAAACTTGACTTCTAATACTGTTGCATGCTGTATAGATCATTTGTAATGACAATTGCATACTCTCTTGCGGATATGGATATTATCTAATGGTTAGATTCTTCAACCATTTATGGTTATCTCATTGCTATGCAAAATGATGAGTTGGAATTCAACATCACATTCTATTATTACGGCTCTACAGCCTTCAAACAACATGATGCAAAACTTGATTACTCGACTTGCAATGGCATATGCTTAGAAAGGTATCCAATTATTTTAATACCCAACAGTTCCTTTTTCTTTGTAACTTGCATACAAAGATGTCCACATTTTTGGCTCTCCAACAAAGGAAAAGTTACATTGATTCGTTGACTTTATTCCCACAAATGGAAACATGGCACTGCATAATCTGGTATCACCAATCTATGCTTCCTTGGTAACATCATAATCCAAACGTCTCTTCTTTGACTGCTTCGCTGGACACACGGATCCTGGTGCGTTACCACCTACTCTGGGAGTTACCATCTTGACTGACACAACTTCTGGCATTCTTGCATCTGGAGTGAGTGACTGGTTTCTCTAAGGACACTGGCGGACGTAGTGACCTTTTCCACGACAATTGTAGCATAAACGTGTCGAATCTCGCGACTTTTCTGATGAGACTATGGCAGAACGATTATCCTTCTTGAAGGTTGAAGCTTGACACTTTGCAGGGCATTTGTTGGCATAGTGGTCTTGCTTACCACACTCGAAACACCCTCCTGACGATACTGGTTTGCTTCTCTTTTGAGGTGGGTTGCCAAGGTCAACATTCTGCTTTTGTGATTCTTTAGCTAACCTATCTTGCACTGATAATGGTTTGCCTTCTTTTGCTAATGTTTTGGCAGCGGCTCGGAAGTTTTGTCGCTGACGTTGTGTTATAGAAGTCAACACTGAATACATGGGGCACTGACTCAAACAATGATCATCGCCTTCACATAAGAAACATGTGATCTTCCTCATTGGACATTCTCCAACGGAATGGTTTCCTTCGCAACTAGAATAATTGATATTATGCTCATCGGCGCTATGACCTATTTCTCTACAACGGATACATGCACCATCTTCTAACTTATCTGGTTAGCAGCACTTCAAATGTCAACGGCTAGATTTGGTGTAGGATGTCGGGATATCAGGTTTCTCTTGATCACTCTTGCTTGATGTCGCATTCTGTTGATGAAAAACAGTGGTGAACTCTGACCAGGTGATGGACTGCTTGTCGTGACGGGCGGGGCAAAAATTTTCCCACCAATCTAATGCAACTCCTAATTGATGAGCATCATAGGAAACTTTCTCATTATCGTTGCATTGTACAATAGTTAGCTTTTCTTCTATGGTGCGAATCCAAGATTCTATATCCTTGAGTACGGTTGATCCTTCAAAGACAGGCGGCTTAGTCATCATGAACTTCACAAACTTGAACTAAGGGCATGCCGTTGGGATGGCAACGAGTTGTGCATCATTGCAGAGGTTAGTACTGTCCAACGGTTGCATTGTCGCTGGCACGAGCTGGTTCTGGGTGGCAGGGAACTAGCTCGAGTTCTAAGGTGTGACTACTGGCACTAGAGATAACTGTTGGTTAACGTCTGCTCTGGTACTGACACTAGCGATGGTACGACGGCATGCTTGGTTATTCTGATTCATCAAATTGACTAAAGTAGCGGTGGTCTGATTCTACTGTGTCATCATGTTGTTTATGTTCCGCATCATCGCGTTCATGAATTGAGTCTGAGCTACCAAGAATTGTTCCATGACTGGATCTGCTACACCTGATACTGGCAACTGTTCACTAGAGTTGACGGGATCTGAGTTGACACAGACTGTTTCAAGATTACTGACAAGGTTGGCTTCACTAGGGTTCTTCATCTGCTGGCTGACCAGGGCTAATAGATGAGAGAGAAAAGCATAAGGTAAGAGAAGACAATCTACTAAGGGGAGCAGGTTTAACCTAAGGAACACCAAAGAACACAAATAGCTGGAAAGCTATTAAGACGCATAAACTCACAGGCAACTACACATAGAAGAAGGAAAACAAGAATCTACTCGTCTAGTCGATTAAACTCTAACTTAATTGGGCGACTTGGCTCAACACATGGGAGGAACCAACGCTGATTTATCCTATATGGCTGGCCTGAAGAAAACTCGAACTGGTCACGATCTTCATCAATGTTGACTGCTTGCGATCCTTGCATGCGAATCTCGGAGATGGACAAGGGCAACATACAACTCCTTCTTGGGCTTCAACTCTTGCGACGAAGTTGTCTTGAACACATGTCGATGCGTTGTTGTTGGTTGCATGGTCTTTGAAGAATTGCTCAAAACAGCTCTTGGGCATCCACCGAGACATTTGGTATAGATAACGACAACTATAGAAGTTATGAGGGAAGCGAGTGCAATTTAATACTCAAAATGGTGATGAAGAATATAGACGAGAAAGGAATAGAATGGAAGAGTATAGAAGCTAGACAAGATGAGAATAGCATATCATTGAGGTTTTCCATTTGTAAAATAAGTTTTGAACTTTTCCTTAAAAACGGACATTCTAACTAAGGTCACGACCTACAGTCGATATGGCTCTAATACCACCTCTGTCGGGACCCAAAAAAGCAATTCTAGACCCTCTGTGTATACTGCACTAGTCCAGGATCACGCTAGTGCACACAGTGGCAATATCGATGAAATATCATTTCCATATACAAAGATGACTAATAAATATACAAATAACAATAAATATTAGAGTAAAGAGCTTAAGGTCAAAGCTTACAATTAATGCCTCAGAAGGCAAATAGCTCAATGAAGTCATAATGAACGTAACGGAATAACCGGTCTGACCCATCCATATGCCCACGGCCAATCGGCTGGGTAGCTCGACCTAGTTCTCCACGATCCTTGAAGTAGACCTTGTTGACTGATGATTCCTTCACTTCTGTTGATTTATTATAGCAAGTATGAGTACACAACCGTACTCACAAACCATACCACAGAATGTAATGTATAGATGATGGCTTATTCCAAAGGAATGGCTTCTGTGATTATTTTGCAGAAATGCAACACTTGCAATTTGAATATGAATAATATATTGAAAACATAATTAAAAAAAACAATATTAAGTTTTATCATTTGTTTTCACAAAGACACACAGCCTAATCAAATTATTCACACAGCCATATAACTTAGATCACACAGCTCCCTTCCCAAGGTTTTTATGAAAATCTACCCCTCGTGTGAAATCCCCAAGCATGTCCATGACGTGTGCAATCAACTGGATAAGAGCTGATCACAACAAAACTTTCCAGAAACTTCATCTCAAGCATTGATACTCCCGTTGTGCTTTGTCGTCATACCAAACTATACACAGTGGATGGTACGACACACACCGTTGGACAGGGAAGCGGCGAACCGTCCCGCGATATGACTACTTGGTAGCACACCTCCACCCAATCAACACAGTCTAACCTACTACCTGAGTAGCAATGTCAAGAATCTATAACTTACTAAGTTAGGCCCGTCCCATCAGGCATGTGGTTGTACAAAAGGCCCAGTTCAATGGCGCACAAAGTTAAGTCCTTAATTGACCAAGGCAAGACTTCCAATTTATAACAACAAACCCTATGCACATAGTGTATTATTCCCATGCACACAGACCCACCAAAAGCATCACACAGTACCAGTTGCCTCCGTCTAAATCCTTTCACATCCTGTTGGTTAAGTGCAACACATGCCATCAACAAGTAATAGCACATAGTGCACACAGTTTTATGACTTAGTTACATAATCACTTAGTCAAGTTTATAATTGCAATTTACATAAAATGATGACTCGTGGCATAGCTAAGCAGACTAATGGTATCTAACCAACCCACGTTGGTGCTACGACAATACCAACTAAATAAACCAATCTAGGGTGACAAAAGATTATGACATAACAATAGACAAGGTGGATATAACAAATTGGATTAATAACTAAACCCAAAAGCATTTAAATAAATACTTAAAGTAAATGCAATAATTTGAATCAAATTAATTTTAGAAAACTGAGATTCAACATGATCAAAGGTATAACTTTCCTTGCTATAGCAATGATGATCTTATTTTATCTTTGATCTTCTACCTCCTTGCCCTTCGCTCCTTCGGACGATTTCGGGGCTTCAACGTCTAACGAGAAAGAAAGCACAAAACAAATAAAATTCAAAAAGACAAATTAAATAAACTCTAAATTGAAATTGAATGGTACTAGAAGATATATATTTAATTTAAATGAATTTAGAAACATGAATGGGTTCAATCGGAATTCGGATGAAGAAGATATGGCTCTCGGAAGATTGGAATTCATATGAAATGATGAAATTGAGAAAGAAAAGAATATTCCTTCAGATTAAATAAAATAAAAAGAATTGGATACTTACAAGTGGGGTCACTGGTAAGTGAGAGAGAGATGAACTCATTGGGTGACATATGGGCCAAGGTGATGGAGAGAGAACAAGATAAAGAGAGAGAATGACAATTGAGGTCTACGGAATATTCCCAGAATATTCTATTCCGAAAATATTAGAAAATAGGTGAGTGTATGACTGTGGGACCTACTGAGTAATTGAATTTCATAAACTAAATTAATTTTTGAAAAGGAATAGTGGATGACAAGTGGGACCCACTAGATAAAGGGTTTTCCAGAATTAAATTAATTCCAGAAAAGATTGAAGTGAATGACAAGTGGGCCATTGGTCTATAGACCAAGCCCACGGGTTTGGGTCAAAGGTGCGTGGTGGAATGGGTCCATGGAACAGGGCAATGGAAAGCGGGGTCCACAGGTAAGTGACTTGGTCCATGGTGGATCAAGTCCACATGGTTTCAGTTTTAGGGTTCGGTATGGGTGGACATGTGGGCGTCTATGTGGCCGTGTTCACTGAGATGGCAAGAGGTGGCACATGACAAGGTAACAACGCGGCAGTGAGGTGGCATAGGAAATGCATATAGAGGCACGGTGGCTCTCGGCGGCGCATGGCCTTGCTAGCTCGTCGGAGCTACGAGTCATGGTGGCGCAAGTGGATGGCCAAAATGGGATCGGTGTGCCACAGTGAAGGTGGTGACGCACTTGCAGCGGCGTGGGACGGCGTCCATCGCCGGCGACGAGCCAAAGAGTGGCGGCGACGAGCAATGGCAATGCTCCAGCCAAGGAAACACGGGCATCGGCTAGAACGCGACTTGGGGAGCACGAAGGTGATGTTGATTTACCGTGGAGCTCACTGGAAACGGAGCAATCGACCGGCAAAGGTGGCGGCCGAAGTCGATGGGGATGAAGTGGCGCCGACGAAGGGATGTTCGGGAGTGTCAACGGGTGGCGGCACGCGGAGGAGGACGGTGTGGCGATCACTGTGACGTGGTTGCGGCGAGTTGGGAGGCTTCAACGGCGGAGGACATCGATGCGGGGCGGTGCCAGCTCTGAGGAAGACGATCGGGGCGGCGGCGCTTGGCGGTGTCCCGGGCGATGGCGGGTAGGGTAGGAGGAGCAGCGACGCGAGGGGTGACGCGATGCGCGCGAGCGGCGCTATTTATAGCGCCTCGAGAGGTGGGTCCGACGTGAACGCAAAGACAGCGGCGGCGTGAACGCATTGTGCACGCGTGCGCGAACACGCTGAGGCGGCGACACGGCTGGTAGGTGGGCCCGACGCTTGGCACTAGGGTTTCAAGCGACGAAAAGTTGGGTGGTCTTGGCGCAGTGGCCGAGATGGAACAGGTAGGTGGGAGCAGGAGAAAGCAGTAGGAGGAGGAAAAACGGAATGGGTCGTGAGGATTTCAGCCCACAGAGATATAAGGAATAAGAAATGAATTTAAGAATTAAAGAAAAGCCGAAAATCCAAATGAGGTCAAATAAATTCAAAAAAACCCAAGAAAATACACAAAATTTAAGTTGATGTTTAGATTAGTCAAATCAAATATTTTTAATTTAAGAAATTCCCAATTAAGCTTTATTAATTCAAATAAAATTTGTGAAATTTTCCAGGGCCCTAAATTACTCAAAAGATTTTTGAAAAGCCAAATTTTGGGATGTTACATATAGCAAAGGCTCCTTTATTTGATGGCTCAAAATTTGCTTATTGGAAAAATTCAAATGTCTATTTATTTAAAGGCCATGAATCCGAGCATATGGAAAATTGTAAATGAGGGTTACGTTATACCTCTTGATCCACTACATCCCATGGTACTTAGATACTCAAGCAATGAATGCTCTCTTTGGTGCTTTGAATGCGCATGAGTTCAATAGAGTGAGCAATTTGAAAACCACTCACGATATTTGGACTACCCTCTCGGAAATCCATGAGGATACATCCACGGTCAAAGAGGCCAAATTGCATAGGCTCCGGATAAAGTATGAGACATTTATAATGTTGCCACATGAGGGTATAAATGAAATGTACTTTTGCCTCAACAACATTGTAAATGAACTCAAAGGCCTAGGTACGTCACTAACTGATGTTGATATTGTAAGAAAAATTCTTAGGGCCTTGCTGGAGAAGTATGAAACCTTGGTGACTCTATTTCTCAATTCATCCAAATTGCCAAGAATGACGCCAATTGGTCTCTTGCGCAATCTTATCACAAATGAGTTATACAAGAAGGACAAGGAAGAGGTTTTGGAGTTATCTTCCTCAAAGAAGAAGATTAGCGCTTTCAAGGCAAAGGCGGAATCAAATGATGAGGTGGAGGATGAGAAAGAAGACTCCAAAGAAGAATTTGCTCTCCTTGTGAGAAGAATGAAGAAATTCATGAGAAGACGCTCATATCGATGCTTTGATTTTCATAAAAGCAAGAAAGGACAATTCTTAAATGACAACAAGTGCTATAGCAATATTCGTTGCAATAAGTACGATGAGAAGGGGCACATTGCCCCAACAAGAAGGATGACAAGAAAAAAATCATCAAAGAAGAAGGAATACAATGGCAAGAAGAAGCTTTTCAAAAAGTTTCACAAAGATGACAAAAATAAAGCTCATATTGGAGAATGGGATTCCGATGAAGAGTATTTGGATTTTGACTCTGATTCCAATGATAAAGGGTCCTCTAAGAAAAGAGGACTTATCGGCATCACCATCAAGGAAGTGTTGTTGTTATTCTCCACTCCTACTTGCCTCATGGTAAAAGGAGATAAGGCAAAATCCATTAATGATAATGAACCTTCATATGATGAATTAATGGATATGTTTGAAGAATTAAATGAATATCTTGGAAAAGAGATGTGAAAATCTAAAGTCTTAAAGAAAGAGTACATCTCTCTAAAAGACTCTTATGAGGAGCTAAAGAAAGCTCATGATTCTCTTCTCTTAAAAGATATTGAAAAATCTCATTTAAATATTGGAATTACTTGCAATTTAATGAATGAGATGCCTAGAGTAGTAGCTGCTTCAAATGTTTTATCCATGTCTAGCACTTCTACATCATGTGATGATTTGTTATCCATGCCAGGTTGCTCTAAAAATAATTCAATTTATAATATGGCTAACATATGTGATCCATGGCTCGTTGTTGAAAATCATGAATTAAAAAGAGCAAGACACCAAGCTAAGTAAGAGCTTGGAAAGATACTTCAAGGGTAAAGCAACTCTTGACAAGCTATTGAGTGAGCAAATGTGCTCATTTAACAATAAAGGAGTTAGGTTCATTCCCAAGAAAGGTAAGAAGCCAACTTACAAGCCTGCAAGGTTTGTAAAAGAGAATGTCAAATATTGCAATAAATGCCATAATATAGGACATTTGTCAAATCTATGCTCAAATGTTAACACTAAGTCTTATGGCATTTATGATTCTTTCTACATGCTTAGAAAGTCTAAAGATGGCAAAGTAGTAGCAAAATTTATTGGCACTTCAATTTTAGGCGCAAAAAAGATTGTCATTTGGGTGTCCAAAACTTTGGTCACTAACCTCTAAGGACCCAAACAAATTTGGGTACCTAAAAGAACTTAATTCTTGTTTTGTAGGTGAACTACAAGACCGATGGAAAACATTGGGTGTTTGATAGTGGATGCACTCAACATATGACCGACGACAGAAAAATGTTCACCACATTCGAGAATGGCAAAGGAATTGACAAGATCACATTTGGTGATAATAGTAAAGGAAAGGTAATAGGATTGGGTAAAATTGCTATTTCAAATGACTTTTCCATTTCTAATGTATCTTTAGTTGAATCACTAAATTTCAATTTATCATTCGTTGCTCAAATATGTGATCTTCGTTTAACTTGTTCATTCTCTCAAAATGATGTTTCTATTTTAAATTAAAAAGACAATTCTTTAGCCCTCAAAAGATTTAGATTTTGAAATCTTTACTTGGTCGATTTTTCCTCAAATGATTCATGCTTGAAAACTTGCTTAATTGCAAAACATCTTTGGGTTGGCTTTGGCATAGAAGGCTAGGTCATGTTGGGATGATTCAACTTAAAAAGCTTTTCAAACATGATTTAGTTGTTGGCTTGAAGGATGTGAAGTTTCGGAAAAATAGAATTTGTAGTGCTTGTCAAGCTGGTAAACAAGTCGCAAATTCTCATCCTTCCAAAAGTATCATGTCAACTTCTAGACCATTAGAACTCTTACATATGGATTTGTTCGGGCCAACAACCTATAAGAATATCGGAGGAAATAGCTATTGTTTTGTTATCATGGATGATTACTCTAGATATACATGGGTATTCTTCCTAGATGACAAAACCGAAACCTTGGGAATTTTCAAAAGTTTTGCAAAGAGGGCTCAAAATGAATTTGATTTCAAAATTAAGAAAATCCATAGTGATAATGGTTCCAAGTTCAAAAACACTAAAGTTGAAGATTTTTGTGATGAACTTGGAATAAAGCATGAACTTTCCACAACCTACACTCCGGAGCAAAATGGAGTTGTAGAAAGGAAAAATCGAAAGCTAGGATAATGATTGATGAATATAACACTTCCGATAGATTTTAGGCGGAAGCAATCAATACCGCTTATCATGCCATAAATCGTCTTTATTTGCATCATCTTTTGGAAAATACCTCTTATGAACTCCTTATTAGAAGAAAACCGAATATCTCATACTTTTGTGTATTTGGTTATAAATGTTATATTTTGAAAAATGGTGTTCGTCTTTCAAAATTTGCTAGTCGATACGATGTTGGTTTCTTGCTTGAATATTCTTCAAATAGCAAAGCTTATCGTGTATTCAATCAAAACTCTGGTTTAGTTGAAGAAAAACATGTTGTTCAATTTGATGACACTAACGGCTCTCAAGAAGAGAAATAAAATTAGGATGATGTGGGAAATGAAGCTTTAAGACAAGTTGTGGAGAATATGCAAATTAGAGATATCAAGTCAAAAGAAGATCCAAATGATCTGTCATCTTCCACTCAAGTTGAACCTCCTACCTCTTCCTCAACAAGTCAAATTCAAATTGATGAAGAGGACAACAAGGAAGATGATCAACCGTGCAACTTACCACCAAGAATCCATAATGCAATTGCAAAAGATCATCCAATAAATTAAATATTGGGTGATGTAAGTAAGGGTGTTCAAACTCGATCTTGTGTCACTTCTTTTTGTGAACATTACGCTTTTGTCTCTTCTATTGAGCCAAAACATATGGAAGAAGCACTCGATGATTCAGATTGGATGAATGCAATGCATGAAGAACTCAATAACTTCATCTGGAATGAAGTTTGGACAATGGTGTATAGGCCCAACGAACACAACGAAATCGGTACAAAATGGGTCTTTACGAACAAGCAAGATGAAAGCGGAATGTTTGTGAGAAACAAAGCGAGATTGGTCACTCAAGGATTCTCTCAAGTCGAAGGTTTAGATTTCAGTGAAACTTTTGCTCCCGTACCTAGACTTGAATCAATTCAGATATTACTTGTTTTTTACATCATGCTTTGATATTAAATTATTTTAAATGGATGTTCAAAATTCTTTTTAAATGGAAAAATATCTGAACTTGTATTTGTTGAGCAACCTCCCAGTTTTAAAGATCATAAGAATCCTAATGATGTCTATAAACTCTCCAAGGAGCTCTATGGTCTTAAACAAGCTCCTAGAGTATGGTATGAACGCCTTAGAGATTTTCTAGTTTCAAAAGGATTCAAAATTGGAAAAAATGATTCAACCTTGTTCATTAAAGTTTTAGATGATGATTTCTTTGTATGCCAAATTTATGTTGATGATATCATTTTTGGGTCTACTAATCAAGATTTTTATAAAGAGTTTGGTGATATGATGTCTAGGGAATTTGAAATGTCCATGATTAGAGAACTTAGCTATTTCCTTGAACTTCAAATCAAGCAACTCAAAGATGGAACCTTTATGAGCCAAACAAGATACATAAAGATGGAAAACCCATCAAGACTCTAGTGGCAACCAACGGTCATCTTGACCTTAATGAGTGAGGTAAATAGGTAGATTTAAAGCTTTATAGATCTATGATTGATAGTTTGCTTTATATTACCGTATCTAGGCTTGATATCATTTTTAGTGTTTGCATGTGTGCACGTTTTCAAGCAACACCAAAAGAATATCATTTGGTGGCCATAAAAAGAATTATAAGATATTTAAAGCATTCCTCTAGCATTGGCTTGTGGTATACCAAAGGTGCAAATTTTGATTTAATTGGATATTCGGAGTCCGATTATGCAGGTTGCAAAGTGATAGAAAAAGCACCTCGGGTAGTTGCCAATTCTTAAGAAGATCCTTAGTATCATGGTCATTCAAGAAACAAAATTCCGTAGCCCTATACATCGCCGAAGCCGAATATGTTTCTGCATGTAGTTGTTGTGCTCAATTGCTATGGATGAGGCAAACCTTAATGGATTATGGAATTAAATTCAATAAAATGCATCTATTGTGTGATAATGATAGTGCCGTGAAAAATAGCCAATAACTCGGTCCAACACTTAAGAACCAAGCATATAGATATACGCCACCATTTCTTGAGAGATCATGTGAGCAAAGGAGATATTGTGATTAGCCACATTCGGACTGAAGACCAATTAGCGGATATTTTCACCAAATCATTAGATGAAGGCCCTTTTGCAAGTTGATGAATGAATTAAATGTTATAGACTATTCAGATATTGCTTGAACTCATGTCTCATGCACTTCGTTCCTATTTGGTGTTATTTGAAGCTCTCAGAAAAGATATTTTCAAATATTTTACTAAAAACCTCTATGTTCATAAAAAATTATGTTCTTAGATATTAATTAGCCTCTTCAATGGATAATGATCCTGAATGACATTTGTTTGAGTGCAAAACTAAGGATCATTTGCATATTTCTCAATTCCAAGATCTATCCATGAAGTTCCAGAACAATCGGAACTACCGGCGGTATTTCAGAGGTACTACCGCTCTGCGGTACTACCGGCATGTAAATTGCGGTACTACCACTTTGGTTGTGAAATAACTGCCTTCGCACGGGTCTTTACCCCTTTGTCTCCTCTCCAAGCGGTCAGTCTGCACCCTCTCGCACTCTCTCTCTCTCTCTCTCTCTCTCTCTCTCTCTCGAAGAACCCTCAAATCCTCTCGAGAAATGTTCAAATCCTTTCAAGTTTTCTACGATTCTTGTTGATCTCTTGCGACCTAAGGGTCCCTCTCCCTCGGATCTCAAGGTAAATATACCTTTAATTCCCTTTTTGCCTTGTTTGAAAACCCTAGGTCACAATTAGGTTTAATTGAGAATGTGGATGTTCGAATGAGTTTTTCTTGGACAAATTGCAAAACTAGTGTCCTGTGGTGTTTATGCATCTATTCTATGGATTCAATCCATTAGAGACGCCAGTTGAATCCAAGCATTTCTTGCCTTAGAACATGTTCAGCGAAGATAGTACTACCGCTCGTCATGCGCAGAACTACCGCGGTGCGGTTGTACCATCCACTGAACGGAGGTACTTCCACATCCCAGTACTACCGCCGTTTGCACGTCAGTAATACCGATTTCTCTGATAAAATAGCCATTTCATTCCATTCAATTTTAAACTTACTTTGGTTGATCTCTTTTTCTCCTTGTAATCTGTCCTCTATGTTGGAAGATGCCTAGGACCAGGATCGCAACTCGCAAGTCCTATGGCACTCCGAGAGCTCCGAGATCAAGTTCCTTGCTCCCTGGTCAAACCCCTTCTTCTTCTCGGCCGCTTGCAGCTCATTCTACTACCGAAGAAAATATAGAGGAAATTCAAAAAGGAAGAGAAGATAGAGACAAAACTCCTACTCCTGATGATTCAGAAAATGAGGAGAGTTCAACCCAGACAGAAACTGAATCTGATGAGGAAATGGAAGAGCCTGAGTAGCAACTAATCAATCTAAGGACAATCACCGGAGAAGAATACGCTATACTGCGTCATAGAAATCAAATTGTGCTCCCAAAGACATCTACAAATCCTAAGTTCCACACTAGATTTTAGGAGTTGGTATATGAACATATGTATGGTCCCCACAAGCAATTTGCTGATCATAAATTCATGCATTGGACGCATCTAAATTCGCTCTAGGCTGGGGGCCTCTCTTACCTAGAGTTGTCTTCTCCACAGGCGCCCCTTTTTGGTCGCCGTTGTGCCCATCGTCTTTACCAGCCTGGGATCGACGAGTTTTATCTTGAGCTTTGGCTTGGCGACGGCGGTCTGCCGAAAATAAACTCATGCCTCTTATTTTACTGTCATGCGTCCAACAAATTATTGCATATGTCACAAATATTATTGTCAGTGGCCCTCCAATATGCACCTTTGGCACGCTGACGCTAGCCATTTGAGCCTCCTTGACTTTGCTCGTGTCAGTAGGGGCCTCCCTCTACCTCCTTTACTGGTAGAGGCCCCTCTGGTGCGACTGTTTCGGTCTCCCTTGCTGGCACCTGCAAAAAAGGAATTAAAAAAATGGAACGCGTTGCTGTAAAAAAATAAGAAAAATTACTTCTTTCCCCTTCGTGTTTTACTTTGTCGTTACCACTGTGTGCTGCTTTACTGTCGGGGGCTCCGACGAGACGTCGATGGATCCCTCGTTTACTGTTTGATGTGATAAAAAAGAAATCAAATATGAATTACTGTAAGAACGACCAACATTGCTTGACCATGTGTACACGTTTTACTGCATTCAGTACCTCAGTTTACTCTAGGATAGTGGCCAGTGACTCGTGGCCTGCCACAACCGCCGATATGATTGGGGTCTATGTTGTGTATGCAGCGGGGTGTAGCCCTGGGATCGCGTCAGCTTTGATCGAGTCTATTATGTTATCGATTCTTGACTCGACGTCGCCTGCACCAGAACAATACACTTAATCAGTAAATTACTTTGTGTTGCTTTAATGATTATTGTGTTCAAAAAACACAATTAATGCGCGCCTTGCTCGCTCTATTACGTTCACTTTGTCAGTTTATTGTGCATGTTGTTGTTTACTATGTAGAATATATCTATTTACTGCTCATGTTATAATGTTTTACTGTGATGCGGTGCGTACCTTGAGGTCTGTCGCTCTCCCCCTCTTCTTGCATTGGATGGAACAACGACAATATTGGGACGTAGACAAAACCTCCTGGATGCAGGGGGCGAAATTGGCACCAACGCCGTTGCAGCCGGGGTGGCGGGCTCAAGTGTCCTCCTCACCTGGCCTGCGTGAGAACATATACATTTAATCAGTAAATTACAGTGAGCTGCTTTAATGATTACTGTATTGTGAACATAAAATTACTACATGCACCTTATTCACTTTCTTGTGTTCGCTTTGTACGTTTACTGTGTGTGCTATTGTTTACTATGTGTACTGTGTCTATTTACTTCATATATTACAATGTTTTACTGTTATGCGGTGCATACCTTGAGATCCGTCACCCTCCACCTCTTCTTGGGTCGGATGTGTTGGAAATATGCCCTAGAGGCAATCATAGAGATAATTATGTTTTATTATGTTCATGACATTAGATAATATGTTATCTTATTCCTAGAATAATATGGATAATATTTATTATCAAGTATGTGACTTGATTGTGAAACTCTATATTTATGCGATGATTATTCTTAAACATTCCCTGGTCGAAAACATATGAGGACACATATGAATAGACTAGCATATGTATTGGTTGATGACTATGTTTCACGAGTCATAGATATAGAATATCAAACCAATAATATGGACACATGTTAGAGAACATGGTGTTGGATAAGACCCACCTTGAGACACTGTTGAGATTGTTATGATTTCGTGTGTCATCAGTTGGTCTCAAGCAATGATGATGTATAATCCTTAGACCTGGGATCAGCATGGTTTACTACATGTGTAATATCACTCTTAGGGATTGCCAAACGCTACACCGTAACTGGGTAGTTATAAAGGTAGCATTCGGGTATGCTATGAAACATGGGGAGGAATGTGACTAGTCGGATATGGGATTTGTCCCTCCTAACATAACAGGAGAGATGTCCCTAGGCCCCTCGTTGTGGTTGAATAAATAAAGTGCATGACCGTGCCACTAGTGGTCGAAGTGTCGACCACATGAAGTTATTCGACACTTGATCGAGAAAGTATTGAACAGTCCATGGATGACATAATCTCACCTGGAGTTCAACCAGATGTCGTGAGGCAAAGGGATAATACACAAATAGGTCGTATGACTGATATCTGTTCTCCACATCTGGAAGACCTCCGGGTGGTCGTGAAAGACCTCCGGGGTGGTCCTGGAAGACCTCCTGGTGGTCGTGGAGAGAACATAATCACCAACTGGTCGTAAGGAGTTACGAGCTGTTCGTAAGTGATAAAGACCTGGTCATAGATCATATTGCATTAAGGTTCGTTCGATATATTCTATGTGTGTTCGGGAATCGTTATGTGCTGCTAGGTACCGCTAACGATTCGTGGTCGGAAAGGGTTTCTGAATCACAACCGATCACACATGAACCTATAGGGTCACACACTTAAAGGTCTAGGATTTGATTTGGATGGTGATCCGAATTCTGGTAGGCTACGAGTTCCTAACGGGCCTCAAGTTTGAGACCCGTCATGGATGCCTATATATATAGAGGGGCGGTGGCATGGGGATAGTATGAATCAATCCTTTTGGAAGAATTCCTAAAACCCTAATAGCCTCGCCTTCCTCAACCACGGGCCGACGCTAGCACTCCAGCGCGTGGTGTCCCTACCCCATATGTGTGGATACCTTGGAGGTGTTGTTGCGAAGCATCAGCACTAGGACGATCTCAGGAGCAGGAGGCCAAGACGTGCAACGAGTACGAATACTACCGCATCAACTCGCTACAGCGACTCTACTTCCGCTACGAGTCGGCGCGTCTAGTGGTAATCTCGTGATCTATTACTGGCAGAGCTTCCTTGGTTGCGCGGTAAATTTTTTGTTTTGTGCTATCGTAGCCTACCCGCGTTCCTTTAGTGGTATCAGAGCCATCCCGTCTTGTTTTAGATTCGGATTAGATTGTTTTGGTGATGGTCGATATGATCGTCCATGTGCGGTGGTCTCAAGATGGTTTTATGATCGTTATTCCGTGATCGTGTTTTCATGATCGTATCACAACTTGCCTCTACCGGTCGGTTTCCGCCATCGAGGCAGACAGTGATCATAAATCCATGGATCACATGAAGATCAATCTAGTTGATCGAGTCGGAGTTGCGATCGAAAGGGGTTAATGTGATTAGCCCAATGCGATTTTGATGGATGGAACAGTAGATTGGATCTATGTAATCCGAAAAAATTTCGCATACAGGGGTTGCTGCCCCTGTGACCCCGCTTCGCTCACCGGCAAGCAGAACCGCCGAAAAGGACCTTGTTTTTTTGGTATTGCTATATCACGGTGCAATTTGATTGTCTGCGAATGCCTTTATATTCCTGTTCATTTATTTCTATGCATGTTATTTAATTGCTTTAAATGCTTTTAACATGATAGAAGTAAAAATCCCTCACATAATATTAAGTTAAATTGATGCCCTCCTAAATTTGTTGCACCATCCAAAGTCATGTATTTTTAATGGTGGGTCTTGCCAAAGCAGAGTGCTATTAATTCTCCTTGACTAGATGGGTTTGTGTCAGACACTTACACGCTGAGCATTGGTTTAACTTGACAAGGTCATCATAATGGTTATGGATCTTGGGGCATAGGGTTGGGTATCAGAGCATAAAGATGGTACCCAACAATAAGAGTCATATAGAGATATGATTAGCAAAGGGTTGCTTACCAAATTCACTGATCTTCTAGCAGTGATGCCAAAGCTCACTAGTAGATCATTGATTATGGATCTTGAATCACTAAATGTCATAAGAGGGGTATGGTTTTTAGTGGGAGTATCTTTATTAAATTGTTTAATAGAAGTTACTTTGATTGAACATATGTATTAGTTTTGCGTATTTTATGTTGTAGATTATGGCACCAACTGTTGTGCCTACATCTAGTTTTTCTTTACATTCGATACTTGAAAGGGAAAAACTGAATAAAACATTTTTTTGCGAATTGGTCCCGCAACCTAAGAATTGTTCTTAGGCAAGATAAAAAGGAACATGTTCTGAAGGAACCAATTCCAGATGTGCCTGCAGAGAATGTTGCTGCTACTCTTAAAACCACCTATAAAAAGGCATACGATGAGTCCCTTGATGTTAGCTGTCTCATGCTTGCTGCTATAAACTCAGACCTTCAGAAGCAGTTTAAGAACATTGAGGCCTACGATATAATTGTGGCGCTCAAAGGCATGTTTAAGACACAAGCAAGAACTGAGAGATATGAGATCTCAAAGAAATTGTTTGGGTGTAGGCTAGCTGCGAGTAGTCCAGTGAGCCCATATGTAATCAAGATGGTTGGTTACACATAGAGCTTGAAAAAACTTAGTTTTCCACTTTGTCAAGCGTTGGCTACAGATTTGATTCTTGCTTCGCTTCCTGCAAGCTATGGGCAGTTCATTTTGAACTTCCATATGAATGGCTTACACAAGAATCTCACCCAACTGCATATGATGCTTAAGATTGCAAAGGACATCATTAAGAAAAGCAACAGTCATGTGATGATGGTGCAAAAGAGTACAAGCTTCAAGAAGAAGGCTAGGGCTTGGGTCAAAAGAAAGGGCAAGGCTAAAGTTTCGGATGAGATCAAAACTAACAATCCTAAGCCCAAGACTAAGTCCGGTCCGACTCAAGAGAATGAATGTTTTTACTGCAAAGAGCTAGGCCATTGGAAGAGGAACTGCAAGAAATATCTGGCTGATCAGAAAAAGAATGGTGGGACTAAAACTTCCACTACATGTATTAATGTTATAGATATTTTTCTTGTTGATTCTTTTGTTAACTCTTGGGTTTTTGATACCGGATCGGTTGCTCATATTTGCAATTCGATGCAGAGTCTAACAAGAAGTAGGAATATTGCAAGTGGCGAGATGGATCTTCGCGTCGAGAATAAAGCAAAGGTTGCTGCATTAGCCGTCGGGACTTTGCCATGACATAATCTCACCTAGAGTTCAACCAGATGTCGTGAGGCAAAGGGATAATACCTAAACAAGTCGTACGGCTGATATCTGTTCTCCACATCTGGAAGACCTCCTGTGTGGTCGTGGAAGACCTCCGGGGTGGTCCTGGAAGACCTCCTGGCTGGTCGTGGAAGACCTCCGGGTGGTCGTGGAAGACCCCCGGGTGGTCCTGGAAGACCTCCTGGGTGGTCGTGGAAGACCTCTGGGGTGGTCCTGGAAGACCTTCTGGGTGGTCGTAGAGAGAACATAATCACCAACTGGTCGTAAGAAATTACGAGTTGTTCGTAAGTGATAAAGACCTAATCATAGATCATATTGCATTAAGGTTCATCGATATATTCTATGTGTGCTCGGGAATCGTTATGTGCTGCTAGGTACCGTTAACGACTCGTGGTCGGAAAGAGTTTCTGAATCACAACCGATCACACATGAACCTATAGGATCACACACTTAAAGCGCTGGGATTTGATTTGGACGGTGATCTGAATTTTGGTAGGCTACGAGTTCCTAACGGGCCTCAAGTTTGAGACCCATCATGGATGCCTATATATATAGAGGGGCGGTGGCATGGGGAAAGTATGAATCAATCCTTTTGGAAGAATTCCCGAAACCCTAATAGCCACGCCTTCCTCAACCACGCCACCGGCGCTAGCACTCCAGCGTGTGGTGTCCCTGCCCCGTATGTGTGGATACCTTGGAGGTGTTGTTGCGAAGCATTAGCACTAGGACGATTTGCAACTCGTGACGATCTCAGGAGCAGGAGGCCAAGACGTGCGGCGAGTACGACTACTACTGTATCAACTCGCTACATCGACTCTACTTCTGCTACAAGTCAGCGTATCTAGTGGTAATCTCGTGATCTATTACTAGCGGAGGTTCCTTGGTTGCGCGGTAAATTTTTGTTTTGTGCTATCGTAGCTTACCCGTGTTCCTACAGGATGAAACAACGACAACCCTGGGACATAGATGGTACCTCTTGGATGCATTGGGGAGGCGACGATGCTGGTACCAGCGCCATTGCGGCCGGGGCGGCGGGCTCAACCGACGTTTGGGTTATAGGCGATTCTGTACACATAGGGGCGGGGGCTGACATCTCCAAAGGCGGGGCGAATAGCGATGCTGCTGCTCGAACGACATTATCGACGGGCGTGGGGGCTGCCGTGATCTCAACCGACGATGGTGACACTGCTGCGGACGGTATTGCGGTCTCCTCCTACGCTGGCTGAGCGGAAGAGTCCGGGAACATTGCGTGTGTTGGTGTGGGGTTGTGCCCACGCGCTTCGATGCCTGCACCTTCTTGCCGCACCTCACCTTTTTTGCCCCGCCTGCACGGGACACCAGTACGAACGCATCTACCACCCCGAGCAGCTTCCTGATGACGCTAACTACCTTCGTCTACGTCACCTCGATTTTGTACTGCGCCCTCTGTATCTGCCCTCTAGCCTTCTCCGTCTGCCTCATCGCCCTCCTGGCCTCGTCGTCAAACTTCTCCAGCACCTCCATCGCCAGGCACCGCTTCTCATTGCCCAACGATTCAACAGCGTCGCCGAGAAGCACACGTAGGCTCGAGAAATGCCCCATGACAGGTTGTGTGGGTAACTTCGGTGGGTGTGTCATTGCCGTCGCCCTGTGCAGTAACAGGACCCCTCCATCCTCCTAGATTGGCTATTCAAACTACACGAATGAATTACTATTGTACATTAATCACATTACTGAAATGAACACCGTATTTTACTGCTTATGGGCAAATATCAGTAGCTGAGCTTGCCAATCGTGTCGACGCCATCTGGCGCCTTTGTCCTATCGGCTACGACTATCTTGCTGACGAGAGCGGTGTGAAGTATGCTGGTTATAATCAAGAGAAAGACTAGGGCTTATACTCCAGATTGCGCTTCTCTCTTTCTGCATTACTTCAACCTTGTATAACGTATGAAGAGGTGGCAGTTCCTCCAAACGAAGAGATGTCCCAATGTTCTAATTGACGAATAGCTTGATGGAAGTTGCTGTCAGGGACGTGGCACCCCCACGTTGCTAGGCAATTGTTGTTAGAGACAGAAGTAATTCATGCGGTTACTCACAGAGAGTAACAGCGTATATTAAGTACCCCGGGTGTTAAACATGGCGCATAATGCTCCCTAACTGATTATGCCCACAAGTCAGCAAGCCCTATCAATTATAGGGTTGTCGAAGCCAGGCTGGTCGAGGCCAACCAAGTTGTAGAAGATCTTACGACTGCTCGATAGTCTTAGAAAGGTTTACGACTATACCATGGTCGCAAGAAGACTCATGACCATGGGGAGGTTTATGACCAGGCAGCTTGACCTCTCCCTTATAAATATTAATGGGTATACTTAAGGCTAATATGGAGATCTTAATATCTATAATAATAATTAAAGATAAATAAATAAACGAGGATTATTATATCCTCATCAAATCCTATAATCGAAGAAGGATATATTCCTATAATCTAACAATTATATATTCCAATTACCCAACAATGATGCAATCCGATAACGATGTATTCCAATAATCCAACAATGATATATTTCTATTACCCAACAAATTCCACAAAGCTTAAGCATTCTACATGATTCAACCAATTCACCAAGACTATCATCATGAATTGCTATGAAAATCCATCTTTTTATTCTTTTAATCACCACCTTTATTGGATCAATTTCACAATACTAATTTTCCAACAATCACTTACTATAATCAATATAATTCAACTAAAATTTAGTTTAAATCCAATCTCTCCTTTTGATCCCAGACAATCAAATCAGTGCTTCATGTTTAGACAATCTATATAATCCACAAAAATGTCCTTCAATGTATTCATCAAATTCCGCAATATTGTATTTCCATTATCTGACAATAATGTATTCATTACTAAGGATTTTATGTACTAGGGCAACAAAGGATCATAGATAATCAACATCAAATGATGACAATATCAAGATAGGATTAACTAACAACCTACAATTTAAACTTATCATTTTAAGTGAAATAGCTATGCGTAATATTTTAAAACTGAAAACAATATTTAAAAATCATAGGTACAAAATGTTCAAAGGAGACTCGCCTTCGTCGTAGGTTGAGGTTGCCGCATCCAGTTGGTTCAAAGTGGCTTCGGCAACGGCAGACTCTACATGCACGAATCGAACCAAAATAAATAACAGAAAACAAATAAAAACTAAAAATTATAAAATAAGTACTAGAAGGTATATAATGAATTTATAAGAATTTAGAAATAAGAATTGACAGATTCGAGTTCATATGATGGAGAATGAACATCCGAAAGTTTGCGATCACATGAAATGATAGAAAAATACTGAAATTGATTGTTCTGGAATTTAATGTTCCGATGTTTAACATAGTAAATGAATTGAGAGTCTGACTTAAGGGACAACTTGCTAGTGAGAGAGAGGAATGAAAGAAAGTAATCAAGTCATTGACATGTGGGCCACTTAGTCATAGACACAAGAACAAGTTATAGACTTGCACAGAGAAGAAGAAGAATAGAGCAGACACAAGAAGCTCACGGGTGTGGTGGCGACGCCGGTGAGGTAAGGGACGATGGCGGCTGGGAACCCCCAAAATGGAACCCCACGGGGTCGACGACCCAGTGGTGTGGTAGTATTTGGGCGTGATCTTGAGGCGGCGGCAAGACTTGAGCATAGTGGTGAAGGCGTGAGGCAAATGACGCATTGAGGAAAATGAAGGGATATAGGTAGGCTACACTAGCTGGCAATTCAAAAAGTTCTACCACGTAAACCAAGACGCTATGCAAGCAAGAGATCATAGATCGATACCACCAGATGCGCAGTGCAGTAGAAGAAGAGTTGGAGCAGCCTGATCCAATGAAGAGCGTGTCGATGTATTAGTTGTAGTCAATCGTCCAGCATTCCTCGATGTCGATCGTCTCCTCCAGCAACCAATCGCTTTCCTTGAAAAGTCGTGGATCGTCCTCAAGCGCAACAGCAACCGCAGTAGCGCCTCCACGGTATCCACATGTCCAGGGGTGGAACGCTGTACACTAGTGTGTTACCACCAACTCGCACGGTATGGCTCTCTTGAGAAGATGGCGGCTAGGGTTTCAGTGGAGCAACGAACGTTATCTCTTGTGACTCCCAATAGCCTCAAGCATGTCCTTATATAGTACCCATGATGGATCCTATCCGAACACGTTTGTTCCAACCCGTTAAGTGTGCGATTCGTTAGGTTCATACGTAATCGGTTCTGACTCGGAAACTCCTTTCCAATCACGAGTTGTTAGCGGCTCCTAGCAGGACATAACAATTCCTGAATACACACGAATTATATCGAACGAACCTTAATGCAATATGATCTATGACCAGGTCCTTATAACTAATGACCAGCTCGTATCTCTATATGACTAGCTCATATTTGGTCTCGACTAGTTTGTAACTCCTTACGAACAGGTTTCAACCACTTAGTGATCATGTTCGACCAGCCTACATAAAATCAAAACAATCTCAACAGTGTCTCAAGGTGGGTCAATCCAACCTCATGTTCTCTAGCATGTGTTCACATTATTGGTTCGATATCTCTATATCCATGACCAGTGAAAAATGGTCATCAATTAATACATGTGTTAGTCGATAAGTCACTACTGTTTCGACCAGTGACATCCGACCAGAGATACTTTTAGAATGACATCATATAAGTTAAAAGAGCTTCACCAACAAGTCACGTACTTGTTAATCTTTATAATCGATGATTCATTCAAGGAACAGAATAACAATTATTCAATAACTCGTAAATATAGACGTGATACAATCATCTCTGTGATTGCCTCTAGGGCATATCACCAGCAAAAAATAGGGCGAGCACGAGTTGCACCCGGGGTGGGGAAGGTGTAGGCGGTGTTGGGGAGGCCAGAGGATGACTAGAGAGGCGGCGCCACGGTGCCGGCGATGAGGAAGATGATGGCGATAGCGGGTGCTCTCCACGGCGGTGAATCGACCAAATTAGGGGTGGGATAGCAAGGAAATGACTGGGAACATGTGGTGACGTGGTCAATTTGATGAATTACTCATCGGAGAAGATCGGTTGTTGAAGTCGATTTTGGCCTAGAGAGAGTCGACGACGAAATTCGGGCAAAGCACTGCACGAAAAGTGAAATTTATTGAGGGGTTTTGATCACCATGCCCGGGAACATGCCATGACATGGTGGAGATAACAAGAAAATTACCAGATTGAAGAAATCAAAAATTGGGCAAGGTGGCCAACGTTCGGGAAAACGACGAATTCGTTGTCGCTGGAGCTTCGGGGGTTCTGAGATTTTGAGGGAGTGTAAAGGGGTAGATAAGGTGTTGGTGTACCAATTTATAGCCTCTCCCATGATTTGAATTGACAGGAACGCGAGTGAACGTTGACGGCAGTTTTGGTTCAGTGATGAATGGTGACGGAAATGGCAAAATTAATTGTGGTTGATGGGGGAAACGTGCAATTGATGGAGGCATGATGTGCATGATGATGATGGGGTTGTTTCACTTCCGAATGAGAGGAAAAGGAAAAATGAAGATGCAACTGTTGGCTTTGGACAGAGAACAGAGAGCTTCGGTTGAACAGAATGCACAGAGTCACGTCCTAGAGGTAGTGTCGAACCCGGGAATGAAGGATCTCGGATTCTCTGTATTTCATACACTAGTCCAGGAAGAGCTAGTGCACATAGTCGAACAAAAGTGATAGCAAAATCATATAATGTCTTTATTGAATATTATTTAGTGTTTAATACAATTGGGCACACGGCCAAAAATAAACAGAAACAACGGAAAAGCGTAAATAAATAAGTAGGCCACACGATCTACCACGGGCAATCATCTCGGGGTGCTGCCTAGTCCTCCAAGTCCTCACCGTCTTTGTAGTATTCTTCTCCTGAATAATTTATTAAGCACGAGTGAACACAAACAACCATGCTCCGCAAATTACACCCAATAACAGAATATAATGCATGCATGTTTAAACAAGTGGGGCTTATAGGGCTTATTTTGCATAAAACAGTATTTTCAGTTTTAAATACTCCTACTAAGTTTCAAGGCAATTTTTTAATCTATAACTATTATCAAATTGACAACTTTATAGTGGATAACCTCCAAATATAAATGGTGAAGGATACCCTCCTATCACATGGCTAACCGCCCAATTTTACCCCAAGGATTAACCATCCTAAAATCATTTGCTAAATTCATTTTTAAAACAAAACCAGATCTAACTTTGAGTTGCTCTACTCAGCATGTCCATGACCGTGGACATGGCTATTCGAATAGATTGGCACTCTGCAGTGGATGCACAACTTTACCCACAAGAGACAATTTGCTTTACATGTCGGCCAAGACACGCTTTCGAAGGCATGCGACTAAGCAATTATCTCTACGCTTTTACAATGTTCTACTCCAAAGTTAATATGCTCGCTAAGGTTTCACTTCCATTGGGTTAACCACCCGCCAGGAGCCCCCTCGGCCCCTCTTGTGCCAAGTGGGACTACTGTCTAACCGACACCCGAACATCAACATGTCACAAATAACAATGAGTTATTACAAATTAATAAGCCTAATCTGTCCAATTCCAGAATTATGGTAATATGGTGGAGCTTAGCAAGATGCGGCTCGAAGATCAGTTCATAACTGACTTTGGCAACATTTCATAACCCTGGACTCGATCATTGAAATGAATCGATCATGTGCATTGACTTGCACCATACCCTTATCTATTTTGCCCAAGTCTAAATCATTTTAATTTATTTCACAAGTAAAAGCATTTTCTAAAATTTCTATGGTAAGACAATACCATAGACTCAATTTAAATCAAATTTGAATAATTTGGCTAAACTCCCCAAACCAATGTTTTTGGTCTAAGCATTGACTAAGAAAATTTTTCTAATTTATTTTAACTACGGTGACAAGGGAATAACTATTCAAACATCAATATCGGCCATACAAAGGAAATAGATTAACTAGGAATTTAAAACAACTGGACTATAAATAAGCATGCAATAATTTAAAAATAGAATTAAACAATTTAAAATAATAGGATCAAACATGCTCAAGGTGTAACTTGCCTTGCTCAAATTCTTCTTCTTTAACTAACTCAAGATCATCGGAATCGTCAAAATCTATACATGAAAATAAGCCAAATTCAAATACATTCAAATTCAAATTAACTCTAAATTAAATAATTTTAGTTTTGTTGGCTAGATCTTGATTTTAGATGAATTTAGAAATTTGAATCGTCAAATTTGGAGCTCGTACGAAGAAGAATGAGTCCCTGGAAATT
This sequence comes from Phyllostachys edulis, assembly GCA_036346405.1. Classification (NCBI taxonomy): domain Eukaryota; kingdom Viridiplantae; phylum Streptophyta; class Magnoliopsida; order Poales; family Poaceae; genus Phyllostachys; species Phyllostachys edulis. The sequence continues at coordinate 103,737,801 of CM070546.1, forward strand.
TAAACCCTAAAGAATATAGTAAATTGGATTTTCTGAAATTTCTTGATTTAATTTTCTAAAGGAAATTCAATTTATGACGTATGCTGACGTCAACGACTGAATTTCTTTACGGTTGAATTCTTTTTCTACTGGAAAATCTACTGACATGTGGGCCCTCGGTTAATGGACTGAGTTCATGGTCTGGTCAACGGTCCACGGTGGACAGGCTCATGGAATAGTAGCTACGCTGACGCGGGCGCTGGCGCAAGCACCATGCGGTGCTGACGTGGCCCTAGCGTTGAGCTGGCGCTGATGTGGCGTAAACGTGGTAGTGACGTTGCTTGCCACATCAGCCTGTGACCGTCGGTGCTACAGTGACGAGCTCGCTAGCGCTTCGCACTATGGCGAGCCAAGCGAGTACGCGCAAAAAAGAGAGGGAGAGACGTTGAACCTGATGCGCTACCTTGTGGCGGCGGCATTAGGGCAACGATGGCGATAGCGCTCCGGTGGTCCTCGGGCTGGGAGAGTGTGCGCACGGGGTGGAACGGGTGAAGGCGATGTCGAATCCGTGGTTGAAGTCGATGTTGAGGCCTTGCTAGCGCCGGAAACAAAGAAAACCGAGCTTTGGTTGCTGATGAAAAACTCCAAAATCTGGGGCTTAGGGAGAGGGGGAGGCGCGGTGGGATGAGCGAAGAAGGGTGGAGCCGAGGCACACTTATATAGGGCGAGGGCGGCGATGGAGCTTCGTGTGGTGCAAGAGGTGCCGAAGCGGACACCGGCGAAAATTGGGGAATTAGGGTGAAGAAGGAAAGGGAAAACTGGAAACAGACGCGAAATTGATTCGGGCTTTGAATGCCGCCAAAATCTCGGGAAATCCGAGTTGATTTGGCCGAATTTGGAAAGCTTTCAAAACACAGCAATGGCGGCGTGTACGCGATAGAAACAAAGAAGAAGAAAGGAAGGTGGGAGACGAAGGTGACAGGTGGGCCCCAGGTGTCGACGAAAGAAATAAAAGGAAAGAGGGAGGGAGAGGCTAACGAGTGGGCCCACGTGTCGGTGAGAGAAAGAGAGAGTGGGAGAGATGGGCTGGCACGGATGAGTTGGGCTGGGAAAAGCGGGCTGGGTGCAAGAGGAAATGGGTTGGGCCGAGGGAGTTTCGGCCCAAAAGGGGTTTTCCGATTTAAATTGATTTAGCAATTTTAGATAATGAGATAATTCATTTTGGCTTTTAGAAAATAGCAAATAAAGCCCAAAAATTATGAAAAAATTCACAGAAATTTCCTAAGTCATTTTGGACTTAAATAAAATATTTCCAACCTGTATTTGATATTTAATTTTGCAAATAATTTATTTTGGATTTACAATAATTAGGGAAAAGATTTTAAAATTCTAGAAAACTAATAAAATTTTATTTTTAATTGGAAATGGAAATTTGAAACATTTAAGGTAGAAGATGAAGGAAGAGGGAGAAAAACAAAGAAAAGGAAAAATAAAATAAAATCCAAAAATAAAATAAAATCCAAACAATTCAAGAAAATTCCACAAAAATCATTGGAACCTGAATAGATTGAATAAATTTATTTTTCCATTTTCTGATATTTCAAATTAAGCTTTAAATTTAACCAATAAATTGCAAATGATTCATTTTATTTTTAAAGCTGCAAAAAGGCTCCAAAAATTGGGATGTTACATGAGCTCTATTCGTGAACAGTCAAGCCCTGGCATATGCAGCTGCTTCATTTGGTTATGCAAAAACTTTTCTTCTACCATTGTATGGGCTGAACATCCAACCATGCAAGCCTGCTTGGCAGCTCAAATGTATTTCTTTCTAGTTCTGCTGTGATTTTATAGTTATGACTGCAAATAAAATGTCCAATATCTGCTGATTCTAACATAAGCACCTCTGTAGTATCTACTTGTGGCAAGCCTGAACAAAAGGTTTGTTTAGTAGATGTTAATATTTAGAGTGACTACATTGTGCTTACTCATATTTAGTTAGTGAAGTTCTCTAGTCACATGGTTTAGACTTACACTGGACCATGTTGATTGTGTGTCATATTGCTTATCAATAGTGGGGATCACATAATTTTACCCCTTTCTGAAATAGGTCACGTATTTTTACTCCTTTTCTGAAAAAGACTTGGTTTATATTCACTGATTTCCTTCTCCTTTTCAGGTTGATACTCAGCTAGGCAGATATGTTGTCACTATGATGAGCATTGTTATTGTACTTGCAATTGGATTTCAGTTATCAGTTCAGTCATATACTCATTTATAACTTATTGCATTGGCTTTGCATTCTTCTTTTCTCTTTGTTTCATATAGATCCTTGGTAGAGTTTCAGTTAATAATCTAGTTGATTTTGTATTTAGGTGGAGACAGTCAAATGAATACACTATTTTGGTATAGCTGGCTTGGTGGAGTAAGTATTGGCACAATGATAGGTGCAAACAGTGTCCTAGAGGAACACTACAAAGCTGGATTGCGCAATGTTGTCATAACTGGAAGGTATCTCGTTTTACATTCTTCTTTTGACATGCCATGTGAATCTTTTGCTAGGAAGTAGTGTGCATACTATGAATATAGAGCAAAAGAAATAATCAAAGCTAATGAATTTTCTCCTAGATAGGAAATACTATTTCACCTTCTATTATTCGCTTTTTACATATTGCATGAGTGGAATATAACAGTATTTAAGTATGTCTTCATTAGTGCATAAAGGACATTATGAGGTGCGGTTATATAATACAATAGTCTAAAGAAGTTTCCCTGTAAACATGTTGATATAAAAAGCAATGGATGTTGTTTCATGGATTCAATTCCTTACTGGTTGCATCCATTGGAGGCTGGTTTCTTATTGTTACCCTTGTTTTGCAATCAATGTTGACCTTGTAGTTTGATTTTGGCAGCACAAGGGGCTGAAACTTGTTGAACTTGCATGTCACAGTCTCATAGTCACAGACCATGTGGCGGGTACACGAGTATGCCCGCAGGTGACGGGCATGGATGGGGTTCTTCTCCCGTTGTCCTTCACGGGCATGCTCGTGGGAGGAAACCAGGGTCGCGGGCACGGGTATGGGCGAGCACTATTTGTGCCCGCCGCGCCCGATTGCCATCCCTATTGATGGCTTACATGGCCATTTTGTACGAGCACCTCTCCGGCTATGCGCTGGCAGATGCTGCGGAGGAGCACTGTACTAATAGTGTCCTACCTCCTCCACCGGATGTTATGCTGAGACAAGTGTCAGCGATGTTCCACCGTCTAGACGTCCTCCTCGGTCGCGTCTTCTGTGTCGTCTCCAGCTTCTGACGAGCTATCCACGCCATCCACGTGGTCCTCCAGAACGACGTTGCACATCTCCTTGAGGATTATCATCGCTTCGACTGCTTCATCGAGGCGGTGGGCGACCGAGTCTACCTTGCCGAGACCCCTCGAGCAAGGAAAGAGAGCCTATGGGCACAATTCAACTTGATTTTTCAATTGGAGTGTCTTTGGGTGACACTCAACCAGCACATCAGCGGGTGGATGCATGTCGGGCTTCGTTCGCTGATCCCAAACCGTCCGATGCCGACGACGTCGCCTACGAAGTTTTAAAGACGGAGATAGCAGGCTACCTTCGTCACTAGAAAAACTTTGATTATTTAGATTTCTATTTTTTAAAATCTTTGTAAGAAGCGATTGGCCACGCTGTTTGGCCATATATGAATACAAAAAAAACGGTTGAATTTGTGTTTACTACCTACGATGAAACCGTTTACTGCGTGGCATGTTTTATATTACTGCCTTCATGATATATCTGGTTTGAATTTGTGTTTACCGTCTACCATGAAACCATTTACTGTCTACGATGGAATCGTTTACTGTTCTACAAACGCCTATTTACTTTATTGGACCTACTCGATACCCCCCAACGCAATTACCTTACAAGATAGCTAGGGTTTTGTAATATCCTAAACTTTGGTTTGTGTTTCAAATGTATAAAAGTATGAGAATCTCAATAACTTTTCATGAAACTCATAAGTTTGTCCTTGATTTTCTAAAGTTTGCCTGAAATTTCAAACTTTAAGCTTGAATTCAAGTTTCTTTCGGATTTCAAAAAAATGTGTGTATAAAAGTCTCTGTAAATAATTTTATAAAATACTATATTATTTATCATGAATTAATATAAATTTTAGAACTCAAATTGATCTCACTAAAATCCTAACAAAGTTAATAATGCAGATCTAGAAAAGAATTTATGTTAGACAAATGGAATATGAACAGTGGCCTAAATAAATTTTCCTAAGTCCTAGTTGAACCTGTTAACATCCACAAAAAATTTTAGAATTTTATTGCTATTTTTAATAGCATAGTCAAACTGGTTTTTATTTTTGGTCAAAACTAAAATCCAAACCCTAGCTCAACCCGATTGGGCCGTCCTATTTGAGCGAAGCCATTAGGACCAGTCCGAACGTATCCTATCGTTTGGACCGTCCGATTTAATCACAAGTCATCTGGACTGTCCGATCTGGCTGAAGCCGTTCGGACTGTCCGAACGGACTTGACTTAACCACGTCGGTTAGCACCGGACCTGAGTTCGACTCGGACCGCACCGCCACACCGCATTTCTTCTTTTTTTCACGACGGGCGGGTCCCTGTCGGCCAAGACCTTCCTTCCGTCTTTCGGTTGAAGCCGGCGTTCTTGTTCTTGTGCATGCGTGCCACGGCGACGCCCTCATCATCTCTTGCACGTGTGCCCATCTATGAAGCATCATCGAGACTGCATGAAGCTGTTGAACCCATCTATTTCCTCGTTCTCACTCTCTCTTGCCTTCTCTGCCATTTCTTTACTCCAGCCAGAGAAGAAACCGAGGAGCTAGCCGCCGCCTTGGTGCCACCCTCACATCCGCGACCCCGCCGCTGAGTTTCACTCTTCACGCCACGCCCATTTTGGCCAACCCGAGTCCTTGTCGTCCACGGAATTGACGGGAGCGACATCGTCGTCTTCGACTCCGGTGGCCACGGCCTTGTGTCTCGTGGGCGTACTAGTGAGTTTCTATCCTCGGTGCTTGGTCCTTTACGATCGCATTGCTCCACTGAGTTTAATGGTGGATTTAATTGGCTTTTGGTGCAACGCGGAGGGAGTTTGGACCCGTCTTCTTCAACCTGGGTGAATCGCTGTCGCTTCGATTCCAGCGGCCACACTCCTCCATCGACGACAAGGTCTTGGGCGCTTCATTCCTAGAGCCAAGGCAGTCCCAAGGCGCGCTTTCCCGAGCCTCCTCGACCTCCAAGGGATCTTCTCCATGGGAGCAGCTTGTTCGCCTCCACCTCCGGCCACCGTGAGCTCAACTCCGGTGGCTATTGGACTTTCTGTCGCCGTCAGCAAGTTCGCGAGGTGATTGCGCACCCGTGCATGTCCTCCCTGAGCCCGGAGCGTCCCTCCTTTGCCGATTAGCCTTCCTCACCACCGCGCTCATGCACGAGAACTCCGATGAGCCTCCAGTAGTTCAGGGTTCATCAAGGGCATCAGCGTTTAATTATCTTTTAAATGTGCTTATGACTTGTGGACCCCGAAGGGCTAAACGAGTTTAGAAACCTAATTAAAACCGTTTAAAATCCCAGAGCCATTGACATGTGGGCCGTATGGCTGGTTAAGTCAATGTGCAATTTCGTGAAGTACGTTTTCTCGTAAGTAAAACGTATTTCTTACATGCTTATATTAAGTTGTGTTTAAGTAACCAGAAGACGTATTCACGAAATACGCCTTCGACGTCACCGAAGGTCATGGCTAGGTCAGAGTTGACCAAGTCAATGCCTTCGCTCGGGTCCCATCGGTCAGTGACCGTGGGTCAGCTAAGCTCTGGTAGAAAAAAAATTAATACTTTCAGAAATTTCGAAACCAATAAAATGTGCACTAAAAATTCAAATAACTTAGAAAATTCATAACTAATTCAATTTAGCTTCAAATTGAATGAAACCAATTTGGTTGGTTTTCATTTTTAGTGTAATTTTAAATGGAATAGATCTTAAGTGTGCTGCTATCCCATAAAAGTTTGGAAATTAATTATTGGCTAAAAGGAATTATTTTTACACTAGAAAATGGTTTAGACTTCAAAAATTCATAAGCATTTCGTCCTAACTCTGAAATGAGTGAAATTAATTTTGTTAATTTCAATTTTTACTGTGCTTTAACTTGGTATAAGTTTGTTTCTTGTTGCTATTTCAGAAAGTTTTGGTAATTGTTGATATCATGGGGATATGCCCATGATCTTAGGATGATGAAACAATTGGCAATGTTACTTTTGGTTTGAAGTTTCACGTGTTTTCGGCAAAGCTAAAAGACGGATATTCGGCCATTTTGGTAATTTGGCTTTGGAATAGATTGAGTTCATAGGCTATAGTGCATATGTGTTGCATGTTGCATGTTTTCACTAACGTGGGTCAAGTTGTGAAGAACTTGTTCCCGGATTCGTGTTTGCTTGTCTATTGTCGATGGCATGCGTGTCAACGACGGTCAGCGGCGAGGAGGATCGGGACTAAGCTTGGAGATCTGAGGTCCAAAACGATCATGGATGCCGGGTGAGGTCAAGTGACTCAAGCGTGGCGCAGAATGGACAAGGATGACTGAACTGGTAGTTCGGTGTGACTAGTTGATCAAGCGGCGCAGGAGTCGGTGCAAGTGCTAGGGTGCCGGTGGAATCCGGACGGGAGAGACTTGCCGACATGGAGCCGTTGATCAACCTACACGTGGCGAAGTAGGCGATTGCTTCAACAGGATTGGACTCGGTCTTCGGAAAAGATCGAGAAGGGGTATTTTGGTAATTTTACCAAATACCGCCTTGGTGACCTAATGCCAACCCGCGGCGCAAGACGGTGCGTCAAGAAGTGGATTAGGTCAAGAGAATTGAAGACGGCGCTTTAAAATACGTGCGTGTGTGTTCCGTTGTTGTTGGGCCTTAACGGAAGCCCATTAGGTTTAATCTTCCAGAAGCTCCAATTCTAGAAGGGTTTTAGAGTTGGTGGCTGTCATATATAAGGATTGAGATGGGACATCTGTAGAGCTGCTGCCCTAAAAAAAAGAAGCCGGTGGGGCGGCCTATCCTGTAGAACTAGAGCCCTTGGCGGCGCCCGGTTGCGCCCAGCAAAAACTAGATTCCTGTGCAGCAGCTGTAGTAGATCGCCGTTTTTGCCTCATCCTTGAGCGATTTATTCTGTGATTGAGTCCCTGGCGGCGACCTGTAGTACTACCGTAAAATCCGGAGTTCTTGGCGGCGCCGGCCAGTGCTCTCATGTGTTGGCGGAAAAATCTAGTCAATCGTCGTTTCCTGCTTTTGCCTGTCCATCGGTTTGCTGCTTGTATTTGTTTTTTGATTGGTTGCCATCTTGTTGTGACCAAGTCTTAGGTTTGATTCCCTGCAATTTGCTGCTTTTAGTTTATTTTATTGGCTTGACTGCAGTTTCTTGTGATCACTTGTCGGCTCCGTGTCTGGTGGTTTGATGCGGGCCAAAATGCGTCGTCTTGTGGCGAAGTCACCTAGTTGTGCTGCTTTGATCTTTTGGGGCGGTAGAAAAGCAGAGCCCTGTGGCGGCGCCCGGAGATGCCCGCAAAATCCGGAGTCCTGTAGAGCGCCCGCAAAAAAACCGTTTTGTTGCCTCTTGCGTGAGTGATTTGATCAAGGCAGCGGCAGCTTCTTGCATGTCCATCGGTCTGTGTAAACACGTATTCTCTGCCTTGAGTGTGGATTAGTTATTGCCTTGTGCTGCCTTCCCGATGCAACTAATGATTCTGTGGCTTCATTTGTTTAATGCAAGTAAGGTGTTTGTTTTAATTCTCAGCTGTGCTAGTGGCTGCAACTTGTTAATTAGTTTTTGCTTGGCTGCCATCATGATCTGACTAGGATTTCTATTGTGAGTGCCAGTGATTTGCTGTTGTTGATTAGCTTATTGGCTTGGGCTACCATCTTGATTCGACTGAATCTCTGTTTGCTGTGAGTGTGCGTGCGGTCTTGAGATGTTTGTAGTCTTGAGCTTCGGGGTTTGATCAGATTCAACACAGGTCATCCGTTATGCCTGTATACAGATCTTCATAGCTTTTTAGCTATTGGAGTGAAAGTAGTGCTGAGTTTGATCGAGGAGAAAAATAGAGAAAGCGTCTATTCACCCCCCCTCTAGTCGTCTTTCCGGTTCTACAATTGGTATCGAGTCAGGTTAGCTCTTCTCATAGATCTTAAGGTCTTTGGAGCCATGGCGATCGACAAGTATTTGACCAAACCAATTTTTCGATGGAGTTGATTTTGCTTCGTGAAGGCACGCATGCATGCCTACATCGAGGCTCAAGGGCACGCTATTTGGCTTAAGGTCAAAAATCCATATGTCGTGCCAGCCAATGACGATGTGATCAATCCAAATGTTGAGGCTAATAGCAAGGCTCGGAACTTTCTAATCCAAGGTCTTAGTCGATCGAGTTTGAGTAGCGTGGCTCATTTGAGGTCTGCTCACGAGATCTGGAGGACCCTTTGTGACTACCACGAGGGTTCGATTGCGATCAAGGAAGTGAGAGAACCGACTCAAGAAAGAATACTCAAAGATCGAGCAAAGACCGGTGAGTCCTTAGATGAGTGGGGAGGTTCTCCAAGATTCTTCATGATCTTTATTTGTTGATCTTGTTTTCACCGAAGTCCGAGAATGCACGCCAACTTTTGGGTGCTCTTGATGTGAAGGTCAGGGGATGAAGATCCGTCCATCAATGACAACACTATCATGAGTGAGCTTACCATGGATAAGCTCTACTCGAGGTTGAAGACGCATGAGATTGACTTTATCTCGCGTCTCTCCAAGACAGAGTCGATGGATTTGGTGGTCGACCCATCTAAGGGTAGCTCGACTGATTCCTTTGATTTTGGCTCATCTGGTTTTTCTTTGTCAGCTTTACATTCTTTGAGTGATGAGCAGCTAGAGAAGCTACCTGAGGATGATTTAGCCCTCCTATCCACCAAATTCTCGAGAGTGTACAACGAGGTGAGGAACAGGAGGAGAGGTGCCCCTATCACGTGCTTTGAGTGTGGTGAGCCAAACCACATTCGCTCCAAGTGCCCCAAGCTGAAGGGCAAGGAGGTGAAGGACACTCGGAGGCGTCCTCAAGCTAGGGATGCAAAACCCAAAAAGACCAACTATCGCAAGTTCGTCAGCCGGGTCCTTGCCGCTCTAGAAAGTGTTGACATGAGCGATGTGGACTCGGAGACGGAGGACGATGACGACGACTCTCATGGCAAGAAGAAGGCCCAGGACTTCACCGGTATGTGCTTTATGGCGAAGGACAGTCACGACGTCGACTCCTCCAACGACGACGACCCTTTCAGCGACCCAGATGAGGTATGTCCCACACTTGCTGATATGAAGCGTGCTTTGGTCATTGCTGAACACAATTTGAAGAAGCAAGCTAAGATGATTAAGAGACAGGACACCATGATTGATAACTTGAATCTAGAAGTTGTTAGGCTAAAATCCATTAATCCTGTTGATATTTGTGATGCTTGCTCTAGTTTGAATAATGAATTCACCAATTTGAAATCTGCTCATTTCTCTGTTGCTAATCAACTGAAAGATGCTCTTGATGAACTAGAAACTCTCAAGTCTAGTCCTGCTTGCATGAATGCCATTCTCTTGATGTGACTGCTGTAGATGCTATTCCTTTACCTTGTTCAAATTGTGCTTTACTTGAATTAAAATTGAATAGCACTATAGAAGAATTGCAGAAATTTGATCCTAGTCACATGTGTTCTCATTGTGAGGATAGTAGGATTAAAATGAAGGAGATGACTGAAATGGTTCTTTATTCTAAAACTGCTTCATGTGAAAACTGTGTTAAACTCACAATTGAGAATGATGCTTTAAACAAGACACTAGAAGAAAAGGCTAAAATTGAATAATCCATGTCCATGAATGCTTCCAAGAAAGTTGTTGACTCTAATTCTTGTGATCTTTGCATTGAGATTGGGCATAATATAGATAAGATACAAGAAGCTTTTAGAGTTAAGTTTAAAGAGCAGTTGGATAGGATTAGAGATAACTATTGTGTGTCTTGTGAGGCTTTGAAAGCCGAGGTAGCTCACTATAAAGAAAAATCTGATAGGGCTAGCAAGTCAAATAAGTGTGCTTCTTGTTATGAACTAGCCAAACAAAACGACTACCTTAAAGGGACTCTTGAGAGATTTATTGGTGGAAAGAAGAACCTCAACATGATTCTAGACAAATCTAAGGTGAGTGTGAATAACAGTGGCCTAGGATTTAATTCTCTAGAGCATTCCAAGAATCATCCACCTAAGATTGTTAGAGCTGTTGAGAGTGGCCTGTTTGAGGTAGAACCCTCTAAGCCATCGAAGATAGTCTTTAAATCTGCTGGTTTTGCCCAAACCACTTCTAGCAAGATAGGTGCTTCTACTTCATCAGGTCAGACCCTTCAAAAGGTCAAGTACCATTGCACCTTCTGCAAGAAGAATGGCCACATTGTTGAGTTCTACTTCCGTAGAGGCAAGATTGAGAGGAAGGAGAGGATGAGTACCTTGAGAACTATTAGAGGAGTTTCTTCACCTGCTGTAGTCTCTAGAGCCAGGCAGCCTGTTTTTCCTGCTAGACATAGGCCTAGATTCGTAGAGGACTTCTTTGACTCCTTTGGTGGCTCTAGGCAGCGTTCTGGTTTAGGATTTCGTAAGGAGAGACCACGGGTAGCATCTAGACAGGGGGAGTACCGACCTTTTGGTAGGTCGATTCGGAGAGGTCTAAGTGGTTCTCGCATGCATTCTTATGATTTTGCTCCTAACCATTTTACTGCTGCTTCTACTGCTTTGCCCAAGCATCGTGTGACTCAGTACTGGATTTCAAAGTCTCTTATCACTAACTTGATCTTGATCGAGGCAGATGTTTCTGCTTATGCCCTGTGGGGTTAAATGCGAGGAAGGAGGACATATGGCTTGATTGACTCTGGGTGTTCTCAACACATGACTGGAGGTTCTAGATGTTCTCTTCTCACACACGTGCATCCGACAACGAGTGAATCACATTTGGAGATGTTTTTACTAGGACCATGATAGCCAAGGGCACTGTGAGATATCTTACACCTTCATGCCTTTATCTTCACGATTATTCAGTCCTGGCGTGTTGTGCTTATCATTGTGCTCAGTTGTATCTTATCGGCATGTGTTCTCTTGTGATATTCTTCTTCATGCCTTTGCGTGTATTTTGTTTATATATCCTTGTATTATATTGTTATTCACTAGTTTTATGGATGTATAAGCTTGATTTAGTCTTCATGAGTTTGTGTTGTTTTGTATATTCTGTATTTTGCTCTTGTTGATCTTTGCCTTGTGTATTCACATGCTTACTTGATTTCCATGATTTGTTCCTTATCATATCTTTTGCTCTCATGGTATTGTGGATACATGGGTCTTGCCATAGCTTTCACTAGCACGCTTTACCTTTGACTGTAATATATGATGTGTGTTATGCTGTGTGCATGTCTGCTTGCTCCTATGCCTTCTTGTGGACTAAGGATAGGTTGAGCTTTATCTTATCTTGGATAGCATGTACTGCATTTGATTTGTCTATCTCCATGCTTATGTCTTAAATTATTGATTATATGCTTTCATGAGTTTTGGTTCAGCTACTGCTATCCTTGCTAGTTGTGTGTCTTGGTACTGTTTCTCTAGAAAATGTCTCACTAACCCAGTACCAAGGCATAGACTTCCTTTGTCTCTTTTGTGTAGTCTTTTCAGTTGATAAGAAGAACATGTGGTCCAATAAGTGGTCAAAGACTTCAGCTGTTGGTTCTTCTTCATTTGTGCTTTCATGTTGGCTATCACTTCTTGGAGACGAAGGAATTTGAGATGAGGATGATGGGTGAGCGCAACTACCTTCTGGAGCTTCAAGGAATGCATCTTCATCCATCATGACTACATCTCACTGCCAAGTAGTGTGACTCATGTTCGAGCTTCCATACCTTTCATTTATGTATGGTATCCCTAGTCTACCTTGCATAGCATCTGTTTTGTGTCAGGTGTTGGGCTTGTTGTGTTCAGGGTAGATAGGAGGCTCTGTTCTAGCACGTGTCTTTTCTAGGCACTCTTCTTATCCCTTGGTTTTCTATGATGCACTCTTCTCACAGCCTAGGTCGAGCTTGTCTCCCGATCCTTTGGTCATAATGAGTTTTTGAGTTGCTGTAGGTCTTTTTAGTGATGGCGTTTAGCTCCCTAGCTTTTCGAGTTGCTTTCCCTAGAGATCTTGTGGAGTTTGAAGTCCTTGCGCTAGTTTTTGTGGAGTCCAAGGCACTTTTGGCAAATCTCCTCTCAAATCTTTTAGACCCAACAAGGTTTGCCACCTTGAGAAGTGAGTTAGGGATAATTTATCCCTATGGGTTGGTTTGAGGGAGAGTTGGTTCTTTTCTGGATCTTTTCTGATACCTTCTTCAAGTGGTATTTTCTTTGGATCCTTTTGATCTTTTTAGGCTTTTAAGTCTTTTTGCATTCATTGTACCTTAATGCATTTTATAATTCAACAACTTGTATTGTAATATAATCTTATGGAGCTTTGATTATTATCCTTGTATGACTTGATTTCATGCTTTATACCTTGCCATGTCTTGTGCTAGTTTGCTAGACTTCTTTTATGGCTTTTTATGTATAGCTTAGCTTTTGCCATGCTAGCTTTATTATCTGTGAGCAAACTGAATCATAATATGACTTGTTAGATCTTGTGACTAGTTTTGCTTTAGTGATTCTCTCATGATTCATGCCATGTCATATATGCTTAATTGAGTCTTGAACTTATTCTGAGTTTTAAATTGAGCTTTGATAATTCTTAAGTCAAGCAAATGAAAAATGAGCTTTTCTGTGCGAAAAAACTGATCTCACCAATTCTTTCTTATGAGACTGCTTGCCATTGCACTAGGCATAAACTCAGGGGGAGTTTTGGATGACCTAGACTATTCTCTTAAGCTTTTGTTGCTTGGGATGGTCGTAGTGAGGCTTAAGATCTAGCACAATGCTAAGGAAACAAATTGGCAATTGGTTGAAGCTTAGGAGGCAGTTGTGGATGGCTCCTAGTCCAGGACTTATTTTACTAAGATAAAACCAATCATTTTCAGCAAAGTGCTCAAAGTGCTAAATTCTAAATGCTTGAACAAATTGATTCACAATTGATCTCAAAATGCTCAAACTTGACTCATTTTCTAGCTTCTGACTCCATTTTGCTTATAGACATGGTCTGACTCATTTTTGGATACCTTTAGTTAAACTGTGATCTTGAGCACCTTGTCATGTTGTCGATTCATTTAATCTTAGATTATTGCTATTTTGGCCGTAGCTTTACTGTACATGTTTTGCCATGATTGAACATAGTGTCTTCACATCATATGGCTTGGTGTAATACTTGTACAGTCTTCTTGGATAATCCTCATGGCTCCTTTTGCTCAAATTTAAAAAAAAACAAACAAAAAATTGAAAAAAAAAATCAAAAAATCAAAAAATTGCAGCCATTCCATTACATTCATGCTCTATCTTCTTCCATGCATCTTGATGAATCCATTGTCAAAGGGAGAAAGATTGGTCAAAAATGTTGTTTTAGAGCTTTTCATCTCAATGATCATAGGTCAAATAGAACAATTGTTCTTTCATATGGACCTAAGTAAGATTTTTGGCTATTTTCTGGAAATTGAAGCTTTTGTGCTTTCTTTTGCCTTATCTCTCTTGCTTATGTTATTCTGGAGCCAGCTTGGTCATTTCCATTGCTTTCTCTTGCTCTTGGACCAAGTTGTGCCTTTGCGCGAAAACTGCAAGTACTTTACTTTTCAAACCCCAAAACTACATTTTCTGAGAAATTGCCAATGTGTTCATCAAGAGGGAGATTGTGGATATCATGGGGATATGCCCATGATCTTAGGATGATGAAATAATTGGCAATGTCATCGATCTAGTGCCAGGAACAGCACCCATCTCGAAGAGACCTTATCGGATGCAGCGATCACGAGAAAGTTTTGTATACCACTCATCAGATGGAAGGCATAGCTGCTGAGTGGTGGGAGAACTTCTGTGCAGCGCATGAAGCACCACAGAATATCACCTGGGAAGAATTTTCCGCAGCCTTCCGCCAGTATCATGTACCTGAAGGGATTATGGAGCTGAAGAAAGATGAGTTCCGTGCTCTTAAGCAAGGAGCTATGTCAGTGACTAATTACCTGAATAAGTTTTCTCAGTTAGCTCGCTATACTGCAGAGGACGTCGCTACTGACAAGGCTCGTTAGAGCCGTTTCTTGAAGGGATTGAACTCAGGACTACAGGTCAATCTGCTTGCCCACACCTTCCCGGATTTCCAGGAGTTGATTAACAAGGCGTTGGTCATGGAGGACAAACGCAAGGAACTGGAGGATCACCGCATAGCGTAGGATGATTCAAATAGGGAGCCACCACCACAACAAAGCAGAGGGCAAGGATAGTGCCACGGCGGTTTAATCGTTTCTAGTCGCGAGTTCTTTCAGACTCTGCACCGCCTTCAAAGACACCTCGCCCATCGCTCGTAATCCTCGAATCCTCGCAACCACCGGTCCCCACCCGAGGAACAACGGCAGAGTGAAACCAGTTGTGTTACAATTGCGTCGGCAGTCAATCGCCAATCGGTGTCGCGAAGGAACTATCACTCCGATCTGCTTCAACCTCTGAGCAACACATGCCAAGACCCGGTCAGAGCAACCAAGGAGTTTCTCGAGGAACCAATCAACGGGAGGAACACCTCGATCGGTTGTCGAGGTCGTGTTAACCACGTCACTTTGGAAGGAGCCTCAGAAGCACCGGGCGTCGTCTTGGGTAAGTTCTTAGTAAATTGAGACTGCATCCGATTACGTTTGATTACGAGCTTCAGCATTCATTTGTTTCGGAAATTTTGCAACTAAGAATAAGTTGGAAATTATGCCTCTTAAGCGTGCTCTGTTAGTCGATTAAATGCGAGGCGAGCTAAGTTCTAATATGGGTTGTTTAGGGGCTAAGTTACTCATAGTTTGGAGTTGAGTTTCTAGCTAACCTAGTTATTCTAGACACCCAAACCATAGATGTCATCCTTGGCATGGATTGGTTAACCAAGCACAAAGCCGTGCTAGATTGTGGCGAAGAGCCGTTATAATCGAGGATACCAAAGGAAACAAAGTGGAGTTTCTAGCTACCTCGATGCGTAATGGACATCTCGCTAGTCAATAGCCTAAAGGTCGCCGCTTTGGAAGGCGTGCGGTTGTCGAGAGTATCGGATGTGTTTCGGAAGAATTACCAGAATGCCACCGGATCGTGACATCGAGTTTGTCATCGATCTAGTGCGAGAACAAAGACCCATCTCGAAGAGACCTTATCGGATGCGGTAGATGAGTTGGTAGAAATGAAGAAGCAAATAGAAGAACTTTTGGAAAAAGGCTTTGTGAGGCCTAGCTCGTCGCCATGGGGAGCGCCAGTCCTGTTCGTCAAAAAGAAGGATGGAAGCATGAGAATGTGCATCGACTACCGGTCTCTCAATGAAGTCACCATCAAGAATAAATACCCATTGCCCCGGATAGATGATCTGTTTGACCAGATGAAAGGAGCCGGAGTGTTCTCGAAGATCGATCTGCGATCAGGTTACCACCAGTTGAAGATTTGCCCCAAGGATATACCTAAGACCGCTTTCTCAACGCGGTATGGACATTATGAGTTCTTAGTCATGTCCTTTGGTCTGACTAATGCCCCTGCCTATTTCATGAACATGATGAATAAGGTATTCATGGAATATTTGGACAAGTTTGTAGTCGTATTCATCGATGATATTTTGGTTTACTCCAAGTCGGAAGAAGAACATGCTGAACATTTGAGATTAATCCTAGAAAAGCTCAGAGAGCATCAGTTGTATGCTAAATTTAGCAAGTGTGATTTCTGGAAAAAAAAAAGTGGATTTTCTTGGTCATGTGATGGCAATTGCAGGAGTGATTGACCCCGATAAAGTTAAAGCAATATTACATTGGGAAATGTTTCAAGACCTATCACTCGATTCGCAGATTTCTTGGGATTAGCAAGATATTATCGCCGTTTCATTGAAGGATTCTCATCAATTGCTAAACCTCTTACGCAATTGTTGAAGAAAGAAAAAAGTTTACTTGGACTGACTTGTGAAGAAAGTTTCCAAGAATTGAAGAAGTGTTTGACTTGACCCGATCTTGATTTTGCCGATATTCGCAAGGATTTTGATATCTATTGTGACGCTTTGCGTCAAGGATTAAGATGTGTCGATGCAAGAAGGAAGAGTCATCGCTTATCGCCAAGGCGATTAAGGCCTCACGAAGAATTATCCTACCCATGATCCGGAATTAGCTGCGATAGTGCATGCTTTGAAGATTTGGCGTCATTACCTCATCGATGTCATTGCGAGATATATACGGATCATAAGAGCTTGAAATACATTTTCACCGGTCGGATCTGAATATGAGGCGAGAAGATGGCTAGAATTGATAAAGGATTATAATATCGTAATCCATTACCATCTGGTAAAGCCAATGTCGATTCCGACGCTTTGGCCGTAAAAGCCTTCGCAATGCTTTGGAAGTAAAAGAGCTTTGTTCGTAACTTCAAGAGGAATTTTGTGAAGCTAGAAGTGGTATCCGATGGATTTGTGGCGATTTGGAAGTGCGATCTACTTTGGAGAAAGCAGATTCGCGAGGCCCGACCAAAGGATTGAGTTTGCGACATCAAGAAGAAGATGGCGAAGGAAAGTTCAAAGAATTCACGGTGGATGAACAAGATATCTTGTGGATCGATGGGCGTATCACGTGCGGATGTTGATGGGCCGAGACGACTAATTTTAAAGGAGGCCCATGACTCAAAGTATTCGATTCACCACGGTAGTACTAAGATGTATCAGATGTTAAGAATAAGTTTTGGTGGCCAAACACAAGCGAGGCGTCGCAAAGTTCGTTGCCTTGTGTGACGTATGTCGAAGGTTAAGGCGAGCATCGAGACCAGCCAGTCATTGCAACCGTGAAGATTCAGAGTGGAAGTGGGAAGAAATCGGGATGGATTTCATTACGGATTACCCAAGACTCAATCGGGTTATGATTCGATTTGGGTAATAGTGGATCGTCGACTAAAGTTGCCCATTTCACGCCATCAAAACTACGTTACTCAGGAGATCGTCAGCGAGCTATATATGTCAAGGATTGTCGGTTTGCATGGTGTGCCCAAGAAAATAGTGTCGGATCGAGGATCTCGGTTCACCTCCGTTTTGGCGAGTTTGTAGGAAGCCTTAGGGACTCATCTGAATTTCGATCTTGCATATCATCCCCAAGCAGATGGGCCGATCGAAGAGTCAATCGATATTGGAGGATATGTTGAGAGCACGTGCTCTAGCAAATGCTACCGTTGGGATAAGAGTTTACCATATGCGAAATTCTCGTACAACAACAGTTTTCAAGCTAGTCTCGCAAATGTCGCCGTTTGAAGCTTTGTATGGTCGTACTGCGCAGAACCCGTTGAACCGATCGGCTCGCTGAACGTCTGATCTTTGGTCCGGATATTATTCAAGAAGCGAAGAGCAAGTGGCTATGATCGAGAGAGACTAAAGATAGCTCGATCGAGGCGTAAGAATTATGCCGATAATCGTCGTCGTGATCTCAGTTTCGAGCCAGAGGATTTTGTCTATCTTGAGCTCGCCCTCGAGGTGTGAAAAGGTTCCATGAGAAAGGAAAGCTTGCCCCTCGGTATGTTGATCCGTTCAAGATTTTGAATCGCCGTGGAGAAGTAGCCTACCAGTTGGAGCTGCCGCAGTCGCTAGTGGGAGTACATGATGTCTTTCATGTCTCTCAGTTGAAGAAGTGTCTTCGCGTGCGGAAGAACAAGCCCGTGAGTCAATTGAACTAAAGGAAGACCTCACCTACAAAGCGGTACGGTCAAGATTCGGATGTCGCAGAGCGTCGGACGAGAACCAAGACAGTTCGTTTTTGCAAAGTGCGATGGAGCCACCATTGAAGGTGAAGCAACGTGGGGCGTGAAGAAGAGTTGAAAGCCGAGTTCCTGACCTTTTCTCCAGCTTAGCTGAATCTCGGTCGAGATTCCTTTAAGGGGGAGGTTTGTAACATCCCAATTTTTGAGCTTTAAAAATCTTTTAAATAGTTGTAGTAAGAAAATTCACCATTTGGATTTATTTGAATTTAATTTAAAAGCTTAATATTGGACTTTGAGTAACAAAACAATTTAATATGATTAAAGTCAACATGAACAATGGTCAAAACTATTTTATTTGGATTACGTGAGCTTGGATATATTTTCTAGAATTTTTCGGATTTTTCCAAGTTCATTTGCTATTTTCCATTGCTTATTTGGATTTACGCTATTTTCTAAAAAGGAAAAGCTAATTAAAAATCTCCTAACAGTACTTGGGCCTAAACCCTCTCTCTCCTGTTAAAGGCCCGATCATTGTGTCTTTAACCCTTCCTCGCCGTTGGATCAGCGACGGACGCCTGGATCTCCGCGCGCGCGCGTCTCTCTCTCTCCACGCGCTCTGTTACTCCCCACCGTTGGATCGCAAACGAACGTCCAGATCTTGAGGGCCGATTGGAGCGGTCCGAACATCACAATGCATTTGGGCCGTGCGATCAAGTTTGGACGGCCCGATGGAGTTGTACTGTGCGGGTGGTCCGAACGTTCCCTTCGATTGTGGTCAGTCCGATCTAAGCGGACGACAGATCTTAACCCTCGCGCGCGCCTCGCCCTCTCTCTCGACGATGGGCCCTTCATAGGTCGTCGTCTCGACACGGTCTCTTCCTCACGCGACTCATAGCCGTGTCGCCATTGCCGCTTTCTAGAAGCTCGCCATGATCGTTTACGCTAACAAAACCCCCGATTTCGCGCCAAACTTCATCGTTATCTCTTCCAAGATCAAACTCGGTTTGAATTTGAAATTCAAACTCGTCTCTATCCGTTTATCTCGTCGGCGATCATTTTGGCGGTTTAACTTGCCGTCAAGACGCCATCTCAAGCTCGCTCTGTGCCTATATAAAGGCCCCCGCTTCGCCGCCCTTTCCAAAACCCTCGCTCAATTCCACCCAAGAGCCTCCACATCGCCGCCGATTCAAGCTTTAAGGAACCTCGCGCGGTGAGATTTCTTCGATTCGCCGCCACCGTAGCCCGCGCGTCGTCGTGGAGCACGCCATCGGATCGCCATCACCTCCTCTACCTCCGGACCCTTCCCAGCGCCAATTACTCACCGGAGCTCCCGTCCGACACAACCCGAAGCTACTCGCCGCTCGACCTCGCCGGCCACCACAGTCGTCCTCGACCACCGGACCTGCACCACGAGGTTCGCAATAACGCCGATTACACACCCATACCACCCACCTCCTGGCGATCATCAGAAGCCGGTGACCATCGGTCGAGCGCTGGCGTTCGCCCGACCACGTCGGCCGCCACCTCACCTCGTACTGCGTGGCATCCAAAGTGGCGTCGTGTCGCCCGCCACGTGGCGCCACGTGGCGATCCAGCCGCCCAGATCCAAAGGCTCGGTGGACTTAGTCCACCGTGGTAGTGCCTCGACATGTGGGTCCCACATGTCGATTTTATTTTATTCTTTTAATTCGAAATCCCACGACGCTTGACATTGCGCAATAATCCGGGTTTTCTTTTAAGAAATAATTAGGAAATTCGCATAAATCATTTCTAGGGTTTTTCTTTAGGTTCAAACTTCCAAACCTCATAACTTTTGCATCCTAACTCCAAATCAGCCCATTCAAATTTCTAAATTCATCTAAAATCAAGATCTACCTAATGAAGATTTTTTTTTTTTTTTGGAGTTGTTTTGCCTCTGTTATTTATTTATTTTGTTTTTGTGCTTCGTTTGCGAGTAGACTTTGTATTTGTTGGAAGAGTTGAAGAAGAAGGAGCTTTCAAGACCAGACCAGCACATAAACTTATTCCAAGGCAAGCTATACCCTTGACCATTTTGCTTCCTAGTTTGATAAAAGTATTTTAATTCAAATTCTTGCATCTTAATTCAAGTATTTATTTAAATGTTTTGGGTGTAGTAGTTAATTCCAAATTGTTATGCCTCCCTTGTGTAATTATTATGCCCCGATCCTTTGTCACCCTAGTTGATATTTAGTTGGTAAATATGGTAGCACCAACGTGGGTTGGCTAATCTGAGTAGATTGCTTAGCCATGCCACGAATCACTTATTCATGTGAGGCGCAATTATTAATCGACTAAGTGAATATGCAATCTCATAATAATCTGTGTGTACTATGTGTCTTTGTGGCATGTGTTGCACTTAAATCAACAGGGTGGTAAAGAGGATTTGGGTGAGGCAAGGGGTGAATCTTGTGTGATATGGTGGGTTGTGTGCATGGGCTTGTTAAGCTATGTGCTATTTTTGGTGGAGCTGTGTGCATGGGCTTTATAATTTGTGTGCATAGGGATTTGTAGTTAACATGTGGTAGTCTTGCCTTGGTCAATTAAGGACCTCACCATGTGCGCCATTGAGCCGAGGCCCATCTGCGACCACATGCTGTTATGGGGACGGGCCTAGCATAGTAAGATGAATTTCTGAAATGCTTTGTTATGATTAGTGCTAGCTACACTAGTTATATCTTGTGGGTAAAGTGTACAAACTCTGCAGAGTGTAATTTAAACTATTCGAATAGCCGCGTCCTCGGTCATGGACAATGCTCGTGGATTTCACACTAGGGGTAGATTTTATTAAAACTGTGTGTGAAGGGAGCTATGTGATTAAATCATCTAGCTATGTGAATAACCTGTTAGGCTGTGTGTGTCTTTGTGAAATCAATTGTTAAAATTATTGTTATCTATTTGTTTTACCTGTTTTCAATCTATTATTGGTATTCAACTGCAAACATTGCCTTTCTGCAAAAGAACCACAGAATACCTTTCTCTTGTAAAATGCCAGCATGTTATATTGCATTTCTGTGGTGTGGCTTGCGAGTACGGTGTGTACTCACGCTTGTTTTGACGAATCAAGCAGAAGAGTAGGAGTCTTCACCAGCTTTCGAGGGCGAGTTTATCGAAGGTGCCTGATTGCGAGGTCTTGATCCCAGTCGGTTGCCTGTGGTGAATCGATGGGGTGCCACTACCGTTTTTTGTTTCCGCTGCTTTATTTCTCTGTTAGCCCTGCGTAGCTTGAATAAATGTAAACTCGACCGTAAGGTCAAACCATTATTTATTAATCAAACTATCGTTTATGCTATTATTCGCTTGTGTGGATCGATATCCACCTTTGTTAACACTGTGTGCACTAGCGTGATCCTGGACTAGTGCATTACACACAGAGGGTCCCGAAGTGTAATTTTGGGTCCCGACAAGCTGCTGCCCTAAAAAAAAAGAAGCCGGTGGGGCGGCCTATCCTGTAGAACTAGAGCCCCTGGCGACACCGATTCGCATACCAAAAAAATGGATTCTGTCGGCGCACCGCAGAGATCGCCGTTTTGCCTCATCCTGAGCGATTTATTACGTGATTGAGTCCTGGCGGCGCTGTAGTACTACTAGTAAATCCGGAGTTCTTGGCGGGCGGCGGTGCTCTCATGTGTTGGCGGAAAAATCTAGTCAATCGTCGTTTCCTGCTTTTGCCTGTCCATCGGTTTGCTGCTTGTATTTGTTTTTTGATTGGTTGCCATCTTGTTGTGACCGAGTCTTAGGTTTGATTCCCTGCAGTTTGCTGCTTTTAGTTTATTTTATTGGCTTGACTGCAGTTTCTTGTGATCGCTTGTCGGCTCCGTGTCTGGTGGTTTGATGCGGGCCAAGCTGTGCGTGTGGCGGCGGGTCACCTAGTTGTGCTGCTTTGATCTTTTGGGGCGGTAGAAAAGCAGAGCCCTGTGGCGGCGCCCGGAGATGCCCGCAAAATCCGGAGTCCCTGGCGGCGGCCTGTAGAGCGCCCGCAAAAAAACCGTTTTGTTGCCTCTTGCGTGAGTGATTTGATCAAGGCAGCGGCAGCTTCTTGCATGTCCATCGGTCTGTGTAAACACGTATTCTCTGCCTTGAGTGTGGATTAGTTATTGCCTTGTGCTGCCTTCCCGATGCAACTAATGATTCTGTGGCTTCATTTGTTTAATGCAAGTAAGGTGTTTGTTTTAATTCCCAGCTGTGCTAGTGGCTGCAACTTGTTAATTAGTTTTTGCTTTGCTGCCATCATGATCTGACTAAGATTTCGATTGTGAGTGCGATGATTTCTTTGTTGTTGATTAGCTTATTGGCTTGGCTACCATCTTGATTATTGAATCTCTGTTTCTTTGTGGGTGTGCGTGCGGTCTTGAGATGTTTGTAGTCTTGAGCTTCAGGGTTTGATCAGATTCAACACAGGTCATCCGTTATACCTGTATACAGATCTTCATAGCTTTTTAGCTATTGGAGTGAAAATAGTGTTAAGTTTGATCGAGGAGAAAAATAGAGAAAGCGTCTATTCACCCCCCTCTAGTCGCCTTTCCGGTCCTACAGTAATAAAATTATTTGTACAATTATGCCTTTAACTTGTTAAACACTTAGAAAATCCAAATAAATTCATTTTGGATTGAAACTTTTACCTAAAATTCCTTAAACATCATTATCCATCTGTGATGTATGCATAGTTGGTTAAAGTTGAATTTTAGTTATTTTGGTGTTATTCGTTCTTATTTGCTCTTTTGCTTGATTGATAGATTTCAACAATTTGGGTATATCCGAGAGTGATCCTCAGCAGCAAGAAGACTATTTTTAGCAAGGCAAGAAGTTCTTCCTTTCATGCACGTTGATCCTATTACTTGCACATGTTAATATTTTAATTTCAACTGTATGTATGCATGCTATGTTGACAAGTTATTTCTATTCGCGATAGTTAACCTAAATAGTTACTTGAATTGTAGAAAAATATCCATCCTTTACCACTGAGCCTAGGTTTATATCCGCTATGATTCAGAGCTCGCTAGATGGGCTCTAGTCACTTTATATTTAGTATGCGAGTTGTTGTCGCTTAGCCATGGTTAGAACGGTAGTCTAGGGATCATTGCTTCGGCGATGGTCAAGTACAACATCACTTTAAATACTTGAGTCAGGGTACTCATGTGTGTATCATATTTGGAAAACTAAAAATGGGAAATAAAAAGATTTAGACTTGAGCACATGGTTGGTAGGTGTGATTATCGGGTGTGTGGTTGTGTGCCCGAGTCAACAAGGACCGAACATCTTGTTACACTAAACCAAGCATTATTGCGTGCAACCATATGAGGGTATTGGGAAGCCCTCTTGACTTAGTACTCTAGGGAGTGTTAATTAATGAGTCGCTGGTGGTAGGTGTAGGAGGATAAAAGAAATGTGTTATGTTGTTGTCGGGCCTGTGCGGGGATGGTTCCGGGTAGGTTCCCTCACCCGAGGAGTATTGGCAGTTGCTACAGCTAGGCCAATGCCTCTGACACAACGTATGGGTCCTCTGTGGGATCCCAGGATGGGCGGTTCATGGAGGGTTAACCCCCATACGTGCGACTCTTAATTAGCTCACCCCATTGGAAAACGTCTCGTAGGGTTTAGCTCTGCCGGCATACCTTCGGAAGTGTGCTTTATCCGGTGGCAAAAGGAGCGGTCTGACATATGGGTAAAGTTGTACACCCCTGCAGGGTTTAAACTATTCGAATAGCCACGTCCTTGGTTATGGACATGCTTGGAGAGGTCTATCGAGAGTTAGACTATAACATTTTGATAAAGCTTGAAATTTAGGTGGTACGAATGGGTAATTTGTGCTGTTGTTGGGTGGTTGTGGGAAGTCACCTCTAGGATATTAATTATGTTTATAATTGTTGTCACACTGATATTTGAACAATTAAAAACTGGTTTAACAAATTGCCTTCAATCTATTACATTATTGCAAATAAAATATGGCTTTACACTGAAAATGAACTCTACAGCCATCTATATTGATTCAAGCATGCATGTAGCTATGTATATGTTTGTTAATCATAAGTCTTGCGAGTACAATTTTTGTACTTAACTGCATTGTCTATTTGCTGCAGAGGAGGTTGACCCCCAAAGGGTTGACGAGTGTGAGGCCGACAACACTCTCGATGACTAGCTTAGTCGTTTCCGGTTGGTTGCCTTGTGGGTAAGGGCAGTTGGTTGGCTTTTGTTTACAGCCATATTATGGCAACTGTTTTCGCTGCAGACTTTATCTTTTGGATGTTGGATATATTGTAAATTATGAAAACTTTGGTAATGTAATAACTTGTGTATGGAGTTGATGCTTAATTTTTGTAAGGTGTATGTGTACTGCAGTTCTGGAAAGTACATATACACCGAGAGCGAAAAAATTTGATTTGTGATGCTATAACCAATGGAAAGGGTAAGCATTACAAATTAAATTACCCAACGGCTCTCACAGGTTTACTATCACGACACTAACTTTTTTCTGTAAAAAAAGAGATTGGAAAAAAGTGGTGGTGAAAAAGGGAAACCGATTACTGTGCACGTCGTTAGGTTTTACTAACTGACATAGAAGCTCACAAAAAACGCGTTACCCTGAAACATGTAGTAAAAGAGATACGTGTCTTACTGTTACGACACCTGATATTTATCGTCAGATCGAGACCCTCGCGGGCGCGGATGTTTTTGGGCCGCCTCTGCAATTGGTGCGTCGGCTGTATGGGATTACGCGTGCGTGCGTTACACCTAGCCTGGATCGCGCACGGTGGCCTATCTAGGCGTAGAATAACGTACTATTCTACGCATCTGAGTGCAGAATTAGTTATTCTACGCTTAGGCCACCTGACCGCGACGTCGACTGAGCCACCCTTACGGAGTACCGAACATGCCATTTTGGCCCACTAAACCGCGACCCCCACGCGTGACGTTACGCGTCCAGTACGCGCAATAACGAGGTTGAAAGTAATTATAATAGCAATTTTACTGTCGCACGTATCATCGCGTTTATATTTCATTACGATTGTTTCATACGCGCATGACTGGATGTGCTAGTAAACTACAAGTAGAGTCCAACAATTTTTTGTTGTAACAGAGCAGTAAAGTTATGTGGAGGTTACAGTAAATCTCTTTTAGCTACTAAGATCGGAAAGTGTTTTGTTTGTGTAATAATGTGCACAATGACACTGAAGATGATTTTAGGAGCTGCTAGGAGCTATCAGTGTCATTTCTTGCCGATTAGCATGACAAAATTTAATCTGATTGATTGACAGATGTATTATGGTTGAGTTTAGTGCACAGGCCGTGCTGGAGGCCTACGTGCACTGCGATGACGTCGACCTCGCCCTCCGCCTCTTCGAGGACATGCGTCGGTCCTGTGGGTGCGGCATCGACGACGTCTCCTACGTCATCCTACTCAGGTATATCATATTTTGTTTTCACGCATTGTCTTGAACTATTTTCCCGCTCTATAGTGACCTGTGAGATGTTGGTATTCGAGTTGGATGGAGAAATTCATGAGGTAGTTGTCAGTTATAAGTGGTAGTGGTGCAATACAGGAATTGGGGGAGAAGAAAGAACAATGTGCAATACAGGAATTGGGGGAGAAGAAAGAACAATGCGAGTTCCAACAACTCTTAATTATCAATGCAATCTTTAACAACAAGTGTATCCAACAAGGTATATCACTTTACATTTATAAAAGAAAAGAAAAACTAATCGACGAACAAAGGGACATTATTTTACCACTCATGTACAATAGAACAATATGTATTTACACTCAAGCTTTGAGCATACCAAGGAACAATCACCCTTTCAAAATGTAGATATCCCAAACTGCTCAAGGTACCTGAGTTTTGTTCTCACTGGCCATACTGGTAAATGTAGAAGTGAAACATATATGGATTAATTCCTTATATGCCACTGAAATTTGGCCTCAATCCCTGATTGTGTCATTGACATGTGGGGCCAGGGCCCACATGTCAATGACACAGTGAGTAGCATATAAGGGATGAGGCCAACTTTCGGTGGCATATAAGGAATTAGCCCAACATATATTCTCTAACCATTAGTGGTTATGACAATGTGAAGGCATTTTATTCCAAAAGCCCGCTGAAGCTATTTAGGAGCAGTGTGTATGTACCTTTTCTCCTATAATTTCCATCAAACTATTCATGCTTTGGGACAATGTGTAGGTTCTAGGTGCTATTTCGAGCTTTTGTGTGATTTTATCAACTTTATTAAACTTTCGTTTAAGATTGTCTGAACCCTCAATGTGTTAGTTCTCTATCAACAACTGACTTCTATTTGTGCTGCGCTCACAGTGTTCCTCCTCTAAAATACATTCTTGCATCTTTCAATGGATTAACTTCATCGGCATTTGTTCAAAAGTGTTTGCTAGCATAATATGTGATAGAAGTTATTCACAAGCATGTGTTTTCTGCTGATTGCTTAGTTCAATTAATGATTTGGGATAATCTTACGATGCAATTATTATGTGCTACATTTTATATTCATTGAAGGGTCTGGGGATAGCTAGAAGGATCGATGAAGCATTCGAGATACTGGAATCAATTGAGAAAGATGCTTCTGTTGGGAACCCTAGGCTCTCTCATCTTATTTATGGTTTTCTAAACGCCCTTATTGAAGCAGGTTGGTGTAAGATTGATTTTTTTATATTAAATTTCACATTGCACTACGATATTATCCCTTGTTGCACAAAACACCAGAGAAGTACGAGAATAGTACTAGAATATGCTACTATTATAAATAATTTTACTTTTGATTAAACAACTAATTCATGAAACTCAACTAATATCGTAACAACAGTCCTGAAATTTTGATTGGCTCGTTCATGGGAAAACACCATTCCTGTTGTCTAAATTGAAAGAGTAAATTGCACATTGCACCACCTATATTGACATGAGTTGCACAAAACATCACCGCTAACACTAGAAGCAATGACGGGTTGTTGTACTTTGCACCAACCCATGAATCCAGTTGGTCGGATCCATTCTGCTGATAGGTGGGCCCTGATTGCAGCCTCCACACAGGCGGCTGGGGTTCTTAGTTCTTACACATGGAAAATTGACTAACAAATGACCAACATTTTCACAAACACCTTGCCTTAAGTAATGGCAGAATGAATTATTTTTCCTTTGCTGCACTTAATCAAAATTTAGATTGCTTTAATATGAGTGGTTGATACATTGGCTGCAATGTATTAAGACCTATTCTGGTATGTGATTTGTAAGTCATGTGCTGCTATGACAAAATAACTAATAACTTACTGTTTTGGAACATTTGGTTTTAGATACTCTAACTTTCCTTTGAAAAGTTTACAGTTGTGCCGTTTCACATTAATGGTTATTTAAAAGTTTAAGCCAACTTCCATGTTAAATGTATATTTCCTTTTTTGTATTATCGTGATGTCTAAGTACCGGTACAGAACTAGAAGAGCATTGCCTTATTCAATGTTATCATACCACTTATCCTATTGCCTGCAATTACTTAGTTTTATAGACAATTTTTTATAGTGCTAGCCTGTCAGGTTGTTGCTATAAAATTTCCTAGGGATATATTTCTCTCTTTTTAGTGTACTTTGTATCTGTAGCTGGCCACAAATGCAATTTTGTTACGAAAATCAAGTGGAATTGCCAAAAAAGATGCCTAGGAAGTAGGAACTGAATATATGTTTGTACTCCTTGTCACTGGATAAGAACGAGCTTCGTGGTTCAGTTGTCACCTCTGGTGGAGGTATTCGATCATTTTTTCCATTTGACAAATTCTTTTCATACTAAGGAGTTGAACAAGAGGAGTATATTTGATCACTAAGGGCACGTTTGATTTATTACTAACATGAACCAAACTAAATTTTGGTAACACCAATGAAAACTGGCTATCATTTTATTTACTACCAATATTTGGTAATGCCAACAAAAATTTGGCGACGCCAACGAAATCCAATGTCACACGCGGGCAATTCGAGGGTGAGGAAATCGCTAGCCAAAATTTTGGTAACGCCAAAATATGGCTTGGCCGCAATCCAAACAACATTCATTTTGCCAAATTTTGGCTTTACCCAGGTTTTGGCTATGACAAATTTTGGCTTGGTTCATTAGGGCCGTGAACCAAACAACCCCTAAATTTTGTTCGTACTAAGATATTGCCATTTGACATATTCTTGGTAGCAAGCCAACAATAGGAATTGAAGGTATACCAGTACAAATTGCTCTTGTAGTACATGTTTCCCTCTTCCTAATGTTAGTTTTATCTAATATTGCTGCAATAATTTTAAGAAAAAAATGCTGCAATGATTGAACTGCAGAGATTCAGCCATAAGTTTCATAACGACGAAGTTGATGCTTACTTTTTGAACTTTGAACTATCTGAAAACCATTAGCAATGACTTTTGCACTGTTGAGTAGTCAAGATATGCTTTACTGATGGAATTGATTGCTTCACAAGTGTCTAAAGAGTTGCTTGATAGATGCCAAGATGCAGGAGTATCTTTTTGGTGTGGGTTCTTGTGGAATATGACCCTCTATGTGCTTGTCAACTGTAAACTGGAGTTGTAGAAACCACCCAATTTGCTAACTCTGAGATACTATTTTTTTCTTCAGAAAATTAATTAACTGAAATGTCATGTGCTTGGTAGCTGGTGTGAAATGGTCAATGTTTCAGTTAATCGGTACAACTCAGTTGAGCTAAATGGAGACTTATATTGTTGTCAAACTACGAAACTATTCTGAAAGTTGTGTTACTTTTGTTGTTTAAGACTTATGTGGTTATCAAACTATGAAACTATCCTGCAAGTTGTGTTACTTTTAGTACATGCTATTGATGTACTTGGCATTCTTATTAGGAAAACAATAAATACGAGTAGATAATTTCATCTTGCATATTCGTATTAAAGCTTGGGCTCTTGACTTGCCTTTATATCATGGTTGTGTTAATACAAGTTAACATCAAGTTGAATAGAAGAATAATAGAAGAATAACTGAGGGTTTAAAGAAGTATCACTTGACTAGAATTATTTTGATAGTGTGGATCATAACTAGCTTAGATATTATGTTTTTTGTTGTTGTGATTTTGGCCTGGTTTTGTTGCTTTGCACGAGGTGTGCAAACACTAGTTGCGTATGTTTCTTTCTCCCTCTCTTTTCTACTACTCATTCTCTAAGATATTGACATCATTTCTTTGAGATCCATCGCAACTTGCAATGCATGGGCAAATTTGAAATGAGTAGTAAAAAATATCTTCCTAAAAATTTTTACTGGCATATTTACTAAGAATATCATCTCCAAAATGTTCTTACACCCTAGATGCCTTATCTATTTTGTTTTTACCCATGTTGGAGAAGAAACAACGCTATTAAATGTGGATATATATATATGTCCAATTTGATTTCTTTACGAGCTTGTATATACACATTTTTCTTGATATGTGTAAGATAAAACAGATGTTCATTGTGTGGTTTAGGATCACGTTTGATTATATGAATCATCATCTTTTGAGACTCCGTTGTAATGCACGAGCAACCTACTAATATAGATCAAAGCCAAGGTCGCATATGAAAAAGGATTAATTTAGAATTTGCCCCAGTGAATAGATGAATTTTAAAATTTGCCCCCTATATGTTTATGACATGTGAACTCTGGACCTACATGTCATAGACATATGAAAGATAAAATCTGAAATTCACCTATCCTATGAAGGCAAATTCTAAAATCGCCCTATGAAAAAAACCCAACGCGAAAAGGTTAAAAAAAAATTTAGCAGGAGCGCCTCCTCCAAAACCAAAAGCCCCAAACTCCAAAACTAGCCGCCGAGAGCGGCCATCTCAAATCGAAATCCCGCTCACTCTCCTCCCACTCCCCATCTCCTCTTCCTTCCTCCCCCTTTCCGCTCTCCCGCCTCAAATCCCAAACCCTAAACCTAGCCGGAGACGAGAGGAGGAGCCCCTCCTCCTCCTGCTGCTGCTCCGCCATGAACAACTTCCACGTCTACGAGGCCATCGGCCGTGGCAAGCACTCGGTAACCCTCCACATCCTCCCCTTTCCGTGGGTTTCGCTCCCCCTCCCGCCTCGGATCAGCCCGGCCCGGGCTCAGAAGCGAGAGATTTCTGATTATTTTGGTGTGTTTTTTTGGGTGGTGGTGCGGAAGACGGTGTACAAGGGGCGGAAGAAGAAGACCATCGAGTACTTCGCCGTCAAGAGTGTCGACAAGTCGCAGCGCTCCAAGGTCCTAAACGAGGTGAGCCGGCGTCTCCCCGCTTCCGGAATCTTCTATAGGCCGCAGCGATTTTTTGGGATATTTTGAATCGAAGGTTGCCCTGTGTTTTCATTGGGCTAGGAACTGGGTGTCCACGTGGTAGTGCGCGTATGTCGCGATTCCCATTATTGATTTGATAAATCCACGGTTGCTTTGGGTTTAGGCTGTTTAGAATTTAGATGCCCGGGTTCGGTTGATTGTTGTTTGCCATGCAGGAAGCATTTCTGATTTCTGGTTAGTGTTCGCTTGAGGAGGGATGAGGTTTGAAGGGGAAATTACCCCATGCCAAATGTACCTGTGACTCAGATAATAACAAGCCACTATTTATCTCCTGGGACAAAGCATCATGCATGCTTATTTTGAAGTGCTGATGAACATTAACTTCATGATAATTTTGCGTACGGGTTTGTTTCTCACAGCCAATTAAGGAGACGTGACAAGGAAGACAACTTACACACTTACATTTCGCACTTGCTAAGAACAATGCTGTTTGACTTGGATACCATAGACAAAATGCTATGCTATTAGGTCGGGAATATACATACTTTTTGTTAATTTTCCCTACTGTGGTACCTGTTTTACTCTTGGATGTGTCTTCATCTCTTCGACAAAGTGCTTAAGAGTGAAGGTCAATAAGGTGGATAACATGTTACTGGATAGAGGATCAATCTTAAGTGTGTTAGTTTTAGATTGTATACGTCTTTCAGGAAGCATGCTTAGATAATTTTTTCACAAGCTTGAGAAATGCTTGTATCTATTAAGTAGTTTAGTTACTTTTTGTTCCTTTGTGCTAATGATGCTTTTGAACTTACCTTTGCAGGTTCGGATGCTTCATTCTTTAGATCATGCGAATGTCCTGAAATTTTACTCTTGGTAAGTTTCTTATAGACTCTTAATCTCTTATTGATCCAGTACCTCAGCTTGGCTGATCTGGCAGTGTAACAATGACAAGTACTTTGCTAGTCTTGTTGAGATTATCCTTGTTCACTTAACATTTGGCCATCCTAGTGCAAACCATAATCATGTTGTACTTGTCTTCCCAGGTATGAAGCCTCAGCACATTTTTGGTTAGTATTGGAGTACTGCGTTGGTGGAGACCTAAAGGGCTTGCTTGAGCAGGTATCTTGCTTGTCCGTTTAAGTACTGTGTGCATTTCTCTAGTTTGAAGAAGGAAATACAAAGCATGGCATTTACTTGTATACTTTCGTAACTGATTTGGTCAATTAACAAGTTTGGCCTCACATGCAGATATGTCAGAGAATTAAGTGTCAGTTGAAAAGATTCTTGCATGTTAAATTACAGGGGAACATGAAAGATACGGTATTGTAGATGTGTTTTAGATAGAAGTACAAGAAAATTCTTGTTTCCATTAGCTTCTAGGTAAATTCCACATGAAATTTTACAGGATAGTTCGCGTATTGCTCTCGCAAAGAGGAAAAAATGATTTGTAAAATTTGTTTATTTTTACTATTTACAGTCGGGTACACTGGAAGAAACAATAGTCAAACTGACAATTTAAAATTGTGAATGATAAAAAGCAACAGTTCAACACTCTTTGGCTTCACAAAATGATAAACAGTCATCCATATATTTGGCTATCTATGTGTCATTACATTGAAGTATGATCGACCTGAACCGGCTACTTTTATGATCTAGTTCCAACCTTTCCCATCCAACATTTTAGTACTTTATGTTAGTACATTGACGTATGAACTTTAGTTTCACTTGTGCTTGAACTGCTACAAGATGGCACATTGGAGTGCTGCTATGCATTAATTCTCGAAAAGAAAGATCATAGGGTTCTGAAAACCCAATCTGCACTCTGCAGAATCTTCTATTCTAAGAAATACTTCCTCTTTGGGATTCGTGCAGTCAAACTTTCTAAACTTTGGCAATCGATATCTTCATGAATATTTAGATTGGAACGATGAAAATGATGTGTATATTTGTCTCGAAAAATGCTATCATAATATTATAATCATATTGGGTTTTATAATCTATATTAGAATAGAAAATAATGGTCTAAGTTATGTTTTGGGGACCGTGTCGATGTCCAAAACGTCACTCTTTTGTCTTTTGTGACTGGAGGGAGTACTAGATTTACTTGATATCCTGATAATGTTGTTTATTGTTCTTACTACTGTAATATTAGTGTCACTGTTATGATCAAGCTCTAAAGGCCATCTATTTATATGCTGCCTTTGTTAACAATGCAAAAACTCCTCATGATAAACATCATCTAATAATTTCTGGAAATACTTTTCTGCATGTTGAGCTCCATTGTTGTTTTTTAAGTAGAATTGGTTTAACCTTTAACGTGCTCAGAAGATGCACAAGGCTGTTGCAGCCTGTTTACTGGTATTTGCATGTCAGCCTAGACAACATGTGTTAATAAGTGTGGCGGCTGTGGCCTCGCAATAATGTTTACTGGTATTTGCATGTCAGCGTAGACAACATGTCTTAATAAGTGTGGCGGTGTGGCCCACGTAGTTTGTTTGGTATTTGTCTTGTCAGGATCCATTGCACAAGTAGATATGCAGAATTTTCATTATATGTTACATTGGTGAAGACAAATGCTACCCAATTTTCTGTTTTCCTTGCCTTTATGTATTGTCTCATCCTAGGTATATGTTTTCATGCAGGATAAGAAGCTACCTGAAAATTCTATACATGACCTGGCTTATGATCTTGCCAAAGCTCTTCAGTAAAGTTTCTTTAGCAACCTTGTTTCATTATTTCTGTTGTTTTGTGGATGGAATTTGATTTCTCAAAAACATGTTGGGCATTAGGTTCTTGCATTCACAAGGAATTATATATTGTGATCTGAAACCATCAAATGTTTTGCTCGATGAATTTGGATGCATGAAGGTACTTACCGGACCACTCCAAAAGAATTAATACAGTAATTGCAAAGCAGGAGACAATAGCTTGGAATTAACAGTATTCTTTTTCCTTATTGTTCTAGCTGTGTGACTTTGGATTAGCAAGGCGTTTAAAAGACATCGAGAAGACTCGTCCTGGAGATGTGAGCTTCCATTTCCTTTCCTTACAGCGTTTCATTTCCTCTTGTTTTCATCTGCATTTGATGATTTTTTCCCCAGCTTGAATTCCTGCTGCCTTGTAGGTGCCACAACCTATGAGGGGAACACCATGCTATATGGCTCCTGAGTTATTTCGAGAGGGAGGAGTCCACTCATACGCTTCTGATTTCTGGGCACTTGGTTGTGTGTTGTACGAATGCTATGCTGGAAGGCCCCCTTTCGTGGGTAGTGAATTTACCCAGTTGGTCAAATCTATACTTTCAGATCCCACACCACCTTTGCCTGATGACCCGTCAAGGTCCTTTCAAAATCTGATCAATTGCTTACTCATGAAGGACCCAGCTGAAAGACTACAGTGGTCTGAGCTGTGTGAGCACAACTTTTGGAAGAGCAGTATGCCAATGATTCCATTACCTCCTCAACCTGCCTTTGACAACATGGTTGAACTTTCTTTTACACCCTATTTAGCTGAGAGAAATGGGGATAAACATTCCAGACAGTTGACACCACCCAAGCCCCGTGAACACAATGGCCTACGGAAGAAGGATGAAAATTCAGCTAAGGTGTTCACGACCCCTGTTAAGAATGTGCAAAGTGGTAAGAAAAATAGTGCAAAACCTTCCTGTAAGACTGATGGTTCCAAGGGTGTAAATATCCTCAGGATGTCTCGCATAGCTAAGATGAATTTGCAAAGGGAAAGGGACAAGGAAAACTATAGGCGTCCTCCCAGAGAAACATCTGAAAACGAGACTGAAGTTAAGATAGAAAATAATGACATGGAGCTTGACTTTTCTGAAAACCAAGAAGGTGATGCACCTGATGATAATGATGGATCGGACAACCCTGGATCCACAGCAGATGAAAAACTTTTGATTCAAGGCACTGATGGAAATGAAGAGAATCAGGTGGATATGCTTACAGATGAGGGTTCTGTTAAGCCTGATACCATGCTGAAAACTGATCAGAATTGTTCAGAGAATCTTGATGTGGTGGCCACGCCACCTAGCATTTGTATGAGGAAAGCACAACGTGCAAAGATAACTTCAGGTACTGCAACTGGTTCTGAGCCATCTAACATCTCTGAAGCATTCTGGCATCCAACTGATCTTGCAGTCAAACCGGTTATGCCCAGTAGGAAAGGAGATAAAACTGCAGACACAATTCCTATGCTTCCTTTCGAAGCTCTTCCCGCTGGTGATTATATTAAGTTACCACGGGAACAGATGAATGCATTTAATAGTCAGATACTTCAGAGTTTAAGTGGAACTTTCCAGGTTTCAGAGAAACAGAATATCATCAGATACCTGGAGATGCTAAGCATGAACTCCGATGCAGCAAATATAATCACTAATGGTCCAATTATGCTGCTGCTTATAAAAATGCTTCGGCTGTCAAAAACTTCAGTTTTGCGTGTGCAAATTGCTTCACTTATGGGATTACTGATACGCTACTCCACTATCCTTGATGTAGAGCTGGCAAGTTCAGGAATTTTTAATGCACTATCAGATGGTTTAAGGGACAAGCACGATAAACTGAGGAGATTCTGTATGGCAACACTCGGAGAGTTATTGTTCTATATTTCTACTCAGTCTGATCAAGATACCAAAGAAATCAATGCCCAAGAATCTCCTTTGAAGGAGAACCGGTCTGCAGCTTCCTGGCAGGTCAGAAACTCGAAATGAAGAGTACGTTATGTCTGCATGTTTATTTGCATGGTGGTGGTTGATTTACTTAGACTTATCTTATATTACATCATGTAGTTAGAAGATACATCGTGTTGGTAAGATATCGGGCATTAGAAATATCTATGAATTGGTACTGATTCTTTTGTGGAGCATATTTGCATTGCCCACTGGTTATGTTCTGAAGTAGAAATTTTTTGGAGTTAAAAGTATATCTTGATTTACACATAACTACATAAGTGCATTGCACACTTACATAACTATGCCTAGGTATAGACTACATGTTTCCATACTTGTTCTTTTCTTTATTCATGTGTCTACACACATGTTTAGTGTTCACCAATCCTATATTATGGTACAGAATACCTCAAACCAATCCAATATTATGACTAACACAATCAACACAGATGGAAATTGTTAGATATGTATATAACATAGGGTGCTCTTTGTATATTTACATATCATGTACATGATATATTGGCATTTTTGCCCATTGAAATAGATCAGGGTTGGTATCAGAGCCGTGCTGCTCTCTTTCTCCGATCCTTTTCCCTTGCATCGAGTTGCCGTCGCCGCCGTGCCTTCCTTGCCCCGGCTGCCACCCCTGAGCCCCGAGCCCGCTGTCGCCCCTGCGCTCTTCCTCCCCGGATCCCACCACACTGAACCTCCCCTGCTCCCGTCGCCGCTGGATCCAGCCGGACCCTGTCGTCCTGACACCCGGGCCGCCGGATCCGCGCCTCCCCTCCTAGCCGTGCCTCCCCTCCTGACTGTGCCTCTCCACCTGCCGCGCCAGCTGCACCCGTCCTGCGCCGCCAGGGAGGACCAGGTGACCCCTGCTCCCTCTGCTCCAAGACCAGGCCGCGCCTGCTTCCTTTGCTCCGCGCGTGCGAGTCGCCCTTGCTTCCTCTGCTCCTGGCCAGGGAGGACCAGGTGGCCCCTGCTCCCTCTGCTTTGAGCATCGGGCCACCCCTGCTTCCTCTGCTCCGCGCGTGTGTTGTTGCCGAGGCTGCCCTGCCACCGCCGCAGGGACACCACACTTGCGTCGCCGGGGCTCCCCTGCTCGGGGTAGGGTGCTCTGTTTCTCCCGATCTAACTGGAGCCGCCGGCTTCCCCTATTGTATCAGCTTCGGCTTCCCCTGCCGCTTCAGCTTCTCCAAGCTTCTCCTCCGTCTCGTGCTGCCCCAAGGTTCGGGCTACCGGATCTGCTCCCGAGGCCGGCGGATCTACTCCGAGCCGATTGCTCTCCGCCACCCTTGAGCTCCCAGGTCACTGGATCTGCTCCCGAGGCTGTCACCAGGGATGAGGCCCGGGAGGCCACTGCCGCCCACTTTCGACGCTGCCATCGCCCCCTTAGGTCATCGCCGTCGCCCCTGTTCCTGGCTAGCGCAACCACCCCTTTCTCGTGACGCTACCGCCGCTCCTACCTCGGGCCGTCACCGTTGCCTCGGGCTCTGCTTGTTTGGTTCTTGCTTCTTAGCAGTCCTTGCCTCCGCCACCCCCCTCGTCTGGTATCTTGTCTCTGCAGATCTTAGACTTTGATGCTTCTTTTCACATGACACTAGATTCTACTCGTCTCACTTCTACGAGTCTCATAGCTCTTCCTTCTACTGTTCAGACATCAGATGGTACCTCTCTTCTTACTGTAGGCTGATGCATCCTTTTCACTTCTTCTATTTAGCTTATGTCGGCCGGTCAGATCACTGATAATGACTGTCGTGTTATTCTTGAGTCCGACTCTTGTTGTGCCAAAGACCGCCGCACGGGGACTCTGCTTGTGCTGGCCCTCGGTGCTGTGATTTGCAGCGTCTTTGGGAACTGACTGGCTGCATTTTCCTTTTGCTGTCTCCACCAGCCAGTCAGCCACTACACTTATCTCTGTTTTCGTTGCGTCCACTACTACTTCATTTGCTCAGTGGCACCATCGTTTGAGTCATCTCTGTGGATCGCGATTGTCGTCTCTAGTAGGTCATAGCCTTCTTGGGTTTGTTTCTGATGACACCTCTTTACCCTGTATGGGTTGCAAGCTTGGCAAGCAGCTGTAGCTCCCTTATCCCTCTAGTGATTCTGTCTTGGCTCGTCCTTTCGATCTTGTTCATTCCGATGTTTGGGGTCCGGCTCCATTCGTTTCGAAAGGGGTCATCGATACTATGTGATCTTTATTGATGATTATTCTCGTCGTACTTGTATCTACTTCATGTCCCCTCGTAGCCAGGTTCTCTCTATTTACCAGATGTTCGACACCATGGTTAGCATTTAGTTTGATTCGGCCATTCATGTGTTTCGTGCTAACTCTGTTGGCGAGCACCTGTCTGCTGCTTTGCATTGCTTTTTCGCTGAGATGGGTACTCTTCCCCCGTGTTCTTGCCCTAGTGCTCATGCTCAGAACGTTGTCTTTGAGCGTAAGCATTGTCACTTGCTTGAGACAGCTTGGGCTCTCATGCTTGCGTCCTTTGTTCCACTGACTTCTGGGCTGAGGTTGTCTCTACTGCAGCTTTCCTCATCAACATGCAACTTTCCACTGCTCTTTAGGGCTCTACTACTCATCAACATGCAACTTTCCACTGCTCTTTAGGGCTCCACTACTGCTTTCCTCATTAACATGCAACTTTCCGCTGAGATGGGTACTCTTCCCTAGTATTCCTGCCCTGGTGCTCATGCTTAGAACGGTGTCTCTGAGCGTAAGCATCGCCACTTGATTGAGACAGCTCACGCTCTTATGCTTGCCTCCTCTGTTCCACCTCGCTTCTGGGTTGAGGCTGTCTCCACTGCTGCTTTCCTCATCAACATGGAACTTTCCACTCCTCTTTAGGGCTTTACTCCTGTTGAGTGTCTCTACGGTCGGGCTCCAAAATACAGTCACATTCGCTGCTTCGGTTGTATCTGTTTTGTCCTTCCACCTCGTGAGCGCACCAAACTGATTGCTCAGTCAGTTGAGTGTGTTTTTCTTTGCTACAGTCTTGAGCATAAAGGTTAATAGGTTATCGTTGCTACAACCCTGTTGCTCGTCGGACGAGGATCTCTCGGGATGTCATCTTCGATGAGTCTCAGCTTTACTACCCTCGCCTTTTTACTGTCAACCCAAATTCTCTTGTTGAGTCAATCTTCTTTCTGACTTTTCCTAATGCTCAGCTTTTCACTTTTGTTTCATTTTCGCCTCCACCTTCTTCACTTCCCTCTTCTCTGGCTTCACCTGCCCCCTTTCTTCTAGAGTTTCCTTTTAGCTCCTTTGTTGGGATTTCACCTTTTCCCTTGCACTACTCTCGCCGTCCTTGGCTCACTCCTTCTCCAGTTGAGCTTCTGTCTTTGCTGAGCCTTGTTTCTAGCTCTTCTCCGCTCTTCTTTGGGTCTGGCCTTCTGACTTCTGTTGTTGCTCTTCTGAGCCTAGGACCTCTGGTGAGTCTTGCTACTCACCTTGAGTGGCAGCTCATGATGTCTGAGGAGATTGCTGTTTTGGAGTGTACTCGCACTTGAGATCTTGTGTCCTTATCTGCGCGTGACACTCCTATCACGTGCAAGTGGGTGTACAAGATCAAGATCTGCTTGAATGGTTCCCTTGAGCGCTAAAAGACTCGTCTTGTGGCACGTGGTTTTTAGTAGAAGTATGGTCGTGACTACAATGAGACTTTCGCTTTTGACGCCCCCAAAGCCTTCGGCCCGCTCCTCTTCCTCGCCTGCGACCCGCATCACACCGCCTCCTGCACCGCCGGCCGTCGCCCTTGGCTCGCCCACACGCAACCCGGCCGACCGTCGATCTACTCCCGTGCGACATGGCCGCGGAGGACCACGCACGACGGGACAGCGGCGGCTGACGGATCAACGACGACGACGACGGTCTGAGGTAAGGATTTTTTTTCTTGGGTTAGGGTTTTGGCTCTGATACCACATAGAATTTTGGGAATATTGTGTATCACTCTTGGGATCTCCATATTTATAGTATCAAGTATTACAGTCTGACTCGCACACGCACATGACTTGGGCTCTTATCTAAACTCTAATATCTCTAATAAGTTTGAGGGGGTGTGTGTTATATATGTATATAGGTTAGGGTGCTCTTTGTATATTTACCTACCCTCATATTGGTCTTTTGGCCTATTAGAATAGATAAGAGTTCATTCCAACTGAAATTACATTTATATAGTGATTACATGTCCATGAATTCGGGATGTATCTCTTGGTGAAATCTGCACCTTGACACCTTTGCTCTCACATTATCAAGGTTCAACTTCACCTCCACAAAAATAAACTGGTTTGGGCAACTTAGGGCATTATGGTTTTTCTCACTGATTGCTGGACACAATTTCATAATTGATTTCTTTTAATGGCTTCTTTTTAACCTAATTTCATTTAATGGTTGAATTCTTGTATTTGTGGCGTTTGTGAAATTACAAATGAATCATCTAGACCTTTGTTTAAATATCTTGGTTGCGTAGGGTTGCCTTCTGTGAAACAATTGGTTTGGCTCTTTTTAGCTTGTGTAGTTGTACGTGGTCATGCAGGGTAGATGTGCATACGAACTATGAAGGATCCCTTTCCTTTAATTTGCAGCTATGAGATCAAACTACAGTGTTTTTCATGATCTAACTTGGGAAGTTGTGCAGGTTCCTAGTGCTGTAATTGCGCTGGTGTCATCTATCTTGCGTAAAGGTGAAGATGATTTAGCCCAGCTTTATGCTTTACGAACAATTGATAACATCTGTAGCCAAGGGATAGGTTGGACGTCTCGTTTTGCTTCCCAAGATGTAATTGCACATCTGTGCTACATCTATAAAGCAACTGGGAAGCAGGAGAATACAAGGCTTATTGCAGGATCTTGTTTGGGTCGCTTAGCTCGCTTCAGTTCATCATGTATTCATTTGATATTGGAGAAGCTAGCGTTCAAGGATATTGCATGCACACTCATTAAGGGCAATCCACGTGAGCAGCAGATCAGTCTGAACCTTCTGAACTCGGCATTAGTTAACAGTCATATCACACCAAACATGAACCGCTATATTCTGTCGTTAACAGAGGAGAAACAATTGGTCCCTGGACTCATTTCTCTGATAGAACAGGGAACTGATGTTCTGCGTGGAAAAACCCTTCTATTGGTTGCTCTTCTTTGCAAAAACAGTCGAAGGTGGCTTCCTCATTTCATTTGCAATGCAAAATTACTATCGGCAGTTGATAGATTGGGAAAGGAGAAGGAGCGCTTCATTCATCAATGCACAGAAGCATTTGTGCAGTTGGTTGCTTCTTTGGTCCCAGGCATTCTTGACACTGTGTCCAGTGATATACAGCAGGTCATGGGTGGCAAACGTCATGGACCTGGTACTGCTTTAACTGGACGAGCTCATCCAAAGAGCACAATTCATTTGTTTCCTGTAATACTTCATCTTCTTGGGAGTGTATCCTTCAATCACAGAGTTGTGACGAGTCATGTATTGCTTCAGTTGGCAAATCTTATGAAGATTTTGGAAACACCATTTCAGGTATTTTCTATAAACTATCTGGACACACCCTGATGATAAAATATGGAGAGTACGTCCATTATATAACTACACTGCAATAGTGCAATGTATAAAATAAACTCATCCTAGTCTTGATGCTGTCTTGCCTTAGCAGCCTTTGAATTGTGCAATGTATTTGCTAAACAGATCTGGACCCTGAGTGATTATTTATGTATATCTTATTGTACTTCCAGGCTCGGGATGATTTCCAAATGACATTATTGCGAGTTGTTGAGGCAGCTACGGAGGAGCCTTCTGTTATACTTAATGAGCACAAAATATTCACAAGTCGAATCCTTCCAAGCTTATCCATCTTATACAAGGGCAATAAAGACGGCGATGCCAGATTCCTGTGTTTGAAGATACTGTCCGATGTTATGATTGTGATCTTCAGCGATTCTTCATTGACTGCTGATGAACAAACGATAGCTGACTTGAAAACAATCTCTCAGAAGTATTTTCTCCCGATGTATCCTTCATTTGCAGAGGATGAAGATCCAATACCTATATATGCACAGAAACTTCTAGTAATGCTGATGGAACATGATTGTGTTAAAGTCTCTGATATTTTGAATGAAGCAACAGTATCCCAGTGCTTTGAATTTTTGCTAGGAGATCTGTCAAATGCAAATGTAAGCAATGTGAAGCTTTGTTTTGCTCTGGCATCTGCTTCCGACATGGACACCAATATTCTTTCTCAGCTTCAAGTTGTCAGAAGATTAGGGAATCTACTTGAATTTGTCACTGCAAAAGATATGGATGATTTTCTCGAACCAACATTGGAACTTTGCAGAGCTTTCATTATCTGTGGCATCGGCAGCAACAGAAGTGTTGCCCTTTCCAAAGAACCCGCCCTCCTTGTTGACAGTGCATTCAGCATGAGCATTGCTGTCGATCAACAATCTTGCATCATGGATATATGCGACTTTGGTGGCAACATGGGTATTTTCCTTGAGCTAGTTGGAAATTCGGATCCACAGATAAGCGATTTGGCATCAGATTGTGTGGTATTGTTACTCAAGGCAGCACCTCGAGAGGCTACGATGGGTTTGTTGACCAATCTTCCAAAACTGAGTGCTGTTCTGGACTTGCTGAAGCATGGCATCTGCCTAAGGCTGACCCGCTTACTGTACGGCCTAGCGTTCTCTTGCAGACAGTATCTAGCTCAAGGAATGATTTTGTCAATATCATTATCAGCTTTGATGCGAGTAGAAGCGCTTGTATCAGCACTCAAGGGTTCACATGATAGCCGTCTTGCTGACGCTGCTTCATATCTGGGTGCCGAACTGCAGCGCTTGCCTCGCTGTGGTTGAGCAGAGACGTGGGCAGAGGCAGGTTTGCTGTCATTGTACACTTGATCTTAATAGGAGAGGACCATGGCCTTGTATTCCTTCACTCTTCTTGCACCAAGTAGTGTATGAGCTTGGCCTCGTCATCAGTGGCCATGGTGTTGACCTCAATTGCTACTCTTTGCCACGAAGTGCCACTCGGTACCCTGGCTCATCGATGTGCAGGATGCTGCTATGTAATCATTTATGTGCGACGATCCGGAGCTGCTGTATATGGTATTTTTGGCCAAATTTGGAACTTGGAAGGCAGCTGA
This sequence comes from Phyllostachys edulis, assembly GCA_036346405.1. Taxonomy (NCBI): domain Eukaryota; kingdom Viridiplantae; phylum Streptophyta; class Magnoliopsida; order Poales; family Poaceae; genus Phyllostachys; species Phyllostachys edulis. The sequence goes on from CM070546.1 coordinate 103,779,787, forward strand.
AGGCCAACACCCTCTCTATTTCCCTTGCCAATTTTGGTTGGCACTTAAGTTTTCAGTTTCATGTAATTCTGTAATACTCCATAATCATGTACACATCAATACACTCTTATCTTCTTTTAGTTGGCAAGCGACGGGTGAAAATTCTATTGCCGAGACTTTTGTAAACCGTAAAACAAGCGGACTACTGAATCATGGTGCTATGTATGTAGATCTCATAATAATTTTCGATCAGTTTGTTTTAGAATAATTTCTCATCTTCAGGATAAGAACTTCGTTTTCATGTTCAGGACAATAATTTTCAAAAAAAGTTCGTAAGGACATACTTCTTTTGAAAATTATGGTCAAAATAATTTTCAACATACAGGAAAATTCTTTTAGAAAGCAACAACTTAAGGATTAAGGACAAGAACTTCGTTTTCATGTGTGGTGGAGCAGGAGGCGGCGACTTCGACCATATCCTTCTGGTCTTTATTATTTTTGCAAGATGGGGAAAGGGCAGTTAATCTCTTCGTCTCAGAAGATAATTTTTTCACTCTGTACAGGGTTCGTTACGAAGACGCCTCTACTAGCTCCCCTCAACCGCACTCCCCAAAGATCCCCTCGCGTCGCCATCGCCAGTCCGCCTCGCGTCCTCCCTACGGGCTCGCTTGGCGCCTTTTCTCAAGCAGGTGCCGAGGCCTCGCCCCGAGAGGAAAGACGGTCCTGAACCCCGATCCGACGAGGACCGAGAGGCAAGGGGTGGGCAAAGATTGGCCGCCAGCGGTGCCGGCGCACCGAGAAGCCGTGAGCCGGACGAACCTCGGCGGGTGTGGGCCGAGGTGTGGCCGAGGTGGCGAGTCTCGCCGTCCAAGAAGTCTGCTGCGCCCACGTCCGGTGCGCCCACGTCCTGCGCGTCACGCGTCCTGCGGCGCCCACGTCCGCCGACACATGCACAACAAAAATATAGTCGACTTCACATGCGGAAGGACGGCGCAACACTACTAACGAGCTTCCGGTGCGGAACACGCATTCGAGCTGCGACAACCGCGCAAGGCGGGCGTGCCTCAGGTGCCTCCGGAAGACGTAGTACCGGGCCACAAAGACAGTGGGAGGACTCACGAAACACCGCCAGAGGTCTCGCGCGCTTCTCCGGAGGTTCTGCGGAAGGCGGCAACTCCGCGATAGGGAGCCCAAGAAGTGTGAGGCGTCTGCAGGTAGGGGCCATCTCCCGAATGGGAGATGGAAAGTGTGATCTCTCGTCGCCACCGGTCCACAAGAGCTGCCGCCAGGGACCGGTCGAACGGAAGCGTCGTGGTGATGCGCCCGCATGGGCGTCTCCGTCTGCCGCCGATTGCGCGGTCTTCTTAGGCTCGTCCTCGTCGTGGCTCGCACCATCCGGCGATAGGTAGTAGAGACGGCCTTCGACCTGCGAACGAACCAAAGGTCGTCGCGAAGATACGTTTGGCGAAGATAGTGTCGACGTATACTAACTCGTCTCGTCGGCGTGGGTCTAGCCTCCAGTTACCCGAGGTGTCCGCGGCGGATCACCTACAACTGATCGCGTCGACACCCGTAGGATGAGGACACGACGCGACGCGCGATGTAGCCGGTCGATCGCGCCTCCAAGAAAGTCGAAACTCCGGTCCGCGCCGTGAGCCATACGCAAAACAACTTTAAGTTAGCAATACGCGAAATAAAACATCGAGTGTAACGAATGAGCATAATCAAGACGTCATTCATTCCTAAAACAGAGGCCACAATGAGCGTGTAGTACGATATTCATATTCAACCTAAATACCGATTCGGACGCTAACTTGCAATCCGAAATGCTCCAAGTGGCATTCAGGTCTTCTACCAATTACGTAAGTCGGTTAGTTCATACTAATTTACTTGTACTAATTGGTTTATACAAATAATTCATCCTCCTTATGCGCTCGGTCACGCATTATTCACTCCAATAATAGTCGCCACGCATATCTGATTAACTACTACAATACATCTCACAAACAGCATTAATATTACTCCTCACAGACTATTTTTCCTATAACTAAAGTTTTTATCGCTACTACTTACATACAAATCAACAACATTTCGATTTTCTAATATTTTTCTCTAACTACAATTTCCTCACAGGTGCTACTATACTACTCATTTAGCTACATAAACTATTTACCTACCGGAAAAATTACACTACAAAATAAACTATTTTTCCTCTAACTAGAGTTTTTATGGCTACTACTTACATACGATCAATAACATTTCGATTTTCTATTTTTTTCTCTAACTACAATTTCTACTCAAAGTGCATCTTGTACTACTCATTTAGCTAAATAAACTATTTACCTATCCAAAAACTACACTATTATTTGATCTAACTAAATTATTTACCTACTAAAAGAATGCATTACAAAATAAAACCAACTTACCTCGCAGTGAAACTCCCTTCTCCTCTCCTTCTCTTTTTCCTCTCCTCTTCCTCTCTTTTTTCTCTTCTCTCTCCCTTCTCCTTCACGAGCGAAGCGACTGTTGAGAAGCGGAGGAAAAGAATCGGCCGGGGACATGTGACGCTTATATATTTCTTCATGCATTGTATGTCTGTATGCGGTATGTGTATCACACCTAACAGAGAAACGGATGCAGGACTGCAGGTAACATTGTTTCCTTCTATTTTCTTCAGAAACTGGTCCTTGAGAACCACTTGTGCCGTGTTTTTTTTAATGAACGACTTGTCCATGACTCTGCAGTCTGCACTAATTGTGACTTGGGAAACAAATTGACCTGCATACAGGAAAATTCTTTTAGAAAGCAACAAGAACTTAAGGACAAGAACTTCGTTTTCATGTGTGTGGTGGAGCAGGAGGCGGCGACCTCGACCATATCCTTCTGCTCTTTATTATTTTTGCAAGACGGGGAAAGGGCAGTTAATCTCTTCGTCTCAGAAGATAATTTTTTTTTCACTCTGTACAGGGTTTCTTCATGCACTGTATGTCTGTATGCAGTATGCGTATCACACCTAACAGAGAAACGGATGCAGGACTGCAGGTAACATTGTTTCCTTCTATTTTCTGCAGAAACTGGTCCTTGAGAACGACTTGTGCAGTGTTTTTTTTGAATGAACGACTTGTCCATGACTCTGCAGTCTGCACTAATTGTGACTTGGGAAACAAATTGACTTGTAATCCAAACCGTTCATTTGGGTACTTGTGTTCTTGGATCGACAAGGATGGCGAATCAGGACTCAGGAATCACATACATATGTTGAGCCTCTCAGATTTAGGCTCAGCTCACACTTGCTGTCAGTTCACCAAATCCATATTGTATGAGGCTTCCGAATCTTTCTTTCTTTTTGAAATTAAGCCTCCAATTTACATTTACACTTATTGGTGTTGAATCATCGCGTGTCTATTCATGTGTACTTGGCTAGCTAGTGCGATCTAGCGCAGTACATGTTTGTGCAGACATGCTTGTTTTTGTTTCACAGGTTTATAATGACCTTGATGGTGTCAATGATGTGACATAAGGACGATTCGTTAGATTTCTTGAAGGTTGAAGCCATTGTTGCAACTTGCATCTGTTGTAAAAACCTTACCCCAACTTGGCTATAATAATACATAGATGTGTCCTTGTCACTCTCAAAAAGCGTGAGAGAGAGACGACCGTTGTCTTCAAGAGGCATTTTTCTCCTTGGCAAATTCTTTTTACAAAATTTAGTTATGTATAGGTGGTCCATGACAAGAACCGTGTGGTCCATGAGACTGCGAGTGTGAAGCTCCACTAGAAATTTCTTTATCTTTTTTTCTTCTTTTGGAGACTTCTTTTCCTTTTTTGTGAAATTAGTAAATAGCTCTAACTAAGTCTGTTTGTCTGGACTGGTTTGAATTTTGATCCATACGTACTGGACTGGTTTCCGCGAACCTAGGACCCATTTGGGACGCATGAATTTACCCGTACCAAATTTAAATTTTAAAACTCAATTTAACTAAATACAAACCAGGCGGTTTATACAATCACGCTTAGGTTCGAGATCTCCGGTAACCCACGGAATTTCAAACCCTGACTTTTCATGCTTATACAAATGAAACTTGAAACAAAATCAAGCATATATACCATCATGCCAAACTTATGCAAATTAAGTACAACCACTGCACAACCATACCAATACATTAAGAAGAATCACCAAACGTGTTTTTGCCAAACACATAGTTAAAAAGATCGAGATTTGGTCTTAGAGTTGACCCAGAGAGGCAGGACTTTCCACTGTCATACAAAGATATCAGTAGCAAATAACAACAGCAACATACTATTCGCAGGATTCGAAGCTTCACCGTGTCGCCGCAGGAGGAAGGAGAGAGGCAGCGTGCACGTACACGTACGCGCGCACCGATCGGCATGGGGAAGCTGTGCCTGCTCTGCCTGGACGAGGACATCGTCAAGGGGCTGCTCGTCGTCGCCATCGTCGTCGCGGCGATCGTGTTCGTCTCCACGCAGCCGCCGCCGCCGCGCCGGCGTGCCGTCGCCTTCGTCTGCCGTCGCCTTTGAGAGTACAGCTCTGTATGCTTACGACAGCTACCTCGTGATATCAAGTGTTGGTTATGCTTTGCTAATATGGAAGCTACAGTACATGCATGGCATGCTTCGTTAAATTTTGGCTGTGTTTATAGTACTGGTACTATACTTATATACAGTTTTTTTAGAAACACAATCCTGTAGCGTATAACTATGTATCATGGATTTTCTGGTTTGGTGTGTGGATGGATGTGCAGTTCATATCTGAATTCAGAACAAAGTGATGGAAGTTTTCCGTGTCTCTTCGATGAAGATCAACCATGGTTGTTTATGCGGGTTTTGATTTGACGAGGCATCGGTATGTGTATGGTATATATCAATGTTCAAGTTCAACTATGCTCGTGATGCAGTAAGTACTATTATGTCTTGATCTGTTCCACGACAAGCCTGAAGCTGTAGATTAGAGATCGCCTGAACGAGACGGGGGGTTCTGAATTCTGATTCCAAGTTTCAACAGTTTGGGGAGCAGCAGCTTTATGCATGATTTAGTTTGTTTTGAGGGCAGAGTTTGGTGATTTCCAAATTGCTTTTATGCGAGCATGAATACATGAGCACCCTCTCTCACTCCCCCGAATTGATCGGAGGGAATGGGAATTTAGGGGTGAGGGTTATAAAATCTCCTGTTTGTTGGCCAAGGGAATTTATGTGGGATGGAGACAGCGAGTTTAATGGTCTAATTCCTACCATTTTAAACCCCGAGTGGTAAAACTCCCATCCCATGTCTCGTTCCACTATGAACTCCCTCCTATAAACTCACATTCCTCTTTCCAATTGTTGCCAAACAGACCGTTTTTTTTTTGTTTGTTAGATAGACTGTGAAATTTGATCGTGCTTCCTCAGTAAAAAGAGAAGGTGCGTGTGGGCGGAATATCGAAATTATCTTTGGAGGGGTTCGCTATAAATAACCACGAGGATGAGAAAATTGGATGCAAGGAATACAGTGAAAACCAGGGTAATAGTGGCCAAAAGTTCTCTCGTATACTCGGTGGCGGAGCCCGGAAAAGTTTGGAGCTTGGGCAAGCCGTTCTATGGCCCGAGAAACGCCCTGCTCTTCACCTCCGATGGCGGCGAGGCTCAGCTAGCGTATCAATGGCGGTTCGCCGACGAGCCTGGGCAGGCGCTCGTGCTGCCCGGCTGGTGGCTCCGTCACTGCGTATACTTTTGTGACATGTGCCTATTGTCGCCCTGTGGATGGAGAAGGGAAACCGTACGCCGCCGCCGTTTTCTTCGCACTGGGCAGCTCTACGGGTTTGTTCGTTTCTTCTGGCCAAGTTTGGTCATTTCCAGATTGTTTCTTATGCAAGCTCGAATACATGATGTTTTTGCAAAAGGTGATACCTGCAAAAAGAAAATCCACAGCTGCTTTTGTGCGACTGGAATTAGGCTGCACCTAGAACCGGTTGGAATTAGCTCATGTATAAGATGCGAACATGGCACTCGCAGGGAAATAGCATGAATTATCCTAAATGTATATGCTGTAAGACATGCCATTTCATGTGCATGGATTCTTTATTCTTGTTTGTTATAGACCCGATTGTATGAACATATATTCAACAGGATCCAGGATTGAGTTTAGGAGGAAGGAGAGATGTTCTGGAGGAAGGGGAATAGAGAGGAGCAGGTTTGGGAAAGGTAGATAATATCTTTACAATCGTTACCACCTCTGGCACAAACGCTACTATTTATAATACAGCAAAAGATAACACAACGCTTACGGCTTGGTCCAGCCTGAAGCTAAGCCACCCATTCACCTGTAGCATATCTTGAGTTGGGCTTCCTCTCACGCCGGCCTGTCTTGCTCCCTTGCAGCTGTCCTTCAGGTATTCGGTTAACAGGGGTCATGACATTGCCCCCCCCCCTCCAGGTTCAGCTTGTCCCCAAGCTGCAGCATATGGGTACTGGTTTTGCAATTCCTCTAAGTCTTCCCATGTTGTTGTGATCGAATCATCAGATCCCGACCATTGAACTTCAACCTGTGTAGTTGATTTGGAACCTTTATCATTAAGTCGACGTTGCAGCACTCTGACAGGTACTCTTAGATCTTCAATTGAATCTGGAAGTTCAGCTTGTACCGTCACTAAAGGGTGTACTGCTTTCTTGAGCTGGGATACATGAATAACAGGATGAATTGATGATGTTGCTGGCAATAATAGTTTATACGCTACTGGCCCAACTTTCTTCTCCACCTTGAAAAGGTCCAAAGAAGCGAAATGCTAGTTTTTGGTTAACACGGCTTGCAACCGAACTCTGAATATATGGCTGGAGCTTCAAGTACACCCAATCCCCTTCTTGAAAGGATCTATCGGTCCTCTTTGAATCAGCTGTGTTTTCATATGCTGATTTGCTCGATTAAGATGCTGCTTCATTAACTCTGTCATGAGTTTCCGTTCCTTCAACCAGTCAGACAGTTCATGACTTCGACAGATTGCTGTGGTTTTGATCCCAAAGTGGCGAGGGCTGTAGCCGTATAAAACTTCAAAAGGAGTCTTCCCAAGTGTGGAGTGTAAGGCTGTATTGTACCAGTACTCGGCTAGGGCCAACCAATTGAACCACTTGCTTGGACATGCATGAACAAAACAGCGTAAATATGCTTCAACACATTGATTAACTCGTTCTGTTTGCCCATCCGTCTGTGGATGGTATGCCGAACTCATTCGGAGTTGTGTTTGGGCTGCCCTAAATAAATCCTTCCATAATAAACTGGTGAATACCCGGTCTCGATCAGAAATGATAGACAAAGGTAGCCCATGAAGCTTGAAGATATGCTGCATAAACAGTTTGGCTACTTGGAATGCAGTGAAGGGGTGTGCCATAGCTATGAAATGTCCATACTTTGAGAACTTGTCAACCACAACCATAATGCAATTGAAGTTTGATGAACGGGGTAGACCTTCAGTGAAATCCATCGATACAACTTGCCATGCATGATCAGGAACGGGCAAAAGTTGTAACAACCCAGGATAACGCACATGCTCTACCTTTGCTTGCTTGCATATAGAACATTGCTCTACAAACTGCCTCACATCTTGTTTAAGTCCTGGCCATGCAAATAACTTCCTAATCCGATGATAAGTCACTTGAATACCGTAGTGACCACCAATTGCACTGGAATGTAGAGATTGCAAAATATTTCTCTTCACTGCTGCATTATTTCCAACCCACACTCGATCTCCAAGTTTCAAAATTCCATTGCTTAACTGAAAGTTAGATGTCCCACTGCCTGATACCATTAGATTCTTCACTAATTTACAGGCTTGTGGGTCCTGTTGATACCCTTTTGCAATAGCATCCATCCAATCTGGTATCACAGTAGAGATTGCTGTGACCTCTCCATTATCTCCCTTTTCCCTTCTTGAAAGAGCATCAGCCGCTCTGTTAGTAGCACCAACTTTATAGACAATCCGATACTGCAAACCGAGAAGCTTGGTCATGACCTTCTTTGCCGGTCGTGGTCGATCTCGATTGCCTAAGTGCATAAGACTTCGTTAGTGCGTCCAGAATGACAAATTCTCCAGATTGCAAATAAGGTCGCCAATGTTCAGCACTAACAAGATGTTGCCAAGCCTTCTTTCTCATAGGTCGATAGTCCTTGCGCTCGAGGTCCCAATGCTTTGCTAAGGTAAGACACTGGATGTTTGTTTTGCATCAGCACCGCACCTATTCCCTTATGCAAGCATCGGTCTCTATTTGAATTCTTGAGTAAAATCGGGTAATGCAAAACAAAGGCCGAGATCAAAGTCACTGTAATGCCCGAAAAGAAATTTCCTTATCCTCCGTCCAAGAAAAAACCACATTCTTCTTCAATAGTTCTGTGAGTGGGCGGCTAATCATACCAAAATTTCGGACAAACCTTCGATAGTAACCGGCTAACCCCAAAAACCCGTGCAATTGTTTGATGTTTGCAGGCACTGGCCAATTCTGCACTGCTGATACATTTTTGGGGTCTGTGGCTACCCCGGCTTCACTGATAATGTGTCCAAGATAGACCAATCGCCTTTGAGCAAACACACATTTTGATCTCTTGAGTTTCAACTGATGTTGATTCATAACTTCCAACACCTACCGCAATTTCATCTCATGTTCCTCCAGAGTTCGAGTATATACCAATATGTCGTCTATGAAGACTAATACTCCCTTGCGTAACAGATGCCCTAAGATGGTATTCATTAACCCTTGAAAAGTCGCCGGTGCATTGGTTAAACCATAGGGCATTACTCTGAATTCATAATGACCTTGATGTGTTTTGAAAGCGGTTTTGTGCTCATCACTTGTCTTCATACGAATTTGATGGTAGCCAGCTCTTAAGTCCAAGCTAGAGAACCATTGTGACCCAGATAATTCATCCAACAGTTCTTCAATTATAGGCAAGGGGTAGCGGTTCTTCACGGTAATTGCATTCAAATGACGATAATCTACACAGAGGTGCCAGGTTCTGTCTTTCTTTGGCACTAGCAATACTGGTGAGGAAAAAGAACTGCTGCTCATCTGAATAGTTCCTTGCCTGAGCATTTCACTGACTTGACGTTCTATTTCATCCTTCTGTGTCGGTCTATACCGATAGGGTCGTAAGTTCACTGGTTGAGCACCTACCAACAGCGGAATGGAGTGATCAAACTCTCGCTGTGGCGGTAGACCTTGTGGCTCCTCAAAGAGCTGGGCAAATTCTGACAACAGATGTTGAATAGTTTGAGGCGATTAGATTGTTCAACGATCCTTGCATTGGTGATCGAAGACTTTCATTGGTTGTTTCATCCATTTTAGTGGTCAATAATAAGCAGTGCGGAATCATAGTCTTCTCTCCTCTGATTAAGACCCTTTTACCTTGATACAGGAAACCTATCGTCTTCTTGCACCAATGTATCATCATTGGACTATTTTCCTCCAACCAGTCCATACCTATGATGAGGTCATAACAGCCCAACGCCAACGCTCTCAGTGTGGTTTGAAATTCCAATCCTTGAACTTGCCATGGGCAGTTTGGAAATTCTCTTTTACAGTTCAACATTCCTCCATCAGCCACTTTGACTGTCATCATATTGGATGACTGTTTTTCGCCCCTGAGTTTTACTGCCAATGTTTCACTGACAAAGCTATGAGTGCTTCCAGAATCAATCAAAATACTGGCCTCTAACCCTTGAACACTGCCTTTGAGTTTCACTGTTTTTGATGTTGCAGTACCCCCAGTTGCTGCTGCTGAAATAGACAATACTTCTTCTTCTTGCACACTTTCCCCTTCAGAAGGAGCTACTTCAGACTTGGCACCTTGGGCAAATTCCCACAACTCTTGAACTACATGGAGCTGCACAGTTGGGCCACAACGGTGTTCACGACTCCACTTTTCACCACACGTGTGACATAAGCCTTTAGCTCGTCGATATGCTCTGAGGGCAACCATTTTATCATCCAAACCGTTGGCACGAGCACCATCCATTCCCCTTCTGTCTTCCGTTCTATTTCCTGTGAAATTTGACGATCTTCCCGGAGGTGTCGGTAACGGCAACGCCATACGAGACTGATTTCGTCCTCCCATTGAGAACTCCTATCATCGTGACTCCCGACGCATGGTCTCTAAGACCTCTTCCTGTAAACATGCAAGGGACACCGCAGTGTCAAGGTCCTTGGGTTGGTGTAAGACGACTGTAGCTCTGATATCATTGCGTAGTCCATCGGTAAATTGCGTGACAAAGAACATCGGATCCCAAGAATGATGAGCAATGAGGTTGTGCATACATGAATTGAACTGCCCAGCAAATTCTGCAACTGTGCTATTCTGTTTGAGTCGATTGAACTGTCGTAACTGCTGTTGGAACTCTTCACGACCAAAACGAACACAGACGGCATCGGCAAACTCTTCCCAATCAGAACATCTAGTGTGTGCCTGGGTTGATTGCAACCATAAAACAGCATTTCCTACAAAATGCATAGAGGCTACACTAACCCATAACTCAGATCGAGTATCATAAACACGAAAATACACCTCGCATTTTAATCTCCATGCTCTAGGATTCTCTCCATCAAATTGGGGGAAGTCAAGTTTCGGTGGAAGAGGATGATAGTAATTTCCACCAGACGATCGCTGACCAGAATCACAAGTATCATGAGAAAGTGGCTGATGATAAGGTAAAACACTCATACCATTTCCTGGAGGTAATTCTGGATTGTGATTTCCCATGAATTTTCCCCAGTTTTGCGCTGATGCATATTGGCCATTCGTCCCTTGACCAGGGTCACCTTCATCTTTCTTCCCTTTAGGCTTCAGATGTTCGAGAATCGGCAGCAGGGGAGGTAATCCGATCGCCTTGGATCCTGAAGTTGCATCACGGTTCATCTGAATGAGCCGATCTCGCAGTTCGCCGACTTCTCCTCGCAGATCATTCACTGCTGATTCCATAGTGGGTTTCCATTCCTTTAATTCCAGAACCACTGGTTTCATCTCCGCAACAACATCTACCAGCGTCTGGATCGTGGTACTTTGTGTCTGAATCGCTCTGGTGAGCGCCGCCCGTTCTTGTTCCATCACCAAAATTTTTTCCTGAGCTCGCGTGTGATACTTGGCCTTCTCCAGCTTGCCGCTAACCGAGAATCGAAGGGCTCTGATACCAGTGTTATAGACCCGATTGTATGAACATATATTCAACAGGATCCAGGATTGAGTTTAGGAGGAAGGAGAGATGTTCTGGAGGAAGGGGAATAGAGAGGAGCAGGTTTGGGAAAGGTAGATAATATCTTTACAATCGTTACCACCTCTGGCACAAACGCCACTATTTATAATACGGCAAAAGATAACACAACGCTAACGGCTTGGTCCAGCCTGAAGCTAAGCCACCCATTCACCTGTAGCATATCTTGAGTTGGGCTTCCTCTCACGCCGGCCCGTCTTGCTCCCTTGCAGTTGTCCTTCAGGTATTCTGTTAACAGGGGTCATGACATTGTTGCATCCAAAACGACTGAACTACAAAAAGGTTATATACTCTAATGCATCTATTATGGGGGTTATTACATATACACAGCCCCCCGAGACTGAGACTGTATATATATAAGCAAAATAAATACATGTACGCAATGAAACAAGTCTGAATGTATCAGGCTCCACCGGCGAAATCTCCCAAGCGCTCGCTCTGGTGCAGTTCTACACACCTCACTGCACGTTATTCCTCTTCCCCTTCTTAACATCCCTTTCTGTACTCCATACTTTTCTTCAAAATCGCGACATGCCAGAACTCAAGCAGAGATCGCCGTCAGAGGCTTTGATTCAGTTACCGCATTTCGCTTGCCTTCTCGTGACATCTCCAAGCCTCGGCCCAGACATTGGCATCTGCAAGTGCACGCTCTCTATCGAAACCGTCTGGGGCAACTCTGCCCCGTCCTGTGCGATGGGAGCCGCTCCAGCAAGGTTCCTTCACTTCTGGCACGAAGTGATTCGTTCGGTCATGCGTTGGCATCTGAGCTCCATGTTGACTAGGCAAAGTAGTGTCTTGGTTAATCTGATCGTCCAGTACTCTTGGTGCGGAAGGGCCAGCCAGGTTACGACGAGCAGCAGTGTTATGCCTGTCGTATGTTTGTGACGCTAAATAAGAGAGAGCAGCAGCAACTTCCCTAATCGGAGGGCGGTTCTTTGCTTTCTCCTGCAAACACATTGCTGCAATAGCCAAGGCCCGGTACAAACCCCTCTTTGGGAAGCGGCCTTGCAACAAAGGATCAGCCATCCTTGGAAATTTCCTTTGGTCTTTGAACAATGGACGAGCCTACAGACAGATTGGTAGAACATTCAACATTAGCATACTTATATTTCGAGGCCTCAAATGACAAAACAAATGAACAGTGCCAATTTATGAGGATGCTTTATAATTCAGGTAAAACCATCTCTTTAACTGCTAGATGTACATAACTAGGAGGTTAATTCACAAGAAAAATTACTGGTTGCTAGAAAAGAGCTCGCACCATATACTTGAAAGGTGTACATATCTCCAGTAACCAACCCAGCACTGTTATTTTAGCGTTACCAGTTACCACCACATACCTATTTTTTTTACCTTATCCGCGTATCATAATAACATTAACCATAGCCAAAGTACTCCCTCCGTTCTTTTTTAGATGTTGTTTTAGAATGTGTGCAGTCAACCCTTTAAAACTTTGACTACTAATATACGCAAAACTATTGAAATGATATTACTAGATTTGTCATAAAAGATACTTTCATATCTTTATATTTTTAATAATTCTTGCAAACATATAATTAGAAGAAGTAATGGTCAGAGGTGTGTGTTAGAGACCGTGTCGATGTCCAAAACGACAGGTAAAAAAGAACGGAGGTAATCCAAGGAAGATAACTAAATGAAACAATCATCCCATGATTATTTCATCGTTGCCTTTGGACATACATATGTTTATCCGTGTTTTGTTTTCCTTTGTAAAAGTATGATTTTGTTTTCCTTTGTAAAAGTATGATTATCGGACCATTTAACTAAATTCTGAAATTGACAAAACCTACCCATGAGACCAAGTCTTGTTCCTCAGGAGGCCGATTGCTGTCAAGTGCCCTTCGTCCTGTAATTAGCTCGAGGAACACCACACCAAAACTATAAATGTCGGATTTAATCGTTAGTTGTCCAGTCAAGGCATACTCAGGAGCACAATAACCATGAGTCCCCATGACACGGGTTGTCACATGAGTCTTATCACCTACAGGACCAAGTTTAGCAAGTCCAAAGTCAGACAACTTTGCATGATACCCTTCACCAAGAAGAATGTTTGATGGCTTAATATCTCGGTAAATAACTGCTGGATTTTCTTTATCATGCAGGTATTCCAAACCAGCAGCTGCACCAGCAGCTATTTTCATCCGTGTTGTCCAATCTAGAGGCTCTAGATTGGGTGGAAGATCTGTTGAAAACAACATAAGTATTAATGGGGTGTCCAGTAAATAACAGCAAAATAGTGTAAAGCGCATGCATGGATAACTCTAATACAAATGGCAGGAAAAGAAATGGTGAACCATCACAGAAGTAACACCAGAAGCGACAAATACTTCAAGGTAAATGGCATGTCAAGGAGCATTTTAGTTCTTATTGAACCATGTGGTGTAATACTAGAAGGGAACACAAAGTTAGATAAATAAAGCACATGCTTAAAAAAAATTCAATAAATTAGTTATGGTAAGCCCTGAGTAGGAATTTCCTTGCGATGTTTCTCTAGTATGACTGACTATTATTGAAATATTGTCCCATCAATGGGTTATTAGATAGTTTATACTTCATCCGAAAGTCAAACATTCCATGCTAGCTTTAGCTTTTGATCAGATGCAGCAAGCAATGGAAACGGGACTAATCCGGATCATATTAAATTAGGGTCTACCGAATAAAAAGTTCAAATGCCAAAAACACTTGCCCCTTTCACAAACATAAAAGAATAAGTGATAATATTGTTAGCCAAGGAATAGGGTTAGATATTGGAAGTACTAAGTTGAGATGTTTGGCCTAATAGGAATTAGTTCAATAAAAATAGCTCCCTCTTTCCAATCCAATTTCCCCACCTTCCAATATAATAAAATATAACCCAAAATTCAAATGTTCTATAATATTACAGACTCCTATTCTTCACATGGAAGAAAAGCAGTCCTTTTCTTTTGCAAGATCGAATTTAGGAAAACCGATCTTCTAAAATCAGAACTAACCTAAAGAACAGAAGTGATAGTTTGTTACTTTACTAGATTCTACATTTTTTTTCTTTTCGCCCTAATGTGTGGCAATAACTGTCAGCTAAATTTGTAAAGCATTTCAGAAGTTAGAACAGTTTACTTCACCATGTTCAAGTACTCAGATATGCTTTAAATATAAAAATAAAATTATGATGGTATATAAAATGTACTGATATTTAAAAAAGAAGTCCCTGCAATCTACAAATGTCTCAATGCATGTGTTACTAAAAATAGATAATACTTTCTGATAACACTATAAATTACACCTACAAAACTTTCAAGTTGCTCTTAATGCTGACTAAGGATTATACATTTTCCAACATAAACTAACCATGCAGATGGTTTTCTAGTGATCCCAATGGCATATACTCATAAACGAGCAAGCGCTGTTGGCCCTCAACACAGTACCCAAACAAATTGACTAGATTGGGGTGACGCAAGAGACTGAGCATGAGAACCTCTACAAGGAATTCTCTGTTCCCCTGAAGCCCATGTAGATCAAGTTGTTTCACTGCAACAACCTGCCATATAGCAAATGGTGGAACAGCATTAGATATTTATAGAACATACTTATAAGATTATAATACTTTCTATGTCTCCAATAACCTACATTCCCATCAATTTTCATCAAATGAACAGTTGATATTAGTGTCATTAAGTATTCAATGTAGTGTTGTTGCAAAAAGCTGTTAAATGCTTGCAGCGTAACTTGAGACCAGAAGTATAAGACTGTCAATGAAAAGTATTCAGACCTGTCCATCATTCAGATATGCTTTATAAACACAACCAAATCCTCCTCGCCCCAAAAGGTAATCCTGCCGGAAGTTTTTGGTAGCATCGGTAAGCTCACGCAAAGTGAAGATCATTGCTTCATCATGTGTACCATTGCTTTGGATTCCTTCCATATGTATCGATCTTCCAGTCTTCAGTGGACAACTTTCTGGTGACTTTGAACAATCCACTGATAATAACCAATTTAAAACAAAAAAACACACAGCCGCAGTTAATGCCGATAGACCCATATTACACCTAAAAAAGAAAAGACAACTGGTAAAACAGACAACAAGAATAGTACCAAATAAGTGATTTTTTTACAGTTTCCCTACACCTTTTCAATTTTCTTGTCAATACTAGAGTATTCATCTTCATCTTCATCATAATTCTGATTTTCCTACTAATTTTTATTTCCTTTTCTCTCTTTTTTTTTTTGATGAAACTATGCACGCAAGACTTGTAACAGAATTCTAATTGCGAAACCTCCGGTGCAACATATTAGAAATTCATCCTTGAGGCTAGTTGCGAGAAGACTTGCTATTCCCCAAGAAAGTAAAGGTGGACTTGCAATTGAAAATTCCTGATGGTTGACTGTAATACATCTCGTCTGCCAGACATCAAATTTCAATACCCTACAGCTCAGAATCATCCTCAACCGAACAGAACAATTATTGAGATCAGGAGACCACGAGTCTGGATTATTTTTCCTTCCACGGAATGAGACGCTCCTCTCATAGCAAAGAGCATATTTAGTTCCACAAGAACATGCTATAAGTGGAAGGACGAGATACTTAACCAACCAACACCAAGAAACGAACATTTCTACACTTATTAGGTAAGAACTGAAGAAGTAAAATGATCAGCACAAAAATAGGTGCATCATCACCTGAGGTGACTCGATGATCGATTCTGGACTCCTCCTCGTCGTCCTCCTCCTTCTGAGGACACCGAAACAAGCACGACATGAAGCCCATCTCATAATCCGACTCAACAACTCCGACAAAGAGGAAATCAAGAAGAGAAATCCCCAATTCTTGGTCGCCTCAGAAAGAGATTTCAGGTCGCCGGGATAGTTAAGATTGCAGCAACCGAGAAAATGATCAATTTTTATTACAATTTTTATTAGGCCCGTCCAGAAAGAACTAGAGAAAGAAGAAGAGGAGACGAGAGAGAGAGATGGATAGCATGCGGCCAAAAGTCTCCTCCCACAAACGAAAGAAATAAACAAACTGAAAGCGAAAAAAATAACAATGGGGAGAGAGAAGTCAGTATCGATGGGAATGTCGGGGAGTCACTAACTACCTGGTTAATTAACAATTAATACGGGGTTTAATTTCGAGGGCAAATTACATTCGCATCCCTGGAGAAAATGTTTATTTGTATTTTATCCCTCCTAAAACAACTTATGCTAGGGTTTCAAAAAAAAATTGTTTGGTGTAAGCTTCCTCTTAAACGATTATGAGGGCTAAGTGTCGACCTTATTTTTTATTGTATTATATAAGATTAAAACAGTGAAATGTTGTCTTTTAATCAAGTTTATAAGGTAAAGTCCCAAAATGCGATTCAGTTGGGAGAAATTGTTGTGAAGCCAAACAAACCTTAAACGCTAGTGATGGAGTTATTTGCCATTTGCTGACACTGTTGGAAAAGAAAGCATTTTCTGATGTTCAAACGTGTGACATGCAGGAACGGATTCAAGTGAAACCGAAGAGGTGCACAGGATACCGAGTTTAATATAAATTTATCTTATCAAAATCCACATACAGGCGTGCATCGTATTTATATCCCATTACACATATATATATATATATATATATATATATATATATATATATATATATATATATATATAAATATATATATATAATGACATCATCATTTCATTCTAGATCATGTGTGTCTCTATATATATATTGACATATATAATGACATCCGATCGTGTCCATTCTAGTAGCTCCTCTCTCTCTCTCTCTCTATATATATATATATATATATATATATATATATATATATATATATATATATATATATATATATATAATTCAATAATAGAATTTTACTATTCAATAATATAATATGGTATGCTTTGATATTAGCTTAGTTACCAAAATATATTCACAATTATATATGACACCAAGATTAACTTTGATATTAAAGTGATATGATTAATTCAAATGATATGAATGATCAATATAATATGAGATATTGGATTTATATTATTATTTACGAGGAAATATTGATCGGCTAACCAATTATATTCTTTATGCAAATTTTCTAACTTAGATTCCAAGTCGTCCTGTCTTTTGCCCCAAATTATATAAAAATTGTATAATAGATCCACAAGCAAGTTCAATTGGCTATGCGAAGTATGCCAACTATATTCTTCAGAAGGGTTTATTCTGCATTTTATATTGATATGACCCTTTGTATTTATAATTTTACCTTCAGAATTAACTTCTGGGTTATATATATATGAAAATTGTATGGTACTCCTGGGAGTACGTACTCCCACCTCTCATATACCACTTATATTTTATGATGATACCTCTTTATCAATTTGAGCATGCTCCAATAATGATTACAAGATACTCAAAAGTGAGTTTCATGAAAAATTTCATTAAAATTCACTTTCTATAGCAAAATTTGTGTATATACTTCTTTTATATATGAAAAAAGGTATATAGCAAAAAACAAAGGGCTCCAACGAAAATTTTTCAATCAAGTCGCATTGAAGTATCTTATAAGAGGTATTTAAGTATACTGAAAGTGATAAAAAAATACAATATATGAGATTAAATGGTATATTAAAAATAGGAGTACATACTCTCAGAAGTACGAAACGAACGTTATATATATATAAAGTATTTTATATATATATATATATATATATATATATATATATATATATATATATATATATATATATATATATATATATATATATATAGGAGTGTGAATATCGCGTGCAAGGATACAACAACAGCAGCGCAATTGACGTGTGGGTTAGTTTGGCTGCGGCTGCGGCTACGGCTAGCGTGGCTATCTAGATAGGTGATATGCTTCATGAGTTTCAGTGTACCGCATCCTCTGCCTTTGCAAAGTCTTCGTCTCATCTGAACTAAAAAAGCGGCGCTTTCATGGTCACCCATTGAATAAGCTTAAATAAGTGAACAGAAATTCAGTTCAGCGAAGAGATTGTTGTAAGCCAAACAAACCTTAAAGGAAAGGTAGCTATAGAGTTATTTGTTGGAGGAAAAGAAAGTGCTTTCCTATGTGTCGAGACGTGTGAGAACACGCCGGAGTGTGATGAACACGTGGAAGGGCACAACAACATCAACGCACACTCGGACAACCGATGCCGTGTGGTTAGTTTCGCTACGGTGGCACAAGCGTGGAAAACTAATCAATACTTTTTTACGTACCGGTCTGAATATTTCGTCATCTAAAACGGTACATAGTAGATTTGTATTTTGTACCGATCTCGATACCGGTCAATACCGGCTCGATACTATCATACCGGTTTTAATACTGGACAATATTAGTCATACCGGTGGAATTAAAAATGCCGTCTATTAAACTCACTGAAGTATATGTTACATTTGATCATACTACTATGTATTTGAAGTAATATTACAAGTGAAATTTAGTGTACATACAATTAAACATATATATACTTATAAATATGAATGCCCGTTTCATACATTATGTACTTTCACTTCTAATATACTACTTAAACGAATATATTATACTTGTTTATCACTTTCAGTATACTTAAATACCACTTATAAGATACTCCAATGTGACTTGACTGAAATATTTCCACTGGAGCCCTTTATTTTTTTTTTCTATATACCATTTTTCATATATAAAAGAAGTATATACACAAATTTTGCAATAAAAAGTGGATTTTAATGAAAAAAATTTCATGGAACTCACTCAGGGTATCTTATAATCATTATTGGAGTATGCTCAAATAGATAAAGAGATATCATCATACGATTTAAGTGGTATATAAAAAATAGGAGTACGTACTCCCAGGAGTATCATACCAATTTCCTATAAATATATATTATTATATTATACTCCAGAACGGCACACCGGTATAGGTCGGCACCGAAATATACTATTCCAAGAGCCAAATCTATATGGCCTACGGAATGATATTGACATGCATGCCGTGGATACCTAGAACGGAGATATGTTTCATAAATATCACCCTATTTGTATCCTCTGCCTTTGCAAAGTTTTGCGTCATTTGAGCTAAAAGCGGGCCTTTCATCGTCACTCGTCCTGATCCATCTCGCACCTGTGAGGTGAGAAACAATCTTTGGAATAAATCTTTTTAGTGGCCGGGATTTTACTGGCTGCATCAAAAAAAGAAGCACCGTGAGCACACACGTCGAGCCAGCATTTGAACACGGCGGACGAGGGCTCTCCGGTCCCCTTTCGCCAACTGCGCTCGGCTCTCTCTTTGGAACGATTTTGAAGAGATACTAGATTGCCACTCTTTGAGGGGTAAGCGGGTATCGGGCGTGCAAGTCTCCCTGATAAGTTTCATCAGCGCCGTGATTAGCGTCTTCTGGAACGACATTTCATACAAAAGGGCCGGTCAAAAGTGTGTGATTTGCAGCTCGCTCCATCTCAAGCCTTCGGCGGTAATATGTTCGGCACGGCGCGCGTTTGACAAGTCAAGAGCGGGCTGTAATCAAACCAAAGCTTTGGTCTATCTGCACACTAAGACACCGATCTGATCTGATCTGATATGTCTCCAAGCATACGAACTGAAATCACCGTGATAACGACCATTCAGTGCCAAATTTGACAAGTAATTTTAGTATTTCGAAGGCGACGTGATTTGGCGCGAGCGAGATGGAAACGGGGAAAGGGTAAGGGGGCGCGTGCGCGTGGGCCGTGATGGGCGGCGACGACCGCGCGACACCGGCGCCGTTGCGCCGCACCCACGCCATCTGTGGTTTGCCGTTCTCGCCTGCTACGGGGGAGGATGCTACAGCGCCTAGCCGGAGCCGATGCGTTCGTTTCGGCGTGACGCCGCCATCGAGAGAATGAATGGCACGGCCGGCGTTGCGACTTGCGAGTGCGTCTCTTGCCGCGGTGGGCAAGAGGGAAAGGCTGCTTGCTGTAGTAGTGTATGGTACGGACTGATGGTGAGACCTATGGTGGGATCTGCAGGGTCAAGCCCATATGCTATACATGGGGTTCCACTGGTTCGGCAAAAGTTATGGGGTCAAGTGACCACACAGTCTGGAAGTACGTCCGCCACTGGTTCTGCATCCATGGCCCTCTCCATCGTACCCACAAAGCAATTGTGGGCGTGGGCGTCTTCTATGTAATTAAAAAAAAGAGGACTTAGACTAATTTTTGGTATTTTGCACTTCACTATTGGCATCTTGTATAGGGGCCCACGGGGCACGTCGTTTTCTTTTTTAAAATAAGACATTGGAAATGTGTTGTCCGTGTGGACGTACTTTAATATGTGTTATTGCGTCGCTAAACATGATAACAATTGACGACTCAACATACTTGCACTATAAAATTTTTTAATTCGTAGCAAAGGACGAACATTGAACTACTTTTTAAAAAATGAGTCCATCGATCGGTAGGTGGATATTGCTATACTTTGGTTTCCAAATACAGGGTAAGACTTTGGCCCAAAGAAAATGCTAATTTCTTGGTGTAATTTCACGTGTGTCTACGCCTTCCTCCCTCTGTTTCAAAACATGCAACATGTACGGATATTACCTTTTTTAGGGCCACGGATATTACAAGTTTGGCAATAGAAGTACGCGTGACATAATTGTTGTGATAAAAACTGTTCCCTCTCTTGAAAATGCAAATGAATACAATGCTGGCAAACTACTTACAGGGGAGATATCGTGCACAAGCACAATTTGATGCATATGTGAATTTTTTTTGGCTTGGGTACAATGGCGGATCCCAAGGCAGCCACGGCTGACGTCCTCCTATCGACGAACAACTCACGGTGTATCCTTAGCACAGCCATGCTTAGACAGGCTACCGCTGGCCGGTAACTCAGCATTCGGCAAGCAGGTGAGAGTGCCCCTAAATTTTTGTCCTAGGCCCGCCACTGCTTGGATATCAATTCAACATAAAAAATTTCTGAAAAGAAATTGTGGATGTACTTCTAAAAGTACTCTACTTATATGTAAAATATCAAGTTCAAATACATTCCATATCAAGAGTCACAAAAATGAGAAAATTCTAACAAAAGGGAAAAAATATAAAGGAAAATAGAATTGTTACCGTTCAAAGCAAGCTCCTCTCTCTTTCTGTTTCTTATAACATACTTTTTTTTGAAGTTCAAAATTTAAAGGGAGATACAACACAAATATATGCTATTTCTAGAATTTCTCTTAGGACACTGTCATGTTAATTTGATGCCTAAGCCATAAGTTTTTGCATTATATACGCAACATACTGTGCTTGTTTTTTCACTGAGTTATAACGGCACATATTAAAAGAAATAGTCAATGGCAAGCACAATCCAAACTAATAGAAATTCGGAATAAAAAATAAATAAATATTAGTAATTTTATTTTCATACGACTTCCAAAGTAATATCCATAAATAACTAAAATTCGAAATGATAAATAAATAAAATTAGCAAATTAAATAAAAGAGTTTATGTCAAATACAATTCAAATGAACTAAAAATAAAAATAAAAATAGCAATTTGATTTCCATACAATTCAAGTAAATCCACGAAACACTAAATTTCGGAATAATAATTAAAATAAAATACATATAGGATTTTTACACGAATTCCATCTTAAAACAAGAAAAAAGAAATCCATGGCAAGTACCATCCAAAAATATGCAAATTCGGAATAAAACTTAAAGGATGATTAGAGATTTGATTTGTAAACAAATTTGAAACATTATTCTAAAAATATTAAACATATACTGATAAGGCACTCCAGGAAGCTCTCATGTTAACCAGAAAGATCTAGCCATCTACCTCGTAGACCCAAGTTATAACTATTCAGATCTATTATATACTACTAAAAGTCGATTACGGGTGATTAACAGTTACTAAGAAAAAAGATAAATACCCTAGAAATTCTCACAAAAATAAAAAATAGCCGACTCTTAGTTTGGTGAACACTAATTATGATTGATAGCTCATAACCACTAGATGCTACAAGAAAAAAAAACACATGCTAGAAATTCTCAAAAACAAATATGGCCATTAATTTGGTGGAACCAACTTATGATTATAATCACAACCATTAGATGTTATTAGGCAACCTATTTAAACTCAAAAGATAAGAGGTAATGTATGTGTTTTAATATTAAAAGATAAGAAGGAAATTAAAGTAAAAAAAATAAGGCTTAGCCTAAATAGACCACATGTGAATACAAAAAAAGGGAACTCTGACCCACGTACGTCTCGCTCGGTCGTCTTTCCGAGCGCAAATAAGGAAGAGTTTTGTAATGAAAACAAAAATAAAAACAAAGAAATGATTTTTTAAGAGGGTACAAGGCAGACGCGCGACGCACACCACACTCACACCACACGCGTGTGTGTCCCCTAAACATGTAAGTAAATTTGGAAGCTATAAGGCGTCACTGAAAGATGGATGCTCGGATACATGTGTGTACCCAAATTATTTAGACGATACGCACTAGGTCGATCTAGGGATCGAACCCAGACGGGTGGGACGTTCCCCCATGTCTCCGCCACTAAGCTATTGCTTAATCGTCAAGAAGAAAAGAATTTGCATAGAAAAATGTTGTCTTTTTACCTGATTTTCAACTATATGGACAATACAAAACACATGTAAAGATACCTAGGGTTAAAAAGAAAACAAATGTATGGAATAAATCTATATTAGTGTGATTCGAAATTAGTAATATTTATATACTTTACCAATCTATAGTGATGATGCCCGGGTAAAGGCGTGGGCCACCTCGCTAGTTCATGCAAATATTACTACCAACTACTCCACGCACGCTTTGTCAAATGCACGTCAATATGTGTCACGACTCACGACGCACGCTGTGCAAACACGCTTAGCTTCATGGTTAGAACGTAACTGGCAGTCTGGCAGATAGCTAACTAACATATCCTTCATGATTAATTAGAACCGTCTCAACTCAAGCAACATACACTGCAATTCCAGAATCTAGATCAGGACAACAAATTAAAGAAAAACACATGCATACATCATCTCCTACAGACATTAATCAACTCCAAAGCATCTGAAACCTGGTCAGAAAATGGACCCAAACGATGGACCAGATCATCTCCCTCACCTCGATCCCCATGCACATGCACTGATGATGATGAGCTGATCATCCCACATCACTGGACTATGCTGCAACCACAGATCAACCTCATCTTCTACCGCTCATTGGAAGAACAGCAGATTTGCTGCATGCCGTTGCAATGGAGGAAGAACCAGAGATTGTTTATCGATGAAGAGGTGCAAGAGCGGTGTCTCCGTCGTCGCCGTCGCGGTGGCGAGGCGACAAGGCTCTAAGGCAGTTCTCGGGGACAACGCTGCTGAGGTAGCCGGACCTAGTGTCCTCACTGAACAGGCTGCTGAACTCATGACCTGCACTACCGTGCTCATCACTCTTTGGAACGGAGCTAGCAGAGCAGAAGGCAGTAGCAGAGCAGTAGGCAATATTGCGGTAGAGGCTTGCAGCGGCCGGGACGTTGGTTGTTGGAAGGCCATGTATGGTGAGAGCTTGGTCGTTGCATGGTTATCGGTGGAGTACACGTACTGAGGCTCTGGGTTTGGATCTTGTAGATGAAGTTGGTCTTAGATTCATGGCCTCTCATGGTGAGCACGGCGTGGTCGTAGGCGAGGGCGGCCTCATGGGCGGTGTCGAAGGTGCTGAGCCAACGGCGCCCCTTGGTGGAGCCGTGGAGGGGTTCCTTATCTCGGCGGCGTAGCGGCCCAAGGCCGTCGCCGCACTCCTAGGAGCCGCCCCGACTCTGGGGTCTTCTTCCACCGCCCCCTCCTCTCGGTAGGAGAGAGGGAGGCGGTAGCCGGGAACGGTTGTTGTTGATATCGCTAATGTCACCACCGTCGTCGCCGCCTTCTGTGAAGTTAAAGGCTAGCAGACTAGGGGAGTGGCCACTACAAGCTTGGGCTGATTCGGGGGAGAGATCATCAATAGCGGTAGTCACTGAGCCTCTGGAGGAGGAAGACGTAGGTAGGGTAGAGAAGGGAGAAGGGCTTTGTCGATTGGAGAGTAGAATAGCACTGCACTGTAGTGTGGTGTAGTGGAGTGGTGAGGGTGAGAGCCCTAAGGGAGTATAAATGGCCAAACGGGGAGTAGATGCATGTGTTTAGATCGATGGAATTGAAAGATAGAACAAGCTAGCTAGGGACGGTAGATGTGATGGTGCAATACTGCAATGCAATGTACTCATACACACGCATGTGCATGCGCTGCCATGCTGTAATGCACGTTGCCAATCGCTACGTGCCAACACTGTCCCACTTGTTTTGACCATGCTAAAGACATGTACAATAGTATATACAACTAATGTCTATAGTTTTTCTTCGTGTCATCTATAGCAGCGTTAAAGACAGCTCCTATAATATATTGTTTTTTTACATGTCTCTATATACAGCTGCTCTATATACAACGTGTCTTATTTATCGTGTTACAATCAACTACTACATGAGACGGTTCAATGCTCTCCATTCTCATTCTTATCATCTGGTGTCTTACATGATAAAACTTACATACAACTGAGTTACAATATTGCATATGCCCTAATTCGGTACTGGGGAATTGCACGTGATGATTTGTCGCCTTCTATATATTAATCCTCGAGTTGTGCGTTCTTACGAACTGACATACTTAATTGCCATATAATAAAACTTGTGATCGATGGAGGGCATCATGCGTGGTCGTCTTGCCGTGTGTTGGGAATGCCAAAGAAGCATTGGGTTGGCTTTAGCATGAGCTTGCCTCGGATTAGCATCTGCCATGCATGCATCGAGTAATTATCGGCGCAACATGCATGCGTGGCGTGGTGCCATTGGATACCTTAATTAATCCGGAAGCTGACATGCATCTTTAGTTTACCAGCAACTTATTCCCGCTACTGGTCCAATAAATGGGCCCACTGGACGTTCTCCTTCGGCCCTTTGAATAAAGATGCCACTCATTAATTCTACGGGTGTGATTGGTTGGGTGGGTGGCCTTGGGCCAGGTTGCTTTCTATGGATAGGTTGGGTTGGGACATGCTAGAGGGTTGTAAGAGAATGTGCTTGGTGGTGCATTCTGTTCTGTTCTGCTGTACGTAATATTTACGGAGATGTTTTTTTTTTTGAAGAAACAGGCATGATATTTGTTTATTTTCCTATGTCGTCTCTTCCTCACCATTGTCGTGGCGCTTCTGGTGGTGTGAGACGACAACCGCTGCGGCATCCAACGCCATTTACAACTCAAAACCTTAATCAAAGGAAAATAAAGGGGGCATTCGATGACAGCGGGCTGCAACATTCGGTGGGCCGGATGACGACGAGGCTGGCTTTGTCGGAGACGGAGACGCTGACGCTGACTCTGACCTGAATTCAGCTTCGTTGGAGGCAATGGCAACGCTCGCCGGACGCGGGGGTGGGGGCATGAATTCTGAAGCACAACCGACGATGGCGAGAAACTTGGATTTTTTAAAATAATATTATTTTAAAAGATATTTATAAAAAAAAAATAACCGGCCCCAAAAAATACAAAAATGACTCCCTGTCGCCGGTTCAACTGCCAGTTCACAACTGTCGTCAGTTGAACTGGCAACATGATGCCATCTATAAAATTCTTTAAAAAATCCTCTAAAACTCATTTTAATTCTAGAAAAAAAAAGAGGAGGAGGAGAGAGAAGAAGAAACGTAGCGAAGCTCTGCTAGCTCGTCGCGGAGGAGAGAGATTGACAGAGCATCAGATCCGGTCGGCCGGCCAACTTGCAAGTACATTTTTTGCAACTTTGTACATTATATTAAATTATGTAGAATTAAGTATATCATTTGAGCTGTAGCGAGTAGAATTATGTACATAGAATTCAGTAGAATAGCGACATAGAATTAAGTAGAATTAA
The DNA here is from genome assembly GCA_036346405.1 of Phyllostachys edulis. Lineage (NCBI taxonomy): Eukaryota > Viridiplantae > Streptophyta > Magnoliopsida > Poales > Poaceae > Phyllostachys > Phyllostachys edulis. The sequence continues at coordinate 103,805,901 of CM070546.1, forward strand.
GTACATATAATTCACTAGAATAACAACAAAGAATTCAGTAGAATAGCGAGTAGAATTTAGTAGATTAGATAATTATAGTCAAATTATGTACTACATTATTTGAGTTGCGTATTGTGTAGTTCGCTACACATGTTAAGAATGTTACATCAATCGAATAATTTAGGATAAATCAGCAGAAATAGGAAGACGCCTATTAGAAATATGTAAACAATAATCCTAGCTTTATTTAGCTTCCCATTTCTACGTGGTAATTATATTGTTAATGTCGAAAATTAATTTTAAACTACGAAACTAGGAAAATAGAAAGAACTTTGTTTATTGTTTATATTTGCACTTGTAAAATATTTAAAAAATATCCTCTAAATTGGAAGACCCTATTACAAATATGTTTAGATTGCTGAGTAGCCTAAATTTGGTTTACATTTTTTGTGTGGTAATTATTTTGTTAACGCCAAAAATTATTTTTAAAGTAGGAATTTTGGTTTTTTACATGTTTCGTAGTCTTTACAATGCATGCACTTAACTTGTAGGTATGGCGGACGCATGCCACTACGAGTTGCTTGACCCGGTGATTGACGCGTATCACCGTAGCTGCCTCAGTGCCATGCTCCCCCGGAGGGCGAGGCACCGATTGAGCTTGGCGCGCTGCGGCTGCGCACGCCCATTAAGGCATGGAGGTTGCACCCAAACTGGGTTCCGAGGTACATGTAGTTCGACCTTCATGCACTCAATCGCGATCTGACTACTTTGCACGCGGTCTGACTACTTTGCATGCAGTCACGTTTGTTTATAATCGTTTCGACGCAGGTAGATAGCGGCAAGCCTCCTTCCACTAGCGAGGATGGTGGAGGCGACGTGGGAGAATGACCAGGACCGTGGTCCTGGTCGTACATCTAGGCATTTTCCATACGACTGGGCTCTACTGACGGCGCTGGTTGACCGCTGGAAGCCAGAGATGCACACGTTTCACCTTCTGTACGGGGAGATAGCGCCGACGCTACAGGACGTGAGCTTCCTGGCTGGGTTGCCCTGCACAGGCTCCCCTGTGGTGGCATACGACATCCCGGCCACGTGGCGCACGGACCTCCTAGCGACGTTCCATGATGTGCTGCTGGGCAGTGGGTACACGGAGTTCAGTAGCCCGCACGGGCCGACGTTGAGGTGGATCTGCCAGTTCTACATAAGTCTTCATAACTATTGTCCTCTCGCATCAATTCATATGTGAACCTTACTGATGTGTACATGTCTTCTTGCAGCCTGAGCGTATGGCGGAGAATGCATGGGACGTCATTGTTAGGAGGCACTTCGAAGCCTACTTGTTGTGGCTGTTTGGGTGGATCATGTTCCTAGGGTTCCACGGCGACAGTGTCGACAAGCACTACGTCCGATACGCACATGAGCTGGCGGACTTGCCGGTGGTTGTGGATATCATGGGAATATACTCACGATCTTAGAATGATGATACAATTGGCAATGGCGTTGAAGGTTTGTCGAATCACGCGTTTTCGCGAAGTTCAAACTATTTGTCGAGCAAGTGGTGGTCTGACCAAGCCAAGGTGGCGGTCGACCGCTCTTGAAAATCGGTCGAACCGGCCTTGAAGTGATTTTGAGTTTTGAGCTTCGAGCAAAAGTTCTATTGGTTTCAAAATTCGGCGAGTTTGGATTTCCAGGAAGGAATTTTGGCTAAGTCTCGGTGGTGGTCGACCGCCAATAGGTAGCGGTCGGGCCAAGCCAGTGATCGGGCCCGGCCGATAGCGGTCGAGCCGATTTTATTCTGATCATCGACCAATCGGTGGCAATGAGTGTTGGATTAGGTCAAGTTCATGGCATATGTGTTGCATGATGCATGTTTTGACTAACGTGGGTCAAGTTGTGAAGAACTTGTTCCCGGAATCGATTTCTTTGTCTATTATTGTGCAGGTTGCTTGGAGGTTAACGACCATCAACGGCGAGGATGATCTGGACTAGGCTTGGAGAGCTGAGGTCCAGAACGATCGGGGATGCCGGGTGAGGTCAATGGATTCAAGCATGGCGCAAAAGGACAAGGATGACCGAGCAGGCGATTGATGCTGACGGGTTGGATCAAGCGACGCGGGTCGATGCAAGTGCCATGGTGGTTTCGGTGAGAGCCGGATGGGAGAGACTTGCCGACATGATGAGAGCCATTGGATCAAGCTACACGTGGCGAAGCATGGAAGTGCTTCACGAAAATGGGACTCGATCTTTGCAAAAAGATCGAGAAGGGGTATTTTGGTAATTTTACCAAATACCGTCTTGGTGACCTTTTGCCAACCCACAGCGCAAGACGGCGCATAATGAAGCGGATTAGGTCAAGAGGAGATGAAGACGGCGCTTTAAAATATATGCGTGTGTGACCTGTTTGTGTTGGGCCTTAACGGGAGTCCATTAGGGTTAATGTTTCTAGAAGGTCTAAGTCTCTACTATAAATAGAGGAGGGAGGTGGCTGCACCCCCGGGAACCCTTTCATTTGTTTTAAAACCCTAGTTTGCTTAGGGAGAGGATAGTTGGAGGTTAGGGTTCTAGAAAGTTGGATTTGATTTCGTGCTCATGTATTGAGTCTTTGTCCTCCTTGATGGAGTGGCTGTAAACCAATACCATATCAAAATCAATCCAAAGAAAGATTGCTCAAGATGAGTCTATTTGCTTTCCTTTTCTCCATTTGGTGATTTTGAGTCTTTCTTTGATCCGCGAGTTTTTGCTTGGTTTCTTGCCTTGATCTAAATTGCTGTGACATGTGGGAACCCATCTAGGATCATCTTGATCATCAATCACCCACGAGCAAGTCTTTAGATCATTTTTCGATTTTAACTGGTTTTTGAGCACCCTTCATTCAAACTGAAAAAGATAGGAACTTTGGCATGGATCTACGCGATCCTTGATTGGAATAGGCTCCCAATATCTTAGAGAAGGTGTGTCTAAAATTTGGTAAGGTTTGGCTTTACAGATCAAAAGTTAGATCGATTTGAGTTTTGGTTTTCGGGCTGATTTCACTGTTCATTGGCCTGGAGGTCTGACTGCCATATATTGAGAGGTCAGACCGATTTTCAAAGGTCAGACCGATTTCTAGTTGGAGGTCAGACCGTCCAACTCATTTAGGTTTTGAGTTTTTATGTTTTTGGTCTATTTGCTTCGGGGTTTTGATTGGATTCAATACAAGTCTTCCACTGTGCTTGTATATTGATCTTCATAGTTTTTATAGCTATTGGAGTGAAAATCGTATTGAATTCGATCAAGGTGAAAAAGAGATCGTGCTCCTATTCACCCCCCTCTAGTCGCCTTTTCGGTCTAACAAGTGGTATCAGAGCCTGGTTAGTTCAATCTTGATCTTAACTAGTCACTGAACTTGGCGATGGATAAGTACTCGACCAAGCCACATGTCTTCGATGGGCTCGACTATGCCTATTGGAAGAATCGCGTGTGAGTCTTCCTTGAGAGCGAAGGACAAGCTCTATGGGAGGTTGTTCGAGCCTCGCTCGTTTTGCCCGAAGTTGCTTCGCCGGCTTCAGCAGTCCTCTTGGCTAATAACAACAAAGCAAAGAATCTTCTATATGCTGGGCTTAGTAGACATGAATATGATAGGATTTGCAACCTGAAGACCGCACATGAGATTTGGCACACCCTCGAAACTTACCATGAGGGATCATCCCAGATCAAGCAAGTGCGCCAGACGGTCTACAAGCGAAAGTATAACAAATTCGAGATGCGTCCTGGTGAGAGCATCGATGACGTTTTTACTCGCTTTAACAAGGTGATCAATCAGATGAGAGCTGTTGACATTGAGTACTCTCAATCTGAGAATGCCACCCACCTCTTGGCTACAATCAGCACCAAGGAGTGGGAGATCAAGGCTACTGCCATTGAGGAGAACATCGATCTCTTTGCTCTCACTTTCGAGCTGCTTTATAGCAAGCTCAAAACTCATGAGATCAAGAGAGGTAGCCTTCCTAAGAAGGATAATATGGCTTTGGTGGCTGATCCTCTAAAAGGGACTCCTGATGGTTCTTCTGGGTCTTCTTTTAGTTTTTCTCTTGCGTGTTTATCTGTTGTTCAAGGAGAAGAGTTTGAGAGTTTTCTTGAAGCTGATTTAGCTCTTTTAGTCAAGAAAGTCACACGGGCATATAACAATGTTAGAAACAAGAAAAGAGGTGGCTCTGTGACGTGCTATGGGTGTGGAGAGCTTTATCACATTCGAGCGAATTGCCCCAAGCTGAAAGGTAAGAGCAACCATAAGGAGGAAAAGCCAGCTTGAAAGAAGCCTCAAGGAAAGAAGCCCAAGTACAATGCTGCCAAGCTCATAAAGGTCGCTCACCGGGACCTTGCCGCTTTTGGAGAGCAATCCATGAGCGATGTGGACTCCGGGAGCAAGGAGGACAAGGAGGAGGAGCTCCCTCAAGACAAGAAAGGGAAGGCCAAGGACTTCACCAGCTTGCGCTTCATGGCCGACATCGTCAACATCAATGACAATGATGAGGTACCTCCTTCCTATGATGTTTTTTCTGCTAGATGCGACAACATGTTTGAGCAACTCATGAGTCAAGATAAGACCTTAGAGTTTTCCATGGCTAGGAACAAGGATTTAGAATCACAAGTAGATAATTTGACATTAGAACTTGCAAATACTAAGACTCTTGATGATGATGAATGCTCATCCTGCCATGCTTTACATTCTGAACTGTCCAAATTGCAATCTGCTCACGATATTGCTTTGCACCAACTTGAGAATGCTAGGACCGAGCTAATTGATGTTAAATCTGCCCTTTGTAAAAAATGCTTAGAGTCTAGTAAGTTGGATGCCTCTGGTAATGTTAAATCTAGCTTTTGCTCTTTCTGCTTAGAACGTGAACATGAAGTTAAAGACATTCTACAAGCAGTTAGAGCTAAATATGCCAAGCTTAAGGACAGAATTGAGTCTACACCTTATGCCTCTTGTGCAGCGTATAAGCTTGAAGTTGCTTTTCTTAAGGAGAAACATGCTAGGGTCATTAAGGTCAAGACTTGTGATTCATGTGTTAACTTTGGAAAAGAAAATGCTTACCTTAAGGACACTCTAGAAAAATTATCTAAAGGTAAGAAACAGTTAAACATGATTATGGACACGTCTAAATCTCCTTATTAGAAGCAAGGTTTAGGATACAACTCTGCCCAGGACAAATCCAAGCCTAATGTCATTCAGGTCTTGGAAAAAGGCTTAGTTGAATTCAAAACCCAACCTGCAAATACTATTTTTAAATCTGCAGGGTTTGTCCAACCTTCTTTTGAGTCAAAAGGTGCTTCTCCCAGTGGTACCAAATACCATTGTACCTATTGTAAGAAGAGTGGATATTTGGTAGAGTCTTGTTGGCGTAGGTTGAAGAACGCTAAGAAAAACATTGCTAGAATTTCATCTAATCAAGCTAGAGCTTTTACGAGACATGGTTATTTAGAAAGGAAGAAACCTAAACTAGGATTTGTTTCACATGCTCATCATCATAATGTTCCTAGACAGGATGCTTCTCATGTTTGTGTAACCATTGCTCATAACAGAACTTCAAATAAAATCAAGGATAACACTTCTGCTTTGCATACTACTCGCAGATGTGTGTCTTAGTACTGGGTTTCTAAGTCGCTTTTAATTAACCCCAGTATTGAGACACATCGTTCTTTTGTGCCTTGATTTTCAGGATCGCCGCGGAAGGAGGAAGAACATGTGGCTCGTCGACTCCGGCTGTTCACGCCACATGACCAGAGACTCAAGATGGTTCACTTCCTTCACGTGGTCGACGGGTGATGACTTCATCACCTTCGGAGATGATACACAAGGGCGGATCGAAGGAACTAGATCGATCAGGGTGAACGACAAGTTTATTCTCAAGGGCGTCGCTCTTGTGGACAAGATAAGGTACAACTTGCTTTACGTTTTGACTTCTCGATGATAGCTCTGAAACTCGTTTTAAGAAAAATGCTGTCGTGTGCTTGATTCTACGGTGAGCTTGTTTTTGGGATTTCTAGAGTTGGTAGAATCTTTAGAGCTGATTTTTCTGAATCTCTTGCTGGATCTCTCAAATGTTTAATTGCATCTTCTTTTGATATCTGGCTTTGGCACCGACGTTTGGGGCACATTGGTTTTAATCATCTGACGCGAGTTAGCGGCCTTGATCTCATGAGAGGTTTGTCTAAACTCAAAGCTGTCAAGGATGTTTGATAAAGCGCCTGTGTAGGCATGGCAAGCAAGTTGCCGCCTCACACCCTTCATTGACTATGGTCATGACTAACGGGCCAGAACAGTTGCTTCATATTGATACTGTTGGTCCTGCTAGGGTTCGGTCAGTCGGTGGAAAATGGTATATCCTTGTCATAGTTGATGATTTTTCGAGATACTCTTGGGTGTTCTTTCCTGCTTCGAAGGATGAGGCTTTTGATCATTATCATGATCTTGTTTTTCGTTTGGCTTCTGAACTTCCTGGTGCCTTGAGAGCAATCCGTAGTGACAATGGCACGGAGTTCAAGAATGCTTCTTTTGCCTCTTTTTGTGCTGAGCGCGGTATTGAGCATTAGTTCTCTTCTCCACACGTCCCTCAACAAAATGGCGTTGTGGAAAGGAAGAACATGACTCTAGTTGAGATGGCTAGGACGATGCTAGATGAGTATAGCACACCGAGGAGGTTTTGGGCCGAAGCTATTACTACAGCTTGTCATATTTCAAACCGTGTCTTCTTGAGACCGTCTTTGGGCAAGACTTCTTATGAGCTTCGTTTTGGCAGAAAACTCTCTGTTTCTCACTTTCGAGTCTTTGGATCAAAGTGTTTTATTTTTAAGACAGGAAACCTAGATAAATTTGAATCAAGAACTTGTGATGGTTTATTTCTGGGTTATCCTGCTCATTTGAGGGGTTTTCGGGTTTTAAATGTTGAAACTAACATTGTCCAGGAGACATGCAATGTCACTTTTGATAAGACTAGCCCTGGAGCTAGATCCGATGTTTCAGGTGACATACAGGTGACAGAGAGCATTTTTGTTGAAGAAGATGAGGATGATTTCGATATTGCTCCTTCACCTGCTGCTGATGTTCCTGTCCAAGCCCTAGAACTTGCTACGACTGCTTCACCTCCAATTGAGGCTCTTGCTGCATCTTCATCATCAACAGTACCTGCAGAGGTTGAGGAGATGCTATCTCCCCCAGGCGCTCCACTGCACATTCAGAACCAACACCCTCCGGATCAGATGATTGGTAATCTTCATGAGCGAGTCACTCGCTCCAGGTATCATGATCCGAGTCTCTTCTCTCATTCTGCATTTGTAGCCTCTTTTGAACCCCACGATATATCACATGCTTTATCTGATTCTAGCTGGGTCAATGCCATGCATGAGGAGTTAGAGAATTTTGAAAGAAATAAAGTCTGGAACCTAGTAGAACCTCCTAGTGGTCATAATGTGATAGGAACCCATTGGGTGTTCAAAAATAAACAAAATGAGGATGGTTTTGTGGTTAGAAACAAGGCTAGGTTGGTAGCTTAGGGCTTTAGCCAGGTTGAGGGGTTAGATTTTGATGAGACCTTCGCTCCTGTTGCTAGATTAGAAGTCATTAGATTCCTTGCATTTCTTTGCATCTAAAGGTTTTAGGTTGCATCAAATGGATGTTAAGAGTTCCTTTTGAATGGTTTTATAGAGGAAGAAGTATATGTTAGGCAACCCCCTGGCTTTGAGAATCCCAAGCACCCAGATCGTGTTTACAAGCTATCCAAAGCCTTGTATGGTCTTAAGCAAGCCCTAGAGCCTGATATGATAGACTTAAGACCTTCTTGCTTAAGAATGATTTTGAAATGGGAAAAGTAGATAAGACTCTTTTCATTCTTAGGCATGGCAATGACTTCCTGCTTGTTCATATTTACGTTGATGATATTATCTTTGGTGGTTCCTCTCATGCTCTTGTTTCTAGTTTTTTTGAGACTATGTCCAAGGAATTTGAGATGAGTATGATGGGCGAGCTCAACTACTTTCTAGGGCTTCAAATCAAGCAATGCAAGGAAGTGATCTTTATCCATCAAACGAAGTACACCAAGGATCTGCTCAAACGCTTCGAGATGGGTGACTGCAAGCCGATCGCCACTCCCATGGCGACTTCGACTGCTTTGAATCCAGATGAGGAAGGAGAAGCCGTGGATCAACACGAGTACCGTAGCATGATCGGCTCCCTTCTGTACTTGATGGCCTCAAGACCAGACATCCACTTCGCATGATGCATCGCATGCGAGGTTTCAGACGTCTCCGAGGACTTCACATCGCCAAGTCGTTAAGCGCATCTTCAGGTATTTACACTTTACCCTCCAGTATGTCATTTGGTATTCCTACTCTTCTTCGTTATCCATTCGGGGGTTTTCTGCTTCTGATTTTGTGGGTTGTCGGCTAGATAGGAAGAGTACCTCTGGCACTTGTCATTTCTTAGGCACTTCTCTTGTCTCTTGGTCTTCTAGGAAGCAGTCCTCTGTTGCACAATCCTTCTTTGAAAGTGAATATGTAGGCTAGCCGCTAGTTCTTTCAGAGTCGATTTTGTGGATGGTGTTCACTCTTAAGGAATTTGGGTTAAATTTTGCTAGTGTTCCTCTTTTCTGTGATAACACTTCTGCTATTAACATTGCTAAGAACCCAGTGCAACACTCTAGGACCAAGCACATAGACATTCGCTATCACTTCCTTAGAGACCATGTTGAGAAGGGTGATATTGTGCTGTATTTTGTGGGGTCCGAGGCTCAATTAGTCGATATCCTCACCAAGTCTTTAGACCCAACAAGGTTTGCCACCTTGAGGAGCACGCTAGGGGTAATTTATTCCTATGGGTTGGTTTGAGGGGGAGTTGGATCTTTTCTGATATTTCCTTGTTCATTTGATCTTTTCTTGATTTTCTTTTGAGGCTTTTTGAGCTTTTCTTGCATCTCATTGTATCATATTGCATTCATATGAAAAATCCAAAAAGATGCATTGTAATTTAAGCTTTTCTGCTTATCTTTTAAAATTGATGAAGCTTTGCTTATTACCCATTGGAGCTTTAGTATTTCAATTCTTGCTCAATGTCATGTTTAGTTCTTTGACTTGCTAGAATTATCATGCTTTCACATGTATAGCTAAGTCTTTGCTGAATGAGCTAGAATTCTAAAAACAACTTGAACTAAAACTGCAATTTGTGGATGTTTTAGCTAGTTGAGCAATTAGTGCTCCTTTTGTGACTTTGGCCCTGTCAAAATTACTTTGTTAGCTCTTGAATCTAAAATTGATCATTACTTGAGCTTCTTGTTCTTCTGAGAATCTAAAACCGCTCTTGTGAAAAATTGAAAAATCAAATTTAAAGATTGTCATGTGATTAAAATGTGCCAAACTACTCTCACGAGACTGCATGTCATAGACATGAATTTGGAGATAGTTTGATGATCCAGACGATCTAATGGGGACTGCTTGTTAAAACTGACATGAACCTCAAGATTTGTCGCCCTAGTAGAAGCTTAGGAAGAGTTTGTGGATAACTCCCAGTCCAGGATCTTCTTCACTAAGATATACCTTTAATCAACTTCTGGTCGAAACTTAGGAAGAGTTTGTGGGTGGCTCCTAGTCCAGGATCTTCTTCACTAAGTTAGAACATTAGTCAACTTCAATATTCATTGCAAATGAAAAACTGTTGAAAATGGGTGTTTGAAAAAATTGAGCAAAATGATTCAATACATGACCTGTTTGTCTCTTAATGTGGTCATTGTTAGCTTTTTGATCTCACATTGACATTTTGACATGGCCAGTATCATTTTAGGATCCCTGTTGATGAACTTGCTAAATTTGAAGCTTTGCTTAAATCGATCAAATTCATTGCTTTATATTGAGCCTTTGAGCTTAGCTTTGATATATATGTCTTAACATGATCTTGCTAGCACTTTCAGGCTTGATAGGTCTTGTGCAATATTAGAAATGCTAGCTTGTTCTTTTGGGTAATCTCCAAAACTTTTTGTAATCAAAAATTGAAAAATACAAAAAAGAGGCCACTCCATTACATTTCTTGCATGCTCCTTCTTATACTTTTTCCTCATTCTGCATTTGTCTTCTCTGGACGAGAGGAAGGCGTGATTCCTTGATGACTCCATTGTCAAAGGGGGAGAAGATATGTCAAAGTTGTATAAAGGGGAGAAGATATAAAAATGTAAAAAAAGGGCGAGCCTCTTGGAGAAAAATAGAAAATTTTGGGATTTTCGAAAATTTTGGGATTTTCTGAAATTTGAGGATCATAATGAGGGGGAGTTTCTTATTTGCATTCTTATAGTCTCATTGCTACTTATTGACTTGAATTGCAATTCTTGATCCTCACAATGATCAAAAGTCATATCGAACAATTGTTCTTTCATATGGACCTTAAGTGAGATTTTGACTCGATTTTGACTCTTTCTGGAAAATAAAACTTTCTTGCCTTATTTTGCTTTATCTCACTTGGCTTTTCTATTCTGAAGCCAACTTGGTCATTTCCTTTGCTTTCTCTTGCATATGGACCAAGTTGTGCTTTTGTGCGAAAACGAAAGTATTTTACTTTTCAAACCTCAAAACTTACATTTTTGGGAAATTGCCAATGTGTTCATCAAGGGGAGATTGTGGATCTCATGGGGATATGCTCATGATCTTAGGATGATAATACAATTGGCAATGGCGTTGAAGGTTTGTCGAATCACGGGTTTTCAGCGAAATTCAAACCGTTGTCAAGCAAGTGGCAGTCTGACCGGCCATGAGTGGCAGTCTGACCGGCTCTTGGAAATCGGTCCAACCTGCCTTGAAGTGATTTTGAGTTTTGGAGCTTCCAGGCAAAAGTTCTATTAGTTTGAAAATTCCAGTAGGTTTCGGATTTCCAGGAAGGAATTTTGGCTAAGTCTCAGCTGGGCGGTCAGGCCGACCAATAGGTGGCGGTCAGATCGGCCAGGGGGCGGTCATACCGATTTTGTTCTGATCATCGGTCAATCGGTGGCGATGAGTGTTGGGTTAGGTCAAGTTCATGGCATATGTGTTGCATGATTGATGTTTTGACTAACGTGGGTCAAGTTGTGAAGAACTTGTTCCCGGAATCGATTTCTTTGTCTATTGTTGTGTAGGTTGCTTGGAGGTCAACGACGGTCAACGGCGAGGATGATCGGGACTAGGCTTGGAGAGCTGAGGTCCAGAACGATCGGGGATGCCGGGTGAGGTCAATGGATTCAAGCATGGCGCAAAAAAGGACAACGATGACTGAACGGGCAGTTCTGTGCGACGGGTTGGATCAAGTAGCGTGGAGGTCGGTGCAAGTGCCATGGTGGTCTCGTTGGGAGCCAAATGGGAGAGACTTGCTGACATGATGAGAGCCGTTGGATCAACCTACACGTGGCGAAGCATGGAAGTGCTTCACGAAGATGGGACTCGATCTTTGCAAAAAGATCGAGAAGGGGTATTTTGGTAATTTTACCAAATACCGCCTTAGTGACCTTTTGCCAACCCGCGGCGCAAGACGACACATAATGAAGCGGGTTAGGTCAAGAGGAGATGAAGACGGCGCTTTAAAATACGTGCGTATATGACCCATTTGTGTTGGGCCTTAACGGGAGCCCATTAGGGTTAATGCTTCTAGAAGGTCTAAGTCTCCACTATAAATAGAGAAGGGAGATAGCTGCACCCCCGGGAACCCTTTCATTTGTTTTAAAACCCTAGTTTGCTTAGAGAGAGGATAGTTGGAGGTTAGGGTTCTAGAGAATTGGATTTGATTTCGTGCTCATGTATTGAGTCTTTGTCCTTCTTAATGGAGTGGGTGTAAACCAATACCATATCAAAATCAATCCAAGGAAAGATTCCTCAAGATGAGTCTATTTGCTTTCCTTCTTTCTATTTGGTGATTTTGAGTCTTTCTTTGATCTGCGAGTTTTTGCTTAGTTTCTTGCCTTGATCTAACTTGCTGTGACACGTGGGAACCCATCTAGGATCATCTTGATCATCAATCACCCACGAGCAAGTCTTTAGATCATTTTTCGATTTTGACTCGGTTTTTGAGCACCCTTCGTTCAAACTGAAAAAGATAGGAACTTTGGCATGGATCTACACAATTATTGATTGGAATAGGTTCCCAATATCTTAGAGAAGGTGTGTCTCAAATTTGGTAAGATTTGGCCTTGTGGATCAAAAGTTAGATCGATTTGAGTTTTGGTTTTCAAGCTGATTTCATTGTTCATTGGCCTGGAGGTCTAACCGCCATGTATTGAGAGGTCAGACCGATTTCCAAAGGTCAGGCCGATTTCTAGTTGGAGGTCAGACCGCCCAACTCATTTAGGTTTTGAGTTTTTATGTTTTTGGTCTATTTGCTTGGGGTTTTGATTAGATTCAATACAAGTTCTTCCACTGTGCTTGTATATTGTGTTGGATATATACCCTAGAGGCAATTATAGAGATGATTATATTTCTTTATGTTCATAATATTGGATAAATGTTATTACGTTTCTATGAATGAATCATCGATTATGAAGATTAAACGAGTATGTGACTTGTTGGTGAAGCTCTTTTAACTTATGATGATATCGCTCTAAATGTATCCCGGTCAAATGTCCTTTGGTGAACGCTAGTGACTCTACGATCAAACACATGTATTGATTGATGACCATGTTTCACTTTGGTCATGGATATAGGATATCGAATCGATAATGTGGACACATGTTAGAGAACATGGTGTTGGATAAGACCCACCTTGAGACACTATTGAGATTGTTATGATTCTATGTGTCATTTGTTGGTCTCAAGCAATGATGATATATAATCCTTAGACTGAGATCGGCATGGTTTTCTACATATGTAATAGCACTCTTTGGGGTTGCTAAACGCTACTCAGAATCGGGTAGTTATAAAGGTAGCTTCGGGTATGCTATAAAACATGCGAGAGGGATGTATTTGGTTGGATATGGGATTTGCCCTCCTAACATAACAGAGAGATATCTCTCGCCCCTTGAAGTGGTTGGATAAAGAAAGTGCATGGTCATACCCTTTGGTGGTCAAGAGTTCGACCACATAAGGTTATCCGATACTCGATCGAGAAAGTATTGAACAGTCCATGGATGACACAACATCTCACCTGGATTCAACCAGATATCGTGAGGCAAAGGGAGAATACATGAGTAGGTCGCTTATTTCGACCAGTTACGGATTGGTCGTATGGAGATACGAGCTGGTCGTAGACTGGTCGAATGTAATCACAGAGTGGTCGTAACCTGGTCGTAATGAGTTACAAACTGATCACGACCACATGCGAACTAGTCGTATAGAGATAGGACCTGGTCGTAAGTGACGAGGACCTAGTCGTAGATCATATTGCATTAAGGTTCGTCCGATATAATTTGTGTGTATTTGGGAATCGTTATGTCCTGCTAGGAACCGCTATGACTCGTGGTCGGAAAGGGTTTCTGAGTCACAACCGAACTACGCATGATCCTAACGGGTCACACACTTAACGGGTTGGAACAAACCAGTACGGATATGATTCGTAAAGCGTGTTTGGATAGGATCCGTCACATGCACTATATAAAGAGATGCATGAGGCTGTTGGGCGGAAGACGAGTGGACGTGAGTTGCTCTCCCAAAACCCTAGCCGCCATCTTCTTGAGAGCCTTGCCGTGCGACTTGGTGCTAGCACACCAAAGATACGGTTGTTCCTTCCTAGGCGTGTGGATACCATAGAGGCGCTTCTCGTTGTTGCGCTTTGAGGACGATCCGCGATCCTCGCAAGGAAGCTGTAGAGTCTTTGGAGGAGACGATCGACTCGCGAGGACGCCGGACGATCGACTATGACCGAGACATCGACGCGCTCTTCGTTGGACTAGGCTGCTCCGACGCTTCTTCCATTTGCTGCGGCGTCTAGTGGTAACGATCTGTGATCATCTTCTTGCTTGGCTTTCTGGTTTACGTGGTAGAAATTTTGAATTGTTGCTATCGTAGCCTACCCGTATCCCTACATATTGATCTTCATAGCTTTTATAGCTATTGGAGTGAAAATCGTATTGAATTCGATCAAGGTGAAAAAGATATCGTGCTCCTATTCACTCCCCTCTAGTCGCCTTTTCAGTCCAACGATGGTCGATATCCAAATTTCACGATTGGGGTCGGTCATCTTTGTCGCGTGATGTATCACAAGCCTTTGTGCGACGCGTGCCACCGTGCCCATGACAACTCCATCCTCCCGGATGCCCGCTACTTCTGCAGTTGTGGTCCTTCGAGTGCTTCCAGATCTTTTACAAGTTTTAATCTAAATCTGCAATTTAAAAGCATTTCCTGATTTATTTTTCTAAAAGAAAATCTATTTACTGCGCAATGCTGATATCAGCCCTGAGATTTTCGGAATTTAAATTAAATATGATTGGTGGGGCCCACGTGTCATAGACACGGTCTACATGGACCAGGCCCACGGGATTTTGGCTCAGGGGGTGGTGCTGATTTGGTGCGGGTTTGGTGCCACGTCGGATCCGACGCTGAGGTGGCGTCCACGTGGCGTCCACGGCGGCGCGTGCGTGGCAAGGCCACGGTGGCGAGCCGGCCCGCGCGAGGGACCGATGGTCGCCGGTGCTTACTGGCATGTGTGGCGGCGGCAAGGTGCGTGAAATGAAGAGGAGGGCGGTGATCCTAGTGCGCCACCCACACGACGAGGCGAGGCGGGAGGCCGGGCGAAGAAGCGGGCGTAGGTACGGCGACGACGAAGTAGAGGCTCGGGTCCTCCGCGAAGCGAAAGGGCGACCGGCCAGCGACGACGCAGTGATGACGGTGGTGTGGACGACGGGCGAGCGGCTCGTGTGGCAAGAATCGAAGATCCGAAGCTCCTCCGGTCGTCGGCGAGAAAACTCCAAATTGAAGCGCTAGAGAGGGGGGAAATGACAATGGGTGGCGACGTTGGGCTCAATCAATGATTGCGCACCCGGGGCGTCCTTTTATAGGGGCCGGGGAGCACTGGAGTGGCGAGGAGGTCGTGGGGGTCGTGTGCGGCAGTTGTGAGCTTAGGCGCTGCGTCGCGAGAAGAGGGAAAGAGTGGGGCTCGTGGCGGAGGTGGACGCGAGTCATGTCATTGACGCGTGGGAGGCGTGGCGGTTGGGGCAACGCTTCTTGAGCTTCGCTCGCCCACGTGGCAATGGTGGTTGTGCTTGGCACTGCGGAGAAGATGATGGGAGGACGAAGGCGTGGCCCAGCGTCGCAGTGCGGTGAAAGTGGAAAGAAATTGAAGGCGTAATGGCCGTCGGATTTTAATCCGCCACGCCTTGATGAGGTCAGAGTCTGTCATGCCTTTTTAGGAGGAGAGAGATTTGGGTTGCCTGATTCAGATTCGCCCAAAGTGATTTAGGGATTTTAAATTGATTTCTTATTTTAAATAATCGATTAATTCAAATAGGCTTTAGAAAATAGAAAATAAATTCCAAAAATTCTAGAGAAATTCACGTAGTATCTAGAATTATTCGGACTTAAATAAAATAATTCCAACTTAAAGTTGGTAATAGATTTTGAAATTATATTTGTTTTGGCTTTAAACAATTTAAAGAAAAGCTTTTAAAATTTTAGAAAATAATTACATTTTTATTTTTCAACTTAAACTCAAAAAACTTCAAAAAACTTTAATAAATCTTATTTTTGACTTTTGAAACTTCATAAATTCAAATAAAGCATCAAACTCTTTCAAATTTTGAAATCCAACAAAATAATATCTTTAATAATTTTTAATTTGGTAACAGAACTTTGGGCTGTTACAAGTGGTGGGATAGAATGTACTCACATAGTAAGCGTTGATGGGGCCCTCTCCGGCTGAGTGCCCATCCGTGTGAACTCGTCTGTAATCGTCCATGATATCGTCATCGGACGAGTCACCCTAACCTATATCCGCATCGGTCATCGCCGGTCGAAGCTGCAGACATGCAACAGTGTAGCCACTCTAGGTATCTCACGAAGTCATGCCTCTAATGGATCTGGGGCACGTTCCTCGACCAATTTCTCTAGTCCACCCACTCCAACACGTAGGCACGGTGATAAGCAGACCAGTCGATGTGCCAGTACCTCCGCCTTCAGTTCATCCCGCAACGGGAACAATCTAACTGTTAGCACAAAAAGCGCTACCGAAGGCGCACATACACGGTGATAGGTATCCTTACCCATGAAGGTTTATGTTTATCGAGAACACCACTGGTGGACATGCCTGAAACTTCCCGAACTACCTCATCACCCGATGGGGCAAGTGGTACTCCACCGCATGGAAGTAGATCAGCGGCGAGAGGGTTAGCCACGAAGCCTCGCCCTGCTTGCACATCGGGTTTAGCTCAATTTGGAGGACCTCGTCGCAGATGTATGGCAGCCACATGACCTACACCAGATGTATACGACAGTAGTGATGGAATCATAGTTCGAACAGGTGAATACAGCAAGCAAAGTAACTTATCAAACAGTACCTGGTCCTGCGTGATGACGTCGAGCTCGTTTGTATACGCGAGGTACCGCGACCTCGGACGCCCAGTAGGTGCCACGATGGAGCTCTAGAGGTAGGCTACTGTCGGTTGTGAGGCCTCGTCTTCAAGGGGCCATGGCCATGCCTGCATGGAGATATATATATATCGCATTTTTTATGAAACGAGATATGTATGATTAATTAAAAAAATCCATACCTGCAAGGTATCACGAGTGGGCCGACCCACAGGCAAACGCTCCCACATGCAGACCTGTAGGAGGTATGCATAGCCATCCAAGTTGCTATCAGCACTCCGTGATTGGCACGCGTCGCACAAATTCCAGTAGAGACACTCTAGTGTAGCAGAACCCCAACCGTAGGTCCCTGCCATCGTGAAATCTGCCAAAATCGGCAAGTAAATCCAGGAGACAGCATTGCCGGTACCGTTTGGGAACAGGAAGGACCCGAGAAGATGCCAAATCCATGCCCGTGCCGGATTCTTGGCCTGCATAGCGGTTAGGATTCGAGGAAGCAAAATGTAAGCCTCCTTCCAATCACTCCACAATAACTGCATCGCTCTCTGCTTTGCCCTCCATACTTTTCCGTACTTCACATGGTAGATAACCTCGATGAGGGTAGCGATGGTCACATCAGGATCAACAGCCACAACCGCGATAATACGCCTAGCAATGAAATTTGCGGTCGCCTGGAGGTGCTCCCTAGACACTTGTGCGGTCCCACAAGAGTGAGGCTGTTTTACATTCGCTATTTTCCATTGCTTGTCCCTTATTTTGCGGCCCCATACCTTCCATCTACACCTCCTTTCGCACCTCACGGTGTACCTTTTGTTCACATCGGAGTGTTGCACTATGAACGGATGATGGTGCCGCACTGAGTATTCTTGCAGCCAAACCTTCACGTCATCCATGGTTGGAAACAACATGGTCTTCCGTATTATGTCATTCTCGGGTTCGCAATGCCATTCCTGCTCTTCAACCCATTAGCACAAATCGTCTTATCAGCCATACTGACATCATCGAATGCATGCACCGACGAGACCTCACCCATTACACTACGAAGAACCCTGCCTTCCTCTGAGGAGAAAAGCGGTGCGGGAGCCTCGTTTTCGGTCGAGCTCCATCCTTCGTCAGACTCCACTTCACGGGTTATTCCATCGTGAAACAACTCATCCTTAAGCTCGTTGCTCATTACATCGCCATTGAAATCAGTCACAGGGTCAATAACACGTTACAGGGAAGATACAAGCAGATGCACCGACGGGGGGCATCGTTGGTAGAACTCACGCTAACAAACTCTTTGGCAGGTTGCTCCTCCATTGGGGGGCCTCGCGAATGATGGACAACAAGGTCTAGTTCCTCCGTGTTGCTATTCACCACATCCAAATTGTCTGGCAAATCCTCACAACGATTGTCCTCTCCACCGCCACCTCCAACAACCGGATCTGAGATGCGAGCACAATTTCCTTGTATATGTCCCAATCATCGGCGGATAGGATTGGCACCAACAAGGCATGCACCTTAGAACCCGCCATGCGTCATATCGCTCTTGCATTCCGACAACGACCCTGGGATCATCCCATCCAAAGGTTGACTTAATCCTAGTCACAAGAGTTTGAAAGTCCGGTGATTCGCGAAACAAAAGAATGGTCACTTCCATGTCGCCGAAGTCGACAAAACTACCCATTTGGCTAATCGCTCCACCAGTAAATACACGTACAACTTTGTGCATCTATATCCAATAAAATGTTGCAAAGTCAGTACTGCATGCCATATGAACGAAATACCGCAAGTACAAAATATTACAATCAACATTGGACATAACAAAAGCTCAGTATCCTAAGACATGCTACCAGTTTAACGGTACAAACGTATGGATAATTAAAGCTTGTTTCCTCCATGTTGTGTACTGTGATAGTACTTTACTGTAGTTATAGTAATGAGCATGGTGGTTTATAGTCATCATGGAACAATACCTCTTTTTAAATGAAGTTTATGGGTCGTTTCACAATGAATTGAGGTGTGTTAGGCCATACACAGCGGACGAATAACACCAAGAAATAATGAGATGCAAAAAGATCTAAATCCAACACTATCTGAGTCTCTCATGCTCAGTCACGCTCGAGATCACGTTCTCAAGACCGCCCAAACCACGTATTTGTACCGCTCAGAGGTTGCCTCTGAGTGCGACCTATACTACCCTGGATCCACGTGCCCAGGTATGCTCGAGATTCCATTCTCGAGACCGCCCAAACCACGTGTTTGGGACCGCTCAGGTCTCATTCCTGAGTACGGCCAGGACTTCGCTCCTGGGTACGGCAGAGCTACACGCTCAGAGTGCCATGAACCACTCGTTCGGTAAATCTTATATGCAGAAAGGGGATAAGTCATATTTTTTTCGCCTTCAGCCTATATTTGATTTCTTTAATTGGCTCAATTGTTTCTAACCAAAACATCATGTTTCGGGCTTCTAGAGATAATGTCAAAACTCACTCTGAATTCTACACGCCACGTAGCTGTCAGGATGTCACAAATGTTCCATGCCACCCAATAACAAGGCCACAGGAAGAGAATAAGATATGTGCAGCCAAAGCAAAGCTTCAAACATTGTTAATCTCTCTTCTTAGCTAAGCATATCGCTTTCACTTTTCGTTACTTACAGAAAAACATGTAGTGCACCCACAAAATTGTACATCACAACTAAGACTCTAAGAAGCTTAAGAAACTCCTAAAACAAATGTACAAGTTGTTACTTGGTCCTAATTTTCTGTAAGTGTAAATGTGCATTAAAATATCTAAGTGTTTCAAATATTCAAAATTGCATAATTCTCATTTGGGTTGTTAAAAGTCATGTCAGCAGAGAAATTATAAACATAGGTCAACTTCCATTAGATAGTGCCACAATGGTTAGTTATCTGCTTAAGTTATTTAATCAACAACTTGAGCAAAAGGAGACAAGACATAGTAAAAAAAATGTTTAACTTGTACAAAAATTGTTTGCAATTAAAATGTGATTCATGAATCATATAGGCTGAAGATATCACCTAATTTCATTAATTCATTCACGCATAAGCGTGACATCTTTTGGACTATTTATATTTAAGTTCACCATGCAATCAAGTAAGAAGTCTTTCAAGAGCTCTTAAATATACTGGAAGCCTATATGACTTCTGCTCATTTCATTTTGATATTATGCATCGGTGGGCTTTTGATCATAAACAAATAACTAATCAAAGTTGTGGAGAAAAGTGAAAATGATATTGTTGGTTTGGCATCGAAAACTCGACAAGTTCCATAGTTCCCATGTCTTCGCACCTCTAATTTACATTTCCCAACCATGTGGAGTGTAGGAGGATAACTTCCCAAAATCTCAGTTTTTTTTCCCAATCACACATTATGTATCAAAAACAATTTTCCTTGTATTTGATAGTATCTAGTGGTTAGGTTTAGCAGCAAAAATACTCTTGGAGCTACTAAAGGACACCAAGTTAAATCACCAGTGTTTTGTTTTGCTAATAAGGCACTGTGAGTTTGATGTCAACCATGCACCCGCTCTTCCAAATTCACTTTAGTCAACAAACAAAACAAGCAGCAAGCAAACACATATACTATTTTGGTACCAATTGGACTAACTTTAACAAATCATGACAACTGCACCACGATAGCACTAGTAACCAACAATTTTCAATTTTCATCCCCTAATGGTATTTTCATAGCACACAACACTGAACCAAATGTTACTTGAATCCTATAAAAGACCAGCATATCTTCTCAGTCAAATCCCTGCACAAGGGTTGACTTTTCACAACACCTGATACAACTACTTAGCTAACATCAATTCACAGTAATAGTGGATTTTGGTGGAACACCCACATACAGTCATTCAAGCACATATTCTAGTATAGCAAAAACAAACAAAATCACAAAACTATATTATACAGTCATTCAAGCACACATGTATACCTCGATCTAGGAGGGCGACGCGAGGAGGAGAGGCGGGGAGAAGCCGTCCATCGGGGAGGACAGACAACAGTAGGACGACGCCGCCAGAGGAGGAGGAGGCATGAGGGGATCTTGAGGAGGAGAGCTAAGGGGAGACGCTTGCCGTGGGAGGATGGGCGGGAGGAGGAGGCTGGCATGAAGGAGGAGACCCGTGAGGGAGGAGGGCGGTGGCGGAGATGGGGAGCTTAGAGGTCGCGAGGGAGATGGGGGCGACAGGGAGAATTGAAGAGGTGTCTGGGTCCAAAACCTTAAGTCGCCACTGTCACACCACGCAAACCTTCCACGCTGTCATGAGGGCTTACGTGGTTGCTTTGGCCACGCCGCTATGTGTGGCGTGACACTGTTGTTTTGCCACGTCACGGGAGGTGGCGTGACCAAATGGGTCAGAATCGAAAATAAAGTTTGCGAGTGGTTAACTTTAAAATATAATTAAAAAAGGATTGAATAATAAAAAAATCTTTTTCTACACTTCCCTATGTACCGATTTTTAATGCCCTATAAGAAAAATCAATAGATTAATATGTATCCTAAACAACAAGAAAAGTTATAACACGACAAATACACTTTAGTACAGAAAAGAAAAAGATCTATAACTTCACACAATGTAGCTCTATATAAACGATAGGAACAACAAACCACATGTTATGGATTTTTTTATTTAATCTTTTATTTAATTTTATTTTAAAGTTAACCCCTCGCTAACTTTATTTCCAATTCTGACCTCTTTGGCCACGCCACCAACTGTGGCGTGGTAAATCAACTCTGTCACGCCAGATGCAGCGGCGTGACAAAATGTGCCACGCAAGCCCTCGCCGCGCGCCATGCCAGCGTGGAGGGCTTGCGTGGAATCTGTCACGCCATATCACATGGCATGACAAGGCTATCTTGTCACGCCCCGAGACTTGGAATGACAGTGGGTGACTTAAGTGCGGCTGCCGCTCCAGTTCCTCATTTTCCCCATCTCGTCCCCGCCGCTCCGCCGCTCCGACTTCTCTCCTCCCCAAATCCATCCTCGCCACGCCGTGCTCGCCTCCCGCCGGTCCCCTACGGCGGAGCTCGACCCCGCCTGGTGTCCTCCCCCACGCTGTCCTCAGACTGCAGGCATTCTCCCATGGCTGGCTCTCCTCCTGCTTGGCTTCCTCCTGCATGCCGTGACTCGTCACCACCCCCCGCCGCTTCGCCCGCCCATGACGAGTCCATTGCCACGCACGATCCGTCCTCCTCCAATGGGCGTCGTCCTCACAGGCGATCGGCTTCTCCCCATGGTTCTCCCCACCGGCTCTCCTCCCCGCGCATTCATGCTTGATCTGTGATTGAAACGTAAGAAAAGTATGTTATGCTTCAAGAGATCCTAGTTTCACCATTATTTTTCGGATGTTGCATTCATGCTTGATCTGTGATTGAGTAGTTGTTTAATCTCTAGTCCTTAGAGATATTGCAAAGAGGATCGGTTAGCTCTGTTGGATCATTTCAAATACTCAATGATGATATTAGTCTAAATACTGAAATTGATGTGATAAGAGGATTTAGACTTGAGCTCTAATTGGATTACATACTACTGTCTCTTGTGTTCTGCCAGTTTATTACTTTCGTGTGGATCAGATTGTTTTGAACCTCCTAGTTCTGGAGATTTTCAGCAATTCAATTTGTCAAACACTCATGTTAGCAAATTGTTGTTATTACTGATCTTGTGATCCAGTTCTGTGACTATTCTGGAGTACTATTATGTGATCTCCAGTCTAGCCGAAAGTATATCATGTAGTCGCTTGTTTGAGACTTTGAGACATATTAGTATAGTATTGTTTAGAGCTCAAAGTTTAAATCAATATTGTCATATTCAATTGATGAAGAGTATAGACTAAAGTGCTGTGATGGCCAAGATTAATCCTTGTGCAACTAGCCTTGTGAGAGCTATATTCATAAAATTAAATCTGAGCTATATGCTGATGTTGTAAGAAAAGTATGTTATGCTTCAAGAGATCCTAGTTTCACCATTATTTTTCGGATGCTACATTCATGCTTGATCTGTGATTGAGTAGTTGTTTAATCTCTAGTCCTTAGAGATATCACAAAGAGGATCGGTTAGCTCTGTTGGATCATTTCAAATACTCAATGATGATATTAGTCTAAATACTGAAATTGATGTGATAAGAAGATTTAGACTTGAGCTCTAATTGGATTACATACTACTGTCTCTTATGTTCCGCCAGTTTATTACTTTCGTGTGGATCAGATTGTTTTGAACCTCCTGGTTCTAGAGATTTCATCGAGGACAGACTCTATGTTTTGGGGCATCTTCATCATCACAGCGAGCGTTCTCAGCCCCTTTAATCATATTCCGTATAAGCTTCAAAAAGTACTTCATCAACTGCATGGCTATATATGCGTATACGTTCAGATGACTTCATCGAGGAGAGACTCCAATAATCGATGCCTTTTATCCCCTTCGAAACACAATAAGTGTTTCAGCGGACAAAGTTTGTTTGGACGACATCCTCAAGTTATCTTGATGAACCCTAAGGTTCTATTTGTTGGCCCGATCTTTCGATGAGAGCGATAAGTTCGGTGGCGTCGCTCAACCCTCACGATCCTCGCTCACGAACACGCAAGGCTCGCTTAACCCGCAATCGCTGAATCGATCGACTAGTCGTTATCAACCGTGCACGAATACGGTTGACGACCACGAAGGTCGATTCCGCAAGAACAAGATAATAAGCAATCTGAAATTGCAAATAGGATTGAAAGATTTAATTGAATTGGGATTCGAATAAGGATCTTAATTGGGTGGTCTCGTCGACACATAAAAGATACAAGTTGCGGCGAAGGCAAACTAAACTTAAACAAAATCCAAGGAAAACTAAAGGGTGCGGCCTCCTTAAATAGGGACGAGGAGCCACAAAACTAACGAACTAGCGAGGTGGTACTAACGGTCGCGGATTACTGTTCACGTGAACAGTAACCGCGCCCCTGGTGAGCGCCAGATGGACCAAGTTGATATGATTACAAAGCCCGGTTTGGCCCAAACAAGTGATATGACGCCTTCTTTTGATGATTGCGATCAGTACAGAAGGAGTTTGGAGGTGAGGCCAGATCCGTTGAAAAGAGGACGAAATTATCTTTCCATCAAGTACTCGTAGACCTCCAACGGATGTCGTATGTGAAAGTTATGGGCGTTTGAAGTCAGTCTTGTCGAGGCTAATTCGGAGGCCGAACTGGATTCCAAAACAGGTCCGCTCAAGCGCTTGTTTGTCTTGGACCAAAAGTGACATGGTGCTGCACATATAGATATTCCATCATTAGGTAGCATCATATAGTTCATATAATATAAAGGCACTCCTAAAAGCGAGCTCACGATAAGTTAAGTGAAGCGTCTGAGCTCTTGTACTTGGAGCAACAAGCATAGCAAATATGGTTGTATCCATAGGAGTCATGTCCTCATCATCCTCCCTTTCTTGAAAACAAAGCTGTCCTCGGCTTTTGATAAGCTGAAAATAAGGTAACAAAGAAGCCAAGGTGTATGCATGGTATATGTATATGTCATCTGTTTTAACGGTTTTTCGTTGTTGCACACTTAATGTTAGAAGACAGCGGCGATCATAAAAGATCATTGTATTATTAATCCAAGAGTAATCATATATGTGAATGATCAAAACAAAATTTCTCACACAACAATTATTGCAACTAGTTTTGCAAATGTAAGTGAAGCGTTTATGCAATTCAAATCTACGAAATTGTAAACTTGCGTTGGTAGTACATATGGGCAAATCTACAACTTTTGGAATCAAACAACATTCATCCATATAATCGATTTCAATCGAGCAATAGCAAATTCATCTAGCAATGGTGAAAAGAAATGTAAGCTCTTCCATAATTCAACATTTTTATTCAGATTGTCCATACTAGATTGTGCAATATAAGGTGAACACATAGGCATTGGATAAGCACTAAATTTTATTTTCCTCTCAGATTGAACAAGGTTCAAAGACACAAGAATTGTTATCCAAAACAACAAGTTTCAATTCATCCATGTGAGCACAAGTTATGCATATTCGATAAACCGAAATTGGTTGTCTATACCATAATCTCCAATTAATTTAAAATAGTAGGTAGAGGTGCTAGAAAAAGAATTTAGAGATGAAAGTTCAAAAACTTTCTCCTAGCACATTCAAACTAATGGGCTCATTAAGCATGATATAGCACAAAGTATCGATGGGGATATTCTATCAAGTACTTCCTTATGTGTAATTAATTAGACATGTGCACAATTATGAGATTTAAGAGCAAACACATGGTTTGTTCAAGTCAACATAAGAAAATTCACAAGATTGCACTACAAGAGGTATATACTCACAAGGTGGCTCTATATCTTGCTTTAGCACCAAATCGATATCTTTGTCATTGTCGTCCTCATCGGATACTATAGGTACCTCAAACTTCTCCTCTAATGACTTAGGATGCACCAAACCATCGTTCATCTCTTCAAGCGTCTCGGCGAGATCTCGGAGATGGAGTAGGAGCTAAAACAATGTCGGCATTTTTAGTTACCTTAGGTTGCACTTCACTTGTACTGTGGGTGGTGGAGGTACAAAACGACATTGCAATTTCTTCTTCATCTTCTCCCATGTGTACATGAAGTGGTACTCAGATTCGACCACCAATGTTGAACATCACCGTCGAGTGCCGTCCTTGCCATGCTCATCTTCTCATAAGGATCAAGGTCCTGTCTTTCAAAGTAGATATCCAACATATTAACCCATATAAAGTAGTCCAACGACGTACTCTCAGCGGTGAGTGGAAACATGTATGCAGGTAGTTGTTTCCCTTTGAGTTCAAATCTGCGTGATGACATCGTAATCGGCCATCTTCAACCAATCTGTCATTATTAGTAGAAAACAAGGAAACAAATCACAAGTATATGTTCCTATCAACTACTAGGATCTGGAGGCTCAAGTCACACACGCTCAAGCTCTTATCAAGCTCTTGCAAGTTCTTACCAATGCAGCAAGGAAGTGGTACAACCGGTGGCTGGTTCGTGATAATCTCACTTGCGATCATTAACGATTGCGAGGAACTTTTCTTGAGTTAGTGGGTAGTGGAGCTCGGAAGGCTAGTATGTAGCAAAGGAATAGCAATTATTCAATTCACATGCAAAATTGAAAAGCAGTTCAAAGTACTAGTCACAAGTGCTGGTCCTAGTCTAAACTAAGCCTAGCTAGGGCAACTCATAAAAACAACTAGTAGTAACAACGGAAGGCCAAACTGAACAATCAACGCCAACGAGCAATGGATGACTATGCCAAACTGAACAAAGCGGCGGCTCAATTTTTTTTCCTTCTTTCGTATTTTTTTTCTTCTCTGTCTCTTTCTTCTTCTTCTTCTTTTTTTCCTTGAGAAAATTGCTGAGAACGAAGCGATATTTTTTTGCTTTTTCTTAGCGCTCTGATGCCGAAGTTTCTTTAGCAGCAGCGTTCTTTTCCTTTCCTCTTTTGTTTTGTCTCTCTTTCTTTTTTTTCTTTTCCAAAGCTACCAAGTCGGCAATGAACGAAAAAGCTAGTTGGTGATTTGAATAAACAAATAGCGATGGGACTGAGCTTTCTTTGGTTTGGTTGGCCGTCGGATGGTCGTGAATCCGAGCCTCCGGCTTATTGGTTTGAGCCACGGGACCGAGCAATTCGGACCAACTCGTCCTCTGTTAATTTGAAACAATAGGAAAAATGAGATCGCGTCATCCGCAACTCATTGCCGCATCGCGGACGAAAAGGACACCGTGTCGCCTCGGGGGTGATGTCGGACAGGAGATGCACGCTGGAGGCGTAGACTTCGCTTATTGCTTGTGGTTTAATCGCTTGCGCAGACGGAGAAGCGGCGTCTGGTAAGCGGTGAAATTGGAGATGCTGCTTCTGCGGCCAGGAGAGGAAGGCGTTGCGTGTGGCGGCGGCGGCGGAAAGATCTGATAATTATTTTTTGTATCTCTTTAAGCCCTAATGCGACAGCACGTCTTATTTTTTTTCTTGAAGAATAGAACTAGACGATTTACAAGAGACCCTAAACTAGACCAATATAGGCGAAACCGGCACAATGACTCGGCGATGCAACGACAATTCAACAAAGCAAACTAAAAAGAATAAATTGCAAAGGCACAAATTGGCTTGGACGATGAACTAAACCTATTTTTGATTTTTGACTATATGGAATTTGTAGGAAAAAATTCTCACCGATGATGTTGTAGCTCGATACCATCGATGAACCCTAAGGTTCTATTTGTTGGCCGATCTTTCGATGAGAGCGATAAGTTCGGTGGCGTCGCTCAACCCTCACGATCTGGCTACGAACACATAAGGCTCGCAACCACATAATCGCTGAGCGATCGACTAGTCGTTATCAACCGTGCACGAATACCCGGTTGACGACCACGAAGGTCGATTCACGCATACAGAAGAAGCACGCATAAGAACAAGATAATAAGCAATCTGAAATTGCAAATAGGATTGAAAGATTTAATTGAATTGGGATTCTGAATAAGGATCTTAATTGGGTGGTCTCGTCGACACACATAAAGATACAAGTTGCGGCGAAGGCAAACTAAACTTAAACAAAATCCAAGGAAAACTAAAGGGTGCGGCCTCCTTAAATAGGGAGCGAGCCACAAAACTAACGAACTAGCGAGGTGGTACTAACGGTCGCGGATTACTGTTCACGTGAACAGTAACCGCGCCCAGGTGGGCCGCCGGCAGATGGACCAAGTTCAGTATGATTACAAAGCCCAGTTTGGCCCAAACAAGTGATATGACGCCTTCTTTTGATGATTGCGATCAGTCCAGGAGGAGTTTGGAGGTGAGGCCAGATCCGTTGAAAAGAGGACGAAATTATCTTTCCATCAAGTACTCGTAGACCTCCAACGGATGTCGTATGTGAAAGTTATGGGCGTTTGAAGTCAGTCTTTGTCGGGCTGATTCGGAGGCCAGGCGGATTCCAAAGCAGGTCCGCTCAAAGCGCTTGTTTGTCTTGGACCAAAAGTGACATGGTGCTGCACATATAGATATTCCATCATTAGGTAGCATCATATAGTTCATATAATATAAAGGCACTCCTAAAAACGAGCTCACCTGATAAGTTAAGTGAAGCGTACGAGCTCTTGTACTTGGAACAGCAAGCATAGCAAATATGGTTGTATCCATAGGAGTCATGTCCTCATCATATACCTCGTCTGATATGCTTATCAATCATCCTTTCTCTGAACGAATAAAATTATACAAAAATTACAGAAGCAACAACACTATGAGATGAGGCTTATCAATCATCCTTTCTCTGAACGAATATCACTTACCTTTCTACTTACAACTCATTACAGATCGACTGGACAACCTTAACCCTTGCCAGGTTTTTAGATCAACGTGATAACACTCTACGTCTTTCTTTGAGAGTCATGTCTTCTCGTTTTGAAAAAGTTTGAGGCGATCGAGGTTATCTGCGCAAAGTCGTCCCATCTTATCTTGTCATCGCTGAGGCGAGTTTGTCTTCTTTGGCCTTGTCCTTTGCAAAGCCGCAGTGTGGTCTTGTCCTCGCAAAAAGCACTGCAGTGTGGTCTTGTCCTTCGCATAAAAGCTACCCCGTCTGGTCTTGTCACTCACATAAGGTTGTCTCTTTTTTGTGTTGTCACTACGCAAAACTGCCCCGTTTGGTCTTATCTCTGCGCAAAGCAGACATCCCCGTCAAGTCTTGTCGTCTACAACCTAATACATTACTCCGTCAGGTCTTAGCCTCCCCCCGTGGGCTATAAAATGTGTGCCCTATGCTTCGGAAGAACCACTCGATCCTTCAAACCGTAGGAAGAAGAACATTCTCCGTCATATACTAACATACCATGGCAGACGCTCAGGGACCAGTCCAACTGGGGTCGTTAAAGCAAGACCTTCACCTGGAAAGGAGGGAGGACTTCAGCCCTAACTACCGGTTCATGCCGAACAAGCGTGCTCAACCTAAGTGGCCGAAATGCGGACACGGGGAGGACGCTATCGTGCAGGTCATTAACGGCTCTTTCGATGGCGGACGATGTTTCTTCCGATGCCCATACTCTGGGGTAAATAGTTTTGTTCATGTTACTTACTGCTAATACATCCTCCATACTAACAGTCCCTTACAGCAGATGGTGAAATGCAACTTTACCCGCTGGATCGATCCTTCGCATGGACGACATGTTGCGATGCACGTGGATATATTGTGGAACCGAATCTTTGATTTGGAGGTGCAAATTGAAGATCTCAAGGAGCAAAATGATGACCTCCGCCAATGTGAGATCTGTGCGAGAGGACAACGAGGAGGTCGTGAATATAGGAAGTTCCTATGATCCCCCATGCTGCTGCGCCAACTCTAGCTGCATATGTGCGTGCCACTACAACGATGGTCAGCCACGTCCGAGGCGCCCAGCTGAAGAACACTCTATGTAGGTAGTGCAAGGCATCTTTCCGTACTAGTTCTCGGAAGGTCTAATTTATTTCTATTCAAAAAAGACGCATATATATCGTAGGAAAACTTCGGTTTATTGCATCGTGCATGATGTTGTTCTTTATGCATGTAACCAAACCCCGTGCGTCATGTTATTCTAAGCTTTGTTATTAGGTCTATTTTAATTCATAACTTTAAATCTCGTCGTCTTTTCGCATTCAATTCTTCGCGTAGTAAGGCATCCAACAACATGACAAAAACGAGTTACGGAAGTTTACGGTTTAGTCTACGACCACAAACCTATAATTCCAGTAGGATGTATATGCACCACCTATCATTCTACTAAGATGTCTATGCATCTTTCATCAGCGGTACTGTCTACCATATGTGCATAATTGTGCCTCATGTTGTACCACACAATCCACATATTACTCAATTTTTCGCAAGATGCATTATGTATCACTTCTAGGACACGCCTTGGAAATATTGTAAAGTGTTAAAGGGTTCCAAAGCACAAAAAAAATTACATGTCCATATATCTATTTACTCTCAGTTAAAAAGGATGGTGTTATATTTGGTTACGTAGAGAGGTCTCTATTTTCAAGTTGTGAATTGTTAAATGTTACATGTACATAGCGTTATGTATCACCGTATCTTCAATTGTTTTTGATCTTCCAAAACGAACTCCTTTTGTTGGCTCCAAATCTATAAATCCAAATGGAATACAAACAAATTGGAATTAGCCCCTGTCACACCGTCATAAATGGCGTGACAATCGGCTCATACATAAACAAAAAGGCGTGACAAGTGCCATAAAGGCCTCCATATTGGCCTTGACCTTGCGTAGAAACTTGCGTGGCACCTTTAGCCACGTCGCCACTGGTGGCGTGACAGCTTTATTTGGTCAAAAGGATCAGATTTGGAAATAAAGTTAGCGATGAGTTAACTTTAAAATATAATTAAAAAGATTAAATAATAAAAAAATTCCATGTTATGTGAAGCAAACACCACATGCTATGGACCAAACGCTCTCATGTCGCATTTTATCCTTACACGAAGCAAGCGATAGGCGTTACGCACAAAATGCTCTCGTCCTACGTGCAAGACCAGGCACATGGAACGCGACATCAACTTTCACAAGAATAAAGCAACAAAAAAAACCAACAACAATAAACACCAATGCCATAAAACATAAACGGTGGCTCAACATAATTCTATTCACTCAAGTACCATTATAGCATAGCTTAACTCCAACCGTTACCACCAAACATTTATGCAACGGAAAATCACCATTAATCCTCCCCTTAGGTAGATCGATCAAGCGTTGTCCGGCAGCGAAGGCCATAAAAAGCAGAGAGAAAAGGAATTTTTTTAAAAGAACAGAAAAGAACACCTAACCCCGTGTATAAACCGGACAGGTGCACGCGAAGCCGCGACACTCGACAGTGGTGGGAAAAACCACCGAAAAAAACGGAGAAAAAAAAGGCAGGAGGGAGAGGGGGAGAGAGAGAGAGAGCAGTAGCCACACCACAGTGGTGGAAAGGAAACGAGAGAGAGAGGAAACAACCGGATCGCCATCTCCTCCTCCTCGCGCTCCGATCGCTCGTCCCCGAATCCCCACCGGATCGCCGCCTCCCCACCCCGACGCGATGGAGTCTCACGCCGCCGCAGCAGCCGGAGGAGGAGGAGGAGGAGAAGGAGAGGGCGGCCGCGGCGCGAGCCCCGACACCGGCCTCGAAGGTAGCACGCTTTTTTCCCCTTAGATCTCCGCGTCCGTACGGCGCGTGGATCTACGCGGATTGGCGTGACGGGTGAATGCGTGCGTGGTTTTTTTTGCAGGGCCGATGTGGAGGCTGGGACTGGGCGGGGACAGCGGCGGGGAGGGGGACGCGGCGCGGCTGCCAGAGCGGCCGGGCGTGGCGGACTGCGTCTACTACCTCCGCACCGGCGCGTGCGGCTTCGGGGAGCGCTGCCGCTACAACCACCCACGCGATCGTGGCGGCACTGAGGTGAGGAACCGCTTCCCGTCCTCTCCCCTCCCCTTTCGCGCGCCTCAGCGCTTTCATGATCTGATTCGGTGCGATTGGATGCGCCGTTTCCCGCGCGAGCTTCCTTGTTTTATTGCGGGTAAATGAGGCAGCTCTAGGTAGATTTGCATTGTGTTCGAGGTAGTGGCAGTGTAACGCCTAGTGAGGATCGGATCACAGAAAATTAGTGATTTGGGTAGTGTAGTTCTTGTCTTGCTGGAAATGCGTCTACCGCCCATGGAATTTTCCGTGGTGTCTCGCTAGCACTGATCAGGTGGCGGCATCAGAGTTTGGATTGCGGTGCGTAGAGCTGAACCTCGGTGGCCCTTGGTCTTTGGAAGCAGAATGTCATGAATGCTCCGTAGAGTGTCTTCCTTTCATGGTTGATTCACCATGCCCGCTATGCCAATTGTTTCACTTTATTGGCTGCTTCAAATTTACTAGTTTGGCTTTATTGTCTCCTTCTAAGTTTACTAGGTCCTGCTACATGCATTTGCTGAGTGCCCAATTCTCCTCTCTCCATTTAGTCTCAACTTTTATCATGTCATGTTGATCCTGATAACATAAAAAGTTGTCCTTTTTTTTCATTTGGTAGTCGTTAGTTTTCTATGTCAAATGACAGAAACATATACATGTATGACCATCAATCGTGGAGCTGAAAGTTTTCTAAACAGTTTTGTTGCTGACGGGTTCATATAATTTTTGCTGTACTTGTATATATTACTTTGGCCAACAATTGTGGGTACCTTACATTTACTGCTTTTTATCCTGAATTTTGGTGGATAAGATGCTTTATGACTTGTTGGATTTGCAAAAGATACAACCTTGAGTACTGCTTACTACTTAACAGTTACAATTGGCATTAGTAAGATTGCTTCTATCATGACGATGATCTTCATAAATGATTTATGATCTATGTTTCTATTGTGATTGCTTCTCTAGTTTCCATGTTTTCATTAAAGAAAGAAAACATAGTTGGTCTGTGGGCCTGAGATACCATTTTTGTTTCTGCTATATCGTCTAGGTAGTAAATATTCAATTTTTTTGTTGTTGAGAGAAGCGGTAAATCTTCAGTTGAACTTGGAAAATGACAAAGAGTTTATCTCCAATTTAATTATAGGGAACAATTTTTTGCCAGTTTGCACTAAGTGGCAAATTGATTAATTGCTGTTTTTCAATTATTTAAAAAATGTAGTTTGCTGGAGGTGCAAAGAATGCAGTATCATCGGACTACCCAGAACGATTGGGTCAACCTGTATGTGAGGTACATAAATTGAACAACTTTAAACTCAAATTTAATTGCCTTTCATCCAAAAAAAGAGCATCAGTCATACACTTGAGCATGCATACACCAACTCCTGCACACTTTGCACACACCCATTTGGCCATTTATTTGTTGCTCGTCAACTGGCATGAAGGGTGCACAAACAAAAAAGAAATAATAATTAGCAGGGTGTTTGGGACACTACCCATTTTATGTTATGTCAGATGACTTGTTAAGTGTCTGCCTATTCTTCTGTATTTTTTACAGTATTATATGAAGACTGGGGCTTGCAAATTTGGTTCCAATTGCAAGTATCATCATCCTAAGCAAGATGGATCTGTGCAACCAGTTATGTTAAACAACAGTGGATTCCCTCTACGTCCGGTGTGAAAATTCTCTCCTAAAATGTTGCTTCTTTTGATAAGCACCCCCCAAATTCTGAAAAGTTGTTGATTCGAATAAAATGCAGGGTGAGAAAGAATGCTCCTACTATATGAAGACTGGGCAATGCAAGTTCAGTACTACATGTAAATTTCATCATCCAGAATTTGGTGGTGTTCCGGTGACCCCTGGAATATATCCACCATTACAATCGTCATCTGTACCTTCCCCTCATCCATATGCTCCTCTTGCAAATTGGCAAATGGGGAGGCCGCATGCGCCTGTAGTTCCTGGATCATACATGCCAGGCTCATACACTCCTATGATGCTCTCATCTGGAATGATCCCATTGCAAGGATGGAGCCCTTATCCGGTAACTAATTTGAATTAAATGTTTCATTTTTTATAAAATAAATAACAGGCATGTAAATGTAAAATGAATTAAGAAAAAGGTCATAACAGCCAACTTGTGTAAAAATATAAAACAAATGAAGAGCTTTTGTAATCTAGACTGAAAGATGGAAAATGTGCTCCTTGTCTTGTAGGCAATGTTAAGAAAACAACACTGTCCAATGCTAAGAAAACAATGAAAAGGGGCAAAATAATTGACATATGTGATGATAGAAAGCAAACAAAGGAAAATCATTTTGTGACCTAAAAGAGTGGATGCAACATGATAAATCTTTTCCTCCAAGTTATAACTCTTCTGTTTGGTACAGGCTTCAGTAAACCCTGTAGCATCAGGTGGAGCACAACAAACTATTCAAGCTGGACCGTTGTATGGCATAGGGCACCATGGATCTTCCTCTACAATTGCTTATGGTGGTCCTTACATGCCTTTTTCTTCCTCAACTGGACAATCAAGCAATAATCAACAAGAACATGGATTCCCTGAGCGGCTAGGGCAGCCTGAGTGTCAGTATTACATGAGGACAGGGGATTGCAAATATGGAGCTGCATGTAAATACAATCATCCTCGAGACTGGAGTGCACTTAAATCTAATTATGTGTTCAGCCCTCATTGTCTTCCACTTCGTCCGGTGAGTAACCTGAACAAAGCTTATGTGTTGTAGGAACTAGTGCTACTTGTAGCATCATTATATTTCCCTGGGAGTGGGGTAGAACTTCCATATTTTCAGGGGATTTGAAACAAAGAAACCCAAGTCAATTTGAACCAATGAAATCAGCCAAGCCATGCTTTCTCACTACTATTGAAGCAAAAACAAGTTGCACTTATACGATTTTTTGCCAAAATAAATCTAGAAGATAATAGTATCTACTACTTTTGAAACCTCTTATCTTCAGGAGATATGATGCACGGACACGGATACGTCGACACGACACCGACACCGACACAGGAATTCGCCATTTTCCTAAAAATACCGATACGGCTATATATATTTAAATAATAAGAATAAATTACACATGTATCATTTTTTATGTTTCTTCATGCTTGTCGAACTGAAATGTTGTAAAGCGTAAGTAAACTCGGAATATGTACTTCTCAAAGATGACCCTTGCCTCTTCATTCTTCTTATAGTCAATTCATGAATCATGAATCATGATATGTTCGATTGTTCATATGAATACCATTTTCAGAAATCATAATTCCATAAACCTGAAAAAAGAAGTAACATGATCAGCAAAAGTTGCAAGACTGTAAAGATAACATATATACTTGAATACTTGATTCTTGAACAATCAAAGGCTCAAAGCAATAGAGCAACAACAATTGATAATTGATAAGCGATAAAAATTAACAAGTAGCCAAGTTCAAACATAGAAACTTAAATGTAGGGTTCAGGTTCAACCAAAAGTAAGGTGCCACTAGCCAACAGCCTAACCCGCACCTTTGCAATTTGCAGCATTGTCAGTGATGACTTGGACAACACTTCTTGCATCCACTTCTTCAATAACAGCAGTCAACTTCTCATAAATGTACTCTTTTGTCTTCACCTCGCCTTCAGCATTGATAGCTCGCAAGAACATTGGTGCACCCTCAGAAATAGCGAGAAAGTTAATGAGAACATCAGTGAACCTATTGTTGGTGGTTTGCTCCTCCCTAGCATTACCGGTTTCCATTTTTCTAAAATGATGAAAAACAAGCAATCAATAACATATTAACAATTTAACATAAGAACAAGTGAACAAGCATCTGCATCAGTGACAGTGCATCATTGCATTCATTTATATTTCTCTACTTCTCTCTGCATGTATGTACTACACATTTAGCACTAGAATCTGGGCTCTGGCCAATGGCCTTCAACATCTGGGCTCTGGAAAAATGGGAGGAGCTCTGCCTCATTTCATTGAAAGGAGTAGAGTGCAAGTATGTTTACAACACCAATCTATAACAACTTCGACCGGGAGATGTGGCCTTGCGGTGGCAGTGTCCATCAACATCAACCAGACAACATCAAGAAGACAAGAAGTGAAGAAGATAAGAGGGACCGGGGACTTACGCAGGAGAGGTTGGAGGCGCGAGGAGGTCCGACGAGCGCAGTGAGCCGGGAGAGAGAGAGGAGGAGGCGCGGAGCCGACGACGAGGGTCTGAGGCGGAGAGACGGTGAGAGGGAGCAGGAGGAGGCTGGAGCCGGGCGAGGAGGAGGATCTGGGGGGCGGTGTGAGGAGGACGGAGGAGGAGCCTGGAGCCACGACGCGAGGAGGAGGATCTAGAATTTGTGAAAGCACCGGAAGGAGGCACTCGATCCGTGGCAGTGAGGAGGAGGAGCTTGATCCGTGGCGATCGAAGCCGCCGGCGGCCGAGGCGGATGGGCGCGAGGAGGACGAGCTCGAGGAGAGGCGATGCTTTGGGTGGGCGTGGGATTTGGGATGAGGGTTAGGGCATTCGGTGCTGGGGCGTGGGCTGTGTCCTGGGCCATGTCGGACATGTGGTCACGCCGTGTCCGACACGTGTTGGGATTTTTCGTAATTAAAATTGAATTTTAAAGTAGTCGATACGCCGCCTAGACGTGTCCGACACGTATCCGTCTGACACGGAAACGGCAGTTTTCCGGAGTGTCCGTGCTTCAGAGATCTATGTATAATCTTCTCTATCAAGATGAGTGACAATCAGTAACCTTAGCATATTAAAGAGATCAGAAACCAGAAGTTTTCTATCTAGTATCCACACAGGTAATGACCATGGGGAGTAGCAAAGTTCACCTTCACCTATTCAGGATGCTGGGTAGTCGGACCTTCAATTTCGTCAGAAAATCTAGCCATGGACTGAAAACCATGTGTGGCTCATAAATAGTGTTTTGATTTTGTTAAAGTTTAGACCATAATCTAAAGGGAACCAATGGCTTTTTTAGGCAAAGTGAATATAGGGAGGTTAAAGAGGCATTGTGGTGTTTTTCATGGCTGAGTATTGTGGAACTCTGAGCTCATGCCACTGGTCTTAGCATGCTCTGGCACATTTGGTTACTTATGACACTATTGGTCAGTGAGACTGAGTAATATTAGCTCTGCCATCTCTGTAACTTGTGTAGCTCAAGCTTGGTTGAAACTTTTTTTGTTTTTTTTAAATAAGAAAGTTTGGTCGAAACTTGGACCTATCAAATATACTTTGTTGAAACTTACCTCCTGAATTGTGAAGCTGTTAGTAACATTTATTATGATTGGATAAAGCTCTCATAATAGTTCCAACGAGGGCTCTCAATTGTTCTCATAAATCATAAGTTGTTCAAACGAATATCATGCAGTTGGTTAGTTTCTAGATTAGATTTGGTTTCATGATCTTATGGCATGTACTCAATGAATCAATTCTTGATTCACAACTCTCAAGTGCTTAGTAGTAGCTGTGTCAGGACTTAGGTGTGAAGTTCATTGTCTTTGTCAATAAATTGCCGCACATCAATCAACTGAGTTTCCTGCTACATGATGCTTAGAAAAATTGAATGTTGGTGATTGAAAACGTTGGTTAGTCAGTCTTTCCTGTCAATGAAATGCATGGCATGGCCTATCAGAACATCCAAGATAATTCTTTAGATGTAGATGGTAGCGCTATGGAGCCTATATCGATGTAGTTATCAATTAACCATTAGGTCAATGAAAACCATCAAATAATTTTCATCTAGTCAAGATCCTCATTGTTTAGGCTCAGATCAATCACAAGAAACCTGCCTTCTGTTCATTCTACTTGGTGTATATATTTTCCAACCAGGGATTTTCTAGCCATTTGATTCTCTGGTTTTGTCCAAGTGATTAGTTTATTCTACATTTCAGGATCTGTGAATGTGTGTTTAAGATCCAGCAATGCACATAAGCTTTGAACTACCCAATGCTCTCTGCCCTTAGTATTTCATCCTGAGAAAACGTCAAAGAATAACTTGGTCTTATGTTTGTTGTCCTATAATGCACATACTTGCAGTAGTTAAAGACTTAAAGGTCAAAGGATAATTCATTATCCTGCGGAACCTCTAGTTTGTAGCTTGGTCATTAGTTTGATATGAGTTAGTTAACATTGTATCATGAAAAGGGAAATAGTTATTAGAAAAAAAATGTGATTGATATGATTAACTTGTTGATGAGGACATCCCTACCACTACTAGGAATGAACCAATTCTGCCAAACACTAGAAAGAGCAAATATGGCCGATGAGAAGAAGTCACACAAGAATTTCCGAAATCCGAATTGCATAAGGATTCGAAATCCTAATGGGATTAGGATTCCAAATCCTAATAAGATTAGGATTGCAATCCGAATTGCAAAATGATTTCATGCAAACCAAAGAAGAAAGGAGAAAACCGAATACAATTCGGATTGGAAAGATCAAACGCATCGCAAGCGATTTTGGGGACACAAACCTAAGGAGAAAGGAGTCAAGAAAAGGAAAGAGATAACCTATTTAATTCGGAATAAAGGAACGGATACAGAAATCCTATTCAGAATCAGCATGAAATTCGGAATCAACAGCACAGTTTGGATAAAAAAGACCTTAACTTTCACAAAAGGACTCTGATTCGGGTGTTCTTGTGCTTGTTGGAAAGATAACTTCAAGCTCAACACAATGGATCCTCTTTTAGCCTCAGATTCGACCTATGTTGGAAGATATGTTCAAAACAATGTGACGGTTGTAAAATCAGAGTTTCTTTTTTGTTTTAGATTGTGTCCGAATTGGAGTGAGAGCTCTAATTCCGAATTAGACTAGGAGTAGGGCCTCTTGGCCAGCCATAGGGGTGGAGAGCAACTCTATATATTGAGGGGTAGAGCTCCATTGTAAATCTTAGATCACGATTAAAGATTTTGATTGTTTTTGCATCAATAGCGTTCAACGCTTGATTTTTCCAAGAAGTTTGGTGAAGACCAATGACTTGAAGAGGAATAGGGCGTTTTCTTTCAAAGACCGTTCTATCTTTCCACTGGGAATATTGAGGGATCGGTAAAACTCTTCTTGGTGGTCGGGTGGAGTACACGTGAGATTGGACGAATTAAAGAGTTGCAAGTTTATGCATGGGCATCGGGTGAGCAACTACGATTTATCAAGTCAAACGTGTAAGTTGTTTTCGATCCTACGTCGAGAAGATCGAGCAACCCCGTATCATCTTAGTATGAGAGCCCCGTTGACTCGATAGGATCTTTACCCTTAGTATTATATTTCATTTTTTACCCTATACACGAAAAAGCCATGCAAATTTTTTTCTTTTCGCCGTAGTACTTCATTTGTTATTCTAGTGAGTTTTGTTAAGTTTTTGTCCATTAGAATCAAGTTTAGTTTGCTGATCTTGAATTCTTTTGCGTTGCTTTTTATTTGAGCCAAGTTTGATCTTTGTTTAGGTTTTCTAGTAGTGATTATTACAAAAAAAAACCCCGAAAAAGAGTAAATTTTATCATTTGCGAACCTTTCAATCCTTTGTAAACCTAGCAAGACTAGATAAACCGTTGCTTAGGGCTGCATATTAATATTTGTGTTCTTGCCATTGTTCAAAAATCAAAAGTTGGGAAAGAAATTTTGCTTGTTTATTTGAAACAAGTGTTTCGACCATAGTTAAAAAAAAAGAGGAGAAAAAGAATAGAAAAAAGAAAAAAGAAAAAAGAGAAGAGAAAAACAAAAACAAAAGGTTGAACCCTAAAATTGAGCACAATCTCCACTCCCAATTGATACAATTGTGAGCATACCTATATTATTTGTGCAATCTTGTGCTCTAGTTTCATATAATTGCAACTAGCTAGCATCTTTCTATAACTTGTGTAATACGAGCTATTTTGTTCTTCACTTATATCTGGCATAGCTCATTCCTTGATTGCATTAAGTTTCAATATGTTTGCGTGTGAGTTGCTTTGATTTTCACTTGTATCTTCGTGATCAGCAACTAGGTATTGAATTTTAGTTTGGATATTTACTTAGTTTTACAATACATAGAATTTCAGATTAAGTAAGTATCCATACCAAGCTCCACATAAAAATCCGTTGTCGTGCTTTTACTTGCTCTTGAATTAGCTCAATTATCACGTTGTTCTCACATATACTACGCGGAAAGACAGAACAGTTTTTAGAAGAAAACGCCATATTCTCCTTCAAGTCGTTGGTCTTCACCAAACTTCTTAGAAGAATCAAGCAGTGAACGCTATTGATACAAAAGCAATCAAAATCTTTAATTGTGGTCTAATATTTACAATTGGGCTCTACTCCTCAATGTATAGGGTTGCTCTCCACCCCTATGGTTGGCCCTACTCATAGTCTAATTCGGAATTAGAGCTTCACTCCAATTCGGACACAATCTAAAACAAAAAGGAAGCTCTAATTTTACAACCGTCACATTGTTTCGGACATAGATCGAATTTGAGGTTGAGAGAGGATCCATTGCATCAGGCTTGAAGTTATCTTTTCAACAAGCACAAGGACACCCAAATCGGACTCCGTTTGTGAAAGTTATGGTCTTTTTAATCCAGACCAGTGATCCAAATCCGCGTGCAGAACGGGCGATTCTGCGATCGGAACGAGGGTGAAGGAGGAAATCTGGCGGTTTTTAAATTTTGAATGAATTTCAATTTGATTTGAGCGAATTTTACGAATTTGACGTGTAATGGGCGATTCTCGTCAAATCGGAGGGGGCAGGATTCTACCCCCTCCGGTTAGGTGATCCTTGATCGCATGTCTTCTTGATTC
The DNA here is from genome assembly GCA_036346405.1 of Phyllostachys edulis. Classification (NCBI taxonomy): domain Eukaryota; kingdom Viridiplantae; phylum Streptophyta; class Magnoliopsida; order Poales; family Poaceae; genus Phyllostachys; species Phyllostachys edulis. Next base: position 103,845,592 of record CM070546.1, read on the forward strand.
GAATAGGATTTCCTTATCTCTTCCCTTATTTCGAATTAAATAGGTTATCTCTTTTCTTTTCTCGACTCCTTTCTTCTTTGGTTTGTGTCCCTAAAATCGCATGCCACACGTTTGATCTTTTCAATCCGAATTGTATTCGGGGTTTTTTTTTTGTTTGCATGAAATCCTTTTGCAATTCGGATTGGAATCCTAATCCCATTAGGATTTCAAATCCTTATGCAATTCGGATTTCGGAAATTCTTGACCTCTTCCTTTGGTTTGTATCCACATGTTGCATGGTGTGTGACACTGTGACTCCTCATTGGCCATATTTGCTCTTTATAGTGTTTGATAGAATTGGTTCATTCCTGGTAGTAATAGTGGTAGGGATGTCCTCATCACTCGTATTGTCACTAATGGGTATAACTATTAGAAAATGGAATGATTAAGTTGTTGCCTATGTTTTTGCATCATATCATGCACCAAAGGCCAAGAACATTGTTAATTTCATCTCTCAATACTTATTGATTTGCATTTACTACTGATACTGTGTAAACATTGATATTTTCTCTCAAAATATTTTCCTTTCCATAAGGTAGAATCTAGTCCCTATTTTTGTCTTTTCATGATCAAGAAATGCATACTTCAGTACTACAACTCTATTTTCTTTTCCCTGATCACCACTCACCAGGATGGGCTTGATATTTTAACTATTTGCAATGATAGTTAATAGGCATATAATTTTCTGTATCTACTCCTATCATAATGAAATGCTGATATGAATCATATGATACTTACTGTAGCAGGTAGTCTTAACCATGTAATTATTTGTGTTAGCTTCATGAGAATCAACCCATAATCTATTTTGTTTGTGTATATCAAGATAAATATTTTTAAACCAAAAAATATATAAAATCTTTACAGCATTAGTTGCTGTGTCAACAAGGGTATCCATCTGGCATTCACGAGCGAATGCTGTTTGCCCTCTTATTGAGGGGCTCAGTTCAACAAAGACAAGGTCTTTCTGGGGCCTAATCTGTCTTTTTGAAATGTTGCTTTGAACTTTCTTGCATAGTGTAAAATTTTCCATATATTGTGCAAATATCCATTGATAACAAGTTTCTTGTTTCCTTTAGTTTTGGATCTTACAATCTCCTTGTTTAGTTGCAACTCCATAATAATTGTGATTATCAGTGTGATATCCTGGATTAGTTTGCAATGTCCACAAGGTTTACTGCTCTTACTGAACTTTGTGTTAGGCACGGCACATGCTCATCATTTTTTTCCCTACACATTTGCATGCTTCATCTGGAATATAATGTTGGGCATAAACCATGTGTGATGCCAGATTTACTTTAATATGCCAGGAAGAAATGGATTGTACCTAGACAGTTAGACGGTCTATGTGTGTGTATTTTTTTAAAGAAAATATATACAGTTTCTTAGCAAGCTTCCTCTGTTATCTCAATTTGCAGGGTGCTCAGCCTTGTGCGTACTATGCCCAAAATGGATATTGCAGATATGGAGTTGCATGCAAGTATGATCACCCGATGGGTACACTCAGCTACAGTTCATCTGCTTTGCCCCTCTCTGACATGCCAATTGCTCCCTATCCTCTCGGCTTCTCTATTGCTACCTTGGCTCCATCTTCATCTTCCCCAGATCTAAGGCCAGAGTATATTTCGTCCAAAGACTCATCAGTCAATCAAATAGGATCACCAGTGGCAGCATCTGAACCTGTTGGATCAATCTTGCCAAAAGGGGTTTTCCCGCCAGACACCATCATGCGTGCTCAGACCAATACAACAGCTGGTGGTAGTTCAAGCCCCGGTGGTGGTCGCTGATTTTTCGTGGGCTGAGTGGAGAAATCTCTCAGCACAATTTTTCAATCACTTGACAGAGGTAGAGTTGAATCTCCGTGATTTCCCCCCTTATTATATAATATTCTGCTGCTGCTGATAATTCATTTTTATCTTACTCTCTCAACATCAGTTCTCACAGGCTCCTCCAATGTGAATAAAAAAGCTGTGGCCTCTGTAGAGAAGGCTCAGCGAGGGTGGTTTTATCTGCCATCTCAATAAAAGCATTGACAGGTTACAAGCAAGCTCGATTCACTTGCGATTTTTGCGTTCTTCTGTTCATCTCTGAAACGGGAAAAGGAAGGTTTTTGAATGTCAGGTTCGATAGCTCACATTGGCATGGTGAGACAGATCCATTCCCTCCGTAAATAATTCTCGGGCAAGGAAATTTTCACAAGCAGAAGTTACTGGGTTTTGCTCCTCCACCTTCGCAAGTTCTATTTTTCTTTTTGTTCTGTATATTGTCATATATTATATATATCATTAACAGACTTGAGACTTGAAACTACATAAGTACATATATGATATATGTGTCCATACTGGGTGCAAGGCACATTGTAATGAACACCGAACGCTTAATTTAATGAAGTCTTGCTTTCACACGGAAATGCCTCTCTTATTAGCATGTCATGCAAAGCCCAGCCCACACAAACTCAGGATTCAATAATCCTCAATTAATAAAATTAATTATCTGTAACATTCATTATGAATAATGATATTCTTAATATCCCTCGAAGATACCTTAGTACCTACAACGACCAGGCAAGAATACGATTACCTTATGGTCATACGATGTATTATGACCACCTATGGTCGATAAAATCCACAAACATATAGATCTTATCGATTAGGGATCCTATACACTGGCTTATTCACGCGTGATTGGTAATACACACGTGTTTTATCTTTAACATAACTGCACGTAGTTCTCTATGTCTCTGGCAATAACTACATGATGAGCGTGTATGAGGATGTCTCTCTCTTCAAAATAACTGACATAATTTTTTATTTTTCCTGATCAGAAAAATAAATGAAAAAGAAAGGAGGTAGAAAAATTTTGGGATGATGCACATCAATTACCACTCATTCAGAAGCTTTATAAGGGGCGGTGCCGGTATACTTGGTTTCAGTGTCTTGTTTCATTATGTAAACTCATTTAATACAAGAACACAACAGTATAATTATTATTCTTTCAGAAGAAAGCTTGAACCTGTCTAAAAAAGTTCTTATATCTTCTTACATAATCTTGAATGTCGTATCCCAGCATTTATTTCATAAGCTCGATAGTAAATAATAGACGAGATTCTCAAGTAACCAATGGCGAGCTGTTGGATCAATGGATGGCTGCCAAGTATAGCTCCCTTGGATTTTTTTTTCCTCTTCAAAAGTTCAATATTCCTCTCATATAAAATTACAGATCCACATTTACGCAACCAAAACTACTGCAACCATTGTTACAGAGATCGATGTGAAGGGATACGGGTAGGTTGCACTAGAGTTTTTGGCCTAAATGACATTGTTATGGCTGGTATTTGCAAATATAGCTCTTCTCGTGCGGTATTGTCAAAAATGGCAGCATAGACGTGCCTCCTGCCGTCACGTGTGCAATTTTGTGCTTCCCGTGCCCGGCATTTACCTCCACCGCACCCCCATTGCCCAGACTTCTCTCGTGCCGCCACGTGGCAGCTCCGCCACTTTGTCGCCCGAACAAAGGTCATTCGTAGCGTCCCTTGCTCGGACCAGCCGCAGCCGCACGCGTGTCGCCCGGACAAGCGGCCTCCGCACGCCCACACCGGACAAGGCTCTGTCCGACCCCTCCTCGCCCAGACTACCACACACGTCGCACACGGACAAGGCTCTATTCGGCCCCCCTCGCCTAGCACCGCCACGTGGCCCACTCCGGCACACCCCGCGCTTGGCAGTGCCTATGGATTTCCCACTGTGCTATCTACAGGAATTGCCTTCGTTCGGCTATAAATACCGGAGTCGCTCTCACTCTCAGTCATTCGCAATTTCGTTCTCATTCTCGGCTCGTCGCTGAGAACACAGAGAATAGAATAATTTTTTTTTGAGATTAAAGTTTGGAGCAGTTATTAGGACCGTATCATTAAAGAACGGTCCCCCGAAGGGAAGGTAATTTTTTGTCCACTGCATTTATCGTTATTACTGTGATCGTAGTAAATTAGTCTTAATTAACCAATCCTAATTAATGTGGTTTGTAGTAGTAATTAAATAGTCATAAATAATTTAGCCGTCGTTTATTCTGCTTATTATTAAGAGGTAATGAATTAGTCGTAACTAATGTATCAATAATTAATTAGTACTTAATAATTAGTGGTAATTAATTAGTCTTTATTATTTAAGTATGAATTAGTTAGTGGTAATTAATCAATCGTAATTAATTTAGTGGTAATTAGTTAGACATAATTAATTTAGTGGAAATTAACTAGTCGTAATTAATTTAGTGGTAATGAATCGATGGTAATTAATAAATTGTAATTGTTTGAATTGTAGTTTATTAGTGGTAATTACATTAGTGCAAATGAAGTGATTGAATTTACGTGGTCATAATTAATTTGTTGGTAAGTAATGACTCGTAGTTAATTAGTGGTAACTAAATAAACGTAATTAATTACGATTGTGCATAGTTAATCATTTTAATTAATTAATCGTAATTAATTTCGTGGGAATTACATAGGTGTAATGAATTACTCATAAGTAATTTTTTGACAAGTAATCAATTTGTTGCTAATTAATTAATTATTCGTATTTAACTGATTACTTGCATGTAATTATTTGTGTCATGGGTAATTAATGGCAAATAACTTACTCGTAATTATTTAGTATTAATTAGTTTAGTCATATTTAATTAGTGGTAATTGAAGAAAATAATCCCATGTGAATAGTCGTGTACAATTTATTAATTAGTGCTAATTACATACCATGTTTGTCATATCATATACCATAAATCGGGTTGTTGTGGCTTCAGGTAATTTCGAACATGCAAGGCTTGGTAATGTTTTATGGCAACAGTCTCGTACGGTCCGGACCCGATGGATTGGACATGCCGAGATGCCAGTACAAGGTGGTCTGGGTGGAGGGGCTCGATACGATGAATATTCACGAGCTTAGGAGCTGCATCCGGAGGTAGTTCGATTCGGAGCCAACGATGAAGAAACTTGTCATCGAGGGGATCACCTGCGCGAATAGGGGAGGGCAGGGGTGTATGAGGGCTGGTCAAGGTGAATGGAAGCGTAACATGGGGTCAGTACATGCAGATTGCTTCCCAGCCCGAGACGGCGATATACGGGAAGCCGATGGTGTACGTGAATTTCGTACGTAGGGTGCCGAGAAACCTTGATGATGCTTGTGCCTGGGGAAGCGGACAACACGTGAAGCTTGAAGACGGTAGCACGAAATATGCTGTTTTGGAGGAAGTCCATGAGAGAAGACTTGCGCATAATTTTGTGCAAAATGAGAGGGTGGAACTGTGGTGGTCGGCCCGTATTGACTGCCGCGAGTATCTACCGGACTAGCCTTTGGGGTTGGATTCCGACGAGGACGCCGACCCAGGCTCGGATGGTAGCGAGGAGGACACACCCTAGGGTGGTGGTCCAACCGGCGGAATTGTGTCATCAGAGGTGCCTTATGTGGCATCGAGACTTGATGATATCGCGGAGCATTCACTCGTACTGCTGCAAGAAGAAGGGTCCCAGTGCGGTTTGATGCCGACACCCTCTTAGTTGGACAGCACTTCCCTAGCAAGGTGGCCGTGCAACAAGCTATAGCACGGTATGCCTTTTCCATCAGTCGTGTGTATCGGGTGCACCAGTCTAACCCAGGACATGATACATTGTAGTGCGTAGTGGAAGGCTACCTTGGCAAGGTCAGTGCTCACCGAGCAAAGTTCTTCAGCTTGGTCTTCACAGTCAAGGCGGTGGCCAAACACACTTGCGAGCTTAGCGAGCCCCTGCGGCAGCATCAGAATGCGACTTCCGCATATGTAGCAAGCCTCATCAGCCACCTAGTTGCGAAGGACACATCTGTCTCCCCCAAGATGCTGCTGTTAGAAGTCGCCAATCTTATTGGTTACCCAGTCAGCTATAGCAATGTCCGAGAATCTAAGCAGAAGATTATCGAGTCCATGTACGGGACATACGAAGAGGCGTGCAACCTTGTGGCGAGAGTGCTTCACCAAATTGCCGAAGCAAACCTTAGCACATACATAAACAAGATTGAAAGTGAATATGTTGATGGAGGCCCCAATTGCTTCATACTGGACTGGGTGTTCTAGGCTTTTGCTTAGGCCATAGAGGGATTCAAGTTCTGTCGTTCTGTGCTCACGATAGATGGAACTTTCCTCACGGGGAGGTACAAGGGAAGCATTCTCACTGCGGTGGCGGCCGACGCGAATGACCAGCTTCTCTTAGTTGCTTTTGCCATCGTAGAGAATGGGAACACAACCAGTTAGTTGTGGTTCCTAGTGAATGTGAAGTGGGCGGTTGTGGGAGACCGACCCAACGTATGCCTTATCACGGAGCATAATGTTGGGTTGTTGTCGGCTCTGAACACCATGAAGAATGGGACGGAACCCCCTCACCACTGGAACGACGTGGAAACCCGGTGGTGCATGAGGCATCTTGCATCAAACTTCTTCAGGTGGTTCCGTAACCAGGAACTAATATAAGCGTTCAAGGCGTTGTGCATGCAGAACCAGAGACGGAAGTTTGAGTCCATTTAGACAGACCTCGAACATCGGACTACGAGGCATACAAGGGAGTCCCCCCCCCTCCGGAGGCACAGGAGGGACGGTAGGCCGCGAGCGGGCAATCCAGCAGCACCATAAGTTTCTTGCAGTGGATTAATCTGCACACTCCCGAGTTGGAGAAATGATCCCTGCTCTGTGACACAGACGGTGCGAGGTACAGAATTATGATGACCAACATGTCTGAGGTGTACAACAGCGTGCTGAAAGGTGTGCGGAGCCTTCCTATCACCGTGATCATTGAGGAGATATGTGTAAGATCGAGGAGGCCGACTAGAGGGAGGTGAATATGCGGTTTTTAAAATCTTTTGGCTAAAATCGAGTTTTATGCGGAATTGTAAATCAATTTGGTTTTGCTAAATTTAAACCTAAATCAACTAATCTTGACTAAGTGCATCAACAATATAAGACTGTTGATAATGATAGCAAACATACAAAGATATGTAAGAAATTTAATTCTAGGAATATAAATTGCACAAAGTAAATCACAAGAGAGCAAATCACAATGACACAAGGACATTTTATCGTGGTGTTCGGAGACTTGCCGGTCTCCCCTAATCCACGTTGAGGTAAGCCCAAATGAATTGGACCGGCTCCACGAATTAAGCCAAACACCTCAATTCCACTAGTGGTAGCTCTTTCCCGCTTTGGGTAGGTGAGCTACAATCTTCACAACACACCGAGCCTTCTCACAAGTTTATTGAGAAGATCACTAAACCACGACGCCTCCACGCCGTCTAGGTATCGGCAAACACCAAGAGTAATAACCAAGCCCCTTACTTGACTCTCACCACGTGCAACGAATGCACAAGCTCAAGTGGATATGAAATCCACCTCTAGATGCAACACATGTAACTAGAGACCTCTCTCCTTGCTCACAAGGTGCAACACATGTACAATTGAGAGGAGAAGCTCACACTAGCTCAATAGAATGAAATAGGATGCCAAATATTATCTCTCAACTGGCCAAAGGGGTATTTATAGCCCCCATCACAAAAACTAGCCGTCGGGAGCAAAATTCAGCAAAACTTAGCAAATGCGGTAGTACCGGTGTACAAACCCGATATTGCTGTTTTTATTGTTCAACGGTCGAAAAGGGTGTATTAAATACTAAAAAATTAGCCGTTAAAGATTTTAGTGCGGTAGTACCGTAGTACAAATCCGGTACAATGTTTGGGCGGTCATACCGCATCTCAGGGCGGTACTACCGCAGACAATTTTCAGCACAAACGACACTCAGGAAAAAGGTCATAACTTTGACTCTAATGTCGGAATTGGGTGATCTTGGACTCTATGAAAAGCTTATTTAGAGGGCTACAATACCCATCTATTTTATTGATCTCAAACACATTTGATCAAATCACGAAGCACAACTCCAAAGAGTCAACACACGACCTAAGTCCAAAAAGAGCAACGAGCAATCTTAGACCATGCCAAGGAATGATGCATGACCCTCAACAATTTGTAAAACACATTTGAAAGCTTAGATCATAGCACAAGGAGTATGTACATGGACTTCAACCATTTGCAAAACACATTTGCAAACTTAGATCGTGCCACAAGAAGTAGGTACATGGACTTCAACCATTTGCAAAATACATTTGCAAAGTGTAGTCACATGCTACAAAGATTAAATGTATGAGCCTAAGCTATTTGCAAAACACTTTTGCAAATAATAGCATCATGGATTTTTTTTATTAATTAATCCTTTTTTAAATTTTATTTTAAAGTTAACCCCCGACGCACTTTATTTCCAATTCTGACCCCTTTGGTCATGCCACCACCCGTGGCGTGACAGTGTTGTTTGGTCACGCCACGACCAGTGGCGTGACCAAAAGTGCTATTTAGTGAATTTATCCTATGGCGTGACAGTGTTGGTTTGTCACGCCACGGGTGGCGGCGTGATCAAAAGGATCAGAATTGGAAATAAAGTGCGCCGGAGGTTAACTTTAAAATAAAATTTTAAAAGGGGTTAATTAATAAAAAAAGTTCTAGCATCATGCCACAAAGAGCTAGAGCATGCGAGATTGAGCTATCAATACATGATGAGACCCAAGCTACTAAACAAGACCCCTCTTAATATTACGATAATCCTATACTAGCAATCTGGTCTTCCAAACAAACACCAAGACCGGTAAAAGACTAGGAACACATCCTTAGCCCTAGCTAGTCATACCTTTGTCTTGAGCATCTTCTTGAAGTTTGATGACGCACATCTTCACTTCAAATCTGGGTCATCGTCTTGATATACATCAACCCATGATGCATCCTTTACTTGACCTCCATCAACACATGATGGGTCTTCTCTTGACTTGATGATCAACTCATGATCATCTCCTCTTCGAGATCTTGATATGCATCAACACATGATGCATCATCTTCTTGAACCTTAACTTGATGACGATCAACTCATGATGCCATCCAATGTCTCCATTATCATGGAACATAACCTATTCATCTAACCATGGAAAATGTTAGTCCCATAATGTGATGGACATTAATTAACAAAATATACCTGCATTAAATGCTTCTGAACTAGGTATGGTACTACCGCACTCACAAGGTCCGGTACTATCACTCCGCGGTAGGACCGCTCAACTCAATCGGTACTACCAATTTCCAGAGGTTAAAAGAAACCCCAAAACACGCTCTTTGGAAAATACGTACCGCCAACTAGAATCTGGTAGTACCGCTCTCCGCTAGTACCGCTGAAGGAACGCGGTCATACCGTTTTCAGGGGAGAACAAAAACTCCCAAAAACACGCTCTCTGGAAAAAAAACATACCGCCATGTAAAACTCGGTACTACCGCACACCGTTTGCATCACTCATAGAATGCGGTCATACCGATTTCCATTGAACTTCTTCCAGAAGCTATTCAAAATGCAATGCATGACTCCTTTGTCTTGAGCCATGCTGATCTTTTATCATCTTTGCATTTTCTTTTCATGTCATCATTCAAACTCCGGGACTAAGCTTCTAAAACATCTTAGCACACACATTAGTCCCATAACATAATTGCAAATAATTGAATATAGAACAATATGAGTATATATGAACTACACAAGTTTTATATATTCAAAGGATATGTTTCAAAGTAGAGATCCCCAATATATGTGGATAAAAATAATATGGATCAATACTAATGAAACCACAAAACAGAGTGAACCCCCCTAAATGTGTGCATACACGAACGTGTAATAAAAACATATGCACATATTCAAGTTAAACTTTTAGTGGAGTTTAACCTATATTTTGGATTCGAGGAATGCAACAAGATGTAAGAATATGATGTCGAGTACATACCTCCATGATTTTTACCTTTTCATCCAAATAAGACTAAACAATATCATAATTAAAAAACGAGTTAGTCTCATATTTAGATTTGTCATTAATCACCAAAATACTCCATTAACTCATAATGGCGGGTCTAGATTCTTCAACATGGACTCGCACGGTCGGATACTTTGTCAATAGAGCCACCACAACGAGGCGACTGCTGGAAGAAGGAAAGGAGTTGTCCGAGAACATGAAGAGGTATATGGGCCAGAAGATGGAGAAGACTCGAATGCACGACATCCGGGTGATTGATGGCCTCAGGAGGAAGTACGAGATCGGTGAAGCAAAAATATGTCAACAGTCATGCTAGGGGAGAAATAAAACTTGCATGCACCTTGGGTGATGTGGCTACGTGCACCTGAAACAAGCCAAAGCTCCTGCACAAGCCATGCTCGTATGTGTACAAGGCGTGTGCTCAACTAAGGCAGATGTCTACGATGTATATCTCCGAGTACTACGGCATGCATCATCTTTTTGGTATATGGAGTGCAGAGTTTCACTTGTATGGCGTGGACATGAACTATAGGGATCTTTGGCCGAACAGGGTGCAATGGGGCCCAAACAAGGCCTTGAAGTCAAATAGGAACGGACGACGGCAGATGCGGCGCTTCCAGAACGACATGGATAACAGCCAGTGTGGGGGCTTGAGCCACACGATGAAGTACAGGATATGCAAGACTCTTGGGCACTTCATGAAGGATTGTCCCAACAGACCGAGCTCGTCTAGTCGTCATTTAATGTTGTAATTTCTTGTATTATCTGCTTGTATAGGGACCGTCATGTCATGTAAATAGGTAACCTTCTCATATTTGTGCATATCTTTATGTCATTCTTTCTTAACGCGTACGTATCTCGACATTATATCGGTTCCGAGCTGACTCGCCCTTGTTTTCTGTGTAACAACAAAACATTAGGTCGACCTAGAATATGTCGGACTCGTCATTGAACTTTTATGCGAAGATACTGCAAAAGCGCAAGTGGCTTGTGAAGAGGGCTAAACCTTACCCAGATTTTTGTATAAAGGATACGCCGGTACCACCAGAGTTTTCACACCCGCAATGTGTGTGAGAATAACCGGCGAAGATCATTCAGTCCTCACACCCGGCCACCGCCGCTCGGGCGTACTACACGTGCGAGAACATCCTCATAAGAGAATCTTACGCACACATCGATTTTTCACACCCTACGTTGACTTCCACAAATTTCTAACTTCATCCACGTGTAATGGCCGCCCGATATGCGTTGCAACTTCTTCTAATGGATCGACGGTCCGGAGATGTACGACAGGGCGTTCATCCAACATAAGTACATGTTGAACTACGCGATGAGAGCCGAAACCTTCCAGTGATGAAAACTTTACGTACCGGACCCTATTGAAAAGGCACCGAAGGAGCCCAAGATAGCAGGGTGGTGGTGGTGGAGGTCCCCTGAACTAGAAGCTGAGTACGGCAAGGGAAAGGCTCTTGCTACTGAGATCGATGGTCGTCATAGCTTTTCCCGACGCCCAGGCACACTCCATATCGAAGAGGTGAGTTATGTACAATTTGCATCCTGATTATGTATTTGGCCTTTCATTCTGCTAACATCATGCAATTGTCCAGCCCGTCTCACAGAATATGGATGACTTTGACACTTTCGGCCGCCGGCGTGGGCGATCTGAGACAAGGAAGGCTTCGCTATTGAGTCGGCGTGATCGTCGTAGCGTTTCGACCGGTAGTCAAGACTCCATCTCGAAGAGGTGAGTTGTGTTCAATTTCCATCCTAATTATGAATTTGGCCTTACATTATATTAACATCATTTAATCGTCCAGCCCGTGTCGCAGAACATGGGTGACTTCGACATTCACCACCAACGTGGGCAGTCATGAGACAAGGGGAAGGGGCTGATGCGATGCGAGGACTAATTTTGATCCTCCAAAAGGGCCGCGCGTGTATCTTGCTTGTACCAAAGCACACACCATATTTAATTCGCAAATTACAAAGTGTATTCCTAAATTTCGTCAAATTTATTTATCAAATTTTAGATTGCAACTCCACATGAAATGTCCACATTTAATTTGGAACCGGTCTACTTCGACAATACGCACATAACATACAAAATATGCATACAAATATAGCACAAAAAAGACGCATAACATATATGAAGTGCGATTACACACGGGATATAATATGGCTCACTCGTGTGAGCCACTCTCTGCTTGCTATGTCTGCATGTGCATGTGCGTCATGGTTTTGCGTTGAGCATGTCCCATGGGATATGTTTACCGGTCCAGAGAACGCGTATCAGTTCGGAGGGGGTACGAAGACCATTGAGTGGGCGGAGGTGCATTAGCAAGCTGACTCTGGCCCAACTGAGTCTGTCCAATGTCAATGTCATCCAGCTGTGTCATGCCAAACTGGTTACCACCTACAATCATGTCATTAATGAAGGAATCAAGAAATCCGCATACGATGGTCCGCCCTAGATACGCTTATCGCAAGTCCTTGGTGCGGAGCTTTGGCTTTGACTGGCGTCGCGATGTGCGGCGACCGTAGGAGCTCTCCCCTTGGTACGGTACTCCATACTGGTCAACGTACAACAAGGGTGGGTGCCCTAGGTGCCACGGTCCAAACCCTAGCACCGTGTACTACTCCCTGGCAGGAGCTGAGATGGTCGTATCCCCATCGGTTGACGGATGGCCGTCACCCCCTCCGCTTAATTGAAGGCTGCAAGATGGAATGATGTTAGGCTAAATAAACATTCAGGACATAAACTAAACATCTCGTACCTTCCGGATGTGCAGTGTGGATGACCGAGGGGGGTGCCGGTTTGAGTAAGAGGTGCGGACGGTAGAAGTGATGCATCCCGATGGATGTGCGGCTGGAGGACAACATGATGTTAGCAAAACCTAAGGCGTAATTAAAAAACAGGATATAAATTTGTACATAACTTACCTCCCTGCTGATCTGTCGCGCAGATGACCGACGGGGAGCGCTACGACACCCGCCGGTCTGACTAGGTCGTGTCAACCTAGCAGGTGAGCACGGTTGGGCCACTCTGTGCGCGGCGTGTAAGACGTCGTCTCTTGAATGATCGCAACTCATGTTCTTTATTACATTCTTCGACTCTGCGAAGATGTATTTTGTCGGGACCCAAAAATACAATTCTGGACTCTCTGTGTTTAATGCACTAGTCCAGGATCACGCTAGTGCACACAATATCAACAAAGATGGATATCAATCCACAAGCGAATAGTAACATATACGAATAGTTTGATTATTAAATAATGGTTTGACCTTATAATGAGTTTACATTTATGAAGCCAATAAAGAGAAATAAGCAAATGAAGCAGAAAGCGGCGGCATCCCATCGATTCACCACAGTAACCGTGGGATCAAGACCCCACGATCGGGCACCTTCGATAAACTCCTCCTCGAAAGTGGCGAAGACTCCTCTTCTGCTTGATTTATTTTATAGCAAGCGTGAGTACACACGTACTACAAGTTACACCACAGAAATGCAATTATACATGCAGGCTTATTACAAGGGAATGGCATTTTGTGGTTCTTTTGCAGAAATGCAACTTTGCGATTGAATACAAATAATAGATTGAAAGCAGGTAAAACAAATAGACAATAATAATTTTAACAGTTTGATTTCACAAAGACACACACAGCCTAAATAGATTATTCACATAGCCATATGATTTAGATCACACAGCTCCCTTCCCACACAGTTTATGAAGATCTACCCCTCGTGTGAAATCCCCGAGCATTGTCCATGACCTCGGACGCGGCTATTCGAATATATTATTTACACTCTGCAGAGTTTGTACACTTTACCCACAAGATACAACCGGTGTTGCAAGCACTAATCGTAACAAAGCATTTGAAACTTCATCTTAACATAGATGCTCCGATGTGCTTACGTCATACCAAACCATACACAGTGTATGATACAACACACACCGTTGGACAGGGAAGCGGCGAACCGTCCCACGATGCGACTACATGGTAGCACACACCTCCACCCTTTTCACATAGCCTAACCTACTGCCTGAGCAATCAATACCAAGAATTTGTATCTTATTATGCTAGGCCCGTCCCATAACAAGCATGTGGTCGTACGAAAAGGCTCAGTTCAATGGCGCACAAAGTTCAGTCCTTAAATGACCGAGGCAAGACTTCTATTGTTCTAACTAAGGCACACATTAATTTGACACCTGATTCACAATCCCATATCACATAGCCACCATATCACACAGCCCTCCACTTGCCTCACCCAAACCTTTTTCCCACCCAGTTGATTTAAGTGCAATACATGCCACAAAGACACATAGTACACACAGATTATTACAAAGTTACATAATCACTTGGTCAAGTTAATAATTGCACTTTACATGAATAGATGATTCGTGGCATGGCTAAGCAATCTAATCGCACTAACCAACCCACGTTGGTGCTACAATATTACCAACTAAATATCAACTAGGGTGACAAAGGATCAAGGCATAACAATTATACAAGGAAGGCATAACAGATTGGATTTAATAACTAATCCCAAAAGTATTTAAATAATTACTTGAAATAAAATGCAATACTTTGAATTAAAATAACATTTAGAAAACTGGGATTCAATCATGGTCAAAGCATGACTGGCGTGGAAGTCTACTCGCAAACGAAGCAAACAAACAAACTAAATAAATAACAGAGGCAAAACAACTCCAAAAAAATAAATAAAAATCTCCATTAAATAGATCTTGAATTTATAGGAATTTAGAAATTTGAATAGACTGATTTGGAGTTAGGATGCAAAAGTTATGGGGTTTGGAAGTTTGAATCTAAAGAAAACCCCTAAAATTGAAATTATACGAATTTCCCGAATTATTTCTTAAAAGAAAATCGGAATATTACGCAATGATGGGCGTCGTGAAGGAATTTCTGAAAAAGATAAATGAAGAAAAACGGCGTGTGGGACCCACGTCGCCGCTGACATGGCTCACGTGGACCAAGTCCACCGAGTCGATGGATCTGGTTGAATGGGTGGCGTGGCGCGCGCGACGCGTGCCGACGCAGCGGCACCTACGTGGTCGACACGCACACACCACAGAGGCAAAGTCTTTGCCGAGGTGGTCGGTGACTCGGCGCCACGTCGGCGAGGACGACAACGGGCGCGGTGGCGACCGACCCGAAAGTCGCTGGTGAACAATGCTCGTCGCCGGAAATGGGTGGTCTACAGGCAGACTAAGTCTATTGCGAAACGATGAGGTAGCTCGGGTGGTCGAGGATGAAGGTGGTGGCCGGCGGCGAGGTTGAAGCGGCGGAGAGGATCGGGTTTTGTCGGACGGGCGCTCTGGCGGGGTATTAGCGTCGGGGAAGGG
This sequence comes from Phyllostachys edulis, assembly GCA_036346405.1. Classification (NCBI taxonomy): domain Eukaryota; kingdom Viridiplantae; phylum Streptophyta; class Magnoliopsida; order Poales; family Poaceae; genus Phyllostachys; species Phyllostachys edulis. Next base: position 103,860,893 of record CM070546.1, read on the forward strand.
TCCGGGAGGTAGAGGAGGCGACGGCGGACTCGGCGGTGCACTCGGCAACAACCAAGTGGTGACGACAGCGGTGCAATTCGACGGCGATGAAACGCGACCAAAAACCTTAGATGAAAAATGCGGCGCAAAAGAACTCGGGAGGGCAATTGGTTTGGGGGTTTTGGAAAGGGTGCTACTGGCGATCCTCGGGGACCTATTTATAAGCGCGAGGTGGCCTCGAGGTGGCGTCTTGCCGTGGCGGAGATCAAAACCGCCCGAAAACGAAAACGCGAGAGAATAGGAGATTGAGGCGGATTTGAATTTCAAATCTGTTTGAAACGAGAGCGGGGAGGATAGGGCTTCTAGATGGCGTCGTCCGCGTGAAGAATCGGGGTCGTTTTCCCTTTTGTCGGACGAGCTCGCGACGAAGTCCATGGCGGGCATGAGCGGGACTCCGCGGAGAAGAACGCGGCGAAGACGAGCGACCTCTGCCCCTTTGTCGAACGCCAAGAGCAGGCGAGGCGCGTGCCTGATGAAGATCGAGGCGCCCCACCAAGATCGGACTGACCATGAATGAAAGGAGGTTAGGTCATTGGCTGGGCAGCAAAGACTGGGCGCGATGAATAGGAGCAATTTGAAGGGATTCGGCCCGAACACTATTAGGAGATTTTAAATAGCTTTTCTATTTTAGAAAATACCAGAAATTCCAAATGGCAATAGAAATTAGCAAATGAACTTGGAAAAATTCTAGAAAATTCTAGAAAATATATCCAAGCACATAGAATCCAAATAAAATAGTTTTGACTATTGTTCATGTTGACTTTAGTCATATTAAGTTGTTTTGTTACACAAAGGGCATATTTAAGCTTTTGAATTAAATTCAAATAAATCCAAATGGTGAATTTTCTCTCTACTAACTATTCAAAGGATTTTTAAAGCTCAGAAAATTGGGATGTTACATATTTCAAAGTGCTCAGAAGCCCTAGTACGGTGTGCTCTAGGCTGCGGATGGTGGTCTTCGATGTGCTTGCGATCCGTTGCAGCTGAAGTGACAGACAACACTTGTTCAATAACAAACCATGCAAATATCATCAATAAAATGAGCAAAGGTTGTAGGTAATTTACGGTGTCGTCACACTGCGAGGTGCTTTGTCGATCGAACCTCCTAGTGCGTCACCTGCTACAGACACTCTGGTGGAGGACGGGTGAGCCTGGTGCGTGATCGTGGTACGTATCACTCGATGTATTGACGGTATGTCCATACATCGTACGGTCGCTGCTCCTGCAGAATCTTGATGTGCGCCGTCTCCGTCCAAGCCATAATCCACTCATGCTGGACTGCTTGCCAGTCCTCAGCATGTCGGCCCGGCCTCGATTGCCTGCATTCGATAAGGATTGATGTTAGAACAACGGATGTAGTTATGATGTGTAAACATCACTCGGATAGAGTTGGACTCATAAGTGGACAGCTTGCTGCAGGATCCTGCCGTCGGGAGGGGGCACAAGCTGGTACAAATTGAACTGTCTCATTACGCGCTGCGGTACGTAAGGCTCCACCATATAGGTAAACACTAAGTGGCTGGTTGTCGCCCATAATCTGATGTCCTGCATGCATTGCACGGACAACCCGTGTGGCGCTACCGTGCTCACGAAATTTGGGCTCCATGGAGCCTATATGATGTCGTTGTTATGCAACGACTCGAACTCGTTTTGGAACAACGAGTAGAACCTCGCCGATCTGTCCTTGGCCCAGCGTAGCTAGGCGGCAGTCCACCGGTTGCCCATAGTGGGTCCGTCTATCGGGTCGTGCAACTCGGGGTATGGGTGCACTGCTTTCCCCAAGGAGGGTCGTCCAACAGGGAAGTGCTCCTAACTCCACAGCTGCAGGAGCACGTATCAAACTGCAATGACCAATTTCACACCGGTCTCGTGCTGCAAAGCATCACACAACCACTTGTATGTGGCGTAAAGGACCGTTGATCCCCAACTGTACTGAGGTATCGCCCCAGCCTCCGCAATAGCCAAAGACTCAGCGATGCGGACAAAGCTAGGGTACACCCAATCGCCCTATGTGGTAGAAAACAGGGCCGAATCCAAGAGATGAAGAAGGTAAGCGATGAGGTGCATCCTAACAACCTCATTAGGTGCTTCCGGCAGGCATTGGCAGAAATTTCTTAGCCATGTCCGAGGGACACCACGGGTGCTGTCTAGGACAAGTATGCCGAACTGATGCCCCAACCGGGCCTTCAAGTCTGTCGATGGATGGTCTGGAACAAGTGGCTCACCCCTGATTGGTCAAGAATGAGATGTCCTGGACAGTGACTGTCATCACTCCCCACCGAAAGTGGAAGGTGTGCGTCTCGGGTCTCCACCTATGGACAAGTGCCGACATCAGACTACCGTCTAGGCCGAAGTAGCGTCCGACTGAGAGCAGCCTCGCAAAGGGCAACAAACTCGTGTCCCGAATGATTAGGACGTAGCGAGCGTCGTGCTCCTAGTAATGCCTCTCAGACTGAAGCACAAGGGGTGGAGGGCCATCCGCGTCCCCGGTGATCTACAACTTACACTGGTGAAGCTCGTCGTAGAAGGTTTTCACTTGAAATTTAAAATTGCGACCAAGTAATTAATACTTAATTAATTACAACAAAATAATTACGACTAAATTAGTTGTCACTAAATTAATACGAGTATTTCAATACCGCTAAGTTAATTAGGACTAATTAATTGCCACAAATGAATTACAAATAAATAATTATGACTTAATAATGATAGCTAGATTATTTAGGACCAAATTAATTATGATGAATTAAATAACACTAAATAATTACCACTGATCAATTACAAAAAAAACAATATGACTTAACAAGGCCATTAAATTAATTAGGACCTAATAAGGGCACTAAATTAATTACGACTAATTCATGACGGCTAATTATTTAAGACTTAATCAACTATGACTAATTAATTCCAACTAATTATTTACGAGTAATTAATTAATTAACACTAACTAATCACGACTAATTAATTCAGTAACTAATTAACATGTCATGAATATTTATGTAAGATTAATTTAACTATGACTAATTAATTACGACCTAATTAATTGCAACTAATTAACTCACACATTTTTTTACGAAAAAATGAAAATGACTAAATTCATTACGCCGAAATAAGTACAACTAATTAACTACGAGTAAATAACTACATCTAATTAACTAAATAATAGTTAATAAAGAAAATACGTATGACAAAAGAATTACCTGCTATTATGTCCGCTAATCATGGCTCTAAATAATCCTTAATCGTATGCGAAAACGAAATCGATAGAATGAGCGAGAATGAGAGAGCGAGTGAGAGTGAGCGAGTATGGGAGTTTGCGAACGAGCGAGGAGCTAAGTTTGCGAACCGTCTCGCCGTCGCCTCGGAATTTATAGCCACCTAATACAAATCGCAGCCGACCGCAAAGCGACGGTAGATATCGGATTCCATCCCGCGCGTGAGGCTTGCATGCATGCATGCAGAGAGAGATGGATGGCGACAAGGAATAAATTACGACAGTGATGGATGGCGATGGGGAATAAAGCGCAGGCGCCCAAGGCGTCCGGGGCAGGGAGGAGCGGGCGTCGCCCATGTGGCGCATCTAGGCGAGGAGGGGCCGGTAGAGCCGGCCGGCCGGGTGACACGTGGCTTGTTCGGACTATGGGCGTGCAGATGGGCTTGTCTAGGTGAGGGGCATGCGGAGGCAGATTGTTCAGGCGACATGAGTGTGGACAGTGCGCGTCCGGGCGTGAGGCGTGTGGCAGCGGTGCGACCGGGCTAGGGGCGCGCAGAGGTGGGGTTGTCTAGGCACGGGGAGTGTGGAGCTGGCATGTGTCGGCACGAGAGAAGTCGAGATTAATGCCGGGCACGGGAAGCACGGAATTGCACACATGTCGACTGGAGGCATGTCCGTGCTGCCATTTTTGGCAATACAGCACGAGAGGCACTAATTCTGTCAAAAATGGGCGCAACATGCCATTTAGGCCAAAAACTCGGCTACACTAGCTAGCAATTCAAAAATCTACCACATAAATTAGGAAGCCATGGAAGCAAGAGATCATAGATCGTTACACTAGACGCGCAGTGTAGCAGAAAAAGAGTTGGAGCACGTCGATGTAGTAGTCGTAGTGATCGTCCAACGTCCTTGGCACCGGTCGTCTCCTCCAGCAACCTATCACGTTCCTTGCGTAGGTCGTGGATCGTCTTCGATCAGCGCAGTAGCAACCGCAACAGCGCCTTTACGGTATCCACATGTTCAGGAGTGGAACGTCATACGCTGGTGTGCTAGCACTAACGTGCACAGTAGGGCCTTTGGAAAGATGGCAGCTAGGGTTTTGGTGGAGCAACTCATACGTACCAACAGCCCCGTGCACCCCCTTATAAAGAGTCCATAACATATCCTATCTGTTAAGTGTGTGACCTTATTGGTTCATGCGTAATCGGTTGTGACTTGGGAACTCCTTTCCGACCATGAGTCGTTAGCGGTTCCTAGCAGCACATAACGATTCCCTAATACACATAAATATTATATCGGACGAACCTTATGCAATATGATATGCGATCAGGTCCTTATCACTTACGACCAGCTCGTATCTCCATACGACCATTTTATATTTAGTTACGACCAGTTCGTAACTCCTTACGACCAGTTAGTGATCATGTCCGACCAGTTGATGATCAGTCCGTATCTCCATATGACCAGTTCGTATATTATCGGACTGAACGACCTACTTGCATATTGTCCACTTGCCTCATGATATTTGGTTGAACTCTAAGTGAGATATTTTGTCATCTGTGGACTGTTCAATACTTTCTCGATCAAGTGACAAATAACTTTATGTGGTCGACTCTTCGACCACTAGTGGCACGACTATGCACTTTCTTTATCCGACCACATCGAGGGATCCAAAGATATCTCTCATGTTATATTAGGAGGGGCAAATACCATATCTGACCTATCACATCCCTCCGTATGTTTCATAGCATACCCGAAAGCTACCTTTATAACTACCCAGTTATGAAGTAGCGTTTGGCAACCCCTAAGTGGACTATTACACATGTAGAAAATCATGCTGATCTTAGGTCTAAGGATTATACATTATCAATGCTTGAAACTAACTGATGACACATAAAATCATAACAATCTCAATAGTGTCCCAAGGTGGGTCAATGCAACACCATGTTCTTTAACATGTGTTCACATTATTGATTCGATATCCCCATATCCATAACAGGTAAAACATAGTCATCAATCAATACGTGTACTGGTCAATAAATCACTAGTGTTTCGACCAGTGACACTCGACCAAGGATACATTTAGAATTACATTATATAAGTTAAAGAGTTTCACCAACAAATCACATACTTGTTATTCTTTATAAATGATAATTCATTCAAGGAACCACATAAGTACAGACGTAATACCATCATCCCTATGAATGCCTCTAAGATATATCACCAACATAACATTGGTCTTAATTGGGCTATACCAATTAAGACATGGGAGTGACCATGGTTAAAAACTTAAAACCGGACTATACTAGTCTGGCTCGAAAAAACTACATTGAGTTGAACCTACTCCAAATTTGTCCATCCCCTTTTTAAGTAAAGAATATATTATAACGTTACCAGAACACAAGCACTTTTGATAATGCCTTGTCGTATGAATTACTACTTTACTCTTACATCTCCTCCTAAGCCCCAACACAACCATCGATCTAGACAAGATAAGAAGGGGAAAAAAAAAAGAGGATAGCACGATGCCGCAATTGGCAAGGCTCCGTTTGGTATTCTTACTTTCCAACTGGACCTTCGTAAAATCGATAAAAAAAAACTCGCCGGAAGTAATCCGCGCGATGACAAGTCTCCAACCAGGGACGAAGTCAGGCACAAATATACGTGGTGCTCGTAGGTTGAACCGGCGGCTGGGAGTTGAAACTCTAAATTGATTGGTTTATTTGTGATTTTTGTAGATTTTTAACGGTACAAAATTTATTAGACTCGTAATAATATTTTGTGATCATCGTATGTTATTCTAGTGTGGTGAATCTCTGAAGAATTTTGCGAGGACGATTAAGGTATTAATGATTCGTAAGTAGAAAGGTAAGTGATATTGCGATGCGCTTGGGAATTCATACACGGTGGAGAACTTTGGAGAAATGACATCTTGCCATTACTTGCTCATGTACATGCACTGTATATTATATAAGGAAACAAATGTGAATTTTTCATTGTTATCAAAACTACGACAAATCACACTGATATTACAAAACATTCAGCAAAACGTCGTAACACTTAGTTTATATCAAAACTATGACAAATCACACTGATATAACATAATATTTAGCAAAACATCATAACACTTAGTTTTTTTCAAATCAAAATGATAATTCAAAACATTGGTAATAACATATTACAACTGTTTGTGCTTTCCCGTGGCCGAGGTCTTAACATCCCCCATGTGGACTGCCTCGAGTCGGTCGACCGGATGAGGTCCCCGCGGCGATGTCCAGAGTGCTGATGTCTCCTTCGTCCTGAGGATTTCTCGTGAGGCATTTCTTGAAGGTGTGCTCAGACACCCTGCAAATGGAGCACTTCTTCATACGATGTCTGACTTCTACTTCGTCCATGTCGTTCATGATGCGCCGTACCTGTCGCTGGCCAACCTTTCTCTTAAGCCTATCAATGTCCGCGGTCTAGATTAATTGCTCTCAAGTCGGATGTCCAGTGAAATGGCCAACCACAGCGAAACCATACATCTCTCCACTCCATGTTTACATCACCGCCTCCTTAGTGAAATAGTCAAAGAGGTACTGATCGGGATTTTGCGCCACCGTTGAACATGCGGCCATGACATGAGAGCAAGGACTATGCAGAAGAATGGGCTTGTTACAAGTGCATATGCAACTACTGCGACGTAGCATGCACTCGTGGGTGACCCTCTTGCAGTTCGTCCCGCGGCATCCTTTATCCCTTCACATTATCTCAAAGCGAAGCTCCCTTGTGCCCATCTTGAATGTCCGGTGCATCTCACCCTTCTTGCTCTTCTCCTCCATGTATTTGGTGACCATAGTGGAGTAGAGTACTCTGTCATTTGTCACGGCGAGCGACACGTTGTTGCTTCTGTCAACAAAGTAGTACGTCGTACCGTAGAGAATTGTCTCCACAATACCAACCAAAGGGAGGCACCTTACGCCTTACATAACCCAGTTGTACACCTCGGCTATATTGATTGTTATGGCACCATATCGAGCATCACCCTTGTCATGTAGCAGCGACCACTTCTCCTTAGGCTCATGCTCAATCCAGTCCGAGAAGCATTTCACCTGCGCCCTCGTCCTCCTCGTCAAATTGGGAGCATCTGTGGGTAGCTATGGCAATATTTCGGGGGCCTAGTCAGCGCTTGGGGCGGCCCTTTTCGCTGTCTCCCTTCTGTGCACATTGGTCCGCTCATCCAGAATCTACCAGAGTGCTTCGAACTTTCACTGCTAGTTCTGGTTGCACAGTCGCTCGAACAGGTTCATCAAGTCCTTGTTGCGGAACTACTTGTAGAAGTTTGCACCCAAGTGTCTTATGTACCACTTGCTCTGCAGATCCAGCCACAGAACTGGTACGTTCTCTCCTTGTTGTAGCTGAGTTATTGCACTCAGCAGGCCCGCATGCCGATCATGTATGAGGCATACGTTTGGATGGCCTTGTACAATAGAAATCCTCAAATTCTTTAGGAACCACAACTAGCTGTCCGTATTCTCGCTTTCAACGAAAACGAATGCCATAGGAAGAACTTGATTGTTCTCGCCCGTCGCTATTGCAGTCAATATCTGGCCCTTGTACCTTCCAGTACACATCACGGTCCACTTGAAATGTGTGGAACAACCACCGCATCACATCACCACATGTACGCTACTCTGGTCTTGCTAGGGGCACGGTCGCCGATTGGAAATAACACAAATTAATCCCCTCAGGACCCTCCATAATAGTCCCTTAACCGTAGTAAATTTTGAAATTAACGACATTGGACATATTTGATGCACTGCACCATAAAGAACATTTCCATGATTAACAATATATCTAAAACTAGACTACCCACCAAAAAGTATTATGTAAAACATACTACACTACGAAATCGTACATCTAAAACTATGTTATCCATTCAGGTTAAAAAATTACCCGACAAGTGGGCAACCGGACGGGCAGCGCTTCTCTAGCTTCTCTCCTCTCCTCTTGTCGGGACCCCGAGTAAGCAACCTCGGGACCCTCTGTGCATACTGAACTAGTCCCATGATCAGTAGCTAGTCCGCACAGTTTCAACATCGATGTAATCAAAACCATACAACAAAATATAGAAGAAGCAAACAAATTAATATTAATAGAAGCAAAAGACCTTATGGTCAAGGTTTTTACAGAGTTGCCATGCAGGGCTACAACAAAATAGAGCTCGCAGCAGAACAACAAAACGCTCATGGAAGCCATTCGACATGCCCACAGGCAATCGAGTGGAGGACGTCTCCTAACACGCATGGTCTTCGATGAACTCCTCTTCAAAGAGCTCGGAGCTCCCTGGGTCCCCTTCAGCGGCTGATCAACCAGAGGGCATAAAGCCGTGAGTACTTTGAATGTACTCAGCAAGTTGTAGGGAAAAGTATGCTAATAGTATTCATGCCAAGCTTGACAAGGATAGCTTTATGGTTACTTTGTAGAAAGCAGAATTTAACTGGAAATATAGTAAGTAGATTGCAAAGCACGAGTTGAAAGATTAATACATAAGTATCAAGTTTCTTTGAAACAACACGTGAACACCCTGTTCACTTCTCTGATCACTCGTGAACACCCTATTCACTTTCCGGACCACTCGGAACCAACCACAACCACAATTTTTGAGAAAATCTAGCCCTTGCGTGAAATCACCAGGCATTGTCCATTACCGGGGACACGGCTATTCGAATAGTTTTACATTCTACAAAGGTTGTACAGCTTGACCCACAAGACATGACTTCTCTAGTTGGTTGGGCACCCGTCGATGCCCCTACTCACTTCCTTAGGTAAGCAGTCTAGAGCACGTGACAAGGCCTTTACAAAGCTCTGTTTTGACTTAGTTCTACTCACTAAGGATTCGCCTTCCTGGCCCCCTCTTGCGCCATTCTCAACCCAAACAGAACTGACTCAAAGCATTGCTAATTAGTTGATCAGGTCCACCCCATAATGAACTTGTGGTTGCACAGTATGGCCAAGATCAATGGCTTGCAAGGTTAAGTCCTTAGTGAGTACTCAGGCGAGACAACCACATTCCAATGTGCTTTCTGCACTCCCTTTACTGCACGACCACTCGCCCAAGTATAAAACATTTTGGGTTCAACCCGGCCAAATGACCACCCTAGTCATGGCACAACAAATTTTAGCAACAGTGGTCGCGCCACAATTCCATATAACATTAAGTCAAATTCATCATTATTGAATCATGTGATCGAGAGACAACGTATAACTAAAGCATGTCTAAGCAATATACGCACCCATGTTGGTATCTCAAAGATGTCCAACTAAGACTACCCAACCTATGGTGTCCAAGGGTACATGTCAACATGTCAAACACAAGTATTCAAGGAGTCATACAGTCGAGTAGGTATTTAGCTATTTTTCAAACCATTTTTATACAACTAGCAATACATGTTGGTATAAAACAGTATAACTTTTGCAAACTAGGTACGATATGATCAAACGTCTACGACTTGCCTTCGTTGAAGAGCTGAGATTCTTCGGTAGAGGTTGTTGGGTCTAGGAACTCTTCAGAGAAGCCGAAATCTACACATGTGAAAAGAGCCAAATAAATACAACAAATCCAAACAAAAACCAAAGACTACCAAACTAGAACCAAAAGAAAGGTGAGGGGGAGGTCCTGAGGAGGTCCAACAGGTCGGGAGGAGGTCCAAAGAAGGATACGACTATGCAACGTGGTCGTATGAGAAAGGAAAAGAACAAGGCACGGAGAAACTCACTAGGACAGAGAGAGAAAGAGATCAGAGAAGACTAGAGGAGGACGGCAAACGGTGCGGCGCTCCGACAATTCTTCGGCGGCGAGGAGGCGGAGGCGGCGGCGCAAGCGCTCTGGCGAACCCTAGCGATGAGGAAGCGATGGCGCAGGCGCTCCGGCGAACCCTGGCGACGAGGAAGCGATGGCGTAGGCTCCAGCAGACGGTGGTGAAACTTGGCAAGAGCAAGAGAGTGGGTGAGGAAAAAGGAGATGAAAGAGGGCTGCTCAGGCTTTTATAGCCAGGGGAGGCGGGGAGAGTCGCTGAAAGACTCAGAAACACACGCGTTCAAGGGTAGATGAAGGAGGAGATAGGGGCAGGAGAGGAGACAAGAGGGGGAACAGGTACTGCAGAAGCGACAACATTTAATGCGACACAACATCATTTAATGCGAAGACCTTTGTGTCAACAGTGACGCGACGGAAGGAAGAAGAAGGTGAGTAGGGCTGACAGGTGGGGCCGATCAAAACTCGGGAGGGTGGTCCAACCAAAAGGGGTGGTCGCGACCAAAGGGGAGGTCGTGACCATCGAGGAGGTCGTGACCTGTCTCTAGGGCCACCCAGGAGGTCTCTCAGGACTACCCAGTAGGTCTCCCAGAACCACCTAGGAGGTTTGGACTGGGGGGTAGACGAGGTCCAAACGAGAGGGAGGGAACGAGACAAAGGAGAGGTCCAAACGCGAGGGAGGTCTGGACTGGGGGGGAGAGGAGGTCCAAACGAGGGGAGGGAACGTGACAGAGGGGGAGGTCCAAACGCGAGGGAGGTCTGGACTGAGGGGGGGGGGGAAGAGGAGGTCCAAACAAGAGGAAGGGAACGGGACAGAGGGGGAGGTCCAAACGCGAGGGAGGTTTGGACTGAGGGGGGAAAGAGGAGGTCCAAACGAGAGGGTGGAATGAGCCGAGAAAGGGGATTCTCAAACACTAGAGAACTCCGACACTCAAAACAAACCAAACTCGAATTAATTGAAGCTTGATTTAGTCATTTTAAACACTTCCGATTCCAAAATCTCAAGTTAAGCTTTTGAACTTCAACAAAACCAAATGGTTATTTTTAATTTGAAAACTCAAAAAGCTCAGGAAAACTAGGACATTACACCTCTACTCCTCTCTCTTCCCTCCATCTCTTTTTTATGAATAAAAGTGAGTCTTGTGCTGAATTTTAGGGTTTGAAGGGGTTTTTATAGGGTCACGCTTCCCTGTCGCCATTTGAACTAGCGACTACCACCTGTCGCCATTTCAACTAGCGAAGGGAGATGTCGCCAGTTGAACTGGCGACAGGACCCTAAACCCTAGACCGGTTGGTGTGTTTGTGATTTTCATAGATTATGACCGGTACAAATATGTTAGACTTGCAATAACATTTTGTGATCGTCGTATGTTATTGTACTACTGTGAATTTATGATGATTTTGTGAGGATGATTGAGGTATTAATGATTCATAAGTAGGAAGGTAAGTTATATTGCGTTGCGCCAGAGAATTCACACACGGTGCACAATTTTGAACAAATGACGCAATGATAACAATACGACAGTTGATCTGACAAGAAGGGTTACGTGGCACACAGGCTAATGAATCGAAGACGGTACACGCAAGCCTTTAGAGAATTAAAAATACATGAGACATATGGACGAAGAGGGTCGGGCTACTGCGTGGACCGGGGCCATTAGCCCTTCCTTATGAGCTCGGCGTTGTACTCCTCGTTGGCTGCCTTGGCCTTAGTCGCCATTTTTCTCTTTTTCTCGCGCTCCCTCTCGCGAGCTTCACGCTCCCCGCGCCTGCACATCTCGAGATGGGCCTGCGTCTCCCACCGAATATGCTGGTTGTGCTCTTCGGTGCAGCGCTCCTCCTCCCTCCTCTCGCGGTCCCTGTTGGCATCCCACTCCTCACAATTGAGAGTCCACTGGTCGTGTTGGTGGATCTCTAGGTTGATCCACTTGTGGTAGCCACATAGCGGATCCAGGGACTACGGGTAGACGGGAGAAGTCGTTAGTGTGGACTTTGAAAGAGAAATGGTAGGGGAACATACTACTACATGTCCTTACCGGCTGCCGATAGTGGCTCGTGTCCCAACAGCGGTCAGGATAGTCGTAGGAGTAGTTCGCGCAAGCCCGGTAGCGCATTCCCAGGCTGAGCTAGTGCTTGGACTTGAAGAACTTGCATCTGTCCCTGCACCAACAGAGGGGCGGTGTCTCCCCCTCGAGCGGGTGTTGCGACGAATGCTCGGTTAGGATATTTTGGTAGGGGTTGCTGCTACAGGGGGCGGCGTCATTGTCGGACCCGGGAACGAAAGATCCCGAACCCTCTGTTTTCATACACCAGTCCAGGATTTCCGGTGTACACAATTACAAAAATGATAACATAAGCATATCTCGCATTGCATTAATAGTAAATTAGAGTTTAATACAACTGGGCTTGAAGCCAAATAAAAGATTAAATAACACAGCGGAAGTAAAAACAATAGTAGTAGGCCAGAACGATCCGCCACAGGTAATCGTCTGGGGGCGTAGCCTAGGCGTCGGTGTCTTCACCATCCTGATAGTAGTCTTCACCTGAATAAAGATATTCAGCAAGAATGAGCACTACTACCGTGCTCGCAAGTTACACCCGTCAAGTAATAGATTGAATGCATGCATAAAGTAAACAAGGGGTATTGGCAGGGTTTATTTGCATAAAGCAGCATTTTCAAGTTTAAATAATCATATTAATTTCCAAGGCCATTTTTATACTATATCTAAAATCAGATTTCAAATGACAATTTTATAGTGTGGATAACCTCCATATTTGAATGGTGAAGGATACCCTCCTATCACAATGGCTAACCGCCCAATTTTCCCACAGGACTAACCATCCTGAAAACATCTGATGAAAATACTTTTAAAACCAAAAACAAGTCTAACTCAGAGTGGCTTTGCTAGCATGTCCATGACCACGGACGCGGCTATTCGAATAGTTTTACACTCTGCAGAGGTTGTACACTTTACCCACATGACATGATTCCTCTAGTTTGTTCGGCATCCGTCAATGCCACCTCTCACTGCCTAAGGTAAGAGGTCTAAAGTTCATGACAAGGCCTTTACAATGCATCATTCCACCGCAGTCTAGCCTCGCTAAGGTTTCACCCCCTTTGGACTAACCATCCATGAGTTTAGGGCCCTCTTGCGCCGGTGGGAATAAAATAGTCATGAAAGACAAAGCCATGAAAGACCACCCACGTCTGATTGTGATAAAGCTGCGATGGGACTCCACAAATTAATCAGCCAGATCCCACGCCCCATCCTGGAGACATGTGGTTGTATGGTGAGGCATAGCCCATTATAGGCATAGCAAAGGAACGCTCAAAGGCCGGTCCTTAATTGACTTGGGCGTCTTTCAAATCAAACCACGGCTTTAATCCTAAACCCGGATTAAACCCACCATTCATCATCCGATTCGCCCAAGTCCAAACCATTTTTGATTTATTTTAGTGAAAACCACCTTTACAAATTCCCTATGGTAAAATAATACCATAGGTTCAAGTTTAAACCAATTTGAAATGATTTGGCTAAATCCTCCCAAAAATCATAAACATGGTCTAAGCATTTGCTAAGCATGTGAATAATTTTCCATAATACTTTATCTATTGGTGACAAGGAAATGACATTCCAATAATCAAATTGGCCATACAATAGAAATTGGAATATCTAAGTATTTAAACAGGGACTTGAAATAATTTAATAAAAGTAAGCATGTAATTAATAATTTAAAAACTGAATTAAATAGCTTTAAAATACTGGGAGCAATATGGTCAAGGGTATAACTTGCCTTCGTTGAAGTCTTGACTCTCTAAATCCTTCGAAGGATCTAACTCTCCGGAATCGTCGAAGTCTATACGCGAAAGTACGACAAATTCAAATGAAATTCAAATAAATTCAAAAATACAATTTAAAGTAACTCCAAATGAAATAATTTTATTTTATTTAGCTAGATAATAATTTTCTAAGATTTTAGCAATTTGAATCACCCAATTTGGAGTTGGGATTCAAAAGATATGGATTTTACAAGTTTTAACCTAAATCTGGAATTTAAATGGATTTCCCGAATTAATTTTCTAAAGGAAACTCTAATTATTGCGCAAGGCTGACATCAGCCCTAGGATTTTCGGATTTTAAAATAAAACCAACAGGTGGGCCCCATGTGCCATAGACTCGGTGCATAAGGACTCGGTCTATGGGGTTTTGGCGTGGGGAGGTGTGATGTGGTGTGGTTTGGTGCCACGTCGGATCCACGTAGGATCCGACGGTGAGGTGGCGCCATGCGTGGCGAGGTGGCATCCACGGTCGTGCGCCACATCGGCAAGCGGCGGCGGCGCGGCGTCGAGCTTCGCCGGCGCTACGTCTTGTGGCGAAGCTCCACCGAGGGCTCAAAGCGGCGACGGGAGATGGGAAACGTGTTGCTCACCACGTGGCGCCGGGCACGACAGAACGGCGGCGGCGAAGGGCAACAGCGGTGAGGATCGGCGGTGGGGCACCGCAGCGCTCGGTGGATCTCCGGCGAGGCGAGGCGCCCGAGAATGAGGCGAGGCGGCGGTGTCGATGGTACGGCGGCGGCGGAGGAACAACGTCGGCGCCGAATCGGAGAAAAAGGCTCGTGGCGGCAAGACAAGGAAATTCAAATTCCGTCGATTGAGAGGAGAGAGGGAGTGTGAATGAGGGAAAGAATGAGCGAGATGAGGGCTCCTCGTGCTCCTTTTATAGCACGCAGGCACGGCGGGAGGAGATCGTCGTGGGCGTCGTGGTGGTCGGCGGTGGTTGTGGCGTGGGTGAACCGGCGCGGCGAGGAGAAACGTGGGGAGTGGAGGCGGTTGAGGGCGGGATCGAGTGCACATCTTGCTGGTCTCATGGCGACCGAAGCGGCGGTTGGCGGAGCTCCACGGACCGATAATGGCGCGGGTATGTCGTGGGAAGAAACGGAGGAGGAAGAAAAGACCGGGGCGGTCGGATTTGCATCGGGCGCCGGAAAAGGTCGTGCAGCGTGTGTGCGTGTGGGCCGTCCGATGTAAATCGGACGGTCGGAGAGTGTGGTCGGTGGTGACGCCATGGGCGAATCGTGGGGAGATGGGCGAAATGGCGGTATGGTGGTTAGGGAAAACGGGCCGGAAAGGATTCGGCCCGAGGACTATTTGGAAATTAGTTTGATTTATCAATTTAAACAATTCAATTAATTCTTTTAAGCTTTAGAAAATAGCAAATAAAATCCAAAAATTCTAGAAAAATTCATAGAAATTCCTAGAGTTATTTTGGACTTAATAAAATTATTTCCAACTTAAATTTGGCTTTTAATTTTGCAAATAAATTATTTTGGTTTTAAAATATTTAGGAAAAAGCTTTTAAAATTCGAGAAAATTCTATAAATTAATTTAATTTTTGTTTTTCAACTTAAACTCAAATAAAACTTCACAAATTTTAATAATTTTTATTATATATATATATATATATTACTTTTAAAACTTGAAATTCAAATAAACCAATCAAACTCTTTCAAATTTCAGAAAGTCCAACAAAATAATAAATTTAAATTGGTAACAGAACTTTGGGCTGTTACAATCATTGCGGGGAGGTGGCCTCCTGGCACATTCCCTTTGTTCTTCCTAGGCCGCATACCCCCTTTGCAGTTCGCGAGATTGTGTTAAAGTCTGGATGCAGGAGAACTCCGCGTGGAAGGGATAGTACTTATATGCTGAGCCGGTGCTGTGTACGCGGCTAAATTGTAATTCGGTTGAAGGAAAATCACGTCCGTGAGGCAGCGGCCCTGACTCGTTGGGTCACGTCGCTGCGCAAAGCTGACTCATCGGGTCACGTCGCTGCACAAAGCTGACTCGTTGGGTCACATCGCTGGGCAAAGCTACCTGGTGTTGTTACTCAGGAAAGTAAGGGGGGTGAAGGCGTAGAAAGAGGGTGGTGTGGGGTATCTCGATGGAGAATCCCTCACGTGGTCGCGGTTTGTATGCAAAAGGAGTTATCAAAACACGAGACTAACATAATAATAGTTGTACATAAAGTAATATTTACATGACATGACTGATATTTGGAGAAACAAATATCTACTAGCGGCCCCTCTTGGGGCGCACCGCATGTCGCCCCTGGCCTCGCCCGGCGATGGTCCGAGTATGTCAGAGGATCAGGCTGCCTTGCTACTCGACCAGCGCGAGTAGCCTGAGGTGGTGCCACGAGGGGGGGGGTCCTGTGTTGGTTGGGTTGGTCCCGGCATACCGTGCAGCTGAGAAGCCCCCACAGAGAACTGGGTGCCAGGCTGGTCCAAGAAGAAGTCCCCGAAGCGTGCCTCCTCGTGCGACAAGTAATCGTCCTCCCAAGGTAGTGGTTGATCTGTAAAGCATGACGTTTACATGTAATCATGGTGAAACCCATGAGAAAGGATGTTATGCAAGCAAGCAAGGTGGTCATACCTGATAGCACGAAGGCGTGCCCCGACGACTTCACGTACTCCTACCCCACGTGCCAGTGGAGCTCAGGACCTGTAAGAGAAGATTGTCGTTAGTAACTAGTGGGGTTCGAAATAAAGAAACATTATGTTATGCATGTAATCATGGCGAAAACCACGAAAAAGAATGTTACACAAGCAAGCAAGGTGGTCATACCTGGTGACACCAAAGCGTGCCCCAACGACTCAGCGTACTCCTGCCCCGCGTGCTGGTGGAGCATAGGACCTGCAAGAGAAGATTTCCATTAGTAACTAGTGCGGTTCGAAATAAGAAGCAGAAGTGAATGTCTCATGCTCATCTCCAAAATGTCCCACGGTGCTCCCACCACGGTGCCACGACGACACACCCGCCATGTCCGGGGTAGGAGCCCGTGGCCGTGAACAACCTTGCTGAACACTCGTCCTCGCACTGGTTGGTCCACCGGGTCCCTCGGCGTGTGACAAGTGGTGATTTGGATGCCTCGTCTTGCCTTCTCCACGATTCACTGTAGGACCCCTTTGGTGTCCCCCAGCATCATCTGCTGCGTGGAGGCTGCCAACTCGAGAATCTCCCGGTGCAGATCCATCTGCACAAGTAATTAACATGTTGAAAACCTAAATCTTACAAATTAAATATGAATTAAGGACCGTTCAATACGTATGGAGCAGTAGAATGCGGAGTCTGGCTGGGTGGGGTACGTGTCGGACGTTGCAGCCTCGTGTCCTGGTGGGTTGAGCACGACTCGGATGCAGCAAAGCCTCATCCGACTGGCGTACCACTCCATGTACTCCTCGTACATCACGGGGTTGTAGGGAGCATCCTCTTGGACGAGGTTGTCGTAGGCACTGATCCAAGCCCCAACCCAAGAGGACATCTTGTCCAACCAGGAGACCGTGCCACATACTCCCTTTCTAATGTACCTGTGGACGGCAAGACAATTATTTGGTTGGCACGTAACGCACATTATACGAAAGAAGTAAAGCGTGAACTTACACATGGATGTGCACCGGCACACGCGTCCCCCCCGGGGCTGGGATCTCTTGTCGCAGACCAAACTAGCGCATGACCCGCTGCACTTGGTACTCCTTCACGAAGACTTCGTGCACCAAGGCCCTCCATGTGTACCAGCACACGTAGTCTCGCGTGCACAAGCTCGGCGACTTCGCGCGTGCGTGCACCCTCTCCTGAGTGTACGGTGTCCAGATGATGCGGTCATCCGTCAGCTGATCGAACATCACAACATACTCCGGGTAGGACCCCTACGAAGTGATCGGCCTGTAGGTGACCTGTGGAATATAACAACAGAAACTTATCACCGAAATTGTGATTACATTACGAAAAATAATAAATGATCATGAAACTAACCCGTCGGCGGTACCACACCGTGCCCATGGTAGGCTGGTCCATGACGTTGTCCGTAGCGTATAAGCTGATCGCGTACGCTCCCAAGTCCAGCTGTGGTCGTCTGATTTGGAAGCGCTCGAAGGACCACAGCTGCAGAAGTAGCGGACATCCGGAGATGATGGAGCTGTCCTGGGCCCGGTAGCACGCGTCGCACAGTGCGTGGTACGTCGCGTACAACACGGCCGGACCCCAGGCGTAGGGCTGGATCTCATCCACCGGCCAGTCCGCTAGTTCACGTGCGTACTAGACGTAGTGCTTGTCGATGCTGTCGCCATGGGACCCCAGGAACATAACCACCCAAACAGCCACAACAGGTAGGTCTCGAAGTATCTCCTAACAATGACGTCGCCTGCGTTCTCCGCCATACGCTCGGGCTACAAGAAGACATGTACACACCAGCAAGGTTCACATAAGAATTGATGCGAGAGGACAATAATTACAAAGACTTACGTAGAACTAGCAGATCCACCTCAATGTCGGCTCGTGCGAGCTGCTGAACTCTGTGTACCCGCTGCCCGGCGGCAGCACATCGTGGAACCTTTCTAGGAGGTCCATGCGCCATGTGGCCAGGGGTGTCGTACGCTGTCATAGGGAAGCCAGTGCTAGGCAACCTGGTCAGGAAGGTGACGTCCTGAAGGGTCGGCGCCATCTCCCCGCACGGAAGGTGGAACGTGTGCGTCTTTGGCCTCCAACGGTCAACTAGCGCTGTCAGTAGGACCCGGTCGTATGGAAAACGCCTAGACGTATGACCAGGACTGCGGTTTGGTCGTCCTCCCACGCTGCCTCCATCATCCTCGCTAGTGGAAGGAGGCCTACCGCTCTCATCTGCGTCGATGCGATTAAGGACAAACGTGACTACATGCAAAGTAGTCAGATCGCGATTGAGTGCATGAAGGTTTAAACTACACGTATCTCGAAACCCATTCTGGGTGTAGCCTCTATGCCCTAATGGGCGTGCGCAGCTGCAACGCGCCAAGCTCAATCGGCGCCTCGCCCTCCGGGGGGAGCATGGTACTGATGCGGCTATGGTGATGCGCGTCAATCACCGGGTCAAGCAACTCATAGTGGCCTGCGTCCGCCATACCTAAAAACTAAGTGCATGCATTGTAAAGACTACAAAACATGTAAAAAAACCAAAATTCCTACTTTAAAAATAATTTTTGGCATTAACAGAATAATTACCACACAAAAATGTAAACCAAATTTAAGCTACTCAGTAATTTAAACAGATTTGTAATAGGGTCTTCCAATTTAGAGGATATTTTTAAAAAATTTCAAGTGCAAATATAAACAATAAACAAAATTCTTCCTATTTTCCTAGTTTCGTAGTTTAAAATTAATTTTTTTTACATTAACAATATAATTACCACGCACAAATGGGAAGCTAAATAAAGCTGGCATTATTTTTTACATATTTGTAATAGGCGTCTTCCTATTTCTGCAGATTTATCCTAAATCGCTCAATGTCAGAATAACATTCATAACATGTGTACTGATTTAACTACACTATACATAGCTCAAATAATGTAGTACATAATTTGACTACAATTATCTAATCTACTAAATTCTACCTGCTATTCTACTGAATTCTATGTCACTATTCTACTGAATTCTATGTACTTAATTCTACATCATTCTACTCGCTATTCTACTTAATTATACTCGCTACAGCTCAAATGATGTACTTAATTCTACAAAATTTGACATAGTGTACAAAGTTGCAAAAAAAAATGTATCTGCAAGATGGCCGACCAGATCTGATGCTCTGTCAATCTCTCTCCTCCGCGAGATACAAGTAGAGTTTTGCTACCTTTCTTCTCTTCCTCTCCTGCTCTCTTCTGGTTTTTTCCGGAATTAAAATGGGCTTTGGAATGAGTTTTCGGGGTTTTTATATATGAGATCCTGTCACCAGTTCAACTGTCGACAGGAAGCTGGACCAACGACAAGGGGTCAATAGGGTCTGTGTTGCCAGTTGAACTGATGACAGCTACCTGTTGCCAGTTGAACTGACGACAAAAGCCATTTTTATAATTGTTTGGGACATCTATTTATTTTTGTAATTATCTTTTAAAATAATATTATTTTTAAAAAAATTTCGGAGCTCGAGCCCCCGTTAGCCTCAACGACGATTTTTTTTATTTAACCCTTTTTTAAATTTTATTTTAAAGTTAACCTCCCGCGCACTTTATTTCTAATTCTGACCCCTTTGGTCACGCCACCACCCATGACGTGACCAAACAACACTATCACGTCAACCCGTATCTGGGCAATCTCTTGTCAGGCCACCACTCGTGGTGTGACAGTATTGTTTGATTACGCCACAACCAGTGGCGTAACAAAAAATGCTATTTTGGGAACTTATTCTGGCACGTAACAGTATTGTTTTGTCACGTCACAGGTGGTGATGTGATCAAAAAGTTAGAATTGAAAATAAAATGTACGGAATGTTAACTTTAAAATAAAATTTAAAAAAAATTAAATAATAAAAAAGTTCCTCAACGGCCCATGCCTCCAACCAGCCCTGCGCCGAACAAACACCAAATTCCACACGTTGCTCTGAAAGAAGAAAATTAAAAAAAGAATCGAGCGCTGTAAGCTGCAGTAACATGGGACGCGCAGGAGTGTAGCTGTGTAGGAGGGAGGGCACGTGACGGCGACGCGCGCGGTGGGTCCCGTCTACCCGGGGTCAGGGGCGGAGGAGCGACCGTCAGGACGACCGCGCATTCAATGCCCACTCCCCTCCTGCCGTTTTCGCGTTTACCCCCTCCCCTTCCTAGCTTATTACCACTAGCACCGCTTCCCTTGGCGCCCGCCTATGCACAAGGAAAAGGAAACCACGCGCTGTCAAGCCAAAAAACAAGGCGAGCGAGTCCCACTCACGCAAAAAGCCACGCGACGCGAGCGTACGGGACGAACTGCGACTGCTGCGAACGCCGGAGAATTTTGGGGAGGGATTTTTTTTTTTTTGGAGATTTTGGCCCTCGAATCGAGTCTCGGGCGAGGCCACTCCCCCCCGATCGCCGATCGCCGCTTCCTCGGAGCATTGGAGAGGCGCCTTCGGGCGGAGGATGGAGCCGTACGCCGCGAGGAAGGACGGCGGAGAGGGTCATGGCGGCGGCGGCGAAGGCGGCCGTGGCGACCCCGGCACTGTCCTCGAAGGTACGGCCCTGAATTCCACTCCACCTGTGCTCTGCGCGTGCAATTGGGGGCGGGTGCGCTGCGTTGTGTTTTGGGGGTTGGTGTTTGCTAGGGTTTTGGATCCTCGATGCGGCTTGACGCGTGCGAATGCGCCGCGTCGCGGGGCCTTTTTGTTTGGCAGAGTCGATGTGGAGGCTGGGGCTTGGCGGCGGGGAGGCGGCGGCGCGGCTGCCGGAGCGGCCGGGCGAAGCGGACTGCGTCTACTACCTCCGCACGGGCGCCTGCGGCTACGGGGAGAGATGCTGCTACAACCACCCTCGCGATCGCGCCGCTGCGGTGAGGGACCGATTATCTTCTCTCAGTTTTATTCCCCTCATCGTGCTCTGCTTCCCTTCAGTGTAGCTGTGACCTGTTTAGCTACGAATTGCTTCCCTGATAATGACCGACGCGTTGAATTACTGCTGGTTGGTGCGCAGGGGAGCTTCGGGTTGAAGTTTTTTTTTGGTGTGAATTGATTGTAGCTATGACTTAGGGGCTTATCATGGGCGCGTGTAAGTGAAAGTTGCTTGTGCAGTCGTCAGCAGCTGTCTTTGGTGTATTTGATTGTGTCTTAGTCTTGTGGTTGATGTGTGAGGTGGAGAATTCAGAGCTCCTTTTTCTGCTCTTGATGCCACTAACCAGCTTACGTTGTAGGCCTGGTCAGTCACCACTCACCAAGTCCTACTTCTATTACGAATTACTTGCTATTTTTCATGTAGCTCAAGTAGATGACCATGTTCACATGTCTGCAATGAGTAGGTGGTAGAGCTTAGAACCTTGGTTAGAGTGTCGAAGCTATGAAGACGTGACACCAGATTGAATTGAAGATATACATTAAATATTTTACCCTGCTTTTGATTTACTGTCCTTGTGCTCTGTTTTTTAGTTTAACAGAGGTGGAAGGACCACACGTACCGTTGAGTATCCAGAACGACCGGGGCAGCCACTCTGTGAGGTAATCAAACTGATCATTGTCTTGGCAGCAGCCCAAAACTCACTCATACAGTCATATGAAATAAAAAGGTCTTGCCTATAGAAGGTAGCGATTGGTAGTTCAGGCCTCATATATGATTATTTTTTCCGGTCATGTGGTGGATACTCTACAGTTACCATTCTTCACTATTTTTTTTGCAGTACTATATGAAGAATGGGACTTGTAAATTTGGCTCTAACTGCAAGTTTGATCATCCCAGAGAAGGTGGCTCTGTCCAACCAGTAGTATTAAATACCAGTGGATACCCTCTACGTCCGGTGAGTGTTCATTCAATCCAAATTTCTATTAAATTCTTGGCCCTTTTGTTTTCAATATCTAATGAAAGTTTTTTTTTCTTGCAGGGCGAGAAAGAGTGTTCCTACTATATCAAAACTGGCCATTGCAAATTTGGATCTACTTGTAAATTCCATCACCCAGAACTTGGTGTTGTTTCAGAGACACCTAGCATGTATCCACCAGTGCAACCTTCGCCTATCTCTTCCCCTCATCCATATCCACCTCTTGCCAGCTGGCAAATGGGGAAGCCTCTTGTTTTGCCAGGATCATTTTTACCAGGCTCGTATCCACCAATGATGCTCCCATCAGCAGTTATACCAATGCAGGGATGGAACCCTTACATTGTAAGTTTCTATTACTTGTCATTTTGTTCTTTGCACCACAGATAGTGTTGCATTGAGCAAGGTTGTTTTCATATAAAATGGATCTTTTAATCTAGGTCAAATTATTGAGAAATAAATTCATAACATCTCTTATGAAGGATGCAACATTTTATTGTCTATCACAATGAAATAAGAGCATGGCTCTATAAAGGAAGACTACGAAAAGGGCCAAACAATTGAACATGAGTTCATACTTTCGTGTTATGAAGAATGTGACGCATAGTCAGAAAAAGTGAGAACTGCTCTAATGAACTCTTGACTCTGTTTTGTTTTCTTAGTCACCTGTGAACCAAGTTACGTTAGCTGGGGGACAACAAACTGTTCAAGCAGGGCAATTCTATGGCTTATCGCACCAAGGGCCTTCGTCTGCAGTCGCTTATGGCAGTCATTATGCACCTTTGTCTTCTTCAATTGGGCCTTCAAGTAGTAATAAACAAGAACCTGTCTTTCCAGAGCGGCCTGGGCAGCCTGAATGCCATTATTACATGAAGACAGGGACCTGTAAATTTGGAGCCACATGCAAATACCATCATCCTCAATATCTGAGTGCACCTAAGTCTAACTGTATGCTGAGCCCTCTAGGTCTTCCACTTCGGCCGGTTAGTAGCTCTAACACATCAGTCTGTTTTCGTACGTGAAAGTAATATGTTGTCTCCAGGAAAGTTAGTCCAAATGTATACCACTGAATTATTATTTTGATAAGCTGTCCTTGATTAGATTGGCAAATAATTTATTATTTTGATACAACTGAATTGGTAAGTGAAGTTTGGTGTGCACATGTAGTTTAGTCTAATTGTTATTTTAGGGAAGCCTAGTGATCATTCAATATAATTGATTATTAGAAGCTTTGGAGTTTGGGTATTCTTAATCTTATGCTAGAACTTAAAACTGTTGCATTTAGGTGCCATTCTGTCACAGAGGAAGTTACATTGTTGAATGTTTTGATTTTGGCTCAAACATTGATCAAGTCAACCATACTTTGAACAACTGTTCATTCAATGCCTTAGCCTCGTCACCCAAATCCACCATCCACATGCTTTGAACAGTTATTCATTCAAGCTCTGCTCGTACTATAGTAAACCAGACCATTGTACCTCCCAAGTCCTGTGAGTTAAACTCCTCGTTTAGTCAAGTAGAATATGAATCAAAGCCAAACACTATATACAGTATTACAGTGTATGTAAAATTCTCTGAAGCAGAGCAATGAAGTACCAGACCGATGTTCATATTATTTATCTAGGAGATTTCTGACTTTGTGGACTTGTTTGGTTCTGCCTGAAATTCAGTGCCCACTGTAAATTGTGTTTTAGTGCAAGGTTTTACGGTTTCCTTGCACCCACACGAAAAATAGGTAATGATGGTACAGGGCAGGAACTGCATAGCATTGGAAAATATAACATAGGATCCACAGTTTTCTGGGTTGCATAACTTGTGTTTCTTGTTCATTGAGCACTAGCGTAAACGAGTGCTCATACTTCAAATGGCTATGGACTTGTACAATTTAAAATATAATCTTAAAAATAGTGAAGTTATATTTGGTGAAGGCTTTTAACTCTTTGAAGATGGAGGCTTTTGTTAATGGAATATATAATACCTGCATTATCTCGTGTTTGTCAATGTTAAGAGATATTCGATTTCTTGCCCAATGGCCAATACTCCTTTTTCTCTGTTGACATTTCCTTGGGACAATCTCTTACTTACGTTACATATTCCATTCCTTTTTTTTTCTTTTCAAAATGAAATCTCCTTCTACTTAGTCGCAAAGATCTTGATTTTATACCAACTTAGAAATGGATGGTCGTTTGTTTGCATATTTAAGTACTCCAGCTTTGTGACAGCAGCATGCTGAAAATCTAACTAGCAGAAGACTAATGGTAGAATTTGAAAAATTGAAGAATTTTTGTTAAATGCTACATTTTTTTTACCTTGTCTTGTCTATGATGCCCTTGTTACTGAGGAAATCATTCTTTTGATAGAACTCAGTTAAATAAAATTCTTTTCCTGGTGACATAGTTAAGAAGAGGAGTCTGGGTGGTTTTTGTATATCTGATCAACAATTGACCGTATTTTGTTGTCATGTGTTATCAGTAGTGAATTCATTTATTTTTACCTTCAACCTTGCAATAGTTATGAATGTACTCCTGCTATCTTTAATTTCTTGCACTTTGCAATATATTTGTCTGTTCCTGTAGTATTTCATTGTGGCTAAAAGTGATAAAAAGTAAAGTAGAATCTAGTGTGACATTGAATTTCTTGTGACAAGGCATGGACATTAATAAGATACTATTGTAAACACACAAGCTATTCTGATAAATGTTTCCATCTGTTGCACTTTTTTGTTCCCGTTTGCGCATGGAGCTGCATTTTGGTCTGAAGTTTCTCTTAATTTGCAGGGTGATCAGCCTTGTGTTTACTATACACAGCATGGCTTTTGCAAATTTGGTCCGACATGCAAGTTTGATCACCCGATGGGTACTCTAAGCTATAGTCCTTCAGTGCCATCGCTTAATGATGTGCCTATTGCTCCCTATCCTCTTAGTTTCCCTGTTGCTCCTATGGCTCCGTTTGCATCGTCTTCTGATCTGCGGCCAGAATACATTCTAATCAAGGAATCTTCAGCTAACACGTCAGCATCACCTGTAACTACATGTGGATCGATGTCAAAAGTTTATGCTCCGCACATGCTTATCCGACCTCCAACTTCAACTGGTGGCTTTGTTACAAGCGATGGTGGAGAGCTCTAATCCCCTTTCTGAGACGAAGATGGATATTCAGCAAGCTTCTCATGATATTTTTTTGGCATAGGTGAATGAGATCTCGGCTCCTTTTTTGGTCCAATTCGATTCTACAGCAATCTGTCACCACTTACTCTCTCAGCATCAGTCCACGTAGAACCCCAGCCAATGTTAATAAGGCTGCAGCTGACAGACAAGGCATGGCCAAGGTGGCAATCTTTGCCATCTCAATAAATGCATACATAGGCAGTGGCAAGCCCATTCACTTGCCATTTTTCTGTTCATATCTGAAATGGTCGATTCTGAAATCCAGTTAACCGGCTCTTCATTTTAGCATATGATTCAGATCTCCATTACCTCAGTAGATAATTATCGGAGCGGGCCACGGGTCACCGGATGCATCATTACAGGGAGTTTTCATATCTGAGAGTTAATTGGGTTGGCCGCTCTTGCTCAAATCTAAGCTTATTTAATCATCTCATATGTATACACGCGGTGGTGCTATTCAAAGCTTGAGCGTAGAATAAGACTTCGGCCGTAACTGAAGTTGCGAGACGCGACGCGCCAGACCACGACCAACCGGGCGCGATTGTAGGCTTCATCGAGACTACAAATTCAAGAAGCATGGCTATCGGAAGAGCACATGGACATCAAATTACATGGATGTCGTTATATTTAGAAAATAGCGTGACATGTAGGTACTCCGATTGAAAGTGGTATTATGTATCAGCAACCAACTATTCCTTGATGTCAAGTTCTATGGTTGGTTGCTGATATATGATGCCACTTTTCAGTCGGAATACCGCGTCCACACTATTTTCTTAACATAGCAACGTCAAATTACCTATGGACGATTTCTAGATAATTGGATGTCCACGTGCTTCTCCGATATCATGCTTCTTGAACTTGTGCTCGATGAAGTTTCCGTGATTGTTGCCTCATCCTCATGCTGTTTGTGTACACACACACACACACACACACACACACACACACACACACACACACACACATATATATATATATATATATATATATATATATATATATATATATATATATATATATATATATATATATATATATGACGTCTGTTGTATTTGGGAGTATGTACTCCATTCAATATACCACTTAAACGCATATATTATACTTTTTATCATTTTCAATATACTTAAATACCAATTATAGGATACTCCAATGCGATTTGATTGAAAAAATTTCATTGGAGTCCTTTGTTTTTGCTATATACCCTATTTCATATATAAAAGAAGTATATACACAAATTTTGCTATAAAAAGTGGAATTTAATGAAATTTTCCATGGAACTCACTTTGGGGTATCTTATAATCATTATTGGAGTATGCACAAATAGATAAAGAGGTATTATCATACGATTTAAGTGGTATATGAGAGGCGGGGAGTACGTGCTCAAGAGTACCATACCATTTTCCTATATATATATATATATATATATATATATATATATATATAAAGTCGGTTTTAAAGGCACAAACAACCCTTGTTTGGGAGACTTGGGAGACTTTATAGAGATATATATATATATATGTGTGTGTGTATACACACACACACATATGTATATATAAAGCCGGTTTTAAAGGCACAAATGACCAACGCTTGGGAGACTTTATAGAGAAGAGATCATGAATGGAATGGTAGGACGTATCTGGGACGCAAGGGAGGAGAACTTGACCGGTATGAACACGGTTACACAGATAAATGTGAAATGAATGGCGAGAGGCAGGTGAAGAGGTATTGTAGTAGTTTTTGAATTTTTACCTAGCTTAAGCCGGTTTTGAATGGAATACACACCAATTAATAAATAATTGATGATTAGAGGCACAAGCTAGGTAAAATTTCTACAAATATGTATGTTAATTGCGCTTTTACAAATTAGCCTAACATTTACAAATCAAAAGTTAATTACGGCTTTTAAAAGTAGAACACCATATAGGAACATACCATAAAATTAGTTATGTGTACAACAATTTTAAAGGCACAAACAACCTTTGCTTGGGAGACTTTATAGAGAATATATATATATATATATATATATGTATATGTGCATATATATGTATGTATATGTGTGTGTGTATATATATATACACACACACATATGTATATATAAAGCCGGTTTTAAAGGCACAAACAGCCACTGCTTGGGAGACTTTATAGAGAAGAGATCAGGAATGGAATGACAGGACGTATCTGGGACGCAAGGAAGGAGAACTTGACCGGCATGAACACGGTTACACAGATAAATGTGAAATAAATGGCGAGAGGCAGGTGAAGAGGTATTGTAGTAGTTTTTGAATTTTTACCTAGCTTGAGCCGGTTTTGGAATGGAATACACACCAATTAATAAATAATTGATGATTAGAGGCACAAGCTAGGTAAAATTTCTAGAAATATGTATGTTAATTGCAGCTTTACAAATTAGCCTAACATTTACAAATCTGAAAAGTTAATTACGGCTTTTAAAAGCAGAACACCATATAGGAACATACCATAAAATTAGTTATGTGTACAAAAATTTGTATGTGTAAAAACTGATGTTTTGCTCCATCCGAACCACATCTCATAAACCAACATCATACATAGAGAACCCACTCATATCATCCAACCATCACAAAACACCCACTATAGCCCACATTATTCATCACCCACATCATAGAGCAAGGGGAGGGAAAGGAATAGAGAGTAAAGGGGAGTAGTTACCCCAGTGCAACCGGCAAATCGACCACCGGCAGTAGCTCACCACATCCGTCTCTTTCATGCATGCATAAACAACAACAACCCACATCAGTAAACAAGTCAAACTCAAACCCAAAAACTGAAGCAACAGAGAATTGAGATGTAGCCGGAAGGCCAGTGGAGAGGTAGCCGGGGAGGTCGGTGGAGTGGTCGAAGAGGGGAGGTCGATTGGACCGGCGGTGGTGGTGGCGGCGTCACCGTAGTTGTGTCACGACGGTGACACTGCACAAGGCTCTTACGATAAGAGTGTCTTGTGCATTGAACCGTGGTGTAACAACCGGCGGCGACGGGAAGAAGGGCGGCGTCGACGACGGGGTGGGGGAGAAGGCGCGACTTGGGGCGGCCGTCAGGGAGGAGGCTTCGGGCGGCGGCGTCGAGGTTGGGGGCACTCGGGTGGGGAGGGGAACATGCGAGAGTAAGGGCGTTGAGGAGTGGCGAGTTAGGGCGCAAACTGTAGCAGACTTCTATTAATAAAGGGATATCACAGACGGTTCTATTATGGAACGTCAGTGATATTTATCACAAATAGTTCCATAATAGAACCGTTCGTGATATGATCTCACATCATAGACGGTTCCATAATAGAACCGTCCATGATAATTATATATGAATATTTGCTAAAACTATGCTAAAACCGATAATTTTACGGTAAGTAGTTCAACACCACTGCAAAGAACTTTGCATACTCATGCCTAATCTTGTAGTTGTCGCTGCAGAAGACGACGTAGTCATCCCACTCTTCCATCATGCCACAGTCGGTGCTCGTGCACGGGTGGCCGTCCTCCGACGACGCCCACACCTAGCCCAGCGGCTCGGCCATCTTCTTCCACGTCGCCTCCTGGACCATGTTCGCAGCGAGTCTCCGGCACCGCTTGCACTCCCGGTTGGTCCTCTTGGCCATCTCATACCCGCTGCCGGCTGGCTCGCCCTCAGCCTGGCTAATGTAGTGCTTCCCAACGTCGCGCGTCTCGTCGGCCGTGTAAAGGAGGAGACCGAGCACGTAGGCCATGGCCTTGTGGTCGGCGACGGCCTCCCGTTCAAGGAACACGAGGCCGCATTGCATGTCTTTAGGCGCGAAGACAAGCGTGAGGCCGACGATGAAGCAGGCCTCCGGGTTGCCGGCGCCGGCCAGGTGATTGACGACGGCGAGGTAGCGCTCGTTGTCCTGCCACTTCATCGCCTCCTCCCGCTCCAGCGCCACATGCCTCCCCACGGCGCGTTCCTTGGACTCCTTGTACATAGCCCTGCAACTAAAATTCAAGACGACAGAATCTTAATACAAGAATTACTCCATAAGAGAAAATTAAAAGGCCAAATTAAGGTCGTTGTTGCTAGTCAAATTCAGTTCAGAACTAGATATTGGACATAAAACGAAATCAACATGAGATTATTTTGCGTTGTATCAACTAATATGAATTTTCGGTTTTTCTCCTTTTTATAGATTTTCAGAGGAATTAAAATCAGGTTCTCTATCGGAACCTGAAACCAAAATGAACACCTGAAGCTTTCCGACAATTAACTAGGATATGATACGCTACAGTCATCTTCAGAAACTGGCTCTGAACAAAAACCGAACAGAATATTGACTCCTTTGGACCTACCAACAACAAAAGAACATAATACGTACGTGGCTCGTAGACTGCAGAGGTCAACAATGGGTTGAGGAGAGCTCACGGCCACGAGGCTGGTGATGTGGACGACAACATCGTGAGGAAAAGCGACCTCCTCGCCTTGGTCCTCGCCATCATGCTCCGCGTGCTCAGCATCATAACGTCGGCGCTCGAGACGAAGAGACGCATCGTGTGGGAGCCAAAAGATTGATTTATCACAGATGGTTATATTTAAAAACCGTATGTGACGTTTGTAATCACAGATGGTTCTTATTAAAATCCGTTTGTGATGAGCTCTCCAGCTTCAGTTGTAAACATAGGAAAAGGAGCGTCAACCGTATTTATGAAAAACAATTCCTGAAAAGACAGTGATGTTTTGGTTACCAACGATTTATTAGGAGCAGATTCTAATAAATCCTATCCGTCGGACTTCCGTGTTTATTCGTTAATTTAATCTTGCCACAAGTTGTTAAGCCTATAAATAACCATCAAAAGGGCGGAACTAAGAAAAAATCACTAACAAACTTCCCATATTTTCTTACTTCCATTTCTTCTTAAAGTTCTCATCTCCATACCCTTCTAGTAAGACAAAATTCACAGAACAAATTGACTTTTTGACCACCGTGCATGGAAAGAACAAAATCCATGGATGATCGATCGGCTACTTTAATTTAGGTGGTCGGAAAGTCAATTTGGTCTATGGATTTGAAGTCTTCAAAAAGTTGGTAGAAGATCATATCCCTATGATCAGGTGAGCACTTCGATGTCTATGATGTGTAACTTCCGATTGATCAATCACGTGAAGTACTTCTGCATTCTTCTATTGATCGGAAGTTACACATTAAGGCAGTGAAGTTACACATGATAAGGAACAAGGTGCCTACCGGATTACAAAAGCGGCTTAAGATCCGACCAAAAACAAAGCACAGCGGAAACAAAAGCAGTAGACCACTCGATTCGCCACAGGCAATCGACTAGAGGGCGCAGCCTAGACGTCCTGATCCTCATCCTCCTCGTAGATGACCTCTCGTACTCAACAGAATCAAGCAAGAGTGAGCACAACAACCGTGCTCCCAACTCACACCCGTCAAGTAATAGAAAGCAATGCATAAAAGGATATCTCAAAAGAGGTCTTATAGGGATGTCTTTGCATAAAACCATGTTTCTTTCCAAATACTTGTACTATGTTCCAAAGCAGTTATACAATAACTAAAATTCATTTTCTAAATCTCAGTTTCATAGTTGGATAACATTCATCAACAAGTGGTGAAGGATACCCTCCTATCACAAGGCTCCCTGCCCGACTTCCCATTTGGATAGACATCTAAAACCAGTTGAAGAGGTCTTTTGAAAACAAAATAAAAAATCTAACTTTGAGTGGCTTTGCCAGCATGTCCATGACCGTGGACACGGCTATTCGAATAGTTTTACACTCTGCAGAGGTGTACAGCTTTACCCACAAGACACGACCTCTCTAGTTGTTTGGCATCCGTCGATACCACCACTCACTACTATAGGTAAGTGGTTTAAAGCTCGTGACAAGGTCTTTACAATGCGTCATTCCACCGCAGTTTTCCCTCGCTAAGGTTTCACCCCCTTTGGACTAACCATCCGCCGGGTTCAGGCCCCCTCTTGTGCCAGGTGGGAATGCATAAAAATAGGTCATCTAGATACCCACACAACCGGATGGAACAACCACGGTGGAACGTTGCAAATTAGTTGACCAGGTTCTGCCCATTCAGAACATGTGGTTGCATGATGGGGCTAGCAAGATGCAGCTCGAAGGCTGGTCCTTAACTGACTTGGGCGACTTCTACAAAACCATGGGCCTCAACCCTACCCGAGTTGATCCCGTGCATGAACATGCACCCATCCAGACAACCAATTCGCCCAAGTTCAAACCAATTTTCCCTTTTTCTTTGCTTTTCAAAAACATTTGCAAACTTCCACAACAACCCAATGCCATGGTTAAACATTTAGACAACATTGGTCTTTTGGCAGAAAAACTCCCAAAACAAGATTTTTAGGTCTAAGCTTCGACTAAGCACAAAGTTTTGAAACGTGCTAGCTCATACTAATGTACCAACTAGATCTTTACTATAGTGACAAGGGGGTGGTCGAGTCAATAATCAAATTTGGATGTACAAAGGAATTGGGAATAACTACAAAGTTGAGACAGGGATTTTAAATACTTGAATTCAAATAAGCATGCAATAATAATTTGAAACAGAAATTAAATACTTTGAGATACTGTGATCAATATGATCAAGGGTGTAACTTGCCTTGCTCTAAAGCTTGATGGTCTTCTTCGAAGTATTCGGGTTCTCCTGAGTCGTTGAAATCTACACGTGGGAACGAAGCAAAATCAAATAAAGATCAAATAAAATCCAAATGAACTTCAAAACAACCACACTGAAACCAATAGCAAGGGAGGTCCTGAGGGACGAGGTCCTGAGGAAGGATACGACTACTTAATGTGGTCGTAAAAGGGACACAACTACGCAACGTGGTTGTGAAAGATATACAACCACGCAACGTGGTCGTGAGAGCAAAAAGAGAACAAGGTGTGGAGGAACTCACCCGGACACAAAGGAAGTGAGAGAGGGAGAGGGACAGGAGAAGGATGGCGAACGGTGCGGTCGCTCTGGCGAACTCCTTAGCGACGAGGAGGCGACAACACAGCTTTAGCAGACTCAGGCGAAACTCCAAGCACAGAGGCACAGGGTGAGAGCAAGAGAGCAAGAGGGCAGGAGAGCTGGGTGAGGAAAAGGTGATGAAAGAGGGCTGCTCAGGCTTTTATAGCTAGGGGAGATGAAGAGAGAGTCACTGAAAGACTCGAAGGTACACACGAGGTCAAAGGTAGGTGAAGGAGGAGATGGGAGCAGGTCTGGGAGGAGACAAGAGGGGAAACGGGGCACTGCTGAAGCGACAACATTTAATGCAACACAACAACATTTAATGCGCAAGGACAAATACATCAGCGGTGACACAACTGGAGGAAGGAGAAGGTGAGCAGGGTTGACAGGTAGGGCCTAGTCAACACTCGAAAGGGTGGTTCAATCAAAGGGGAGGTCGTGACCCAAGGGGTGGTCGTGACCGGTCTCTAAGACCACTCGGAGGTCTCACAAGACCACCTAGGAGGTCTTCCAAGACCACCCGGAGGTCTCACAGGACCACCCAGGAGGTCTGGACAAAGGGAGAGGTCCAAACGAGAGGGAGGTCTAGACAAAGGGAGAGGTCCAAACGAGAGGGAGGTCTGGACAGAGGGAGAGGTCCAAATGAGAGGGAGCACTGAGCGAACAGAGAGGGAAAACAACACCAGAGAACTCCAACAATACTCGAAACAAACCAAACTCTTGGATTAGTTGAAGTTTGAATTAGTCATTTTAAACACTCTTACTTCCAAAATCTCAAGTTAAGCTTTAGAAATCTCATCAAAACCAAATGGTTCCTTTTATTTTAAAAATTTCAAGAAGACCAGAAAAGCCGAGATGTTACAATAGCCATAAAACATTTCATTCAAAAATATAGAACAACCATTATTCTTAACAATGAATTTAAAACCATCTGCCATCAAACATGAGGCAGAGATAATGTTTCTACTCATGGCTAGAATGTAATAACAATTATTTAATTCTATAATAAATCCTAAAGGCAAAAGTAATGGCAAAATCCCGACGGCTAATGCAGCAACCCTTGCTTTATTCTCGACGCGAAGATCCATCTCGCCTCTTGCAACTTTCCTACTCCTTGTTAGACTCTGCATCGAATTACAAATATGAACAACCGATCCGGTTTCAAATACCCAATAGTTAACGGAAGAATCAGGAAGAAAAACATCTATAACATTAATACCTGAAGTGGAAGGTTTAGTCCCACCATTCTTTTTCAGATCAGCCAGGTATTTTTTTTTCAGTTCCTCTTCCAATGGCCTAGCTCTTTGCAGTAAAAGCATTCATTCTCTTGAGTTGGACCGGTCTTAGTCTTGGGCTTAGGTTTGTTAGTTTGGATCTCATCTAAAACTTTAGCCTTGCCCTTTCCTTTGACCCAAGTATTAGTCTACTTCTTGAAGCATGTACTCTTTTGCACCATCATTACATGACTGTTGCTTTTCTTAATGTTGTCTCTGAGCCTTGAGCATCTTATGCATTTCGGTGAGATTCTTATCTAAGTTATTCATATGGAAGTTCGTAATGAACTACCCATAGCTTGCGTGAAGCTTAAGCAAGAATCAAATCAAGAGCCAACTCGACTAAGCGAAAAACCAAGTTTTTCCAAGCTCGTGTGCAACCAACCATCTTGATCACATGTGGGCTCACCTGATCGCCTCACTAGCTTACACCCAAACAATTTCTTTGAGCTCTCATATCTCTCAGTTCTTGCTTGTGTCTCAAATATGCCTTTGAGAGTCATGATTATATCGTAGGCCTCTATGTTCTCAAACTACTTCTAAAGGTCTGAGTTCATGGCAGCAAACATGAGATAGCTAATATCAAGGGACTCATCACATGCCTTTTTATAGGCATTTTTAAGAGTAGCAGCAGCATTTTCAGCAGGCACATCTGGACTTAGTTCCTCTAGAACATGTTCCTTTTTATCTTGCCTAAGAACAATTCTTAGGTTGCGGGACCAATCCGCAAAATTTGTTTCATTCAATTTTTCCTTATCAAGTATTGAGCGTAAAGCAAAACTGGAGGTAGGTACAATAATTGGTGTCATGATCTACAATATGAAATATGCAAAACTAAGACATATGTTTAAGAAAAGTAACTTCTATTAAACAATTTAATAAAGATACTTCCACTAAATACCATATCCCTCTTATGATATTTTGTGATTCAAGACCCATAATCAGTTAATCCACTAGTGAGCTTTGGCATCACTGCTAGAAGATTAGTGAATTTGGTAAGCAACCATTTGCTAATCATATCTCTATATAACTCTTGTTGTTTGGCAGCATCTATATGCTCCGGCACCCAACCCTATGCCCTAAGGTCCATAACTATTATGATGACCTTGTCAAGTTAAACCAATGTTATGTGTGTAAGTGTCCGACACAAACCCATCTAGTCAAGGAAAATTAATGGCACTCTGCTTTAGCAAGACCTACCATTAAAATATATGACTTTGGATGGTGCAACTAATTGGAAGGGTATCAATTTAACTTAATATTATGTGAGAGAATTTTACTTCTACCATGTTAAAAGCATTCGAAGCAACTAAATAACATTCATAGAAATAAATGGACAGAAATATAAAGGCATTCACAGACAATCACATTGCATCGTGATATAGTATGACCCTTCCACATGGCGATCTCCATCGCCTTGCTTCCTGTTTACTATGTCTCCAGGTGGCCAATTCCTCCAAGTACTCCCACTAAGCTGTTACTCCTAATAGCACTAGTAATAAATTACAACGAGTGAAGAAGCATCACAAGTCGACACGCAGGCCGTTATACAAATATAGACAGTCTTGGGCTACAATAAGCATGACACACAAGTCATGAACATTACATACATACATGCATCTCATATATTATGGGCCATACTATTCGCAAAATCCTGAAAAACAAGTTATGCATAGAATCGCATTCTATCTAACGGATGGTGTGAACTAGCAATACCAAAAACCAAGTTAAGATCCTAGTCCACAGGGGTGGCAGCCCCTTCGGGGTCACAGGGGCGGTAGCCCCTGTCCATATACCAATGTCCTTTTCGGCGGTGAAAATTTTTCAGACTACATAGATCTAATCTACTGTTCCATCCATGTAAATCGCATTGAATTAATCACATTAACCATTTTCGATTGCAACTCCGATTCAATCAACCAGATTGATCTTCACGTGCTTCATGGATTTACGATCACTGTCTGCCCCGATGGTGGAAACCGACCGGTAGAGGCAAGTCGTGATACGACCATGAAAATACGATCACGGAATAACGATCATGAACCCATCTTGAGATCACCGTGCATGGACGATCATATCGACCATCGCCAAAAACAACCTATCACATAGAATGACCAACATAAATAGAAATAGATCACATCTATGATTCCCACATATCACAATATGCATTTAATCCGAATATAAAACTAGACGGGATGGCTCTGATGCCACTGAAGGATTACGGGTAGGCTACGATAGCACAAAACAAAACATCTACCGCGTAACCTAGGAACCTTCGCTAGTAAAAGATCACGGGATTACCACTACACGCGCCGACTCGTAGCGGAAGTAGAGTCGATGTAGCGAGTTGATGTAGTAATAGTCGTACTCGGCACACGTCTTCTCCTCTTGCTCTTGTGATCGTCACGAGTTGCAAATTGTCCTAGTGCTGATGCTTCGCAACAACACCTCTAAGGTATCCACACATATGGGGCAGGGACACCACGCACTAGAGTGCTAACGCCGGCGGTGCGGTATTAGGTGAGGAAGGTGTGGTTGTTAGGGTTTTCGAGAATTCTACCAAAAAGGTTCTCTACACCCCATACCACCGCCCCTCTATATATAGGCATCCATGGTGGGTCTTGAACTTGAGGCCCATTAGGAACTCGTGGCCTACAAGAATTCAGATCATCATCCAAATCAAATCCTAGCCCTTTAAGTGTATGACCTCATAGGTTCATGTGTAATCGGTTGTGACTCGAAAACTCTTTTTTGACCACGAGTCGTTAGCGGTACCTAGCAGGACATAACGATTCCCGAACACACATAGAATATATCTAACAATCCTTAATGCAATATGATCTATGATCAGGTCCTTATCACTTACGACCGGCTCGTATCTAGTCACGACCAGTCTATATTTAGTTATGACCAGTACGTAACTCCGTACGACCAGTTAATACTTAATTACGACCAGTTTGTAACTCCTTACGACCAGTTAGTGGTTATGTTCGACCAGCCTACAGCCAGCTCGTATCTACATACGACCAGTTCATGATTATGTTCGATCAGTCTACGACTAGCTTGTATCTCCATACGACCAGTTCATGATTATGTTCGACCAGTCTACGTATCTCCATACGACCAGTTCGTATCTAGTCGAACTGAACGACCTGCTTGTGTATTCTCCCTTTGCCTCACGACATCTGGTTGAACTCCGGATGAGATAATTTGTCATCCATAGACTGTTCAATAATTTCTCGATCAAGTGTCGAATAACTCCATATGGTCGACACTTCGACCACTAGTGGCATGACCATGCACTTTCTTTATCCGACCACAACGAAGGGCTCAGAGATATCTATCCTGTTATGATAGGAGGGGCAAATCCCATATTCGACCAGTCATATTCATCCGCATGTTTCATAGTATACCCGAAAGCTACCTTTATAACCACCCAGTTACGGAGTAGCGTTTGGCAACCCCTAAGAGTACTATTACATATGTAGGACACCATGCTAATCTTAGGTCTAAGAATTATACATCATCATTGCTTGAGACCAACTGATGACACATGAAATCATAACAATCTCAATAGTGTCTCAAGGTGGGTCAAACCAACACCTTGTTCGATAACATGTATCCATATTATTGGTTTGATATCTCCATATCTATGACCTGTGAAACATAGTCATCAACCAATACATATGCTAGTCTATTCATATGTGTTCTCATATGTTTCTGACTACGGAATGTTTAAAAATAATCATCTCAAAAATACAGAGTTTCACAATCAAGTCACATACTTGATAATAAATATTAACGATATTATTCCCGAGAACAAGATAACACATTATCCAATATTATGAACATAACGAAATATAATAATATCTATGATTGCCTCTAGGGCATATTTCCAACAGCAATATGATCTACAAGTAGGTCCTTATCACTTACGACCAGCTTGTATCCCTATACGGCCAGTTCATATATAGTCATGACTAGTTCGTAACTCCTTACGACTAGTTTAGGCCAGCTAGTGATCATATTCGGCCAGACTACGACAAGCTTCTATCTTCATACAACTAGCCCGTATCTGATCGAACTGAAAGATATGCTCGTGTATTCTCCCTTTGCCTCACGATATCTGGTTGAACTCCAGGTGGGATATTATGCCATCCATGGATTGTTCAATACATTCTCGATCAAGTGTCAGATAACTTCATGTGGTCGACTCTTCAACCACTAGTGGCATGGCCATGCACTTTCTTTATCCGACCACATCGAGGGGCCCAGAGATATCTCTCCTGTTATGTTAGGAGGGGCAATTCTCATATCCGACCAGTCACATTCCTCCGCATGTTTCATAGTATACCCGTGTTGGACCGGAAAGGCGACTAGAAGGGGGTGAATAGGAGCACGCTCACTTTTTCACTTTGATTTAGATTTAACACCAATGTCACTCCGATAGCTATGAAAGCTATGAAGATCAATCTACAAGTATAGTGGAAGCCTTGTATTGAATCCTAATAAAAAAAAACCCCAAGCATAGCAATCAACAGACACAAAGATAGGCTGAAGAAACCAAAATCGGTTCAACCACAGTTATATGGGCGGTTGTACCAATGATCGGTACAATCGCAGGCAAACGAGCGGTTCAACCAATGATCGGTTCAACCACAGTTATAAGGGCGGTTGAACCGATTTCCCCGAAACAGCCCGACGACGAAAACTAAAAGTGGCACAACTTTTGATCCACTTGGCCAAACTCCACGAAATTTAAACCACACCTTCCTAAAGACATTAGAAACCTATTCCAATCAAAGATCATAGAGATCCATGCCAAAGTTCCTATTTTTTTCAATTTGAACGAAGGTGGTTCAAAAACCGAGCCAAATACAAAATATGATCTAGAGACTTGCTCGTGGGTGGTTGATGACCAAGATGATCCTAGATGGGTTCCCACATACCACAGCAAGTTAGATCACGGCAAGAAACCAAGTAAAAACTCGTGGATCAAAGAAAGACCCTAAATCACCAAATAGAGAGAAAGAAAGCAAATGAACTCATCTTTGAGAGAACTTTCTTTGGATTGATTTGATATGATATTGGTTTACAGTCACTCCATCAATGGAGGACAAAGACTCAATACATGAGCACGAAATCAAATCCAACTCTCTAGAACCCTAACCTCCAACTATCAACTCCCTAAGCACAAAAGCAAAACTAGGGTTTTCAAGTAATGAAAGGGTTGAGAGGTGCTGGCCAGCACCCTCTCCTATTTATAGTGGAGGCTAAACCTTCTAGAAGATTGAACCCTAATGAGCTCCGTTAAGGCCCAACACAAACGAGTTACATACACACACATTTTAAAGCGCCGTCTTCTCGTCTTGACCTAATCCGCTTCTCCTTGCGCCATCTTGCGCTGTGAGTTGGCAAAAGGTCACCAAGGCGGTATTTGGTAAAATTACCAAAATACCCCTTCTCGATCTTTTTGCAAAGACCGAATCCCAACTGCATGAAGCACCTCCCATGCTTCGCCACGTGTAGGTTGATCTAGCGGCTCTCATCATGTTGGCAAGTCTCTCCCATCCGGCTCCAACCGAAACCACCATGGCACTTGCACCGACCCCCGCGCCGCTTGATCAAACCTCCGCGACCGAATCGCCTGCTCGGTCACCTTTATCCTTTTGCGCCATGCTTGACTCCATTGTCCTCACCCGACATCCCCGATCGTTCTGGACCTCAGCTCTCCAAGCTTAGTCCCGATCATCCTCGCCGTTGACCGTCATTGACCTCAAAGCAACCTGCACAATAATAGACAAAGAAATCGATTCCGGGAACAAGTTCTTCACAACTTGACTTACGTTAGTCAAAACATGCATCATGCAACACATATGCTATGAAACCCATGAACTTAACCTAACCCAAAAACAATTCTCCAAGTTAAATGAAACTTAGAACCAGAATTGGTACTACCGCCAAGTAAAGGCTTCAGATTATCAAGATCATGGTCGTATCACAAGATATACCTACTGATCCGATCGCTTTCAAGAAAATCCAAAACTCCCCAAAAACATCCTCTCTGGAAATTCCATACCGCTATTCAAACGGTCACACCGCGATGCGGTACTACCGCCCTCTACAAGCTAAGTATTATCAAGATCATGATCGTCTCGCGACTTACATGCTTGCATGCGACCGATTATTCTGACACTTGCTGAAAATGCTGTTTCGACAAATCGATGATGACATTGCCAATTGTAACATCATCCTAAGATCATGAGCATATCCTCAAGATATCCACAACCCGAAAGTTACCTTTATAATTACCCAGTTATGGAGTAGCGTTTGGCAACCCCTAAGTGCACTATTACACATGTCGGAAACCATGCTGATCTCATGTCTAAGGATTGTACATCATCATTGCTTGAGACCAACCGATGACACATAAAATCATAACAATCTCAATAGTGTCTCAAGGTGGGTCAATCCAACACCATGTTCTCTAACATGTGTTCACATTATTGATTCGATATCTCTATATCTATGACTGGTGAAACATGGTCATCAATCAATACATGTGCTGGTCGATAAGTCACTAACATTCCGACTAGTGACATCCAACCAGGGATACATTTAGAATGACATCATATAAGTTAAAGAGCTTCACCAAAAAGTCACATACTTGTTGATCTTTATAAACGATGATTCACTCAAGGAATAGAATAACATTTATTTAATAATTCATAAACATAGATGTGATACAATCGTCTCTATGATTGCCTCTAGGGCATATCACCAACAACTAGGGCATAGAATAAGTTATTCTACGCTCAGCTACAGAATAATATATGCATATTCATATTGGGAACAAGGAACACTGGAATGTAACCCTTGGAACCCTCAATTGAATCATCTGAAGCTAATTCCTGCCTTATTGTTCATGTGCATCCATAAGTTGGAATCTGTTACTAACATTACACGGATTGTATGGTTCATTATGTTGTTTGTCTTGATTTTGTTGTTGTTTTGGCTAAAAATGTGAGTCGTTTGTGTTTGGGGACCGAAACGATGACTAGGGGGTGAATAGGAGCAATACTCTTTTTCGACCCCAACGGATTTCAACTTCTTCTTCTTCTCAGTAGCTATAGAAGCTATGAAGACCAGAAACACAAGCACAACGGAAGTCTTGTGTTGAAACCGACAAACCCCAAGGAAAAACACCTCAACACGACACAGGGCCGGTCTGACCACCCCAATGGTCGGTCTGACCGCCGGTTGCTTGGGAGCAGCCCGCAAGGATCACAAATCGACTAAACTTTCTACTCCGTGATCCAGATCCCCGAAAATTTCAACCATAGCTCATCAAGAAGGTCAGGAACCTATTCTAATCGACTATTGAAGGAAATGTTCCACGAATTTCTTGGATGTCATCAAGAAGGCACAAGAACCGAGGAAGTTCAAACTTTGATTCAACAACTTGCTCGTAGATGGATGATGGTCAAGATGACCCTAGATGGATTTCCACACGCCCTAGCAAGCTAGATCACAACAAAAATATCCAAGAAAACCAAAAGAACACACAAAATCCCAAAAGGCGTCAAAGAAAGCAAGGACAAGAGAGAACTCATCTTAGAGAAAATCTTGCTATGATTGATTTAAGAGATTGTTGGTTTACAGTCACTCCACCATGGAGGACAAAAGCTCAACACTTGAGTACTCAATCAATCCATCTCCCTCAAACCCTAGCCTCCTCTATTCCACTTTCCGAAACACAAATTAGGGTTTCTTCTTGGGAAGGCTAAAGAGGAGAAAATCCTGCACCTCTCCCTTTTATAGTGAAGGATAGGTGAAGAGAGAAAACCTTATCGGGCAACCATTAAGTCCACACACAAACGAGTCTACACTCATGCACGCTTCTCAAAGCAGATGATGAATCGGGTCTCCCAAATCCGTCTCTTTGTGATCTTCATCTTCACTTGACCTAAACCGCCTCTCCTTGCATTGTCTTGCACCGTGGTTTCTCCAAAGACCACCAACCTGGTATTTTGGTGAAGATACTAAAATACCCCTTCTCGATCCTTCTCTAAAGATCAAGTCCAATCATCATAAAGCAATCCCATGCTTCGCCACATGTAGGTTGATCAATGGCTATCTTCATGTCAGCAAGTCTCTATCATCCGGCTCCCACCAGAGCTATCATGGCACTTGCACCGACCCCCGCGCCACTTGATGCAACCCGTCATCGAACCTCCCATTCGGTCATTCTTGTCCATCTTCCGCCATGCTTGAGTCCAATGATCTCACCCGACATCCTTGATCGTTTTGGACCTTAGCTCCCGATCATCCTCACCATTGATCATTGTTAACTCCAAGTCACCTACACAACAATAGACCAAGAAATCATTTCCAAGCATAAGTTATTCACAACTTCACCTACGTTAGTCAAAACATACATCATGAAACATATATGCACTGAAACCCATAACTTTGGCCTTACACACGAAGTTCACCGCCTTCCCAACGCATGAACAGGGCTTGGTCGGTCTGACCGTCGTCCTTGGTCGGTCTGACCACCACCCTGGCCGGTCTGACCGCCAACTGGTGGCCAGTCAGATCGCACAGTGACTTAGCCAAATTTTCACCCCAGAAAATATGTACCTTCTCTGGAATTTTCAAACTCTATCTACTGTTGGATCGAAACTCTAATTCCAATAAGAGAAGGAATTTTCAAACTCTATCTACTGTTGGATCGAAACTCTAATTCCAATAAGACCAAGTGCAAATGCGTCATCTCATCTGCTGCCATACGTGATTTTTTTGGCCAAATTCCAAAATTCACAATTTCATTTTGGCCAGTCTGATCGCTGGCCCTTAACCAGTCAGACCTCCACCTTGGCCAGTTTGACCTCCTATGGCCCGACAAAATCTGAATTTTTCCGAAATTGAGGGTTTCTCCAAACGCTTTGACGCTATTGTCATTTGTTCAACACATTAAGATTAGAAGCATATGTCTATGACATCCACATATGTTGGCTCCACTAGAAGTTGACATGCATAAGAACATGGCGGTCACCTGCTTGGCAAATTTGCGTGAAACAGCTATCAAACCCCAAAAAATAAGCGTTTGGTTATCGGACACCAGTGGATTTGTGTCTCTGCTA
The DNA here is from genome assembly GCA_036346405.1 of Phyllostachys edulis. NCBI lineage: Eukaryota > Viridiplantae > Streptophyta > Magnoliopsida > Poales > Poaceae > Phyllostachys > Phyllostachys edulis. The sequence goes on from CM070546.1 coordinate 103,903,797, forward strand.
GAGAGCGCTCGGTAGGATGTTACCGCTACCTGATAGCGCAATTTCCATGGGTGTTTGCATCTAGAAGACATTGATTGTTGAGGAGCGCGACTGTGTCCAGCGGATCTGATGCCTGGTGTGTGGCCCTCTGTACCGCTGATGCGCTTGAGGAGGTAGCAAGAGACTGCTACACGTGTGATTGTCTGGCAGTATATCGTTCAGGTGAAATATATAGGATAATTACCCAAGCGTAAGATCTGACTAGCTGCTAGTTCAAACTCCGTGGGACTAAATCGATCGAGATCCTGTCGAACACCAACTTCTTAATGGGCGTTCCATGATCAAGCGGATGATAATGCTGCCTCCTCTATACTAATCAAAATTGACAGTAAACCAGTTACTCTCTGTTGTTGTTGTTCATAAGTCGCACATTTTGAGAGCTAAACTTTGTAAATTTTGACTAACATTTAGTCCAACTATTCAGTGCAAGTAAAATCAAGTGGTATTGCTCGATTCGTATTTCAAAATACTTTCATATGATTGTGACTGCGTACTTATGAGTAATATATATTAAAAGAAATTATAGATCAAAGTATAATAATTTTGGAGAGCATCTCTCGTAGCTTTCCTTCCTAGCTACTTCGATCCCTAGGTGGGTACGTACGTAGTTTTACCTCGTGTGCATGCAATCCTTGGTGGTTGACGGGCTCGATCTCGATCGATATTATTCGCATGTAGAAAGTTGTCATATGCATCTTCAGATCGCAAATAGATCGAGCAACCAAGACATGGAAGTTGACGAACTTCGTGTGAAGATATCGAATACCCAATTGTTCCTCACTTTATCTGAACTACTGTACATCGGAATGCATCTGTCAAGCTCAAAAGAAGCTTCCTAAGAAAGGAGATAAGATTAAACGCACGTGATATGGCGACGCGCATCAAATCTGGATGTACAAAGCTCTTAACGAGCTTGAGCTAGGTTCGATTCCAACATATATTCCATGGCATGCAATTTCCTGGAAGAGCAATCAATTAGCCATATGAATCATCCTAGATTGGAGATTAGCACGAATCCGGGTTCTAATTAATTACGGGCTTTCATGTCAACCCACTAGTAGATAGCGTGGGAGGGAGGATGCCCACCTAGGAGTAAAATTGCTCACTGCTGGTTGTCCAACCGGCAACACGCTCGGTGTTTATTTACGGTGGAGATTGTGTCTGTAACGGATTCCAGTCTTCTTCATGAATAGCTTAAAAACACACACACAAACACACACACAAAAAGCTATAGAAACCGAGTGTTTCTACTAAAAAAAATATAAGGATTATGCGAGGCTAAAGAAACAGCAAAATCGAACAAAGTACAGAGAAAAACGAATCCCGGAAGATACAACTTGAAACTAGCTAGGATGTTTTTCACCCCAGCTGTCGAGGGTCCGTCAAACTCGTTCAAAAATTACGAGCTCCTATATATGCATGCTCCCACCACCATGAATTAACCCATCCTGATTCTAGCTGGCAGCAAGCTGATCGACAATTAACTGTGCCAAATCTAAATCCGATAAATGAAACCCTAGCTAGTTAGCTAGCTAGCACGAGGTTGATCACCAGCAAAACGCAGTGTCAAACGTGGAGAAGCCTTGCTTTTGAACAAAATGTCACATCTCGAGCTTCACTGGAGATTCGGAGAGCAGCAGTTACTTGTGGGGCACATATCAGGTGCACAAAGCCCATTTGGTGCACATATAGAAAAACTTTTTGTTTGGGTATCAAATTAGCATAAAAAATTCTGAAAATAATTCTAGATGTAATTTATGGTGTTTTGTTCCACCCTTTAAAATTTCAAGTTCAAACTCAAAGTATGTTAGAAGATACAAAAAAGAGAAATTCTGACAGATGATAGATCAAATGGTGCTGAAAAAAAAACAGGCAAATGTTACTATTCACAGTAAACTTCTCTTTTTTGTATCTTCTAACATACTTTGAGTTTGAACTTGAAATTTTAAAGGGTGGAACAAAACACCATAAATTACATCTAGAATTTTTTTCAGAATTTTTTATGATAATTTGATACCCAAACAAAAAGTTTTTCATATGTGTACCAAATGGTGCTTATGCACCTGATATGCTGCCTTACTTGTGGTACCATGTATCCTAGTCACCACTAGCAAGCTAGTCAGAACCAAAGTAGTACTGTTAGGTAAAGCTAGCTTGCCATCATATATTCTCAAACATAAAGGCGAAGAAGAGAATCAATCACATAAAAAGATGAATGTACCATTCGATCGACTAGTCAGCTAGCCCATGCAGGAATTAATATGTATCATATATAAACGAGGGATTAGCACGTGTACTTCGATTCGTTAGAGATAGTTAGGCACGAGGAGGTTTCCTCGTATCTCTCTAGATTTCTGATATGTTTTTTTTGTGATTACAACAAAGACACGCGCGCACGTACACACACCAATGGTGGAACTACCGTTGGGGCAAGCCAGGGTTGCTGCCCTTGTCTCCTAGACCAGTAGCCATGGCACCATGAGTGTGCAGCTGCTGCACCTAGCACCTGGAGAAGCGTGGGCCGTGTAGATGGAGAAGCGTGAAAGCCGGCAGGCCCAAGGCAATGAAGTACGCATGAGCACAGAGTGATCCTAAGTCCCTAACCATTCCCTATTCCCCAACAACCAGCCCCTCCATGCTCCACCGTGCAACCGCCGCAACGCGATGTAACGGTGGTAGCTCAAGCAGTAGCAAGTGTGGCGGGTCAAGCCATCGAGCCAAGACGACGCAGCTGGGCGAGCCACCGAGCGGTCCGAGCCAGCATAGGAGGTCAGCTGTAAACTCATCTTGAAGTCTTGAATTTTGATTTTAGAGTAAAATGTTAGTAAATTTTGATTTCTTGTAGGAACTTATAAAAAAATGAAATCAATAGATACTTATTTTAGAACCGCAACGGTAGATGACGATTCCCAAGTGTAAGCGATTGAAACATGTAATGCATTATAATTTTGGGAGACCCGAGATATTTTTTACACTACAAGTTTACCCCGGGTCTCCCAAATTCCTTGTTCCGCCACTGCACACTACTACGCACGCACACCACATGCGCGCGAGTGTGCCCTCTTTGCACACAACACCTAGAAAGATGGAGACTGGAGATAAACCCGCAACCTTACAAAAATTTCTATTGAAAGCGCACTCATGTGTATATAAAGGTGGGCACCAGGATTTGAACCCTGTTGAGTCGTACACCCATAACTCCACCACACCACCAAGAGGTGGTTCCTGATCTGCATGCACGTACGTAATTTCTTAGGATCGTACATAATTTCTCAGGTACGTATGTGGCGGAGCCACCTAAGGTATATGGGGGTACAGTTGTACCCCCAAAAATTTTGCATATAAACCCACTATACAGTATGTATACCTAGTATAATACACAAGCTATACAATAAATTTGATATGTCCACAATCAATAGTTAGCAGCCCGCCAACACAAGATATATTTTGTGACGTCGACTACACTAGAAACATGTAATTTGTTCCATTTGAGTCTTTACTATGTCATTTAAACTTTTATGTTGGAATATGTCATTTAAGTTTGCACCACCATGCATACACGGGTGCGCTTTCAGTAGAATGTTTGTAAGGTTGCGAATTTATTCCTAGCCCCCGTCTTTCTAGACCTGTGCTAAAGAGACAGACTCAGACATGTGTGTGGTGTTTATGTGTGGTGATGTGTGTGCATGCATATGCGTCTTCCGTGTAATTGAAAAAAAAGTTTACACTCTAACGTCGAAATCCTGGCCCCGCCACTGTACGTAGCTGGTGAGAATACGCATGCGCGCGGCATGCGTGCATACGACCGATCGAATACACGATTCTCATCTTGAATTCGGTATTTCATAAGGCACTCGGGGAGGGAATAAAGAACTCGGTAAAAAAATATTTCCCGAGTGTCCCATCGGACACTCGGGAAATTACGACGGGAGCCACTCCAAAATGGCGAATCGACGCGTTCTCAATGGGGACAACTAATTCCCCGAGTGTCTGGCCGTTACGTACACTCGGGAGCGAATAATTTAGTAGCGCCATTCCCCCCCCCCCCCACCGCACGCCCGTTTTTTCACTGCCGCCACGAAATTTCGTCAAGTCGTAACCTAACCCCTCATACAGCAAAGGGACAATATATTAAGCCTTTTTTTGGATTTTGTTGGATTTTAAAAAGAGGTTTCCCTTTTGTCCCTAAGAGTAATTTATTTGCAAAAATTTAAAAGCAAAAGATAAGTGAAAATATTTTATTAAGTCCCAAATAATTCAAGGAATTTCTATGCATTTTTCTATATTTTTTGGGCTTTATTTACTATTTTCTAAAAATGCTTTTATTTTTCTGGTATTTTATTTAATCAAAAACCTATTTAAACCTTCCTGGATTAAAATAAAAAATATTATTTTAAGCCTTTTCTTGATTTTGTTGGATTTTAAAAGAGGTTTTCCTTTTTTCCCTAAGAGTAATTTATTTGCAAAAAATAAAAGCAAAATTTAAGCTAAAAATATTTTTATTAAGTCCCAAATAATTCAATAAATTTCGTGCATTTTTCTATAATTTTTAGGCTTTATTTACTATTTTCTAAAAGTTCTTTTCTTTTTCTGGTATTTTATTTAATAAAAATCTATTAAAATCAAAAATATTATTTTTAAGGCTTTTATTGGATTTTGTTGGATTTTAAAAAGAGGTTTTCCTTTTGTCCCTAAGAGTAATCTATTTGCAAAAATTTAAAAGCAAAAGTTGTTGAAAATATTTTTATTAAGTCCCAAATAATTCAAGGAATTTCTCTGCATTTTCTATAATTTTTGGACTGTATTTATTATTTTCTAAAAATGCTTTTCTTTTTCTGGTATTTTATTTAATCAAAAACCTATTTAAATCGTTGGATTGTCGATCAAGATCGGATGGCCTCGTTATCGCTTCCATCCTCGTTCGAACATCCAAATCGTTGTGGGTCGGCTCGATCAATTTTAACGGCTAGATCGTGCTCGCTTTGATTCGGACGGTCCGAACGTTCAAATCGTAGTGGACCGTCCGATCAAATTTTAATGGCTAGATCGTGCTCACTCGTTCGGACGGTCCGAACGTTCAAATCGTTGTGGACCGTCCGATCAAGATCGGACGGTCCGTTTACGCGCTCCATCCTCGTCCGAAAAGAAACGAAGAAAGGATCGGGCGAATCTTGGCCATTAGATTTAAATCGAACGATCCTCATTGAATGGGCCGTTCGGACCGTCCGAAGGTTACAATGCATCCTGGCCGTCCATTTAAGAAAGGACGACTCACACGCGTTGGGCCGTTTAGACCATCCAAAGATTACAATGCATCCTGGCCGTTGTTTTAAGATTCGACGGTTGATGTTGATTGGAAGTTTTATCGCGCTCCATCCTCGTCCAAAAAGAAACGAAAGAAAGGAGCGGGTGAATCTTGGCCGTTAGATTTAAATCGAACGGTCCCCATTAAATGGGCCGTTCGGACCGTCCGAAGGTTACAATGCAACCTGGTCGTCCATTTAAGATCGGACGGCTCACACGCGTTGGGCCATTCGGACCATCCGAAGATTACAATGCATCCTAGCCATTGTTTTAAGATCCGACAGTTGATGTTGATTGGAAGATTTAACGCGGGCACGCATGCGAATGACAGGTGGGCCAGGGGGTGAGAGAGAGGGTGTGTGGTGCGGGTGAGAGTGGGCCGAAAGGGAAAGAGGATTGGGCCCAAAACGAAGGAAAGGATTTTTAATTGATTTAGCAATTGATTTAAATATGATAATTGAAATAAGCTTTAGAAAATAGCAAATAAATTCCACAAATTCTAGAAAAATTCATATAAATTCCTAGAGTTATTTTGGACTTAAATAAAATATTTCCAACTATTATTTGGTATTAATTTTCTCACATAAATTTGTTTAGCTTTAAAATAATTAGGAAAAGCTTTTTAAAAATTTCAAAAAATCCGCAAAATAATTAAATTTTCATTTTCAACTAAATCTGAAATTTTGGGCTGTTACACTGAGCGTGTTCTTGGTTTTCTCCACAGCTACCATGTTATCTGACTTGCTACTTCTCATACAACAATGAAACTACAAGCTCCCTCTCTTGGAAATGCTCATTGGACAAGAAGGAATTTCTGTGCATTTTTCTATAATTTTTGGGCTTTATTTACTATTTCCTAAAAATGCTTTTATTTTTCTGGTATTTTATTTAATCAAAAACCTATTAAAATCACCTGCACCACACACCCTCTCTCTCACCCCCTGGCCCCACCTGTCATTCGCCCGCGCGCCCGCGTGTTAAAACTTCCAATCAACATCAACCATCGGATCTTAAAACAATGGCCAGGACACATTGTAATCTTCGGACGGTCCGAACGGCCCAACACGCGTGAGCCGTCCAATCTTAAATGGACGGCCAGGATGCATTGTAACCTTCGGACGGTCCGAACGGCCCATTCAATGGGGACCGTTCAAGTTAAATCTAACGGCCAAGATTTGCCCGCTCCTTTCTTCGTTTCTTTTCTTTCACCGCCAAGTGGGCCCTGTCCTTCTCCTTCCTCGCCTTCGTCCCCGCGAGGACAAACCCCTCGCCGCCATTGTTGCGAGCTCAAAGCTCCGCAACGGCCGCCTCTTAACCAAAAATCAAATATTGTTTAAATTGTACCCTTGGCATTGGTGTGTCATGGGAGTTTTCAAATGATTTGAAAAATGAAATAAAATGATGGTTTGGACTTGGGCGAAATGGATGAATGGTGGGTGCAGGTTTATGCACGGGCTTAATCCAATTAGGATTAAGGCCTAGGGTTTAATTTGAAAGACGCCCAAGTTAATTAAGGACCGGCCTTTGAGTATTCCTTTGCTATGCCTTACCGTACCACCACATGTCCTGTGTGGGCAGGACCTGGCTTAATAATTTGTGATACCTCATCGTTATTTGTGCCATGTTGTATGTGTGGGTGTCGGTCAAACAGTAGTCCCACCTGGCGCAAGAGGGGGCTCCTGGAGGACGGTTAGTCCAATGGAAACGAAACCTTAGCGGGCATAAATACTTTAAGGTAGAACATTGTAACAGCCTTATGATAATTGCTTAGTCGTATGCCTATGGAAGCGTGTATTGGCCGACAATACGAGCAAATTATCTCATGTGAGTAAAGCTATACAAACTCTACAGAATAGAAAACTATTCGAATAGCCGCGTCCGTGGTCATGGACATGCTAACAAAGCCACTCCGAGTTAGACTTGCGAGCACGGAAGTTGTGCTCATTCTTGCTGAATATCTTTATTCAGGAGAAGACTTCTACCACGACAGTTGGCGGCATTTGACGATAATTGACAACATTGAATGACATTTGATGATAATTGACAACATTTGATGACATTTGACGACTATACATGTTGAGACATCCAGAGTTACTTCATAGTCCTTGTAAACTACTTCTGAGCAAGTGTCACTGTTCCTCTAGATATCAAGTACACCTTACCAACCTCAATTAGGTCATAAAACTGATCAAGCACCAAATTGAATCCATGCATGACTTTTTGGAAACTTTTTGCATATTTTATTGCACTTGAAAAATCTCAAATAAAGTTTAAACCTACAACTCAATTATAAGTTCCAAAAGAAAATAAGAACAAAAACTCTTGTTCATCTTCTGAAAATAATTTATTGAAATACTATAATAATTATCATGTATTAATATATTTTTTTCCAAATTTTTGGAACTTAATTTGACCCCTAGAAAATTCAAACTCAAATCAAAGACCTATTCTAAGTTTGAATTTAAATTATTCAAATTAATTATTGAACAGTGAAGTTTAAGATTTTAATTGAGTCCTAGGATGTCCTAGAAATCCCTCTGATTTATTTTAGAATTTTAGAAATTTTATTCCTATTTTTAAAGCATTGATCAAACCCTTTTGTTTCTTGGTCAACTGTTTTCAAAACTTGGGCCAGCATTGTTGGCTCGACCACTGCACCCTGGCTTGAGCCCGATGCACCAACTTGGCTCTACCCAACCGCCTAAACGCACTCGCACGTGGACCATCGGATCATGATCGGAGGGCCCAAATGGAGTGGGCCGTTCAGACCATCCGAACGGTCACTCAAATCCTGACCCTACGATAAAAAATGAACGGCCCAGATGCATTGGGGTGTTGGACCGTCCAACAAAGACATGTGATGTGAGCTGCTCGATCCGATTGGACGATCCAGATTCGTGGGACGTTTGGATCGGATGGGTTGACCAAGTCGTAACGAGTCCCGCTTTGGAGTTTGGGTTAGGGTTTAAAGGGTTTTGACCGAAAAGGCAAAGAGTTTGACCGGTGATTTAAAATAGAAGAAAATTTTGAAAATTTTTGAGGAGGTTCTGAGAATCAACTAGGTCTTAGGAAAAATATTTTAAGCACTTTTCAAACTAAAATTACTCGTAAATAAATAATTTTCAAAACTGAATTAATGAAAAGGTTTGAATTTTGGTGAGATCAAAATAATTTCTAAAAATTTTGTTAAAATTAATAATAATTCAAGATAAATAATCTAGTCAAATCCCTATTGCAAGCAAATGCCTTCAACGCAACCATATCTTGCTTCAACTGCATAATGTCGGCCTTCAAAGCATCCAACTCAACCTTTAGCAAGTCGTAGCCTTCCTTGAGGTCGATGTAACTTCAAGCAGATCCGAATGACATCCCGATGAACCACGAAGGTCCTGCTTTGGCCTCGATCTTTTGATGTCCAAGAAGCACGCAAGAACAAGATAAATAAGCAATCTGAAATTACGAATAGAAATTGAATGTATTGATAAGTGGGGTTGATGTCATCAACAAGAGGACAAAGTATAAAGTAGCAAAGCTAAACTTCAATCAATAAAACCCAATTTTGCTATAGGGCGCGGCGATGGCCAAAAGTGGGAACCCCGATTCACGCCGAACGAAGACGGGCCCCCTAGGGTGGTCACCATCACATGGGACGATCCGGATTCGTTCCACGCCTCCACCGCCACTGCCTCCTTTGGATCGGCGCGCCCTCTGCCTCCATGACATCCATCCCATAGTGCCACTTTGGATCGAACGGTTATTAGGTTGCAAGATGATTTTATTGATGAATATTTATAGAAATCGATGAATGAACTTCTAGCTTGTGAAGTTCGCAAATATAGGACTCGCATTGGTTTGTTTGTGATGTAAGGTGTCATATATTCATTGAAAATCATTAGTTTGAATGTTGACAAATAGAGCCACTTACCCTTGGCTCGACTACTACTTTTTTTACCGATAATGTCTTCAATTACTTATTAGTGAGACTATGTTGAATGGTGGCATTTTTAGTAAGTTTTGCTTGTTCTTTTTGCCTCTCTTCTTCTCGTGTGTGATTGTATTCTTGATGCCTTATGTAGAATCTCAATCTGTTATAGTGTATATATATAGGGCATGTATCCTATAGTAGCTTCTAGTTAGCTCAGAGTTGTAATTTTTGACATAAATAACAAGTCGGATTAAAATACGCATTATGTTTTGCATACTAGGATGGCCGAGGATCATAGTTGGATTTAGGCGAGAGGTGTCCAAGAATGGATGGAAAAGACAAAATGAAATAAAATTAAGTAAATCAATTAATATAGCACAATGAAGTAAGCTCATAGAAGAAAGATATGTGCGCATAATACAACGTGAATCAAGTCACCACTTCAGCTCATATCACAAAAATCAAAGATAAAACATGCATTCTTAAGCGTGTTTAGCACCCTTCTCCCGAGATGGTCACAAAATAGATTGATAAGCGCACTAAATATGCCATATGAGAAGATAGATGTTTGTCCAAATCATTGCATGCTATTTAGGAATGAGAATGTGGACAAAGATCACTGTGATAAGTGTGGTGAGTCTAGTTTTGTTGAGGTTGACTCCGGTGATGGTAAGAAGAGGCAACTTCCTATTGGTAGAAAAATACTTCGCTATCTACCATTTGTGCCACGAATCCAATGGTTATACATGTCTGAGGTTTCTGCCAAACAAATGATATGGCACAAGTATGGTCGTCGGTACCATGATGACAAGATGGTCCACCCATCTGATGGTGAAGCATGGAAGCAATTTGACCGAGACTATGTAGAGTTTGCCACGGAGCCTCGGAACATTCGAATTGCAATTGCAACTGATTAGTTTAACCCATTTGGTATGGGGGCTGCGCCATACAATTGTTGGCCTGTGTTTGTCATTCCCCTTAACCTCCCACCGGGCGTTTGCATGCAGAAGCAGAACATATTCCTTTCCTTGATAATCTTTGGTCCTGAATACCAAGAGAAGAATATGAGTGTATTCATGGAGCCAGTGGTGGATGAATTGTTACATGCTTGGGAACAAGGCATAGTAACATATGATCGGGCATTGAAACAGAACTTCACCATAGGGGTCGTGTACCACACATCCATGCATGACTTCCCGGCGTACAGGATATTCTGTGGGTGGTGTGTACATGGGAAGATGCCATGCCCAATCTGCAGGGAGACGTTGCGTGGCTGTTGGCTAAAGCATGGTCACAAGCACTCCTTCTTCGATTGTCATCATCAATGACCACGAATTCAGAAGTGACACAAATGGATTTAGGGCCAATATTGTTGTCCGTAGTGGACCACCACATCGTCTCGCAGGTGAGGAGGTTCATGCACGGTTAGATGCTCTGAAGCCTCTTGATGATGGTGATGGGTTCGAGAAATATGGCGAGGAGCACAATTGGACTCACATTCCAAGCTTGTGGCAGCTACCATACTTCCATAAGCTCATTCTTCCCCATAACATAGATGTAATGCATAATGAAAAGAATGTTGCAGATGCCATATTTAGCACATTCTTTGACATTCCAGACAAGACGAAGGACAATGTCAAGGCTTGTCTTGATCAGAGGAGCTTTGCAAATGCACCTCTCTCAATATGATCCACAAGCCGCCCATTGGCAAGTGGGAGAAGCCAAGAGCTAGTTATTGCCTAACTAGGGTTCAGAGGAAGGAGATTTTGGAATAGTTTGAGACCTAAAGTTTCTGATGGGTATGCAAAGCAAATCTAAGGAGAGGAGTGAATTTAGCTACCATGTGCATCAATGGCCTAAAGAGCCATGACTATCACATATTCATGGAACTCCTTTTACCTGTGATGATTCGTGGCTACGTCCCCGAGTGTGTTTGGCAAGTGATGGCGGAGTTGAGCTTTTTATCGATAGCTATGTGCAAAAGAGATAGATCCCATGGTGATGTCAACTATGGAGCGTGAAGTTCTATGTTGCTTTGCAAGTTGGGAAAGATATTTCCACCGCTTCTTCAATCCAATACAACATTTGATTCTCCATCTCCCCTATAAAGCTAGGATGGGGACGAGCAAAACCGTGGATGTATCCAATTGAGAGGGAACAAAAGGAACTACGAGGCAAAGCAAAAATCGGTCAAGTGTTGAAGCATCCATAGCGAGGCATACATACTTGAGGAAATTTCCCATTTCACATCAATATTGCACAATCGAACCTCATGATACAATATTAGCATCCTTCGATTTGAATGTCATCTATGTGATCGTCTTTACCAACCTCTCCTGCAACAATTATTTTTTCCCATGAGTGTTTTAATCTATTATTTGAAAAAGTGAAACCCTTCTTAGGAAGGGTGCTTGGAATTGCAAACCCAATTTTCCGACTTGGTTCTATCGTAGCCCATCTTCTTGAAAGAATATGTCAACACTATTGTTGGTCTCGATAGTTGTAGTCGGCACATGAGAGGAACGACCTAATGCAACAACAATTAATAGTGGATTGGTTACACTATGGGGGATAGGTAGTTTACTCAAACTTATGGTTGCACCTTATGTACTATGGTTGAAATTGCACATCAATCAATCCACTAGACTACAAGTATATAGTTTTGCATGGGTAGTACGTGATGTAATATACTAGTGGGTCGAGACCAACAATAGTGTTGACATATTCTTTCAAGAAGATGGGCCACTTTTCAATAAATTGGTCATTGCCTAGTAGGATTGATTGATGTGCAATTTCAACACCTCATGATAGTGATGTGTCCGTGGAGGATCCCATTGTAGACGATCACTTCTAAGCGGATGGCCTTCCATCTACCAATGACATTTGAATAACATAAGTTTGAGAGGTTTGCTACCATGGCGACAAAGAGGCAACAATATAGTTCACCATTAGGCCCCTCTAGGAGGCAGAGGGGCGGCCATAGTCCCCAGAGGAGGCAGTGTGGGGTCTACCTCTAGTAGATCAGGCTCCTCTACCCCCACAGTCCTCGCGCGCTGATCATGTGGATGATGAGTATCATCCTAGTGAGGAAGAGGGTGAGGAGGATGAGTACCCTGAGGCGGAGGGCTCTACTACAACACAAGATTTTTGGTTGCGAGGACCTGCGAACCTACCACCACAACCAACTCGAGAGGAGGACAAGACTGTCATCGTTTCTGTTGGCGACATGTAAGTAACTGTTAGCACTTTCACTAATTTAGCCAACTTTCTTGCAGACCTAAAAAAAACTAATGTGCAGGCAATGGTGAGAAGAAGGCGGGGGTGAGAAATGTAGACTTCCGAATAGCATAATTGACGTGTTGATTCGATGGCACTTCCCTAGCTTGGTCACCTACAAAGAAAGGCGAGAACTGCATGGACATGGTGCCACTCTGAGACTTATCAAGATACCGCCATTGAAGGAGAAATACAATTTGACAATTGTTTGCAGCGGGTGGAGGAAAGTTTTTGGGTAAGTGACTGAATATTTGCCGTGATATATTTTTGAAACTGCTGGTTTGCATGCATTATGCTGTTAACAATATAATTGTCATTCTTTGTAGTTAGACTGTTGTACCATTTTCTGTGACGTAGATAGTAGGGTTGTTGTATGTCTTCTTGGTGTATAGCAAGAGTTCTTCAATTCCTTTTGGATAGATGTAGAGCCAAGAAGAACCAGCCTGGATACAAATGTATATCTGTGTTATTTTTGGCATGCTTTGTGAATCTCTTTCTATGCTAAATTAACTATAAAATGGGTCTTTAATTATCTACCCGCTTTCTACTATCAAACATGTAGCAAGATGATCTCACTGTGAGCAAGTCATACCTTTGGACCAATATTTGTTCCATTTCTTTCCACAGTTGTTGCATGTAGACAAAACTATTAGTTCACCCAAGTTATTCAAATATAGAACACAAATCAGATAGCTTACACAATTTATGCTATGACAGAACTTGTAACGTATATGTTGTTTATTGGAGCCACTCACTCTCTGCATATGGGTATTTTGCAGTTTCAAAACTAAAACTTTCATTTATTTTACTACATTGGCATGCACAAAGGTGTATTATCATTTATTTGTTTCCAATATATGCCGGATTGTAGTGGTGGTTTAGATGGGCTGAGGGATAGGAAGTTGATTCTATGAGAGTGGTGCCTAATTCTGTTAAGAAGCTGATCCCACAGATGATCTACGAAGCACGCATCCAAGCGGTGATCTATTACCACACACAAGTCCTTGGAAAGGAAATTCATAGGGCCGAGGCTTGCCAAACGTAAATCACTCTGGAGGAGTACATGCAGGTAACCAACTGTACAAACGATGTCCTTCATTACAATCAATTCTAGTTTATTCATATTTAACACTTGGTTAATTTAGGCAATACCTTGATGGGCCCACAAGTGTGAAGATGCATGGTAGTAGATTGCCCAAAAGAGGTGGTGCAACGAACAATGGTTAGAGGCTCTCGTCATTGCTAGGGAGCGGAGATTGTTGATGGGCGGGGCAGCACAACGTCAAGGCAGCTCCTCCATGGCTCGTTACAAGAAGCAATTGGTAGGTCAGCATGTTCATATTTATTTACCTCCATGTTTTTTTTATACAGGAAAAAAAGAAGCAGAGGCCTGTCTCCGATGTAGAGGCATATGTAGACGCTAGGAGGGATGATCAGGAGGGCACCTTGTGCAGCTAGTGCGCAACAGACAACTTGGTACGATTTCTGCTGATTTTGCCCTTGATGATTTTCGCTCCCGGATGATTTTGTCCAACAGGCTGCATATACTGAGGCTGCTAAGGAGATTCATGGCTCGGACTTTGACGTAATGAATTCACCACTGGACGCGACTACTATGTACAAGGCTGGAAAGGGGAAGAAACATGGTCATTTCTTCATAGGTGTCGGCTACATTAGCACACCGACAACCCTCTCGGAGGTCCGAACCACGAGTACTGCATCAACGGTTGAAGTACACCTTCAAAGACAACTGCGACCATCACATGAGATGTTTTCTCAGTTTTCTCAGCTTGAGGCAAGGCTGCAAGAGGAAATCGAGGCTAGGCAGCGGTTGGAGCAAATGCTCCTGTAGGTTAGTTGGAGCGTGATAGTACAATAACATAGTAATATGCAAAAATATATATATATTCGTACTTGGCTAATGTATGGCAATGTGCAAACAAATATGCAAGCACTCGGGACCGGAACTCGACTTGATGGCCCTACACCAGGGGAACCACTGCCTAGTAACTGCATACTGATTATTATATTGTTAGTCTCTTATGAGTGCTTGAGTCAGAAGACATTGAAATGACATGCAATGTAATTATTGGTCGCTACTGCAAATTTCTTATAATGCTATTTCTTATGAAAATGTAGGGAACGGTGGGATCAATGGTAGATCCAAACCGCTTCGTGCTAATCGTCAAGATGGTGCACGTGTTAATCTTTGGTGCTAATCGTCAAGATCTTTGGTGCTAATGTTGAAGATCATGTGAATGTTTCTATCACCGAGAGGTCACCACCAGGTGCTTGCTATTTTCATGATCTACTTGTGCAAACATGAACATACATCACTCCATTTTTGTGTTGATGTAGCATGTGTGCTAAAACATGCAAATGTACCTGTCTTTTCTTGTGATGCTGAAAATTTGGGAGGTATTTGCATGTATGCTAAACATGACAGTATACCACAAGAAAACAAGCTATTATAATTTGTAAGTATGCCATAGTATCATGCCTGTCCATGCCAAGAATTTCTATCCATAGTGTTCCACCACTTCTTGGTATCCTTAATCCTTTCATTACGTACCCATGTGCAGTTGGTCCTATTTTGACTTTGAGAACTCTCCAATAAGGCAAGCGCTGAGCTGTGGAATAACCTATTCATTAGGTAGGCGTTTCCTGCGCTAGCTGTGTTGAATCTGGTGCATTTTTTGACGCAGATTCGTAATTTGCAACTTATCTTGGCACTATTAAAATAGGGTTTTGACCTTGATCGTAGCTAGAGCTCCTTTGCATATGTGTTTGTATGTGATGCATGCAGATGGTCATGTGATTGTATGTGATTCATTTGATAGTATAGTTGATATTTTTATCTAATAGTGGATGGCACAACAATGACAAATAATTATGACGACATAGAAGTGAATGGCACAGACACAGTAAGCCTTAACAAAAAAAAATCTTTCTTTTGATAATCTTTATATGTGCTGTCAATAGTTAGGTTAATTATCTTTTCATGTAATATCAATTCCTTGCTTTTGTTGTAAGATGGCACTAATATTAAGTTTTGTTGTATCTGCAGAACTCACAAAATGATGCTGGAGTAATACATATAAAACCCCGTGATCCCCATCGCATCCTCCATAATAACATAGCACAGAAGATTGAAGTAGGAAATTCTGTGCAAATAGTAGCAGTGATATGTGCCTTTGTTTGATGTATTACGGACAAGACTATGAAATTACTACCTGGAACTATTATATGTATCATGCCTTATGCTTAGATTTTCAAATTTGAACTCGAATGTTGTGAGCTCGGGAACTGTTATATGTATCATGTCTTTTGTTCGATATATATATATATATATATATATATATATATATATATATATATATTGTGAATTGTGGTACTTTTCTTGTTGTGGAATGTTTGGATGGATTATTTGATTGCTGAGTTTTCTGTCAGCGTAGTTTAAAATTAAATGCAAAATCAAATGTACAAAATTAGTGAAAATTTGGTTGGTGCTATTCGGAAAATTCTTGAGTGCCGACCATTACTTTCTCGAGTGCCGACACTCGGTAAATCTACCATTCATTTCCCGAGTGTCGACACTCGGGAAAGGTTGGCCATGTGTCAATTTTCCCTGTATTCGTCCCTCACCGGTGGAAACGTTCCCGAGTGTCATATTTGCCGTACACTCGGGAAAGTTTGGCCACGTGTCAATTTTACCTGTTTTCGTCCCTCACCGGTGGAACCTTTCCCGAGTGTCATGTTTGCCGTACACTCGGGAAAGTTTGGCCACGTGTCAATTTTACCTATTTTCGTCCCTCACCGGTGGAACCTTTCCCGAGTGTCATGTGTCGTACACTTGAGAAAGTTTGGCCACGTGTCAAGTTTCCCTGTTTTCGTCCCTCACCGGTGGAAACTTTCCTGAGTGTTTCTTTTAGTACTTTCCCGAGTGCCCACACTCGATACAGGTTTCCATTACGGTTGAACAAGCCGTTGAGGCGTATTTTCTCCCGAGTGTTATTTGTTTCCCGAGTGTATACAGTTGCACTCGGGAAAGTTTTAGTTCCCGAGTGTTACACTTGGGAAATGGATTTTATCCCGACTAATCTATCCCGAGTGCTCTTTCCCGACGACTGACCTTCAGGAACTTTTCTCCCGAGTGTTTTAGGCACTCGGGAAAAACCGGAGTTCTGGCAATGTCGATCGTGATGACCTTGATGGTTCTGGCTTATGGGGAACAAAAATAGATACTCTCTCCGTATTTTAATACTTGACGTCCCCTATATACGCGCCAAGTCTCGTGGACATCAAGTTTATTAATCCGGAGGGAATACTAAGGGAATACTAGTTATTATTCGGATATATATATATATACACTGATCACAATGCATGGATAGTTTAAAGTTCAATGAAATATACATATGATATCGTGTCTCGCAACAGCCTGTCTTCTTAGCCATACAAGTCAAATTGGTGTCCATCAAATCCACATCGACTGCTGAAGCTAGCGCACGCTCTTCCCCAACCATATACTATGCTAGAAATTTGGCACAGTTGTGACCGTTGTACGCGGATGGCAATGTTCTAACATAACTTTTTTTTGAACATTATGATTTGACGTGCCATAGCGTATAACACAAATCTGCGCAAAACAAAAGATGAATACAACAAATAGCAATACATATTTGTATGAAAACTCATAATCTTTCATTCTAACTCATACACGTCGCTAAGTATAGTATAATCAAAACAGTAAGAGTTCAGAACACAAATGTGTAAACTCTTATTAGATGTTGCCTATCAAGAGAACCCCAAGTAGCTAGTCTGATAAAACACTCTACATGAGTCCCGATTCGAAACTAAGAAACATCTGATAACCTGAGGGGTGGTTTTATGTCAAGAAAATCGAGATAAAACTAACAATCCGACTAGTTGCTTCTTATGTACCTTTGGCATATTCGTACACGGTGGGTTCATCTTAATACGTCACTAAATATAAGGTTATTTGCAGGCAAAAAAAATATGGACGACACGATATTTTTTTAATATTCAACATGTATCTATAAAAGAACAAACTAAAACTAAGTAATCCCTGGATAAGGGGTGCTTAGATCTAGATAGAAAATTAGTGAGCACTAATTTTTTTTAAAAAAAATGCCCTATTTCTAAGCAGGTGATGTATGATAGTAGGAAAGCACGTAGTGTGGCAATAACGAAATTTAAAGAGGAATCGCTAACGCAGCATGTAAGCATATTGCGAACAAATGAACTACAGTGCAAACAATTAGTGTGTCTCATGTTATCTATGTATTTGTTTTGAAATAGAAATAAAGTACCATAAATGAATATGTGAAAGACACAACACTTACCAACAACACATTGGGAGTTTACCAACACTTTTATGACTATATATGGACTTATGAAGCAAAAGTTGGAGGATTCCATGAAACAACACTCTACAAAATATTTGTTTACGTTGTCAGTGTGATATATTCCATTAATAGTCAAAATGAGTGTTAAAAAACATGCTCATATAGAAGGAAAATAATGGATGTCTACTTTCATATCGAAGAAAATGCACGTGTTTTGTATAAGGTCTCATCTGAAGTGGAATATTTTACCATTCAAGAGTTTTGTATACAAAATAGGGTTATAGCTCTACAAGAATAGATGACAAAGTGATTCTATTAGGAGAATGGACAATTCCTTATATAAAAGTAATATGACCTATGAATTCATGGCCACAAATCAAAACATTTGTTGGAGCATCTGAGAGATGGAAGTGTGCTTCAGCCTCAGCATAGCCTTCTAGCATCCATATACGTAATTAAGAAATCTCTTTCTGCAATTGCACATTTCAAAACAAAAGGTAGAATGACAGTTGACAACTAAACTTTATTCAAATTAAACATTTCTTCTTATTTATCCACCAGCATATCACAGCTGACAGCTAAACTCCATTCAAATTAAACACCTCAGCGTCCTAATCTAATCATAAAGAACGACCCTATTATTCGATAGAGAGCAGACAAAGGAGGCCATTAGAGAAATTTTTTTCAAATAATCCATTTTGTATTATTAATTACAACATTATACCTGCGATAATATTTTTTACAGAAATATACTCCTGCCGCCGAACGGTTAGGCGGCTGGACCCAGTAACTCAACGGTTGAGTGACTGGCTCCAGTAGCTCAACGGTTGAGCGACTGAGACACTTGTCGCTCAATGGTTGGTCCTAGTGTGCAGCTCACTCATCTAGCCGGGCATGCATTGTGCCCGTTGGGTGACAAGTGTCCCAGTCGCTCAACCGTTGAGCTACTAGGTCCACTCACCCAACGGTTCGGCGACATGAGTTTATTTCTGTAAAAAATATTATCACAGGTATAATGTTGTAATTAATAATAAAAAATGGATTATTGTGAAAAAAATTCGGCCATTAGAGTCATCTAAAAATAATTAGCTTGTCAATCCACCAATCATGAACCCAAAGACCAGAATAAAGCATTGATGCTGAAATTTGAGAAACATATGCACTTCTTCTTTCTTTCTTTTTTTGGAAGTAAATGGTAATTCTGGAGTGGCGAAAAATATGTGTATGACTGTATGAGCATCGAGAATATGTAAAAAATACTTTCATTCGCTAATAAGGTACATCAGATGAACCAAGCAACTGCAAAGATGTTAGCACCATGTATAGACAAATATACATCACCTAAAAATGCATCTCTTGCTCCCTTTGCTATTCCACACATGGACTCTTGAAACCATAAAAAAATGGTTAATTTGCTAAGAATAGATTCAATATACAAATTTTATTCGCATGGTTCAATGAACAAAAAATGAAAACTAAAAAGGGGGCACTGATAGACCATTGCCTACACAAGGGCTAAAAAAAATATTGTAATACCTCAAATTTATTCTAGCAAAGGAAGTATCCAACAGAGAATAATAGATTAAAAATAGAGTTTTCTCCTATTATTCGGGAACTTGGGCCTCGGGCCTTGGCCCAGGAGGCCCAAGGGGAGCCGGCCACTTAATGGGCCAAGGGGAGACGGCCATTTAAAGGGCCAAGAGGGGAGGCGCCCTTTTCCTCCAAACCCTAGTACTGTAGCATGACACGCTACAGTACCGCCGCCGCCTGCTGCAGTGCTTCCCTCCCAGCATTACCGTCTTCCAGCGTCGTCGTTTCCTGCTTTGGTGGCCGACCGTGGAGGAAGAAGGAGGGGAGGGAGAGAGGAGAAGAAAAGGAGAGGAGCTTCTTCGAGGATAGATCATCATCTTCCCGCAGGTCTTCAAGGATAACGAGGTACTTTCCTCGCTATTTGATGATGATTAGATGCAAATTCGATTAGTTGGATTGGATCGAATTGCTGCTATTAGAATTTTAGATCTGTACAGATTGTTGTGTGGCCAATTTCGGATTCTTAGAGGCGGAATTAGATATTTCCATCTCCTATAGATATATAGATATTGTTCTTAGCTTTCCGTAGCCGTCAAGAACACTTAATTCCGACGTACGGATCAAAAGTTATGGTATGATCTTCCCTGCTGTTCTGAATTCCTAGCGAGAATGAACTGTCAAGTTGTCTTTTAAAATATGATTAAGTTAGTGGCATATTAAGGATTTTCACCCAACTAGGATGTTGTAGAAATTTTTATAACCTTTCTAGAATGATAAAGAACGCCCTAATCAAAGTTGTAGATCAAAAGTTATGATCTGTTCTTTACTGCTATTTTTTTCGTCTAGACAAAATCTGTCTTATACTTTCATCTACCTGTTAGCTTATTCTTTTGACCAAATTGGGAGATCTCGCCAACTATACTTTTGTAGATATGTTCGTTAAGTTTCCTTAGGATCTGGGCTCACCTTGTTCGAGTCTCAGATCAATAGTTATGATTTATTTCGTGCTGCTTTCTAGATTCGTTTTCTGTGATTGTGTTGTCTGTTTCAGAATAGGTATAACAGTTAATTCTTGGGTTGTCGGGAAGGTGTTGTAGAACGTTACTAGTAGTGTCCTATACCATGTTGTTCTTATTTCAAGTACTTACTTGTGTAGGCAGAGAGGCTTCGGGTTTAGGGGCACCTTCATTGCCTACTAACGTGTCGCAACGCGGAAGGCAAGTAATTTAATATTCTTAAGGCTAGTGAATGCTGAATGTTTGATATTCGCACTGTGTTTTTCTATGATCCATGAGAAGTTTCAGTGTTTATGTTCCTTTCATATTCGTTACTTCATGTTTGAAGATGATGTCTTTCATTATTCATAGTTCATTACATGCATCCATTGTTCATGTTTCATCCACGGGAGTGGATTTCAAAGACCCATCAATTCCAGTATGGGCACGTAAGACCCACCATTCAAATGTGGGCAGATTTGGACTCCCGTATGAAACGTTCTTCATTCGGGCTTTGGATGCCCGTATTTTGTTAAATGCGGGTCTAAGTGAATACCGACGGGTGTGTCACTAGCTATCTTAGGTATAAGCGAGTGCGATCCATCCATTCATTACATTCAATCCATTCATTCATATGTTCTTTCAGTGCTATGTTCATAATCTTTAATGATATTGTCTTATTTATATTTATTGTATGTCTAGTTATTCTTTGTACTTGCTGAGTCTCGATCTCATTCTTGCCTTTGTTGTTTATTTTAGGTGATTGTTGATGATGGCATTATTGGGAGGGTGTAGACACACATTATTCATTCACTTCACCATATTCAAGTTTCAATAATTTGATTTAGTTTCTGTCTTCCATTCGTTAAGTGATGAACTGTAATAAATAAAGTTAGATGACGGATGATACCTTTTTCTATGTTATGGTTGATTAAGTACTGCTTGTGATCCTTGATCACCCCTTTGATATAATTATTTGGATTCAGATTATATTCCTGCCTTTGTTCTATTACATGTTAATCTCTTTATGTCATTAGATGAGATATTGTTTAAATTCTTTCTCGTTATGGTTGTATGCTAGATCCTTTAGGTAACATTTTGGCTTCTAAATAGCCATGGTGTTACAAATACTTAGAACCACAAATCTTGCAGCAAGATACATGATCACAGATGTAGATATATACTTGCTCCGTCAAACATCAATGCAAGTAACTACCTCCTCCTTCCTCAATCAGACATTTGAAAGCGTTTTTTCAAGCAACGCCATTGGCTGCATTAAAAACTTATCCAATAAATATTTTTTCAATCAAATTTAGTTAAAGGAATGGTTAACACATAACGCAATGTAGAAAAAGCAAACATTAAGGGGAAATGGTTAGCATGTATTGTGAATTACAAAATACAAAATTCCCTTATATCTGCTAAACCTACAGGATAAGATTTATTGGATAGACATGACAACCACTACAATAATCTATTGCACTATTAGAATAGTATATGTGATGCAAAGGGTAAAAGGGGGGAGCATGATAAAGACATCATAAGATTAGATGTAAGATCACAATATCTCTAAGGGGATATATAAGTAAAAAAATTGTTGCCAATGGGACATATCATGATGGTGCAACCTAGATCTTGCGAGTGCCAATATAACCTTCTAACCAATTTTAATTATCCAATTTATTGGGTAGGGCCCACTGTCATTCACTCACGTCTAGAGAGAAAGCATCCACACACACACACACACACACAGAAAGGCCAACAGGCAAAACAGAGGAGGTGGCCACGCTGGGTTCTGGAGGTGGCAGCGACGGCGAGAGGTGGCCCAGGGAGGTGGAGACGGCAGAAAAATGGTTCCCTGGGAGAGCATGGGAGGTAGGGGAGGCGTCGTCGTGGCCTGGAGTGGCCTAAGGCGGCAGGGTGCAAGGCCGAGCGGTGATTGACTCTACAGAATGAGAGGGGCAGCGATGCTAGAGAGGGGAGGCAAAAAAAGAAGGTGCACACGAGTGAGAGGGAGGTCAGGGGAACTCGCCGGAGCAGTTGATTGCGGCGGGGAGGAGCTGAGGAAGGCTAGCGACGGAAGCCAGTGGTAGCGCGGCAAGCCCAGCGTGGCAGTTGCGCTGTGGAGGAAGGGAGAAAGAGCGGGTGGTGCGGAAAGTTTGGGGGAGGCGAGGCAACGCTCTAGGAAGAAGGAGTTGGAGAGGGGCGGCCTGGAGTCATTCTCCCTATCGATTTGTCGGAAGAGGATGTCAGGCGGGTGAAGAGCGGATGATCGAGTACGAGAATGTGTGGCTATATTACGCTCATCATATTTGTGTTGGATTTTACGTTTAGTTACGTAGGGAGCGATTTTGGTGGGAGACTTGGGATCGCACCTTTTTATTTTGGCGGCACGAGAGGATGTGGATGTGGTCTCTTTTTTATCGCACCCACATAGGAGTTTTTTTCCTTATACAGTAAAAGACATATTATAGTAAAATAAAACATAGAAACACGAGTAGTAATTGCAAAGCATTCTAATAACAGTAATATTGGGGACCTTTACAGTATTATCGCTCGCAAATTACAGTAAAGTGCATCATACTAATGGTGTCATATGTCCTGCATCAGTAAATGGTGGGTGGGGGCATAAAATGTATGGAGTCGGCAGTAAATGGGTCGGAGATACGGTGGGAGGAAAATGCGTGTGACACGGGAATCATTTTTCACTGCCAGTACATGTGCTCCCGAGACATTTTTATTGTCAAACGCGGTGCGATGTGTGTGTTTTCTCGGCTCTAGGGGAATAGATTTTTACTGGTAGTAGGGGCGCGCCTGAGCCATTTTATTGCCATTCGTAACTCGCAGCGTCCGTGTTTTACTACTGGTTCCCGAGGGGCAACACGGGGGTAGGTGGAGGGGGAGCATGGGCCGGCGTGCCATGCATAGCGTAGCCTAGACTGTGGCCCATGAGCAGAATAAACTATTCTACGCTTAGGCGCTGAATAGCGCTAACGTGCACTTACACACACATGATGTATTGATCAAAGCGTACCTGCTCAACAAAAGTAATCTTAGCGACTAAATAGTGATGAAGTAGCGTTTTGTGGCTTAAATATCTCCGGACCAATGGTTTAGAGAAGACAGCTATTGATTAATGCATAGATTGAGGAGCAAGATTAATGAAACTTTTTGCATATTGCATTAGTTAATTTGAAAAAACAACTTTAGCACACTGAAACATTTCTTTTGCGGTGCTCATTCCTATCATACAGTACAATCAAATCGACGATGATTAAATAAATCTGTGCAAAATTTAGGGTTAGACGTTTACCTATCCAATAAACTGAGCAAATTAACGTGTCATCACGTACGCACTAGCTGGGAAATTAAGATAAGCCAAAATCTCTCTTTGTAGCTGTAACACCTCGGTCCAATACGGAGCCAAGAATGTCACTAAACTAACCTAGCTATTAATTTCAACAATAATTAACACTAAATTACAGTAAGCATATTAAAGATAAAACATATCTATGGGTCACAATAACACAAGGATAACAATAAAGAAATCATGAATAATTAATTCATAGGAAGCATGCCAAAATAATAAACAAAGATCAACGCAAAACCAAACCAATCAAGTCTATTTAATAAATAATCAACTAAAGCTAAGCAATAATATCCATTCCTAATTATAACTTATCACACTAATAAATTGTCTCATGATCAATAGTTCTTGTAATCGAGTGAATGACATGATTCCAAATGTGTGCTAGCCCTTCCTATGAGAAACGCCGTCAACGGTCACCTAAAAGCAACAATAGAGCAAGGGTGAGTCCACGACTCAGCAAACACAATAATAAACAATGAGTGAACACTAAGCTAGATAATCTGCTTAGTCAACAGTAAACAATATCATCATCAACATCAATTGTTTCTCTTTTCTTTATTCTTATACTCAATCATTCAATTCTCTTTTCATTATTCTCATATTCAATCATTCAATTCTCTTTTCAAGCCCGTCCTCCTCAAGGATCAGGGACCTCTTCCACTCCCGTGGAGTTGTGATCACCATGATCACCTTCTCGTATGCAATGATGTTTATGAATGCACAATTATTCATAGATTCATCATCATTAATATTATCCAACATTCTTATATCCATCAATACGAATAAAATCATGACTATTCACATTGCTTGCAATTAAATAAAGTAAAAAACACAAAAAATATATAATGGTAAAGAGTGGTAAATAATACAATGATCAACCAATGAACACTGTCTACCATGCACTTGCCTCTTTATCCCTGTGAAGTTGGATAGCGAAGCAGCAGCAAAGTACAAGAGACCACACTCCCTGAACAAACAATTCAAAACATATCTCAAAATCATAACATCACAGCACTGACACTTTATTCTAACCATCATCGCACTTCTACGCCAAACTGACACATTTAACCACTATCCCAGTAGTAAAACGGCTCTAACGTATTCATCCGAACTTCAAATTCAACCATCCAAGACTTTCTATAATCCCCACAAAAAACCTATAATTTTATAGTTATGACAAACTGATTCTATCGTTTTCTACCTTGTTTCTTTACTCGAAGACTGTTCCAGAATCTGTCAGAACAATCCGTTTCAAAATTTTATATCTTTAATTCTAAAACTTGAAAATATATTAACTATACCAGTTCTGGAAACTACACAAAAATTTCTACATTATTCAAGTTGTCGCCATAATTTAATTTTACCATCTACTATATGAAACCGGCCCTTCTTTACGACGTCTGCCAGCTACGTCCAAAATCTAGACAACGACTTTCCTGAGACCGTATCTTTTTGCTCGCTACTCCGATTCTAATGTTCCAGACCTTCATGGAAATCTAACCAGATTATCTAGCTTTTTTTCTAATTAGACCGACCTCTAAATCTGATTCTAAATATCCCTAATTGCCCCCGCAAGGTTCTGCACCTAACCTTGACGAACTAAGGCAGATTGAAAACTAACTTTCCTCTAATCAAAACGACCTACCAAATTAATAGCAACTAATCCATGGCAATACCTAGGGATTATGAGGGATTACCCTTGAAGATCACGACGTCGATCACTAAACCCCACGAATTTTCTCTCTTTTCCTTCCTTCCCTTCTTCTTCCCTTTTCCTCCTTCCTCTTCCTTGTTGGCCCCTTGTGGCAGCAGTGCAGAAAATCCCAGCAGCAACTTTCCCTTAATCTCCCTTTATCTCTCCCTCTACTGTTGATCCCAACATGAGCCCATGCAAAACATGCAGCAGCAACTACTAGCAGCTAGCAGCAGCAGCAGCGCTGCACAGGGGGTTTGGGCGGCACACAGGAGGCAGGAGCGGCACAGGGGGTGGAGGCGGCCGGGTATGGGGCTAGGGTTGACTGCCGCCCCCCACTAGACCCTCCTAAAGCCGGCTCCCCATTTGGGCCAAGTCGCTGTGGGCTGGGAGCCCATGGCCCAAGTTTTTCATTTTAGGCAAAAAACCCCCCCCCCCCCTTTTTAATACTCTAATTCTCCCTCTAATCCAATTAACCCATCTAAAGCGTTTCGAGATATCATAGCATCTAAAGTGTTTCGAGATATTACAGCAGCAGATGCTTGAGCTTGTCAATAGGGAAAACCAAGCAAATTAACATAAGTTCCGTCCTACCGTACACCAAATATATACTTGACAACGAGCGAGTATCGATTTTGTTCCAGATAAAGGCGATCTTAGCTCGCTCGATCGGCCAGAATTCCCTTTCACGAAAAAAAAAAATTGTTCCTCCAAAAAGATGAGCACGTACAGCTCAAATTCACTTGTGTGATGGTTAAGTAAAGTAGTAAACTATGGATAGTGAATCGTATTCCCCTAGCTCTCTTGAGAATTAGGCTCTATTTGTTTTCTTTTCGGGAAAAAGGTAGGTAGGATTCCTCGCACAACATCGGTTTTTTTTTCATTTTCTTAGGGGAATACTTATCTATCCATCATCAAATTCTGTATATGACTTTACCAATTAGTTTAGTACTCCCTCCGTTTTTTAATACATGACGTTTGACCAAGCGTACAGTCAAAATTTTATAACTTTGACCATTACTTTTCATATGATTTTGTTAGTAAAAAATTTCAAAATTATTATATTATGAAAATATTTATCATGACAAATCTAATGATACTATTCACTCATGATCAATCTAAATAGTTTTTCATATATTATTAGTCAAAGTTAGATAAGTTTGACTGCACGCTTGGTCAAACGTCATGTATTTAAAAACGGATGGAGTAGTATGGTCCAAGCTAGATGCATGAAATCTCCATTAGCAATTAACCAACTATTTCCTCATATCATAGCCCATGTTTTTCTCACTCTTTTTTACGTGTCGCAACCGCGCTACGACACGTGAAATATCATGATCTCATGCTGGTCTCGATCACCTTTGTTCTGAACATACATAGCATATAGTTCTCGATCGCTTCTTTATGGAGATGATGCATATACGTGCCCGTAGTGTGCCTTTTCTTCTTTCTTTCTTTTCGCAAATATATTCCAGGTAGCTTATCAAGCACATAATATTGGGGAAGCTAGAGAGAGAATCCTTAACTAACACACGCAAATACATATATTCTCCCACGCGCACTCAAGTTTAATCTTCACTCTTCTCTCCCATCCCGTGCAGCAGCTAGCCATGCATATTGTAGTATAGCATCTTCCTGACCTAATTAACCTGACCCACACTAGAAATTAATGAAAGATGTTCTTGTCGTGAACGCTAACTACACACACGACACGTAACATATCTATGTTTTGTCTCCCATGTACATGCATGTCACCTCTACCCCACGCCATCAATACCCTTTCTAGCTAGCTCAAGCTTGCTCCATCCATCTATATATACACCCCTTGATCTCTCTCTCTTGCTCCATCCATCTATATATACACCCCTTGATCTCTCTCTTGCTCCATCCATCCATTGATCTCACTTGCATCATCTCTAGCTAGCTGCGACATATCCAAATTTCTCTCTAGCTAGCTAGTTTCTTGCACTTCTCTCTACAAATAGTAGACTACGATAGCTGGGAAAGGGAGAGGCCGGACATCGGAGGATCTTAGTCAGGATCATGTCGGGCGTGTGGGTGTTCAAGAACGGCGTGGTGCGGCTGGTGGAGAACCCCGGGAGCGAGCAGTCGTCGACGGTGCGGCGGAAGGCGCTGCTGCACACGCCGAGCGGGCAGACGGTGGCGTCGTACGCGTCGCTGGAGGCGAAGCTGACGGCGCTGGGGTGGGAGCGCTACTACGAGGACCCGGCGCTGTACCAGTTCCACAAGCGCGGCTCCCTCGACCTCATCTCCCTCCCCAGGGACTTCGCCAACTTCTCCTCCGTCCACATGTACGACATCGTCATCAAGAACAGGGACTCCTTCCGGGTCGTCGACGCCTAGGCCTGGCTACCCTGCTACCTTCTTCATCGATGCATGCGCGGTCATCCCATCTCTCTGCATCTCATGGATCTCATCTCATCAGTGCGTATAGTACCTTCTTGTTTCGCATGCATGTTTCTTCCTTCTTGGTGTTCACTTAGCCTGTTTGTGTGTTAATGTTTGGTGCGTGTGATCGAGAGTGCAGTGTGATGTAACTAGGATCGACATGCCTTGCTTAATCTCGTCGTCGTAGAGTGTGTTACATATATATATTTGTGTGTGTACTAGCTGATATTGATGATCGATATAGTTGTTTGTGGTGTATACACGTGTGCATGCTTGCGAGTGTAAGATTGGCTCTGATGTAAACTATTAATTCGTGATGACTATATATGCCCATACATTTGTGCTAGTGGCCATTGATTTGCATATATATTGTTGGATATTTTGAGGGCATTTTGGTAATTTCTCAATTAGAGAAAAGAAAAAATAGAATAAAAGAAAAGAAAAGAAGATGGCCCACATGTCAATGAGAGGAAGCAAGAGATAAGGTCTGATGACCTTGCCTCACGGGAGAGCAGCGCACGCAAGGGGATTTCTCCCCTTCTCTGGCGGCGACGCATGCTGGGGGCGCGGAGACTCGGGTAGCTCGGGCGCATTGTGCACCGGCCGTTGGTGGAGGCAGCCTGGCTTCCTTCATCCCCTCCTTTTCTTGGCTTGGGCTCGCTCGGTTCTTTCTCTCTAGCTCAAAAAATTCAGTGAGTTTTTCCAATTTTGGTGTGTTCTTCTCCTCCCAATTCGGTTTCGTTTTTGAGGCATTTGACCACCCACACCACTGTGCTTGTCTCGGTGCTTGTCTGAGCTCCGCCGTGCGGTGGTGAGCTCTCTCTTGCTCCATTTCTATTGTGGGCGTTTGGTTTGGAATCGGGAACCTGCACATTTGGAATTGGTTTGGTGGTCTTTGTCTTGACCTCTGTGAGGAAGAAGACTTTGGTTCTTGGTGTTTGGTGCTCTCGGGGTGCACTCAGCCAGTGCATTTCGGTTGGTTCTTGTGCGGCATATCTTCCTGTAGCTCGGCTTCGTCTTTCGGTGTGTCCCAAATTGCGAAGATATGCATTGTATCTCCGTCAACCTTATCTGGTATTCATGACACAGCGAGGCAATTGGTTTTCTGAGACAGCGTCATTCGGCGTGCCTTGCCCGGTTTGCTATTTGGTGGCTTTGAGTGACATCCGCATCGTGAGTATTACTGTTATTCAGTTTGTGCATTACCTTGTTCAGTGTGCCGTGCTAGTTGAGTTAATTCTGTATTATTATCTAGCACTGGGAGACATTGCAAGTAATGTCAGTGGGTTCGGTTAATGCTCAATGAGAATTTGGGGTCATAGTGAGAATTGAATACAACAATTTGTTATAAATTGGTCTTGAGCTTGTAGATTGCTTGATGTCAGTTTGTTGTGTCAAACATACATGCTTGTCTGTTTGTTGTGTCATACATAAATGCTTGTCTGTTTACTGTGCCATTCATACAGTCTGTTCCTGTGATCTTTGATCATTTTTCAGCTCACTGTATTCCTTTTAGCTACTGTTTTACATTGCTATTAATTGATATCTTGAGTGGAGGATCAATTTCTTTATGTCCAGTGAATTCAGACTTGATGAATTGGCTTAACTGAATAATTAGACTTGCAAGATTTTATTTGATCTCAAGACCTAATTTATTTCAAAGAATTATTATATTTAATTTGTGATATTAGATTGATCCTAGTGGTGAGAAGACCAAGATTTATCTTAAGCAGCACAACATCTGAGAGTAATAAACAAACAATTAAATCTGAGTATTATGCTGATTTTAATTGTTCGCATGTTCTATGTTTTGAACATATTATTCTGTTTAAATGATACGGAGGATTTACATATTTATATGTTAATTTTATTATTTAAATACTGCTGGGAATATGTTTTAATTACGAGTGAACGAGTCATCAAAGGCATGGTATTCATGCATGCATGCAGACATGCAGCTAGTCTAGCTGGGCGCGCGCGGCTGGTGCATGCCCGCTAGCTTGTAGCCTCCATCTACCGTGACATGCATGCCCAACATTATAGAATCGAAGACGTACTGCAGTTAATATGTACGCCCTGGCCCCTGTGGATGCATGACCCCATGCATCATCATCAGGCTTTATATATCGATCCTAGAATGCATACTTCTCTTTTAGAAACTGAAGATGCCTTCTGATAACTCAGATTTTTTTATATTAATTAACCCTTTTTAAATTTTATTTTAAAGTTAACCTCGCCGAACTTTATCTCTAATTTTGACCCCTTTGGTCACGCCACCACCCGTGACGTAATAAAAAAATACAATCACGCCAACTTGTATCTGGGCAAGCTCTTATCGCACCACGACCAGTGGGGTGACAGTGTTGTTTGGTCATGTCACGATCAATGGCGTGATAAAAAGTGCTATTTAGCGGACTTATCCTACAGCGTGACAATATTATTTTGTCACGTCATGGGTGGTGGTATGACCAAAGATATCAGAATAGGAAATAAAGTTCGCCGGAGGTTAACTTTAAAATAAAAATTAAAAAAGGGTTAATTAATAATAATAAAAAGTTCGATAACTCATGGCATGCACTCACGCATGCAGATGTTAAGACTTGGAGTAAGCTTCGGCGGATCCAAGCGAGGCTTAGGGTGTACATCGGGTCTAATTTTATTTTACATTATCAAAATCTATATATACATAGCTGTGTACACTACAACATAAGCTCGGTGATCTCATACACATGTGATGATATATATGGGATACACGGTTGTTTTTCTTCTAGATCCGTCACTGGAATAAGATATAGGCGTATATATACATGAGTGCATGTACAGGTTTCATGTGGCCTCATTTTTTTTGTTCGAACAAAATCTAGAGATAACCGAGAGCTTTATTGATGTTGCAATCGCAAAGAGTCTTCGCGAATTAAGAGACGTTTGAATCAACATTAATTAAGGACATGAAAACCAGTAGATCTCGTGCTAGCTTCCGCATGCTGCATGCTGACATTAACCAGACTCGATAACAATTCTATCGAAACTCACCTGGCCGATCGATGCGGACCACCGCGGAGTGCTTTGCTAGCGCCGGCTTCCGAAACTAAACTCCCATCACCCCATGCATATATATGCTAGCTTGCTGCAGGCTTGCAGCTAGCTTGCACCAACAAACGCGAGGCTAGCTGCGCTTTATTGTGGATTTGTGGTGTACGTACCAGCAGACAATATTTGAGTAGTTTTGGGTAAAGAGCATGGAATGCATATTGTAGAGGCGTTTTTCTTGCGTTTTGTAAATTGTCTAAACAAAAATCGGGTGGAGTCATTTCTTGAGACACTTCTTAAGTCAACCTTATCTTGTAGAGACGCTATTTGAGGCACCTCTTATAGTTTTATTCTTTGCAGATATTTTTTAGATGTTTGAAACATCTTGTGTACTACTCGTAACAATTACAATATGACTATAAGTATGTTTGTCTAGACATGTTCATAGACGGCCCGGTCTGATGGCCTGATTTTTCGGACTTGGGTCTTGATTTTTGGCCCAAAGGCCTGGCACGAAGCCCGAAAAAACGCGACAATGGCAGTAAAAATAATAAAAAAGTATTTTTAAATTTTCAAAATAAATTAAATATTAATATTTATTCTAAAAAAGAATTAAAAATATTATTTGATATGTCAGGCTAGCTTGATCTCAGGCCTGCCCATTTAAGGTTGGGCTTTTCAGGCCCAGCTTGGCCCAAGGTTTGAACAAGTCTAGTTGTATGGTGAGGTTGAGTTGGTTAGTAGGGCTACCTTTTTTCCACAAGGTCTTGAGTTTGACGATTAGTTCTAGCATATTTTTCGTTCTGCTAAAGGGTGCTAGAGAGCATAGAGACACAGTATAGTTCCTTTACAAAATATCTTATAAAATGTAAAGGTATTTTAGCAAGTATCTGTTTGGTCGTAGCAACATTGCACATAGTGGTATTGCGGCATTTTGAAAAATGTCTTTAAAATCATATAGATACTAAAAAGTGTGTGTATATATATTGTACAATAAAAATGTTTGTACATGACATTTTTCCTATAGTGCTAGTAATTGTGATATACTCCCTCAGATCTTTTTTTACTTAACGTTCTAGAGTCCACGCTCCAATAGATTTAGAACTACCTTGATTGACTATATGAAAAATATATTGTTACATTTGTCATTAAAAGTATTTTCATAATATTATAATTTTACTAGTGAATTTTAATGTAAAGTCGTATCTCGGACACTATGAAAAATAAAAAGTAAAAGTAAAAAAAACACAGGGGTATTTAATGTGTATATATAATATATAATGGCCGGAACATCTTCCCTTGTTCGTCCGTGAAGCTTGGTTTGGACATCAGGCTGACATTATTTAGAGGGCCGGTTGGTGGCATTGCGTTGAGCACACAAGTTATAGGCCTGGCCTTGCATCGCATGCCATCAGGGCCCATATATGGTTTCGGCCCACTACTGCCTTGCAATTCGGCCCAACAATACATGTTCTACTGGCCGACGGCGGCCCAAAAAAATTAAAATAGAACAGGACGAACTCCTAAACGATAAGCTTACACAGTCACTGTGAGATCAAAACGTACTAATTTTCGACAGTTTGTGCAGGCTACTCAAAATTGTTTTGTGCCAACTTAAAGTCCATGAACTAAAAATTCACTTGACTAATGCAATTAGCGTGATATACAGATCAAACTTGTGAATGGTTCATCAAAGCAACCCTAGCCACTGAGCTGAAGTTAGCATT
Source organism: Phyllostachys edulis (assembly GCA_036346405.1). Lineage (NCBI taxonomy): Eukaryota > Viridiplantae > Streptophyta > Magnoliopsida > Poales > Poaceae > Phyllostachys > Phyllostachys edulis. The sequence continues at coordinate 103,936,461 of CM070546.1, forward strand.
TTACGTCTATCTTCGTCCTATGGACAAGAGAGCTATTGACAATTTTTTGCATAATGGCAAGACGACACCAAATTAAATCGCGCCTTATAAAAGTCAATTGAGAATTTGGCTCCTTTTGTTTTCTTTTCGGGAAAAAGGTAGGTAGGATTCGTTCGCACAACATCATAATTTTACAATTTTCATGGGCAGATACTTATCTACTCAATTATATACAAAAATGCTAAAAATCCGTGGCATATAAATTTTTGTGAAGTGAGTCGATTTTTTGACCTTGCGATCCGCTTGGAGACCGTCGTCGCATGCCCCTTCAACGAACCAACGCTCCGCCAAATCCCCCCTTCTTTTCCTTGTTTGAAGAAGATGTGCTAGAGACGACAGCAAGGAAGAGGAGGAGATGAGAGAGAGGCTGCTGGAGACGGGGAAGATGCCAGGGGTGACGGCCGAGAGATGGCGGAGAGGAATTTTTGTGAAGTTAGTCGATTTTTTGACCTTGCGATCCGTTTGGAGACTGTCGTCGCATGCCCCTTCGACGAACAAACGCTCCGCCAAATGCCCCCTTCTTTTCCTTGTTTGAAGAAGATGTGTCAGAGACGACAGCAAGGAAGAGGAGGAGACGGGGAAGATGCTAGGGGTGACGGCCGAGAGATGGCGGAGAGATGACAGGGAGGAGGGGGCGCCAACCGCCGTCGAAATTAAATCGTGCCTTATAAAAGTCAATTGAGAATTTGGATCCTTTTGTTTTCTTTCCGGGAAAAAGGTAGGTAGGATTCGTTCGCACAACATCATAATTTTACAATTTTCATGGGCAGATACTTATCTACTCAATTATATACAGAAATTCTAAAAATCCGTGGCATAGAAATTTTGTGAAGTCAGTCGATTTTTTGACCTTGCGATCCGCTTGGAGACCGTCGCCGCATGCCCCTTCGACGAACAAATGCTCCGCCAAATGCCCCCTTCTTTTCCTTGTATGAAGAAGATGTGTCGGAGACGACAGTAAGGAAGAGAAGGAGGTGTGGGAGAGGCTGCTGGAGACGGGTAAGATGCCAGGGACGACGGCCAGGAGGTGGCAGAGAGATGACAAGGAGGAGGGGGCGCCAACCGCCGCAACGAGTGGCGGTAGCTGTGGCGGAGGGGATCGTCGGCGGGCCCGACGCTAGGGGTACATTAGCGAGGCAATGGTCGGACCTTGTTGGGTGAAATTTGGGCATTAGGGCTTGTTTGGTTGGTGCTCTGGATTCCATGCCTGGGAAAGAAGTGGTGCCTGAAGGTAGCCTGGAAAGTAGATGATTTTTGTCTGGCCTGGCAAACTTGGAAATGAGTTGTTTGGTTGGAAGTCTGTGCCTGAAATTGGTGAATAAAAAATAGAATGTTGGATTTGATGGCCTGGTTGGCAGCTCTGCCTGGTTCGCATCTAAGCAAGCTCCAGCAACCTCGTGGTCTCTCCGGCCAGCAAATGGCGCCAGATGCAAAGCTCACCACCCCCGTGAGAACCAAGTCGTGACTTGGGTTCAAGGTGGAAAAAGGTGGCCATCGACGCATAGCCATCTTCCTTATCAGCCGACAATGGCTGAAAATGGGCAGCATATCGGAGAGGAAAATTGGCATCAACTTTAACTTTCGAATGTAAACAATCTACAAGCTCAAAATTTTAATTCCTAGGTGGTGGTGGTAGTAGTAGGTGATGTAATTGTTGGAGTTAATTTATATGTGTGCGAAAGAAAATTTGATGTTTATTATGCGGTTTAGGATCACGTTTGTTGATATGTATCACTCTCTTTTGGGGTTCTGTTGTAACACACAGGCACCCTACTAGTATTAACTAATAACCATCGTCGCCCCGCTCTTCTTCCTCCGATTCCGCGCCCTACCCCCCTCCTCGGTCTGCCCTGCCTCGCACCCACATCGGCTTCGCCGTCCTTGATTCACGTGCCTTCGACCTCGTCGTCGCCAGAACCACCCTCCCCACCGGTCGGCCGCATGCGCCCTCAGTCCCTCGGCGCTTGCAGAGTCCTGCACGTCGTATTCCCCTTCTCCCTCCCGCTCTCGTCCTAGGCTCCATCGCCGCCACTCCACCCACTCCCCGGCCTCCCCATCTCCTTCCCCACCCTTCCATCTCATACAAAGTTTGTGTTTCTGTTGCAACACATGAACACTCTGCTGGTTACTTATTAAGATCTCGTTTGGAACTCGGAAATCCTCCTGGTTTCTTGTGGGTATCAAACTGTTTTCTGCGAAATAATTGCGTTCCAGTTTTTTTATATAATTATTTTGGCACGCATTTGTGTCGTCACAGGTCACAACTACCATACGTTGATGGTTACAGCAGGTGACGTGCATTGGAAAAGATGATGAATCGGATACCAAACGACCGATTTTTTTAATATGGAAACAACGGCTGAATTGATGCCTCTGCTCGATCAGGGTGAGGAGCTCGATCATGGCGACATGTAAATAGCTCGCATGCAGGTAGGAAGGTTCTCAATGATTAATCAAGCAGCTCGATGGTCTAATTAAACTCTTTCCTTGTCCCACATATGTGTGTTAATTGTAATCCCTCCATTGGTTAAATGAAAGCTCTTGGCTTCATCTGAAAAAAAAAACTCCAAAATCGACGGCGAGCTACCTGCTAGGTAGCCCTCGTCATCGACCAACTGAAGAGATTAATATTACCTAGATGAGCAATAATCTCTCGTGTATGTGGACATTGCAACAGCACTGCGTGGACTGCAATAGATCTCATCGAGGCCTGTTTGCTCTGCGTCCTGGCGCTTATCTACCTGGCCGGGAGAGACCCTGGAGGTTGCCTGGAGCTTGCTTGGATGCGAACTAGGCAGAGCTGCCAGCCAGGCTATCAAATCCAACGCCTGGAGCTAGGAAGCAGTGTTTGGGAGCTAGGCTTCCAATCCACCGTTGATAGATTCAATCCAACGTTCTATTTTTCATTCACCAATTTCAGACACAGGTTTTCAACCAAACAACTCATCTTCAGGTTTGTCTGGCCAGGCAAAAATCATCTACTTTCCAGACTACCTCCAGACACCACTTTTTCTCAAGCATAGAATCAGGGTATCAACCAAACAAGCCCATAGAGACAGGTGGAGTTGATATGGACAGTTGGATGGAGATCCAACAGTCCAGGAATCTGACTGATTTTTTGCAAAGTACATTGGAATGATGACTAGTCGTTCCCTAGCATAGCTAAATCTCCCCATTAGCAATTAACCAAGCATTAATTCAAAAAGAGTCTAGTTACTATGAGCTAGAATGCTAGGACTCATGAACAGCCATTCCTGCGAGCCCCTCTGCGTGCATATATGCATGTTTAGCACGGTAAATGGGCCTCGTTATTAGCATGACCTTCATACGAACTTAGCAACAAAAACTAAAAAACCGGAATTAAAGCCCCCTAACTTCATCGAGGATTCCGTCTCAAAAAAAAAAATCATCGAGGATCGGCGCAAACCCAACTCCATGTCTTGGTCGCCCATCCCACCATCCTAAAACTCCACCAACCTCTTGACAATCCGGTTCAAGGATCACCTGATTGAAGCCTCGTCGCCGTGCAAATGTCACTCCATAGCCAAAGGGACATGCACCTACAAAGAAAGCCAGAATGTCGCCGAGAAACATCACCAGCACCGGCAACACCATCCATCGCTGAAATCGACCCATTAGAGTTGAGCTGATACATCCATCCAACAGGTGACCTTTCCCAGAAGCGTTACTCAACTATTGTACCTTTGGAGCTTCCCTGTGAATTAAGTTCCATTTATTACGAGGGACCAATTTTGAGTTGACCTAGTCAAGAATCATTGTAAGTCTCGATGTGACAAATTCTATCGTACTCATGCCCACCATTTCGGATTGCATAGAGGATACGAACTGCGATAGTTACGTCGTGGGAAGTGGGAACTACGAGTGGCCTAGCCTTGCGTGCGCTCTCCTCGCTCTGGGCCCACTTACGATTACGGCCCAGTACTGCCTGGCAATTACGGCCAATACTACATGCACCATGGGCCACAATAGAGAACATATGGATCTCCTCCTATACGGTACTGTGAGATCGAAACGTACTACTTATTTTCATGTCCTGGGTGGAATCATCAGGAGTTGGTAAGTTGTAACAAACACCCCACCGTTTACCTCCGTACAACGAAATGATATCATTTCTTCTATGCACACGGTCTCCAACCCCTTCCAAATTTCTCATTGAGGCGCGCTAACACGTGGACCCAACTTGACAGGGACAAGATCTCGTCCCGCCATCCCACCATGACTCGTTCTTCCGCGAACACTTAAACCGTCGCCGTCCCACTTTTTCTTCACATACACACGTCGAAATTCTTCGTCGTTCCAATCCTTCCTGTCTCGCACCGTGACTCGTCACCTGCGTCCGTCTAACATTCGCTTCGTCCGCTGTTTTGCAACGACAGCGTGCACGAAGATGAGGGGAACCGACAGCGTAGGAGGCGACGAAGTAGGGAGGTAACACCGGCGACAGGAGGAGATAGCAGAGAGGGGAGGCGATATCAAGGACGGGAGAAGGCACTAGGAGGGGAGGCAATGACGACGCATAAGGAAGAGGCTGAGACGAATGTGTCATTCCCTCGTTGTGTTGTCGTCTCGAGTTCACCGCACCGTATCCTCTTCATCCTAATCCTCCTCTGTGCCGCCGCCGCCTCCTGCTCCGCACCGACCGAGCAAGCATCGCCGCTACTTCCCCGCTTACCACCGCGACACCGCCATTGCCTCCTCCCCCGGCCTCCCATCTCCTCGCCAAAATATGCCTGACGAGAGCTACAGAGGCCAATGGCCGTGAGAACTGAGTCGTGACTTGGGTTCAGAGTGGAAGAAGGTAAGCATCGACGCATAGCCCTCTTCCTTGTCAGCCGGCAATGGCTGAAAATGGGCAGCATGCCGGGGAGAGAAGTTGGCATCAACTTTAACTTCCAAAGGTAAACAATTCACGAGCTCAAAATTTTAATTCCCGAGTAGTAGTAGGTGATGTAATAGGTGGAGTTAATTTATATGTATGCGAAAGAAAATTGATGTTTATTATGCAGTTTAGGATCCCGTCTGTTGATATGTATCACTTTCTTTTGGAGTTCTATTGCAACGCACAGACACCCGCTAGTCTTAACTAATAACCATCGTCACCCCCGCTCTTCTTCCTCCGATTCCACGCCCTACCCCCCCCTCCCCCCTTGGTCTGCCCTGCCTTGCACCCACATCGGCTCCGCCGTCCTTGATTCACGTGCCTTTGACCTCGCGTCGCCAGAACCACCCTCCCCACCGCCCCGCCGTGTGCGTCCCAGTCCCTCGGCGCTTGCAAAGCCTCACACGTCGCATTCGCCTTCTCCCTCTCACTCCTGTCCTAGGTTTCGTCGCCGTCGCTCCACCCACTTCCCTGCCCCCATCTCCTCCCTCATCCTCCCATCTCAAGCAAAGTTTGTGTTTCTATTGCAACACATGGGCACTCCGCTGGTTACTTATTAGGCTGGTCCCAATGCTCCACCTTGGCAAGTTTCTTAAGGCTGCCACATAGATAAAAAGTCGATGTGGCTGTAATTAAGGAAGAGAGAGAACGACCTGGTATCTTATTTAGATACCACTCATATCTGATATCCTAGGTAGAAATACTAGTAAATACTCTATATCAAAGGCCTAGGATACCACCTTTGTAAGATACCATACATTGGGAAGGTGGTATCTAAATACTTTTCATGCAATAAGAAACTGTAGTAAGAAATCACCCATTGTGACCAGCCTTAAGATCTCGTTTGGAACTGGGAAGTCCGGCTGGTTTCTTGTGGGTGTCAAACTGTTTTCTGCGAAATAATTGCGTTCCAGTTTTTTTATATAATTATTTTGGCACGCATTTGTGTCGTCACAGGTCACAACCACCATACGTTGATGGTTGCAGCAGGTGACATGCATTGGAAAAGATGATGAATCGGATACCAAACGACCGCTTTTTTTTTCGAGATGGAAACAACGGCAGAATTGATGCCTCTGCTCGATCAGGGTGAAGGGCTCGATCAATGGCGACATGTAAATAGCTCGCATGCAGGTAGGAAGGTTCTCAATGATTAATCAAGCAGCTCGATGGCCTAATTAAACTCTTTCCTTGTCCCACATATGCGTGCTAATTGTAATCCCTCCATTGGTCAAATGAAAGCTCTTGGATTCATCTGAAAAAACTCTAAAATCGACGGCGAGCTAGCTGCTAGGTAGTCCGTAGCCCTCGTCATCGACCAACTGAAGAGATTAATATTTACCTAGATGAGCAATAACCTCTCGTGTATGTGGACATTGCAACAGCACTGCGTGGACTGCAATAGATTAATTGATCAAAGAAATAGTAAAGCCCAACCTGTCATCCATCAGAATCGGTCAGGTATGGTCCAATGCAACAATCATTGGATACGTGTTTTATATTACACATGCATGACTATTTCTGCAGAAGCGATCGGCAGCATTTGTTTAAGACAAGGTGATCGAAGACGAAACTAAAAGACAGCTAAGTACGTATCGACTCTCTCTGCTAAACAATAACATATATATTTCTAGATTTTGACACGGTCTTTCTTTTTTTTTAAATAGATTTTTGACACAGTCTACGATTAAGTTTTAACATTGTAGTAACTTTGAGTATCAGTTTGAGAATCTAATGGTATATACCATTTTCATCTAACCAAATTACTTTAGGTTTTTATTTGTTGGTAGCTAAGCTAAAGTTAGAAAATTTTGACTACATGTATTCTAATTAAAGTCCACATATTTTTTAACAGAGGGGTTGTCAATTCATCTTTTCCAACATTTCCACACGTGAAATTAAATTAATATATCTTAGGGGCGTTAGTTCGTAACACTCTCTCTAATATTGTAGTACATGTTTAGAACACAGAAATTTCACGTAAAACAATTCAACTCTCACCGAAGAAATTGGCACACTCCAAACGGGTCATTTACACTCCCTTCAACCCCAACCCCCCAAAAAAAACATGTAGTGATAGTGGTTAGAAAAAGACGGCTTTGAACAAGGCGGCATCGAAACACGTGCCAGGAATGGAGACGTACGTGTCCAACGCCTCCCTTCGGCTTGTAGACTAGAGAAGCTGACGACGACTAGCACCGCACATCGATGCGACCGAGAGAGCGCGCGTCGCTCACCAAACGAACGAATCGTTTTGACACATTCCGACCGCGCGCGCGTAGCTAGCCTGCCGATCGATCGCGAGCACGTCATGCATCCATCGGTCGGTACGTGCCAACCATATAGTACATTGCGTTCATCGCATTGAACTAATTAATTAGATACGCCACCGGTGGAAGTGGAACCACTCTGGTCTGTGTTTCGTCAGCGTATACGTACGTACGTAAGCTTTCATGCACGATATATTGACGGGCGAATCCTTATATGTCACCGAAAATTTGACACATCTCTTATATATCACTTATTATTTCACTGTCATATAGGTTGTCATATAGGTTCTGATACCATATATCTGTGATATAGCTAGATTACGCAAAATTTTAGTAATATATAAAGAATTAATCATATTAATGACCTCCCAAAGTACCAGTAGTCCAGTAATATATATATACTGGCTAGCTCCATACAGACATTGACTTTGTAAAACGTACGTACGTAGAGCTAGCTGGCTAGCCACCGTTGCTCGTGCGTACATGCCGTCGAAATACAGGCCCTGTACGTATGTACACTGGTCGCCGTAGATCCAATCACAAACGTACATTATCAAGCCGTTAGTTGTGGCTTGTCAACACGCACGGAGTCTTAAGGTACGTACAATGGTATAGACAATTGTTATCTATAACAATTATTCGTGTCACTTGTAGACAGCACTAAAAACAGCTCATACAATGGTATAGATGGTTGCTGTTTTTTTAGTTGTCTTTATAGAACACACATTATTTTAATAATTTTCTTGTTTTTTGTGCTATAGTCGACTACAGGATTGTAGACGGCATCTTTTTCTCTCTTTATTCTCTTTTATTTACATCAGCGAAAATCCTCCGTGACAATGGTTATAGGCGGTGACATAAATCTATTATACATGCTTTTAGGCGGACTCTCCGTCAAGATTGGGCTTTGCCGGATGAGGATTAGCTGATTGTAAATTGCCTTGTGAATTAGCTCAGTTTGCGATGAAATCGGGTGACTGTGTTGTGTCGCTTGCGCGTCCCCGGGTTTTCTATAACAATTATTCGTGTCACTTGTAGACAGCACTAAAAACAGCTCATACAATGGTATAAATGGTTGCTGTCTTTTTAGTTGTCTTTATAGAACACACAATATTTTAATGATTTTCTTGTTTTTTGTGCTATAGTCGACTACAGGATTGTAGACGGCATCTTTCTCTCTCTTTATTCTCTTTTATTTACATCAGCGAAAATCCTCCGTGACAATGGTTATAGACGGCTGACATAAATCTATTATACATGCTTTTAGACAGACTCTCCGTCAGTATTGGGCTTTGCCGGATGAGGATTAGCTGATTGTAAATTGCCTTGTGAATTAGCTCTGTTTGCGATGAAATCGGGTGACTGTGTTGTGTCGCTTGCGCGTCCCCGGATTTTTATCAGAACCCTTCTGTGTAATGATCTAATGTCCCATGAGCAATAAAGTCTCCTGCTTTTCCCTTGAAAAAAAAAACAATCACGATTTTACGATTGGGGACGTGCTTCTATGTATCACTGTATTTCAAAGTTGCACAAATATTAAAGCATGAACGACGATTCAGTAGCTTGTAAGGTCGTCAATGTTCATACAGAATTAAAGATTTTCGATCGGGAGAGAACAGAAGCGTTTGTACGCATACCGGTTCTTTCTCGTTCTATATGTGCTAGCTCCTAATTAAGACGGAATTTGTATCATTGATGATTTGGAAATGGCTACACAGGTTGTTGCCATTGAGCCGAAGTACTGTACAATAATTATGCGCCGTACTGGCGTCAATTGACTGCTCTAGCCATATCACTGTGTGCAGGACAGTTGCTACACACGATACACGATCAATGGAGTGCTAGCTAGCTAGGTCAGGTACAACGTGGATTGGTGCCATCGCTGCCTCACTGCCTATGACATTGGCGCTAGATTTGTATTTTTTTTAGTGTTTAGTATACCATTCTCTCTCTAAGATAGACTCATAACTAAATAAAATATCATTTATTTTTCTCCTACCACCCACTCTCCCTCTCTCTCTCATTTCATTTACAAGAGGATCCGTAATTATTATTATTAGTTAACACCACGTCCAAACTATGTCAGAAATCTTTTTCCCAACATCACTCGCCTACCCTCATTACAGTAGACTGGCACTGATGCTAGAGGGGAAAAGGTGGCTAGCACCGGTGTGCTGTGCGTGGCCAATGGTTGGGATGAGAACTGTATGCAATTAAAGTTCAAAAGGACCTCCGCCAGCTAGCTACGAGTAATCAATCTCGTGATAGCGAAGCAAGAGAGACTGCAAAATGCGGATAGCTGTTTCATTGAATTTGCAACACAGTTTATAATTAAGTATCCACGTGTGCAACAAAACCGTTCTAGACCCATTTGGAACGTGAGAATTTTTCACGAATCTTACAAGAACTGAGCTGTTTCATATGAAAATTTTGTGTTCACCGGGTCTTAGAGCCTGTATTCAGGTATGTGGCGTGCGTTGCCAACAGAATAGATATCTACTGCTTAATTGTTTTGTAATCAGTCGCCTCTCATTTTTTAAAAAAAAAATTGCAAGGCAAGCAAAGTGGTGGAACAGTACGTACCACTCACAGCCTCACAGGACATACATACATTGTGTCTGTTAATTGGGCAACATTTCCTTGACACGTACTTCCCCTTTGTATATCAGACCATTTAATAGTAAACGAAGCTGTCACGCTATCTATCGTAGGATTCAAGGAACTGAAGGTTATTTAGTCCATCTGACACCATCACATTAATGTACTCAACTAGTACTACTAGCGTGATGTGCTGTGGCCTGTAGGCTAGCTGGATATACATGAGTAAAACCTAACATTCGAATTGGAAGACAAAAGGGAAATACAGTACCTGCCTACAGGGAAAACAAGGGGAGAAGAACCATACACTAGTAATTTACACGATCTAATCGAATACGAGATGCATGCAGTTAATTTGTCAAATCTGCTTAATTAGTTCATGATTAACCGCACTTGTTGGTTCAGTAAATAAACTGTCAGGTGATGTTTCGCATGGAAATGGATCCACTGTGTTGAAGAACAAAATGCAGAGACGCTACTCTAATTTACATTGAAGACATGTTTCCACCGTTGGATCGAAAGCGAATGCTCCAGATGGTCTGCTGCAACATATAAATAGATCCACTGCATAGAAAAACAAAATGCAGAGTAGCTACAATATTTTTACATTAGAGGCGTGTTTGTACTGTTGGAACGAAAGCGAATGTTCTAGATCATCTGCTATAGCTCTACTGCTACAGTGTGGGGCCGAGATTGCTACAGTGTTTCGATAGTGCTTCCGCAGGTAGCCATTGTGCATCCATATCTTGTGCTTTTGGATGTAATGACTTGAATGCTTAATGCATAGCACTTTAGCACATGCATTTTATTCTTCTATGCATAGGATTGTTTCCGTTTCGCGTATACCCTATGACTTGAATGCTTAATGCACGCACGTGCCCATGTGTTGTTTTGACCGATCGAGAGATGGGTGGATCGCAACGCATGGCGTGCCACGTACGACGCATGCGAGGATCCGTGCCATGGCCTGCGTCAGTGTGTGTATGCATCTGCGTGCATGAGCATGGCCGCACAAACTAACCATGGCCCTAGCTAGCTTGGCTTGTCGTGACAACAATAGAGGAGAGCCCAAAATTTAAGCTCCTAATTTTCCCAGCACGCAGGCAACCTGAACCTGACTAGCTCGTGATCCGATGCACACGTACCAACGGCCACCATCAAATCATCCAATTATTATCGTTAGTTGGAGTATTAGCAAATATACTACTAGTATATTATATCGGTAAAGTACGAGAGAAGGGAGACACGAACGAAATCTCGTAATCTTTTACAATGGATGTTCAACGCTTTCATGAACAAACATTTATAACCTTTTATTCCTGAATTAAAATTGCTCTAGCTTGTTTAATGCATAATCCATTTTGTACAAGGCTGCTGATCGTTCTATAAAGATGGTGATTTAGTATGTAGACAAGTATATATTAGTGGGGTTACTAGGAGACAAGGTCAACCTGGACATGTTGAATGCAAAGCTCAGTCTGTTCAGCAATAGATAAACAAAAATCCACTGCAAGATCTAAGACGCGTGCACCCAGGAAAAATAAAATCCACGTTTCAGTCAGCATCTTGGAAATATTTTGAGGAAGTATGTAAGCTCTAGCCTTTTTTTTTATCTATCGCTGAACAGACAGCCTTGTACAAAATGGATTATGCATTAAATTAAACAAGCTAGAGCAATTTTAATTCAGGAATAAAAAGTTATATATGTCATGCATACCACTGCAAGATCGACCGATCGAGCGAGATGCTGATCCTGATCTGATCCAGACCAACCAACGATCGCTGTTACGCCACAGTGCTACACCGACGCGACGTGCCACCTCTCACTCTCTCTTTCTCTTCCTCGCCTCACCTACTGCCGTCCCGCCATTGCCATGATATAACCCCCCACCCCCACCCTCTTCCCTCACACACCAAACCCCAACAAACCTCCCCATTCACAGCGCTTCCTCAGCACTACTCCAACACCAACGCACCAGCCAGCTCCGGCGATGGCGAACAAGCTGCCTGCCGCCCTCCTCCTCTTGGCCGTCGCCGCCGCGGCGCTCGCCTCGTCGGCGGCGTTCACGACGGCGATGACGAAGTCTGGCGAGCTGGGCGTGGGCGTCGTGATGCGCCGGGGCGGGCGGGCGTGCCGGGGCACGGTGGGCGAGTGCATGGAGTACTTCGGCGACGACGGGGAAGGGGAGGGCGAGGTGGCGGAGATGGCCGGCGGCGGCAAGCGGCGGGTTCTGCAGGGCGGGTCGGGATACATCGGATACGACGCGCTGCGGCGGGACAGCGTGCCGTGCTCGCAGCGCGGCGCCTCCTACTACAACTGCCAGCCCGGCGCCTCGGCCAACCCCTACTCCCGCGGATGCAGCGCCATCACCCAGTGCAGGGGCTAGACAGACTCACCCACCTAGCCTTAATCACTGTAATTACAAGAAGATTATTAATTAATCACGCGTGGCTGGTTTGCTCTAGATAATTACTGCTTGGTTAAGACCTCGTCAAGGTCGTCATGCCAGCTTGCTGGTGTTGTCCAGCTAGCTGAGGCATGTTTAATTGTGCAATGGATGTGGTCTGTTTGGGACTTTGGGTAAAAGTATTTTTATTAAGCTTGTGTAGTTTTGGTGTCCCTGATTTTAATTTACAGCCAATAAAATTCGCAGAGATGGATCTTTAGTAGCTTTATTTCTCAGCTTGATTATTATGATGGTGAGTTGATTGTGTTTCTAGTACGCTGGATCGATCGTTGTGAGAAAATGAGCCTGCATTTTTCTGTTTTTAGCTGAGTTCATTGTTGCAAATAGATTTAGTGTTAATTTGACAGGCCAATTCCCGGAGGCTTGTCAGAAAAGAAACATCGGTGTCTCTCGAGTTGAGCTGTCTTTTCCGAGTTCCCTTTTTTTCTTCATTTTATTTGGGTCAGATCAGGCACTATGGTGGCCAATCTTTAATTCGGTAGCACTTTGGAAACTCCTTTGGCACCAAAAGCTTGCATCTTTGGTATCAAGGGGGAAATGACTCTGTCTTGTAGAAAAGACCAATTCAAATGGGTCAAACAGACTGGTGCATACTTATTAGCTACTCGTTCTATCAGCACTTAAAAATTAGTCATTTGTTAGTGCCACCCAACGATGGTTGGGCTGTCATTTTTCATCTTCCGTGGAGTCAATGTACCTAGGAACTGTGCAAGAGAGAAAAAGTAGGACATTATTTAGGATATGATTTGGAATTCCATGATTAGTATTTTTTTTTTATTAGAGGGGAGACGGTGGGGTTTGTGAAGGAAAACAGGATTCAGATGGCGGGACGGCAGTAGGTGAGGGAGACGAGGAAGGGAGAGAGAGAGAGAGGAGAGAGATGGGACATCGCGTCGATGTAGAACTGTAGCGTAACAGCGATCGTTGGTTGGTCTGGATCAAGATCAGGATCAACATCTCGCTCGATCGATCTTGCGGTCGTATGCATGCGTCGTTGATGCAATTTTGTAGAAAATTCGGATTTTGCACAAGATTCAAATTCTTTTGTACGTGTTCGGATTCAAATTTGTTGTACAGTTTTTTCTATAAAGATTTTTATGTAGAAAATTACGATTTTTACTGTAACATCTTAATTTCCTGAGTTTCAACTTTTAAAACTCTTTTGAGTAGTTTAGTCTCTCAGGAAAAATTCACAAATTTTATTCAAATTTATTAAAGCTTAAACGAGACTTTCAAATGTCAAACACAATTTAATGTGACTAATCTAAACATATATTGATTCCAAAACTATTTTATTTGAGTTCTTTGTGCTTGGAAATATTTTTCAGCTTTTTTGGGAATTTTTTCGGGTTCATTTGTTATTTTTAATTTGTCATTTTGATTTTTTGGTATTTCTAAAATACAAAACCTATTTAAATCTCAAGAAATCCTTCGGGTTGAATTTCTTTCGCCCGCGCCCAAAATTCCCGCTCAGAGCCATTTTTTCATGACCAAAATTTTCTTCTCATTTCGCGGCTTCGCTTTCTCTCCGCCTTGTTACGCTTTGTCCACACTGTCGATCGCACACGTGACGTGTGCGACACAAACTCAACCCTAGCCACTTTCACTGACATGTGGGTCCCACTGGATTATTGTTCATCGTCCCAAGTTGGACTCCTTCTATGAGTCCATTACGACTCCGCCACCGTGTTCCTCCCGGTCACCTCTTCGCCGCCTTTAAAAGGACCCGAGGACCCTCGTTTGCTACACCCCGAGCCACACCGCCCTCAAAAACCCTAGCCGCTAGCTCGAGTTCATCGCCTAGTCGTCAAAATTGCGTGAAAAGGAAAAGTCGCCGCCAAAACCCTCGTCGTCTGTGTTTCTCCATCGTCAATGCACCTCGAGCTTCATCATCACCACCGTCGGGATCACAAGGAGCAGATCTACACCGCCGTTACCTCAAAGTCACCGGAGCATCACCGGAACCCAACTTCCGTTGACAAACATGTGTCTCCGCCGCCTTCGACCTCGCTGCTGGCCTACTCTGTCGTCCCCTTGTGTCTATGAATGCACCGTAGAGTTCCCCCGTCACACTAGCTACCTAATGCACACCACCATTTACTCCGCCATGGCCCGGAATGTCGACGACCATTGAACCCCGAGCCACGTCGTCGTCAAGTTAACGTGGAGGCCGTGTCAGCTATGTCAGTGCCACCTCAGCCATGCACGCGCGTGTCTGCCACGTTAGCGTCGCGTCAGCACTGTCGAGACCTAAAAATGCAATTCTGGACCCTCTGTGTATAACACACGAGTCCAGGATCACGCTAGTGCACACAGTGTCAACATAGATGAATATCGATCCACACAAGATAAAATAATGGAATAAACGAGTAATTTGAATAACAAAAAACTGTTGTGACCTTATGGTCGAGTTTACACTTATTTAGCCTCGCAGGGCTGACAAAGAATAAATAGCAACAGTGGAACAAAATAAACTTCAGTAAAACCCATCGATTCACCATAGGCAATTGACTAGGATCAAGGCCTAACGATCAGCACCTTCACAGAACTCCTCAAAACCGAGTGATGACTCCACTTTTATTGAATGTTTGCAGGAAACATGAGTACACGCCATACTCGCAAGTCATACCACATAATGCAATTTATAAATCATGGTTTATTCCAAAGGAATGGTTTGTGGTTTTTTCTTCTTCATAAAAGCAACATTTGCAATTGAATACAAATAATAAGTTGAAAAATGAATTCAAATCAAATAAACAATAATAATTTCACTATTATTTTCACAAGCACAAAAAGCCTAATCAAATTCTTCACACAACCATATGACTTAGATCACACAGCTCCCTTCCCAAATATTTTATGAAAATCTAACCCTCGTGTGAAATCCCCGAGCATATTTATGATGACCACGGACGCGGCTATTCAAATAGATTGATTAACACTCTGCAGAGGTTGTATACTTTACCCACACAATATAATCAGTGTAGCAAGCACTAATCATAACAAAACGTTTCAGAAGTTTTATCTCAACAATTGACACTCCTGATGTGCTTTCTCATCGTCCAACCCAAACACGATTGCTTTGGCACAGCACACAGATTGGACGGGAAGTGGCAAACCGTCATGGTGTGACTTCGAGCAGTCCACACCTCCACCCATTACTAACCTACCACTTGAGTAATCAATGCCAAGAATCCACAACTTACTAAGTTAGGCCCGTCTTATCAGGCATGTGGTCGTGCTGAGAAGGCTTCGATTCAATAAGCGCACAAAGTTAAGTCCTTAATTAACCAAAGCAATACTTCTAATTTCTAACTATGCTACGAAGATTACCATTCCTATTCACAAAGCTCTACCATATCACACAACATCCACTACTTGCCTCAGTCTAAATCCTTTCCCACCTTATTGATTAAGTGCAATACATGCCACCAACGAGTAATGACACACAACACACAGTTTTATCACAAGGTTTTGTAATCATTTATTCATATTCATATTTGCAACACATGAAATGATGACTCGTTGCATGGCTAAGCAATATACTCGTATCTAACCAACCCACGTTGGTGCTACGATAATACCAACTAAATAATAAACCAATCTAGGGTGACAAAAGATCATAATATAACAATAGACAACGCGGATATAAACAAATAGGATTAATAACTAAACCCAAAAGCATTTAAATAAATACTTAAAGTATATGTAATAATTTAAATCAAAGTAATTTTAGAAAAATGGGTTCAACATGATCAAAGGTACAACTTGTCTTGAAATAGATCCTAGTACTAGTCTTGGTCTTGGTGAACTCCTTCTTCAAGATTCATCGAAGTATCAATGTCTACTCGCAAACGAAGCAAATAAACAAAATAAATAAATAAAAGAGAGAAAAACAAACTCCAAAAATTAAATAAAAATCTTAGTAAAATACATCTCAAATTTAGATGAATTTATAAATTTGAATGAGCTCAATCGGAGTTCAAATGAAGAAGATATGGCTTTTGGAATATCTAATCTAAAGAAAAAGGAAAATTAGAATTTATGGAATTTCCCAAAATATTCTCCTACTGGAAAATTCAGAATATGACACAAGCATGTTGTCAGCCCTCAACTTTGGAAATAAAAGAAAATCAGAGAAAAATATTTAGAGACTGACAAGTGTGACCCTCGGTCTATAGATCGGGTCCACGAGATTGGTTCACTGATCTACAGGTGTACCAGTCTTTGGAACATTGCATATGACAACGAGGTCCCACAAGGCAGTGGCTCGTGCATCATGGAACAGATATATGGGCTTTTGGATTTGTGTTAGTGTTGGATTGCGCCACACACGCGCTGACGACGGATGGCACGTAGATGCATGCGCCGACATGGCTGGTGATGTGGTTGATACGTGGATTGCCACGTCAACCCTCTACTGTGCGGCTCGGGTCCGGTGACTTCCGCGAACGGTGACTCGCCGGCGGTGGTGGAGGTGCGCACACTCAGCGCGACGTGGTGAACTTGGTGACTCGGTTGGTTTCTCCCAGCGATGACCAAATCGGTGGCGGCGCCATGGCTGGCGGCTAAGCGGCGTGACCTAATACAACAACGGCGATACAAGGTCTCCCTAGCGAAGAAAGCATGCACATCATGAAGAACGCGTCACGACGATGCTAGAAATGTACTCCATGAGGGCAGGATCTCACCGACGATGGTGGGATTCGGCAGTGAAGGCTTCGGCTAATGAACCCTACAACTTGAGATTCTAGCGATCTCGATTGGTTTGGGGCTAGATTGATCGAGGATTCAGGATAAGGGCGCAAGGGCGATCTCGGGGCGCATACCTTGAGGGTGCGCACGAATTAGAAACCCTAATTTGAGTCCAAGATGACCACGGGATAGAGTTATGGATAGAAGGAGATTCGAAATAAATATTAGTTAGATAAAATATGGTGAGATGAGAGAAACAGATTGACACGATCACACAAGATATTTCGGTTGGAAATGTCATTGTCGGACGAAGCTCCAGCATGCGACAATGGTGATCGAGCGTGGCTAAGCGCGATGGGGACGAAGGTGAAAGGTATAAGACGATGGCGGTGGGGCCCACCTGGCAGAGGTAGTGAGGGCGAGCGTGGGTGAACGGGCTGGCACAAGGAATTGGGCCAAAAGCATAGGACTAGTCCGGATCCAAGGAGATTTGGCCCAGGAGGTTTTCTGAGATTATTAATAGATTTTCTATTTTAATAAATGCAAAAAATGCAAATAGCACTTAGAAAATAGCAAATAAACTCGAAAAAATTTCAGAAAAATCTGGAAAATATTTCCAAGCACATAGAGTCCAAATAAAATAATTTTGATAATTGTTGATGTTGGGATTATTCATATTAAATTAGTTTGATACTGAAAGTCTATATTAAGCTTGATTAAAATCAAATAAAATCTTGGTGAATTTTTCTAGGGAATAAACTACTTAAAAGATTTTTAAAGCTAGAAAATTGGGATGTTACAAACCTCCCTCCCCTTAAAGGAATCTGGACCCCGAGATTCAGGCTAGCTAGAGAAAAGGGTAGGGAACTTGGCCTTCAGCTCTTCTTCACGCTCCCACATTGCTTCTCCTTCTAAGTGGTTGCTCCACTGAACCTTGCAAAAACGAACGGTCTTTCTTCTGGTCCAACGCTCTGTGATATCCAAAATCTTGACTGGTTGCTCCATGTAGGTGAGATCTTCTTTTAGCTCAATTGAATCCAAGGAGTTTGTTTTGTCGGCACACGGAGACACTTCTTCAACTGAAGACATGGAACACATCATGCACTCCTGCTAATGACTGCGGCAGTTCAAGCTGATAAGCAACTTCTCCACGGTGTTCCAAAATCCTGATAGGGCCAACATATCTAGGGGCAAGCTTCCCCTTGGCATGAAATCTTTTGACACCTCTCAGCGGAGTAACACAAAGATAAAAAAAATCCTCTCATTCTAAAACTGAGATCACAACGACGGTTATCAGCATAACTCTTTTGCCTAGACTGAGCTATCTTTAATTTTTTCTGACCATAGACACTTGTTCTTCTACTTCTTGAATAATATCCGGCCTGATACCAAACGTTCAATTGTTTTTAACCAATTCAGCGGGGTTCTATATGCACGGCCATATAAAGCTTCAAATGGTGACATGTGCATACTGGCTTGGTAACTATTGTTGCACGAGAATTCTACAAACGACAAACTCTTGTCCCAACTGGTAGCATTAGCTAGAGCACAAGCTCTCAACATATCCTCCAATATTTGATTGACTCTTTCAGTCTGCCCATCTGTCTAAGGATGATAAGCAGTACTGAAATTCAAATGATTTCCCAAAGCTTCATGTAGACTTTGCCAAAAATGAGAGGTGAACTAATATCCTCGATCTAACAATATCTTCTTAGGCACACCATGCAGGCTAACAATTCGTGACATGTATAACTCTGCAAGGCGATCTCCTAAGTAGGTGGTTTTGACTGGCAAGAAATGGACTACTTTTGTTAGGCGATCAACTATTACCCAAATCGAATCGTAACCCGATTGAGTCCTGGGTAAACCGGTAATAAAATCCATTCCGATCTCTTCTCATTTCCACTCTGGAATCTTCAAGGGTTGCAACAAACCTGCTGGCCTCTGATGCTCTGCTTTTACTCTCTGATATACGTCACATAAGGCAACGAACTCTGTGACTTCTCGCTTCATATTTGGCTACCAAAATTTGTTCTTCACATCCTAGTACATCTTAGTACTTCCAAGGTGAATAGAATACTTTGAGTCATGAGCTTCCTTTAAGATTAGCTGTCTCAATCCATCGATGTCTGGCACACAAATACATCCATTAATCTAAAGTATATCTTGATCGTCCTTGGTGAAATCCTTGAATTTTCCTTCTGCCATTTTGAGCTTGATGTCTACAATCACGGGTTCCTTTGGATGGGCAGCTCGAATCTGCTATTCTAAGGTAGACTGTACTTCTAGGATGGCCACAAATCCTTTGGCTACCACCTCTAGTTTCAGCTTCTGAAACTCCTCATGAAGTTCTGGGCAATTCTCCTTTACCTCCAAAGCATTGCAGTAGCTTTTGCGGCATAAAGCATAAGCGACAACATTAGCTTTACCGGGATGGTAGTGGATTCTAAGATTATAGTCTTTTATTAATTCCAACTATCTCCTTTGTCTTATGTTCAGATCAAACTGAGTGAAAATGTACTTCAAACTTTTATGATCTGTGTATACCTCACAGTGAGTTACCAATGAGATAATGACGTCAAATCTTTAAAGCACACACTACGACAGCTAGTTCCAGATTATGGGTAGGATAATTTTCCTCATGGAGTCTTAATTGCCTTGACGCATAAGAGACAACTCTTCCTTCTTATGTATCCTAATCCTTGACGTGAAGCATCACAGTAAATATCAAAATCTTTCCGGATATCTGGCAGGGTTAACATTGTGGCTGAAGTCAAATGCTTCTTCAATTCTTGAAAACTTTCTTCACAAGCTGCGGTCCAAGTGAACTTTTTCTCCTTCTTCAACAATTGTGTAAGAGGCTTAGTAATCGTCGAAAATCCTTTGATGAATCGGCGGTAATATCCTATCATTCCCAAGAAACTACGAATCTGAGTAATGGTCTTAGGTTGTTCCTAGTGTAACACTGCTTTAACTTTGCTAGGGTCAACTGTCACTCCTTCGGTTGTCATCACATGACCAAAAAAATGACTTCCTTTTTCCAAAAATCGCACTTGTTGAATTTAGCATACAACTGATGCTCTCTAAGTTTCTCTAGTACTAATCTCAAATGCTTAGCATGTTCTTCTTTTGTCTTAGAATAAACCAAAATATCATCAATGAACACTACCATAAACTTGTCCAAGTATTCAATGACTAAGAACTCATAATATCCGTACCGCGTAGATAAAGCGGTCTTCGGTATATCCTTTGAGCAAATTTTCAATTGATGGTAACCCGATCACAAATTGATCTTGGAGAACACTTTGGACATGACTAAGAACTCATAATATCCGTATCGCATAGATAAAGCGGTCTTCGGTATATCCTTTGAGCAAATTTTCAATTGATGGTAACCCTATCGCAAATTGATCTTGGAGAACACTCTGGCTCCTTTCATCTTGATCTTGGAGAACACTCTGGCTCCTTTCATCTGATCAAACAAGTCATCGATTCGGGGAAGTAGATACTTGTTCTTGATAGTGGCTTCATTAAGAGCACGATAATCGATGCACATTCTTATGCTTCCATCCTTCTTTTTGATAAACAAAACTGGCGCTCCTCATGGCAACGAACTAGGTCTCACATAACCTTTATCAAGAAGTTATTCTATCTACCTTTTCATTTCTACTAACTCATCGGTTGGCATCCGATAGGGTCTCTTGAAATTGGTGTTGTTCCGATACTAAATCAATAACGAATTCAATGTCGCGGTCTAGCGGCATTCCTAGCAATTCTTCTGAAAATATATTTGGATATTCTTTGACAATCGATACATCCTCCAATGAAATGGTCTTCAGGCTATTGACTAACATATATCCATCACGCACAGAGGTGGCTAGAAACTCCACCTTCTTCCCATTGATATCCTCAACTGTTACGGCTCTTCGACTACAATCTAGCACATCTTTGTGCTTTGATAACCAATCCATACCAAGTATGACATCTAAGACTTGGGTGTCTAGGACAATGAGGTTGGCTAGAAACTTAACTCCAGTTATGAGTAACTTAGCTCTTAAACATCCCAATCTAGAGCTTAACTCTGCTCCAGGCGATCGGACTAACAGAGTATGCTTAAGATGCATTACTTTAAAATTATTCTTGGTTGCAAAAACTCCAAAAACAAATGAATATGAAGCTCTAGAATCAAAAAAAACTGATGCATGTACTGATTTAAATAGAAAATTACCTAGTACAACGTCGGGCGCCTCTTGAGCTCCTTCTAGAGTGACGTGGTTGACACGGCCTCTGACCATAGACTGTGGCACTCCTCCGAATTAACTGGCAACTTGTGAGGCTCCTTGGTTGTTGCTCGACACGCTGGCGTCTTACCTAGTGTAGCTCCAAGGTTGAAGCGTACTGGAGTCACCGTTCTCTTCTGTGGGCTATGGTTGGCGAAGTGTCCTGGTTGATAGTTGGTATAGCAAACTCTTGGTCCACTCTTTTGGTTGCTTCCTAGATTGGGGTTGACGGGCGTAGGGTTGCGAAAGTTCTGAGCAGCTAGATGAGGCGCTAAAGCTGGTGCAGGCGTTCTAAAAGAGTTCTGCGATGGAAAATGAGTGAACTGTTGGGGAACTGTTTTCGCTTTCTATTGAACTTGATGACTCCCTTGCTGAGCCATTCTACGCGCTACGGTTGTCCTCCAACTCGTTGCGCTTATCCTCAAGGATTAAAGCTTTATTGATCAGCTCTTAGAAATCCAGAAAGGTATATGCGATCAAACTGACTTGCAATCCAGTATTTAGTCCCTTCAAAAATGACTCTAATGAGCCTTATCATTGGCGACGTCTTCCACAGCATAGCGGGCAAGCTAAGAAAATTTATTGAGGTAGTCGGTCACTGACATGCCTCCTTGCTTGAGGGCACAAAATCCATCCTTCTTTATATCAATAATTCCTTCTAGCACATGATACTCGCGAAAAGATGTTGAAAACTCTTCCCACGTAATGTTCTATGGAGTCGCATGTGCGGCACAGAAGTTTTCCCACCATTCGACAGCAATGCCTTCCATCTGATGGGTGGCGTATAGAACCTTCTCATGATCACTGCATTGGGTGATCAGTAGCTTCCTTTCGATGACGTGAAGCCAATCATCGGCTTCCACTGGTGACACATGACCGGAAAAGGTTGGCAGGCAAGTTCTCATGAACTCTGCTAGCTTAGATGGTCCATAATGACTGTGAGTAGCTGGTGCTCTATTGTTGTTGTTGTTCTGATTATTGTTTATATTTTGCATCTTGTTCATCATCGTGTACATCATATGTGTTTGAGCTGCCATGAACGCTCCAAAATTCCGCAAATCAATTGGAGGTGCTTATGATGAACTACTCTGTTTGGTGTCTGCTCATTCTCTTGACCTAGGGGTTCGGATCCCTTTGGCGATGGGGTTTAGTCTGAACCATCCGGCGAAAGCTCCATGGGTTAGATAAGGTAGCAAGCACAAGATAAGTTAAGAACCAATTAGGGGATAGATTAAATCCAACAAACATAGCTTCAAGAAATCAACTGCAACACTTATATTAATAGGGGTCTTAGCATGGCTGCAACAAATGCCTAAGGGCCTTTACAGCTCATACTCGCACATAAGGAAAACAAACAAACCTAACACACAAACTATTGCCTAAAGGGCGACACTCCTAATCTTAAACTGACGTGGCTCAAACACACTGAGCTTCAACTGACTTAACCTAAACCTGAGCGAACATAGTCGATGAGATAACCTCCACAGCCACGACGGTGCTCCCGCTTTCAGACACAGGCTGCGGGCATTCTTACAAACTGGTCTTGGTGCCACAGGTGGTGTGCAAGAGAACAAGCATCCCCGGTGCGAGCACAACCGCTCCTTCTAGTGCTTCGGGCTCTGCTGGCTCCTCGTCCTCTTCTGGGTCTTCCTCTGGATCTTCCTCTTTAGGGTCTTCCTTGTCATGGTCCTCCTCATGCTCATGCTAGCCGTAGAGAGCTTCTTCTAGCACGACGATCCTTTCCTCTACCATCTGCAGAGTCTCATGGACTCACTCCAACTCTGTGGCAGCCATCTCTAAGGATTCTTCCTGGGCAGCAGCAAACTGGGCAAGGTGAACCACGGTAGCGTTGTGTTGTCCATCTATTGACAGATTTTGTGTAGGAAGTTCCACTACGGAGGCACGGGGGTGGTAGCAGAAGATTGTATCTAAAAGCTCACGCATGTAGATGTTGCAGATCCTCAAGATAGCAAGGCACGATGACCCCTGAACTCCTTCGGCCCAGACGATCCTCCGAACAAAGATGTTCATTGGATGGCCGGCTTTGGTGTCCCTTGGGCGTAAATGGTCAAACGGTAGATCACTCCATGGCTTCGGTCGTTCACCACCAAGTTGGTGCCTCGGTACATCGGTCGGTCGAATCCTCCAAGCACCCGCAAAAGCTTCCATAGTTTTGCAACAAGGCCTCCCTTGCGCTCACCGTAGTTCTGAAGACGAGGCATCTGCCAAGATAGACAAGAGGGTAAGAACCAATTTAACACAGTGAGGAGAGGAAAAATTTCCAGCAATAGTTGAGTCAAGAGACATAAGAGAAGTTAAGCAATTCAATTAATCTTGCAAGTTAATTTTTTGCTTTAGAAAATAGTTTGGACACACTAAGGACGACCGATCTATCTAAGGTCAAGACCTACAGTCAGTATGACTCTGATACCATCTCTGTCGGGATCAAAAAATACAATTATGGACCCTCTGTATATAACACATTAGTCCAGGATCATGCTAGCGCACACAGTGATCAACATAGATGAATATTAATCCACACAAGACGAAATAATAGAATAAACGAGTAATTTGAATAACCAATAACTGTTGTGATCTTATGGTCGAGTTTACACTTATTTAGCCTCACAGGGCTGACAAAGAATAAATAGCAGCAACGAAACAAAATAAACTTTAGCGGGAATCCATCAATTCGCCACAGGCAACCGACTGAGATCAAGACCTAGCGATCAGCACCTTCGCAGAACTCCTCCTCAAAAGCGGGCGATGACTCCTCCACTTCTGTTGAATGTTTGCAGCAAGCATGAGTACACAACCATACTCGCAAGTCATACCACAAACACTACTAGAAATCCCCGTTTTCCCTACGGTTTAAAACGTTCCCTAGTAGTGGAATTATAATCCAAAGGAAAGTATCTATCCCTGGGGTAAGATAAAAAAAACCCTAGGGAATGAAATCGTTCCCTACTGTTTAGATAAATTACTAGGGAAAGACTATGGAGAGAGAAATAGACTACACTATGTCAGCGCCATGGTGGCAACTTTCCCTGCTCGGATGGACAAAACCGTAGAGAATGTATTTTTTGTTTTTGCCTCTTTTTTTTACTGCACGCTACTTTTTTTTATGTGCCAAATTTTTTTTTCGCTACTTTTTTATTTTAGGCGCCAGTTTTTTTTCTACCGCTCCTTTTTTAGGCGCCAATTTGTTTTCACGGGCTCTTTATTTTTCGTTCGGTGGCACCCAAACTCTCTTCTTTGCCCTACACAAACTCCTTCTTCTTAGTAATCGCTGCCCGCCCACGCGACACCGCGCCCGAGCGGTGCCCCTCCTCCATCGCCAGTAGCCACCTTGCCACACCGCCCTGAGCGGTGCCGCCTCCTCCTCTCCTCCGCTTTGTACCACGCACCGCCCGCCCTTCCAGCGGTGCCCTCCTCCATCGCTCAGAGCCGCCGCCGCCCACGTCATCGCCGCCGAAGTGTGTGCCTCCTCCTCGCTCAGTAGCCGCCACCGTCCACGCGCCGCCCGAGCGGTGCCGCCTTCCTCCCCGAGCCGCTTGCCCTCCTCTTCGTCCTCCTTGAAGTTGCTGTCCACCGCCGCCCCCCCCTTCTTCTCTCCCCCTTCCGAGCCGTCAGCTGTCGACAGAGGTGGCAAGCGCTCCCCGATCTGCCCCAACAGATCCCTCCACCTCGTCCTCCTTATCCGAGCTGCCCTCTCCCTAAAAGCTAAACCTAGGCAGTCGGCCACGGTCTCTCTGGCCCCACCACCGCTGGCCGGTCCTCCCACCGCTCCTCACTCCGGTGCTTCTCATGCCGCCTAACTCTGCCTCCTCACTCCGGCCGGCGCCATCCATCCTCTCTCACTCTGGTGTCGCCACTTGCCGCAAATTGTAACATTCGTTTTCATCATCTTGCATTTGTCTTTGTGTTAGTGATTGTTAATCTCTAGTGTTGTGAGAAATAGCAAAGTGATAATTCGGATTCGGATTGAATTGCTCTTAGGTGATTGCTGTCAAACAATGAATTTGAAATGGTAACTAGTATCAGACTTGAGTTAAACTAGAATTGCTTACTGTTGTCCTTGAGTTTCTGTCAGTATTGTGTTCTACTCATCATTTTGACTTTTGATATTTTTTGGCTGAGACTAGGCAGAACTTGATCTGTTGTGCGTTGTGTTTTTACTGGTACTCTACTTGCAGATTGTATTAAGTGCTAAGGTTGTGGCCTTACATACTATATCAGATGTTATATTCTCTATTGTATTGTGCTGTATTTGTTGTGACCATATTAAGCTCCAGACTGGTACTACTAAATAAAATTTCACACTGACCACCAATAAGTGATTTTTGAAGCAAATGAACATGGAATGCCATTATACCAAATAGCAGATATTATGTATGTAATGTCCCTGGGAGGTTTCTTATCTTTGGTTCTTACCACCAACGTAGGTTGAAGCTTTGGTGGGCGGATGGCTATCCAAATGTCTCGGTCGTAACATCCGATGCATTGGAGCAACAATTAGCACATGGAGAAGTGTGTTTTCATCCTTTTCATGATTAGCTTCTTCTATTGGTCTCATTCGTCACTACACATTTATGTACCGGTGTATAGGCTTAGATTTTATATTTTGCTTGCTAAGTTCGCCACATTCTAAACCGAAAGCATCGTAAAATTCATTCCATAGGCCACATATTTAACAACCAAAATTTCCACAAGCTCTTATTGTGGAAAACATAAGGAGTGGTTGTTATATGTCAAAACAAATCATTACCTTCAAAGTTCAAAAGAGATGACAGAAAGATAATTGAGATAATTGACAAAATGCATGGTAGTTGTGTTTACATTCATAAGGAAATTATCTACGAACAACACGAATCACAGGCGCTTGAAACTTTATATATCTATAAGAGGATGTTAAAGTTTTTCATCGATGTTGTTCTTGATGATTTAAAGCTCGTTCTCCTTTGCATGTTTTGTAGGGCGCTCTTATTTGGAGCTCTAAAAGATTGGTCAAAGAGGTTAGTGATTAATAGTTTGCATCAAGTGGACATTTACTTGCTCAAAGAACCATGCTTGACTTGAATGCCTTATATCCATTTTCTTGATGTAACTACAATTCTTGTTTTCGCACCAAATGTCTTGATGTAAGATGTCACTATGGTAGCAATGTTTATATTTGTAAAACCATGCAATGTAAATATGATATTAAAAGGTCAAAGTTAGGGCATTTTCATCCATGACAACACGAAGTCGGATATCATAAAAATGCTATCGAAAAGCATAAAACATTACTTTTAGGACGATGCAAATATCTAACAACATGGAAGTTTCCCTATTGCATGCGCAGATTGCCTTACAATGTACTTATCTTTATTGTGGTTACGCAAATAAAAGAATCAGAAAAGGAGCTTGATGAAGAGCTAAAGGAAACTAGGTTCAAATTCAAATTTTTATTTTTGTATTTGGTTTGAGCATCCAGGGGAAATCACTTTTATTTTGATATACCTTCTGTCAAGCTACAAAAAAATTATCACACCAAATTTTATTTAGAACTAAATGTGCAACAAGATGGCTGGGCAGAAGTATTTGACAAGGGCTGAATACCATGCACGAAGACCTATCTGGTGCTACGAAGCGACTTGGAATGCTATGATTGATGAATGGTGCAATCCAGATTGGATTAGGAAATCTGAGACAAATCGTGCAAATCGATACACCACTAGATTTAAGCCTCACAAAGGTGGATCCAACTCCATTGCAACGATATGCCAAAAGCTGGTGAGTTACTAAGCTTTTTTGTCATTATGTGATGGACACTCCTTGTGTATGCATTTAATTTGGGATTCTTTTGTATTAAATCTTATGATTGCAGAATGTGGTTGAGCATACTGGAATGCCTTCTACTGCAGTTCCACCTCCCCCCCCTCCCCCGCCTCCACCTCCTACATGTGAAGTTTCAACATCTCCAAATCTATCTCTTGAGGTATATAATGGATATTTCTTGCTAATTCTGGCTTATGACTCCACCATTGCCTTAGTGCACACTACTCTAATGACAATATTCTGTGTAATTACAAATGCTGATCACTTTAGCACGTAATCCTCAATAAACTACATTTGATTAAAATATGTGATTTTTTTTACTTCTCAAGATCATATTAATTTTTGAATCAGCACAAACCTTAATATGCACCCAGTCCATATTAACAACAGCAAGCCTATGAGTTTCCTTGTCAATCATAGGTATATCATCATGCTTGCCCATCAAGTACTGAGCAATGTTTCACTGCCGACATAGTACTTTTGCTTTGTTTTGTTTTCAATGAAATGTCTTCCTGTTTGCTTTGTTTTTGTTGTCTTTTACCCTCTTATCTTTTGTACTTGATATCTAGCAAACATAGGTTTATGCTTTCCATATTTTTTTACTGATCTTCGAACTATTTTTTGTTGTATAGCCTCATACTAGCGGTTCAGCTATTGGAGTAGAGAACCCGGATGATACATTGAATAGGATTGCTCGAGGAATGTTTGGAGGTTATGTTAACGCATCTGTCAAGGTGCTGATGAGAACTACTCTTCTCCTTTGGACAATGATCTTGCACTATTTTAATGTCAGCCATGGTCTAATTACATGTGGAAGCATATTTTTTGTTGCAAGTGGTGCATGTTGCCTTCTTTTATCGAATGATTAACATGTAAGGGTTGCATTTTGATGTCCGAAACCTTCTTTGGTTATTTGTACTTCAAGATGCATGTGTGTTGTGCACTTGTGGTGCAAGCGTGGGTATTATTTTTGGACTTTTTGGTAGTGTGACGCTTACACTTGTATATATTGGTGCAAATGTGCCTCAAATAGTACTTGATGGTCAATTGGAAATACATGATATTGTTATGTTTTATCTCTTGCATAAATTTTGTTTTGAGTGATAATGTGAATTTAGCATCTTTGAATATAAATAAGTATTTGAATAATGTATGTATATTTAGAAGAAAAAAAGCAATAAATTCGGCACCCTAGTGTTTATGCTAAATCGTAGGGGATGAATTTTGAATTAGCAATAGGAAAATAATATTTATATAAAAATGTTCCCTAGGGTATACAAGAAATAACGTAGGGAATTTGTTAATTTCTTTCCCTAGGCTGGCAGAAAGGAACGTAGGGAAATAAACTTTCCACGTCAGATGATAATGCCATGTGGACTAGATTTCCCTATAGTTTAAAATCCTAGGGAACGATTCTTTCCCTAGGTTTTTCCAAAAAAAAACCGTAGGGAATGTTTTCTTTCCCCACATTCTTTCCCCTAGTAGTCGTTCCCTATGAATGCTACTAGGGAAACTAATTCCCTACAGTTTTGGATATGTTCCCTAGTATATTACTCACTAGGGAAAATGGGGATTTCTAGTAGTGAAAATGCAATTTATAAATGATGGTTTATTCCAAATGAATGGCTTCTGTGGTTCTTTTGCATAAAAGTAACATTTGCAATTGAATACGAATAATAAATTAAAAGCTTAATTCAAATCAACCAAACAATAATAATTTCATAGTTATTTTTCACAAGGACATAAAGCCTAGTCAAATTCTTCACACAGCCATATGACTTAGATCACACAGTTCCCTTCCCAAATGTTTTATGAAAATCTAACCCTCATGTGAAATCCCCGAGCATGTCCATGACCGCGGACGCAGCTATTCGAATAGATTGATTAACACTCTGCAAAGCTTGTACACTTTACCTACACGATATAATCAGTATAGCAATCACTAATCATAACAAAACGTTTCAAAAGTTTCATCTCAACAATTGAGACTCCCGGTGTGCTTTCTCGTCGTCCAACCCAAACACAGTGCTTTGGCACGGCACACGGTTGGAAGCAAAGCGACGTCACCTAATATGGCAACGGGCAACGGCGATACAAGGTCTCCCTGGCGAAGAAGGCGTGTTCATCATGAAGAACGCGGCACGGCGATGCTAGTGGTGTACTCTATGAGGGCAGGAGCTCACCGACGGCAGCAGGATTCGGCAGCGAAGGCTTCGACTAATGAACCCTAGAACTTGAAATTCTTGTGATCTCGATTGGTTTGGGGCTAGACTGATCGAGGATTCGGGACAAGGGCTCAAGGGCGGTCCCAGGGCGCATATTTATACCCTGAGGGCGCGCACGAATCGGAAACCCTAATTTGAGTTTGAGACCGTCGCAGGATAGAGTTATGGATAGAAGGAGATTGGGGATAAATTTTAGTTAGATAAAGATGCGGTGAGATGAGAGAAACAGATTGATACGATCACGCAAGATATTTCGGTTGGAAATGCTGTTGTCAGACGGAGCTCCAAAGCGCGACAATGGCGATCGGGCGCAGCTCAGTACGACGGGGATGAAGGCGAAAGGTAGAAGACGATGGCGATGGGGCCCTGGCGGAGAGGAAAGGGGGCGGAGCGAGGTGGGCCAAAAGCAGGATGGGCGGATCGAGGAGATTCGACCTAGGAGTTTTCTGAGATTATTAATAGATTTTCTATTGTAATAAATACGGAAAATGCAAATAGCACTTAGAAAATAGCAGATGAACTCGAAACAAATCTAGAAAAATCTGAAAAATATTTCCAAGTACGTAGAATCCAAATAAAATAGTTTTGACAATTGTTGATGTTGGTATTAATCATATTAAATTGTTTTGATACATTGAAAGTCAATATTAAGCTTGATTAAAATCAAATAAAATCTTGGTGAATTTTTCTAGGGACTAAACTACTTAAAAAAATTTTAAAGCTTAGAAAATTGGGATGTAACAAGCATCCACCCGCAAGCGCATTAGAAACTGTCCACGTGGACTTGTCCACGATAGACCTTGCCTCTGATATGTGGACCCCGCATGTCAGGTTCACTATTCATACATCTGTGAGCCATAGACCAGCAGATCAGAGCCATGGAATCGGTTCATAGACCAAGGGTCCCACCTGTTAGCCTCTATTCATATTTTTGGATCTTCTTTTAATTCCAAAATTCATTGCTACCGTCACGCTGATGCGATATTTCAGAATTTCCTTTAAAAATAAAATTCTGAAAATTCGAAATAGCGTTTTATTTCTTTCTTTCTTAGATTTAAATCTCCTGAGAGTCTGTTCTTCCTCATACGAACATTGATTGAACCCATTCAAGTTTCTAAATTTAAGTCCTACCTTCATGAGATTTTTAATTAATTTTTGAAATTTATTTGTTGCTCTATTTTGTATTTATTTGGTTTTTTTGCTTTTGTTTGCGAGTAGACATTGATACTTCGGGAGCTTTCGAGGAAGGAGGAGTTAATCAAGCTAAAGACATGTACCAAGGCTTGTTTCAAGGCAAGTTGTATCTTTGACCATGTTGAACCCAGTTTTACAAAAACTACTTTGATTCAAACTATTGCATGTTATTTCAAGTATTTAATTCTTTAAATGCTTTGGGATTAGCTATACACCTACCTGATTATATCCACCTTGCTTATTGTATTACCTTGATCCTTTGTCACCCTAGCTTGGTTAATTATTAGTTGGTATTATTATAGCACTAACGTGGGTTGGTTAGATACGAATAGTCGAATAGTCTGCTTAGCCATGCAACGGGTTATTGATATCGTTTTGAGTTGCAAAACTTAACTTCACTATGTGAATATGGAATACTTTATGGAAAATTGTGTGTTGTGTGCGATTACTCGTTGATGACATGCGATGCACTTAACCAACATGGTGGAAAAAGATTTAGACCGAGGTAAGTGGATAGAATTGTGATATGGTGGAGCTTTGTGCGCTTAGGAAAATATGAATGTGATAATTGATAGTAAGTGATAGTCTCGCCTTGGTCAATTAAGGACTTAACTTTGTGCGCCAGTGAACCGAGCCATAACTGTACGACCACATGCCTGGTATGGAACAGGCCTAACTTAGTAAGCTACGGAGTCTTGACTTAAGCTGTGTGCCAGGGTGAAGTTGTGATTATGTCTGTGTGACGATTCACTTTTATGAGCGGTTCGACGTCTCCTGGTCTAACAATGTGTGTCGGACCAAAGCACTTCGTTAGGGTTGGTACGACGGTAAAACACATCGGGAGGGTCAATTGTCAAGATGAAGTCTTGGAAATGTTTTGCTATAATTGGTACTAGCTACACTGGTTATATCTTGTGGGTAAAGTGTACAAACCTCCATAGAGTGTTAATCAATCCATTCGAATAGTCGTGTCGCGGTCATGGACACGCTTGAGAATTTCACACGAGGGGTAGATTTTCATAAAACAATTGGAGAGGGGCAACTGTGTCATTTAAAGTCATATGGATATGTGAAAGAAATTGATTATGCATTTTGCTCTTTGTGAAAATCATTATTAAACTATTAGTGTTTATTCGTTTTAAATTACACTTTCAATCTATTATTTGTATTCAATTGCAAATGTTATTTTTTGCAAAATAACCATAGAAATCATATCCTTTAGAATAAGCCATCATCTATAATTGCATTCTGTGATACAACTTGTTGAGTATTCGGAGTACTCATTCTTGCTGTAATCATTGGATTGTTGAGTCTTTGTTTGCTTTCGAGGAGGAGTTTTACGAGAAGGGTGATCATTAGGTCTTGATCTCAGTCGGTTGTCTGTGACAAGTCGATGGGTTCTGTTGAAATTATTTATGTTTCGCTGTCGTCTCTTTATTAAGTATTAGCCATGCGTGGCTTAATAAGTGTAAACTCGACCATAGGATTACAACCGTTATTTACTAATCAAATTAGTCATTTATTCTTATATTCGTCTTGTGTGGAATGATATTCATTTATGTTGAAACTGTGTGCACTAGCATTATGCGTTGAACTAGTAACTAGTTCATTATACATAGATGGCCTAGATTTGCATATTTGGTCCCGACGTTTACAAAGATTCAATTTTTTTTTACAAAATTTGGATTTGTACAATGATTAGAATAGACTAGTAGTCATTATTGATCTCAGTTTGGGAGAAAATTAACACAGATTGAACTTGAAATTCAAGAATAGAAAATGGAAAATTAGAGGAAAATAAAAGCCACAAACCTAACTACAATGCATTTCATTTTGTTTTTTCATTTTCTATCTTCAAGAAAATGCAAGATTAATTGCATCTTAGGTTCATTCGCATTTCCCACCTTCAGGAAAATGCAAGGAAAACAATATTTTTCCACTTTTCATCTTCAGGAAAATGCAAGGGAAAATGGCATTACATTTTTGCTATAAGGTCCGTATCCAAGAATTACATAGAAAAATTCCAGAGAAAAACAAGAACATGCACCTGTTTTCCCATCAGCAACAATGAACAACAAATTCTTCACCGACCAGATCTGTCATAGAAGTTTGGAAAAATAGATAGAGAGGCTAGATCTAGTGAATAGGACGGGGGCGGATCTCGTGGATCTCCCACCACTTAGATCTAGACGTCATTGCTTTGTCTCGTGGCTAGCCTTCTTCCCCGGCGACGGCGAGAGACCTCATGACGCCTTCTTCCCCGACCAGAAAGGGATGCCACCCAGCCCTACCGCCGTTGGATCTAGTCACCGCCGTAGGTCGCCACGTCGCAGTCTCCCGCTAGCTCACCGGATTTGCGCTCGCGCTCCACGCTCATCACCCTGCACTGTTGAGAGACACATCTAGGCCATCTTCTTGAAGAGAGAGAGAGAGAGAGATGGAGGAAACTAGAGCTAGCCAAACAGGCCATTCTGCCCAGGGCGGCCGAGGCATGGCATCATGAGGCCTAGCCTAGGCAACCACGGGCTGCCTTTGTTCACAGCCCGTCTTGGCCAACCTAACGACTGCGTGTCATGCAGGTGCTACCACAACGCAGTGGGCCAACCCAGCCGCAGGACAACCAATCTTTGGGTCGTGCTAGGCACGGCACGAGCCCGGCACGGCCCTAGTGGCCCGCGTGCGAGGGAGAGCCAGAGGCCCAGAGCCGCGCCAGAGGCAGGAGTGAGAGAGGAGAGAGGGAAGGGTGGGTATGGGCCGAGGAGGACAAGGTCGAGAGGGAGCTGGGAGGAGAAAGAGAGGAAGAGGAGGGTGTGGTGGC
Source organism: Phyllostachys edulis (assembly GCA_036346405.1). Classification (NCBI taxonomy): domain Eukaryota; kingdom Viridiplantae; phylum Streptophyta; class Magnoliopsida; order Poales; family Poaceae; genus Phyllostachys; species Phyllostachys edulis. The sequence goes on from CM070546.1 coordinate 103,969,768, forward strand.
ACCGGTGGCCGGAGCGGAGGAAGAAGAGGGAGGAGGGCCAGGTGGTGTGCCTTGAGGGAGAATAGGAGGAGGACTGGCGGCAATGCGGTGTGAGGTCGGTGACTCGATCTGGGTGTGGAGGCCGTGGCGGGCGTCACCGGCTCGGAGGAATGAGAAGGCGTCAAGGGCTGCGGGGCCGGTTCGGGAAGGGAGGTAGAGGAGGCAGAGTGAAGGGCACATGATGTGGAAGTGTGGAGGCCGCGCCGGTGCTTTCTTGGCAGCCGTGGAGGGCTGCGACAACGCCAGTGAGCACCACCTGCAGTAGGGAGAACAAGGGGAAGGAGGCGGGGGAAAAGAGGAGTCGGGCAGGGGCGCTAGGTAGGGATGCGGCAGGATAGGGGTAGGGCACACCAGGCAAGCGGGCTCGTGGGTCGTGCCTGGCATAGCATGGCCCAACTAAATTATGGCCGTTGGTGTTTTTATCCTTTTTACCGTTTTTTGACCATTGGCTCTTTAAAAATAGCCAAAAATCCCAAAAAAATTTCTATAAATAGCCACCATAGCCCCCTCCTCATTCAACACCCCTCCGTTCCTCATTCTCTCTTTGAAATTCTGTTGTGCAAATTCAAATTCGTGTTGAGCTAATTTGGCAAAATTCAAAAAAAAATTGTGCCAAATTTTGGGAAATTCAATTTTCGGCAGCATGTCATCAAAAGAGGTACAATACTATTTTTTGCATAATTTTATTATTAGTGTTTGTTATGCTAAGATGGAAGTAATAATAGTGTTAGTATCAATTTTGCAGTTTTCGTTATGGACAACTCTAGTTATGACAGCTTTGCTCTTGGTGATTACGGACTTTCGCCGGAGGAAATTGCATCCATGGAGGGGGCTATGTGTTGGGTCCCCGAGTAAGCAACCTCGAGACCCTCTGTGTATTCCGAACTAGTCTCATGATCAGTAGCTAGCTCACATAGTTTCAACATTGATGTAATCAAAACCATACAACAAACTATAGAAGAAGCAGACAAATTAATATTAATAGAAGCAAAAGACCTTATGGTCAAAGTCTTACAAGGACTGCCGCACAGGGCTACAACAAAAGAGAGCTTGCAGCGGTAAACAAAACAACACGTGGAAGCCATTCGATATGCCCACAGGCTATCGAGTGGAGGACGTTTCCTAGTTCGCCTGATCCTCAAAGTACTCCTCTTCATAGAACTCGGAGCTCCCTAGGTCCTCTTTGGTGACTGATCAACCAGAGGGCGTAAAGCCGTGAGTACTTTGAATGTACTTAGCAAGTCATATGGAAATGTATGCAAATAATATTCATGCAAGGCTTGATAAGGATAGCTTTATGGTTATTTTGTTGAAAGCAATGTTGACTGGAAATACAATAAGTAGATTGCAAAGCACGAGTTGAAAGATTAATACATAAGTAATTAAGTTTCTTTGAAACAACTCGTGAACACCCCGTTCACTTCTCAGACCACTCGCACCAACCACGACCACATTTTTAGAAAGTCTACCCCTTGTGTGAGATCACTAGGCATTGTCCATAACTGGGGACACGGCTATTCGAATAGTTTTACACACTGCAAAGGTTGTACAACTTGACCCACAAGAGATAATCATCTTATACTGTCCGCCCACACACTTTCGAGGTGTGCGACTAAGAGATTATCATAAGGCCTTTACAAAGCTTCGTTTTGACTTGGTTCTGCCCGCTAATGTTTTGTTATTCTGGACCCCCTCTTGCGCCATGTGAATCCCTCCGTAAACTCGGAGATCACACCACCATGACAGAACTAACCCAAAATATTGCTAATTAGTCGGCTATGTCCACCCCATAAATGAACTTGTGTTTGCACGATATGGCCCAGATCAATGGCGCACAAAGTTAAGTCCTTAGTGGTTGCTCAGGCGAGACTACTTCAATCCAATGTGCTTCCTGCACCTACCTTTGCCACCGACCACTCGTCCGAGCATAAATCATTTTCGGTTCAACCCGACCAAATGGCAACCCTTGCCATGGCACAACAAATTTTAATAACAGTAGTCGTGCCATGATTAAATATATTATTATGTCAAATTCATCATCATTGAATCATGTGATCGAGAGACATCGCATAACTATAGAGGCTTTCCGTGTCCCCACCAAGAGCTGACAAGAATAACCGTAATCGTGAAATAATGAAGCATAATCTTCAAAATCGTAGCATATCATTGATGATAGGTAGTTGTGTGGTGCTCGATTACTCATTTTCTTAAAAAAAGAGTGTAGTCGCACTGTGGGAATCATTTGAAAAAAATGCTCACGACTAGGACCATAGAGTATCGAGATCCTTATAAAGGATATCTGAGAGAAAATGTCTTCTTCTCCGACTGCATAACAATAATAAACCACCGTAATGTAGGTGTATATATATAAGCAAACTCTTAATTAATTAATGAATTTAATGAAATTGAAATTGAAAGAAATGAAAGAATGAAAATTAAACATAGAACTTACGAATTAGGTTCCAAGAATTTGACAAAAGCCCATCGATATAGCTAGTCGTGATTTAACCTCGCCCGTTACTTCAATTACGCAGGACCTTCCCATTTAGAGAAAGTTTATTGCGCATTTGTTTGGCTCAATTTTCTCGAGATCCAAAGAAGGTCATGAGGTCGACTCTTAATTATGGTACCTTCGCATGGCTTGTTGGTAGATCACGATCGCATAAGGGCTTGGTTTCGCTGTTTCAAGGAAATCGACGCTGCCGAAGTCGCTGACAAAGCGATCGCTTCGAGCAGAGCCAATTTTGAGTTCTCGAGGAAGCATGGGACCATAAACCAAAAAGAATGGAGTTTCACCGCCGCACGATCGTCATGGTTGCCCATAACACGTAGGGAAGTTCTTTAACCCAAGCGCCCGACCGCTTGATTAACTCGACCGGCGCTTGATCCTCGCATAAGGATACCATTAGCCCGCTTAACCGCCTCCGCTGTTCATGGATGTGCAATGTATAAAAGAATTTTGGTTCATCGCAGTAACTCGAATTGACCACGGAGAACTCGAACCATTGTTCCGTGATGATACGACCGGGTACACCAAATCGCTGTAATCACATTTTTCAAGAGAAATCTTAGCCTCCGCTAAAAACTCGCCGGCTTCAACATTTTGTAAACGTCAATCATGACGAAAGAATTAAGCCCCGTGCTCTTTTGGGAAAGGTCCTAATGTCTAGTCCTCAAAGGCAAAAGGCCAAGAAAGAGGAATTGTTTGTAAGGCTTAGCCGGCCGATGTACTTGTTTACTATGAAACCGACATTGTACACACTTCGTCACGCTCTTTTGCATCATGAAGGGCAATTGGTCAAGAAGCCTTGTCTTAAGGCTTTACCGACTGTGGTCTCAGAGGGAATGGTGTGTCCACGCACGCCTTCATGGATTTCGCTAGCAATCTAATGCCATCCGCTTGAGATATGCATCTCATCAACACCCATGAGATCCTCGCTTATACAAGAATGCTCGACAGAGTGTATGATTTGGCTTTTCGCTATACGATCACCTCTACATCATCTTCGAATTGTCATGTCAAGATAATTGTAGATCGAAAGTGATCGGTGACGCTAACGTCAACGACTGTGGAGCATCCATGTTTTTGATTAGTTTGTTCAACTTGCAAAGAATCATGTATGTTCTCTAAGGCTCAACTACCGAGGGTGAATTGAGTTGCTTGAGAAAAACTCCCAAGCGGGACTGGCCGACCTCGTGGAGGCCATGTGCTAATCGGGTCTCACGTAAAGTTTTCTAGGAATATGTTGATCCGAAACCGAAGAAGTGCTTCAAGTTTTCGCATTCCGCCATAAGATGACATCTGGTACTCGAGCATTGATACTTTTCCACTTGATTCGCTACTAGTTGAGAATCGCTTTCACTAGAGTAAACTCATATTCTCGCACATTATTGGTGGCAGGAAAATAACCGATGGCGATTTGATGTGGTCGCCAGAGGGATATCAAGACCACTCCATTCGATCCTGTAAATATCAAGGAACCGTAAAATACATTGTCCATTCCGCCGTAGTGTTCGCATTTCGTCCTGTGGGGTTCGTGGTTTGTCCATTCGGCAATGAATTTCGCTATTGCTCGAAGCATGTCTAAGCAATATCGCACACATGTTGGTATCTCAAAGTTGTCCAACTAAGATTATCCAACCTATGGTGTCCAAGAAAACATGTCAACATGTCAATCACAATTATTCAAGAAGTCATACTGTCGAGTAGGTATTTAGCTATTACCCCAGACCATTTTAATACAATTAGCCATGCATGCTGATATAAAACAATATATTTTTTGCAAACTGGGTACAACATGATCAAGGGTCTACGACTTGCCTTCATTGAAGAGCTGGAGTTCTTCGGTAGAGGTCATCGGGTCCAAGAACTCTTCAGAGAAACCGAGAATCTACACGTGCGAAAAGAACCAAATAAATACAACAAATCCACATAAGATTCAGAAACTACCAAACTAAGAATCAAAAGAAAGGCACTAAATTTAGATGAATTAGGAGGAGATCTTGAGGAGGAGGTCCTGAGGAGGTCAAGGGAGGATACGACTACTCAACGTGGTCGTACGAAGAATACAAAAAGGATACGACTACGCAACATAGTTGTAGGAACCAAGGAAGAGAACAGGGCACGGAGAAACTCACCAGGGCAGAGAGAGAGACCGGAGAAGACTGGAGGACGACAACAAACGGTGCAGTGCTCCGGTGAATTCTTCGGTGGCAAGGAGGTGGCGGCGCAGGCTCTCCGGCGAACCCTTTGGCGATGAGGAGGCGATGGCGCAGGCGCTCCGACGAACCCTTCGGCGGCGAGGAGGCGGCAGCGCAGGCTCTTCGGCGAAGGCGAAACTCAAAGCATGGTGAAACAGGGTGAGAGCAAGAGAGTTGGGTGCAGAAAAGGAGATGGAAGAGGGCTGCTCAGGCTTTTATAGCCAAGGGAGACGATGAGAGTCACTGAGAGACTTGGAGGAGCACGAGTTCAAGGGTAGGTGGGCAACAAGATAGAAAGCCTGATGCAGGCGTCTTGTGACAATTGCCGGGGATAAGGCAGGCGGGAGTTGCTAGCGCGAGCAACAACATTTAATCACGACCTGGTGACATTTAATCGCTAGGACTTTTGCATTAGCGATGTGTGACGAAAGGAAGAAGAAGGTGGCGAAGTGACAGGTGGGGCTAGTCAAAACTCGGGAGGGTGGTCCAACCAATGGGGTGGTTATGACCAAAGAGGTGGTCATGACCGGTCTCGAGACCACCGGAGGTCTCGAGACCACCGGGAGGTGCTGGACTAGGGGAGGTCCAAACAAGAGGAGATGCGGGTGAGGAGGAGGTCTAAACAAGAGGAGGTTTGGGTGAGGGAGGTCCAAGCGAGAGAGGAAAACGGGACGAATAGAGAAAGGGGATGATGAACACCCGAGAACTCCAGCAAACTCAAAACAAACCAAATTTTGAATTAATTGAAGTTCAATTTAGTCATTTTAAACACTTTTAATTCCCAAAATCTCAGGTTAAGCTTTAGAACTTCAACAAAACCAAATGGTTATTTTTAATTTTGAAAACACAAAAAGCTCATGAAAACTAGGATGTTACACTGTGGCTGCCTCAAGCTAACCGGAAGGGCAATGCGGAGTTCCGTCATCAGGCTCCACGCCAACCAAGCAAAGAGGTCGAGACCGTCTACATCGAGAGTGTAGGAGAATTTCAATAGGACAAACAAGCAAGATGCCCCAGGAAATCAGGTACCATATGCTATTTGCAAAAATTGTCGCAATGAATTGTCTGCAAGGTCTATAGGTGGAACGGAGTACTTACTTAGACATGCTACAAGATGTAAGGCCAAGCAAGGATTGGTGATGAGGCGACGCAATTGCGGTACAACCCGACAGATGCAGTGCGTGGGCGGGACTACGATCCTGAGGTAGCCCGTTAATCTTTCTGTGGTTTAATTGCTTCTGAGAATTTACCGTTAGGCTTTGGAGAGTCTACTTCTTTCCAAAATTACATTAGGACTACGCATAATCCTAGATTTTCTTCCGTTTCTAGATAGACAACAACTAGGGATCTAGTAAAAATACTATAATGAACGTCGTAATAAAATAAAAGGACTATTTAGTACGTGTAAATTTTTGGTGGCCCTGACCTGGGACATATGGAGTGGTCAGGCTAGGGAGGATTATCTTAGTGTAGTTGCCCATTATGTTAATGCCGACTGGGTAATGGAGAAAAGGATTATAAGTTTAAAATTAATTGATGTAGCACACACGGGTGAGAATATTGTGGACTGTATTATCGAAGTCATGAAAGACTTTGTGTCGGGACCCAAAAATACGATTCAGGAACTCTCTGTGTACTCTGAACTAGTCCCAGATCAGTAGCTAGCTCACATAGGAAACAGAGATGAAATACCATTCATTTATTCGATTTAACTAAAAAGATCTTGAAATAACAAATACTAATAATAATGGGACCTTATGGTCAATGTTTACTTAACTTGCCACGCAGGGCTAAAGAAACAAATAAACTCTTATAGCAGAACGGGAAAAAACTTAGAAATGCCTATCAACATATCATAGGCAATCGAGTGGAGAACGCATCCTAATCCGCAAAGCCTTCATGGTACTCCTGGGCGAAGAACTATTGAGTAGCTTGATATTCTTCAACTGGGCAACAATGGCGTAAAACCGTGAGTACATAAAGCACTCAGTAAATCGTGGGAAAATGTATGTAAATAGTATTCATGCAAGGCTTGAACAAAGGTTAGTTGTATGGTTATTTTGCATAAAACATCATTGCCGATGAATACAGTAAATAAATTGAAATGAGTGATTAAAAAGAATAGTAAATAAATAAACAATTTCTTTGGAACAACCAGTGAAATACCCATTCACCAACGAACATTATATTCATCAAGTGAACTTTCCATTCACACTCCAACATATTTTATAAAGAAACTCTATCTCTCGTGTGAAATCCTTGGACATGTTCATAACCGAGGGCGCAGCTATTTGAATATATCAATTAACACTCTGCAGAGGTTGTACATTTTACCCATAAGATATAACCAACGTAGTGATCACCAATCATAACAAAACCTTTCAGAAATTTTATCTCGACAATTGACTCTCCCGTTGTACATACTGTCACCCCAACCTCACTATTGGTTTAATGCACACCATTGGACCTGGAGACGATAACCTCACCCATAGATCTGACCTTAGAAAGGGCACATGTAACATCCCAATTTTCTGAGTTTTAAAAATCTTTTAAATAGTTAGTGAAGAAAATTCACCATTTGGATTTTATTTGAATTTAATTCAAATAGCTTAAACATGGACTTTGTACATCAAAACAATTTAATATGACTAAAGTCAACTTTGAACAATGGTCAAAACTATTTTTATTTGGATTCTTTGTGCTTGGATATATTTTCTAGATTTTTCTAGAATTTTTCCAAGTTCATTTGCTATTTTCTATTGCTTATTTGAATTTCGATTATTTTATTTAAAAAGAAAAAGTATTTAAATCTCAGAAATCCTTTGGGCTGAATTTCCTCTCTTTGGCCCATTCTATTTCTTTCGGCCCATCTTCTCTTTTCCTTTTCTTTTATTTAAGCATTTAGTCTTTCTTGTACGCGACAGAATCACTTGGGTTGGCTGCTTTCGCTCTTGTTCTCAGCGCCCGACACAAGACCAAGCCTCGGCCCATTGCCATTTCTCGCGTGTGCCTCAACCATTTCGACCGCGTTTCCCTTCGTCGCTAAGCCAAGCGCGCCTCCTTTCTGTGCCTTGCGCCGCCAAGACAACCAAGACATTGCTCCTTTTTCCTTTTGTGCTCAAATTTCGGCTAGCGACCCGCCTTAGTCCGATCCGCTGCAGCGTGTGCAAGGTCGGCCAACCGCAATTCCTTTCTTTCTTCATTTGTTTCCTTGCGGTGGCCCAAGTTTTCAGCGCCGTGGTCTTCATCTTCAATCGTTCCCGATTGGGACTCTCCTCGTGTTCGAGTTCAGCGAATGACAACGACCGTCGGCTCCAACCCTAATACCCCATCTCCGGTGATATATAAAGCGGGCGCCAGCGTCACGATCTTCGCCTCGTGCTCCTCCCCAAACCCTAAAGCCGCCACAAATTTGTTCTTCATCGGTGAATTTCACCGAAGAAAGTAAATAAATCGCATAAGCTTCTTCGCAGGATTTCTTCACCGGCCGTCGATATCCGTCCACCCGAAGCAGCTCTCGGTGATCCTTGTGGTCTCGCCAACCCGGTGCTCTCCTCCGTTTCCTTTGGGCGCCATCAAATCGTCAAGTTCACCGTCGCCCGCAAGCTCGCCGCCGCCAAAGTCGTCACCGCCACCACCACATCGCCGCTGGAGCCGAGCCACCATCGCCTGGAGCTTCGCCGTGCTTCCGGGTTTCCGTTTTGGTATCTCCCCGAGCCCCTCTCGCCTCCGGTCACTCTCACCATCGAACTCCCTTGCCGCCGGTCATGGCCGCCGCCCTTTGCTGTGTTTTGCTCTGCTTGCTGATGTGGCAATCCACCGCACCGCCATGTCAGCGTCCACCTCATCTTTTGATCCCATGTGACAGCCATGTCATGTCTTGGTCAGCAGCCATGTGGCGTGTCAAGATCCAACCCGAGCCAACCTCCTTGAACCCGGTCCACGGTGCACCTTTCTATGATAGTGGGCCCCACAAGCAAAATGAATTTCCTTGTTATTCTTTTCAGCTGAAATCCTTTGATGACGTCATAAATCTTGGTTTTCCTTTTGAAAGATAATTCGGTTAATCCAATTATTAGGGTTTCTTTTAGATTCAATCTTCCAAAGCCCATATCTTTTGCATCCGAACTCCGTTTGAGCCCATTCAAATTTCTAAATTCTAGATCTATCTATCTGAGATTTTTATTTAGTTTTTGGAGTTTGTTTTGCCTCTGTTATTTATTTGTTTTGTTTATTTGCTTTCGTTTGCGAGTAGACATCGATACTTCGGGAAGTTTTGAAGAAGAAGGAGCAACCCAAGATCAAGATCGATCTGTGAGACCTATCTCAAGGCAAGTTATAGCTTTGATCATGTTGAACCCAGTTTTCTAAAATATTTTGATTCAAATTATTGCATTTACTTTAATTATTTAATTCAATGTTTTTGGGATTTGTTAATATCCAATTTGTTATGACCTCCTTGTCTAATTGTATGCTATAATCTTTTGTCACCCTAGTTTGGTTTATTTAGTTGGTGCTATTGTATTACCAACGTGGGTTGGTTAGATACGATTAGTTTGCTTAGCCATGCTACGAGTCATCATTTCATGTGAGTCGCAATAATAAACTTGACTAAGTGACTATGGAACCATTTGATAAAATTGTGTGTACTATGTGCTATTACTCGTTGATGGCATATGTTGCATAACCAACTAGGGTGGGGAAAGGTTTTGGGCGGAGGCAAGTGGTGCAGTATACTTTTATGGTGGATCTATGTTGGCGGGAATGATAGGTTAGAATTTGGAAGTCTTGCCTCGATCGATTAAGGACTTAACCTTGTGCGCCATTGAATGGGCCTTCGTACAACCACATGCACGATGGGGCCGGGCCTAACTTAGTAAGTTATGGAGTCTTGACATTGATTACTCGGGTTGTAGGTTAGAGTGTGTGGCGTGGGTGGAGGTGTGCTACCAAGTAGTCACATCACGAATTGATTCGCCGTGTCCACATCCAACGGTGTGTGTCGGGTGACTTCTGTGTGGGGTTGTCTGGCGGTTTGTAAGCTTCTTTGGGAGTGTCAATGTTAAGATGAAGTTTACGAAGCTGTTTTATTCTGACTAGTGCTAGCTACACTAGTTGTATCGTGTGGGTAAAGTGTACAACCTCTACAGAGTGTTAAACAAATCTATTCGAATAGCTGCGTCCGCGGTCATGGACATGCTCGAGGATTTCACACGAGGGGTAGATTTTCATGAAAACCTTGGGAAAGGAGCTGTGTGACTTAAGTCATATGGCTATGTGAATAACTTGTTTAGGACATGTGTCTTTGGAAAACAACTGATAAAATTACTGTTAGTTATTTGTTTTACGTATGCTTTCAATCTATTATTCATATTCAAATTGCAAATGTTGCATTTCTACAAAAGAACCACAGAAGCCATTCCTTTGGAATAAGCCTGCACCTATAATTGCATTTTTGTGGTATGACTTGCGATGCAGTGTGTACTCATGCTTGCTTTAATAAATTAGAGGTGAAGGAATCGTCGATCAACAAGGTCTACTTCAAGGATCGTGGAGAACTAGGTCGCGCCTTATGCCGGTGCTGTGGGCATATGGATGGGCTTCACTAAAGTTATTTTGTTTCGTTCCGCTGCAGCTTCATTGAGCTATTCGCCCTCTGAAGCATTAATTGTAAGCTTTGACCTTAAGGTCTCTACTCTGATGTTTATTGTTATTTGCCTCTTTATTAGCTATCTTTGTATATGGAAATGATATTTCACTGATGTTGCCACTATGTGCACTAGCATGATTCTGGACTAGTGCAGTATACACAGAGGGTCCAGAATTGCATATTTTAGGTCCCGACAGCACACACCTCTACCCATATACTACCTGAGTAGTCAATGCTAAAACTCCATAACTTACTAAGTTAGGCTCGTCCCATACCAGACATGTGGTTGTATGAAGAGGCCCAATTCAATGGCGCACAAGATTAAGTCCTTGACCAGTTACTCAGGCGAGTCTACCACAAACCCATAACGTGTTAAATCCACACCCTCACTACACAACCGCTCGCCTGAGCGAAAATATTTTGTTTAACCAAGACCAATGACATACCCTATTATGGTACACAAATTTTAACAATAGTGACTAATTACCACGATTTCATATTTCATTAAGTCAAGATTAATCATTATGACACATGTGATAATGAACCCATTATAACTAAGCTAAACTAAGCACCTATACGATACCCATGTTGGTGATGCAAATATGTCCAACGAAAACCATCCATGCTATGGTGACAAAGGATTATGACATTCAAATAATCAATGGTAGCATAATGACAACAGGTGATAGCGAATCCCAAAATAATTGATATAAAGATAGCATGCAGTTGTATAAAACAATATACTTTTGAAATCATAGGATCAATATGATCAAAGAACCACGACTTGCCTTGAAATAGATCTTGGGATTGGTCTTGATCTTGGTACACTCATCCTTGCTCAAAATTCCTTGAAGTATCAACATCTACTCGCAAACGAAGCAAATAAACAAAATAAATACAAAATAGAGAGAAAAAACTCTAAAAATTAAATAGAAATCTCATGAAAATAGAGGTTGAATTTATATGAATTTAAAATTTTGAATGGGCTCAATCGGAGTTCGTATGAAGAAGATATGGCTTTTGGAAGATCTAAACCCTAAGAAAAAGAAAAAAGAAAAAGAAACTGTTTCTGATTTTCCCAAATTATCTTTCTACTGAAAATTCCAATTAATGCACCAGCATGATGTTAGCACATAAAATCAGAATTAAAAAGAAATTCAGAAAAATAGCCACAGAGGCTGACATACGGGCCCAAGGTCCATGGACTAGGTCCACGCGATCGGCTCCACAGGTCCACAGGTTCATCGGTCTATGGAACAGTGGTTCTGACAAGAGGGACCCACAAGTCATTGACCCGGTCCAGGATGGATTGGATCTACCGAATAGATCTAGGGTTATTTGGGTTTGAACTAGCACCACGGTCTTGACTCGTATTGGCCGGATCGCCACGTGTGCAACGAGCTGATGTGGCTGTGGACGTGGCACAACACATCAGCTCGACGACGGCAAGGGCTCGGGTTCCGAAGGTCCTGACGAACAGCGACTCCTCATCGGCAGTGAGTGGTACCAGCGAGTAGAGAACGCTATTGCGCATCTATTGATGCACTCACTGATGGTCAACATCGACGGTGGTGGCCAGCGGCGAGCTTTGAGCAGTGGAGAGGATCAGGAATTGTAGGAATCGAGCTTCAGCAACGCTTCAGTGGCGTGGAAAAGTGCTAGAGGTAGCTCTGGCGACGGCAGACTCAGCGATGCAGTCAACATCGATGGGGCGTTGACGACGGTGGCCCAATTCGCAAAATGAAAAGCTTCGGCCGAAACCCTAAATCTCGAAATTCGACAGCGCTAGGGTTCCAGAGGTAGGATGAGTTGGGGGTTTAAGATGTGGGTGGAGAGGCGATCCTCGGGGCCCCTTTTATAGGGTACGGGCAAGATCAGGGAGGCGTTTTGGCGGCAGAGTTTGATTCGAACCCGAGGGTAGGTATGATGATTCGGGTGTGATTCGGAGAAGATAAGAGATGGGATTTGACACAGGGAGATCATGGATTTAAATGGAAGCGACGGCGCTGAAATCCCAGACCGTTTATGCCGTTGTCGGACGAAACTCCGAGGTGGCAACAATGGCGAACAAAAACACTCGGTGCGGTGAGAATGAAGGTGAGGTTGAGGATGACCTAACAGGCGGGGCCGACCAGCAGAGAGAGAAGGGCGAGCATGCGAGCAGGGTGGTGCGCGTGCGCGAGTTGGGCCTAAAGAGAGGATAGGAATGGGCTGAGATTTCGGTTTCGTCCCAAAAGACTTTTTCAAGATTTTTAATAGCTTTTTCTTTTTAGAAATTACAGAAAATCCAAATAGCAAATGGACTCAAAAAAATTATAGAAAATATATCTAAGCACAAAGAACTCAAATAAAATAGTTTTGACCATAGTTGATGTTGACATTAATCATATTAAATTGTTTTGCCTTTGAAAGTCCATATTAAGTTTTATTAAAATTCAAATAAAACTTTGGTGATTTTTTTCTAGAGAGCTAAGCTACTCAAAAAGATTTTTAAACTTAAGAAAAATTAGGATGTTACACTTTGGTCTTACAGACAAAATATTCTCAATTAAACAATGCCGCTTCGAACTCTAGGGCCATAGATATTCTTACTCCAGTGTTGAGTACATACGTCGATTCCTTCTTGCTACATCAAAGATGTGCTTATCATATTATCAACCTTATAGTCAAATGTGGTTTGAAGAGGTTGAGTTCGTATATTAAAGCTTTTCGCGATGCGATTTCTTTCTTAATTAATTCTAACGTAAGAATAGCACAATATAAGAACTTCTATAGGGCGATGGGTGTACGTCCAAGAAAGTTCGGTTTAGACATGTCGGTAAGGTGGAATTCTACTTACCTGATGCTTAAGAGTCTTTTACCATAAAAGAGCACTTTTTTGTTTTTATTCAAACGCACTATCAGAGCACTAACGGTACTATACTATTGACTGAGCAACATTGGTTCATTGCTGAGAACATACTACAATTTTTAGAATTTTTTATGAGGCCGTTGTTGCTTTGTCCGCTGTGTACTATCCAACATCTCCTATCATTGTGTATAGTATTTTACAGATTGCTACTCAATTGGAAATGTATGAAAATGACTTAGTTTTACGCGATGCTATAATTGCCATGAAAACTAAATACCTTAAATATTAGAGAGAAATCTCTTACCTATGTATTTGCATTTCTTTTAGATCCTAGAGGTAAAATTGATGCATGTGGTAGTGTACTTGAGCTTCTTAGTGATGCTATAAGGTTAGACTATACTAACTATTTTGCAGAAGTTTGTTCTCGGTTATACAAGGTTTACCAAAGGTATGAAAGTAAGTTCCGGGTAGTCCGCTTGCAACGACCTCTAGTAGCCTCTGCCTCAAGTAGCAAGAAAAATGTGGGGTAAGATCTTCGGTGGCTCTTCCTCTAGGTCCAGGTATTCTTCTTCTACACCGTCGCCTGCTCAGCTAAGACCCACAAGGAGTGGGGAACTATCCACCTATCTGGATAGCGATACAGTGGATTTCAACTCAAAAGGCTTCAAAATTTTGCAATGGTGGCAAGCCCATAAGTTAAAATATTTTGTGCTATCCATACTTGCACGTGATGTGTTAACTGTTCCTATCTCGACGGTTTCCTCCGAGTCTGCTTTCAGTCTTTCTAAAGAATATTGGAGAGAAAAACAAGTCTCACAAGTGAGATGGTGGATATACTTCTAACTATGAAGGACTGGAAATAAGTTTATTCACGAACACAACACTCTGTGGAAAATCCAGAGTTGTCAGATGTGTTCAAAAATCTGTACTTAGACAATGACACGTAGAACAAGGATGTATGTAGAACTATAGGTTGTACTCTTTTTTCTTTGCCATGGTTTTCTCATTTTGAGTTTTTACTTAGCAAAAGTTTTAACGAGGCAACCAGTTGAATATTAATAAAGCTATTTATTAGATTTTAAATATGATTGTCTCATTTTTTTCAATTTCCATGTTTATTTCTGAATTCTACACATTTTTCTATTTTTTCTGATTTTTTTCGGGCCTAATGTGCTAAATGGGCCGACCTTGGCTCGCTAGGCCAAACAAGCTCGTGTTGGCCCGACATAGCATGAACGGCCAACAGGTCGTGTCTGGGCCGCCTCCCCGGCACGTGGGCCGACATGGCACGGTCTACCTAATAGCTGGACCAGGATGAGACGTGCCTAGATGGACTGGGCCAACTCGTGCCCGTGCTATGCCGAGCCAGACCGTCCATTTGACCAACTCTAGAGGAAATGGGTGAGAGTGGGAGAGGACATCGTGGGCCCAACACTTGCGCCATACACCGTAGTTTTGGATGGATGCCATACGATTGTGTAGATATACACTTCGGGTATTACTCTAGGCCCAAAATAAGGGCCCATATCCCAAAACAGTTATCAATGGTGGATACGGTAGAAGATCCCTTTCCATCAACAACCTTCAATAAAGGCATCTCTACTGCAAGAGACGCTCAGATACAGGCTTAACAAGAGAACAATGTCACATCATAAAGCGTCTGTACAAGAGTCATAACTTCCAATAGAAACAACTATTTAACGTATGCTTAGACGATTTGACAAACTTAAGAGTCCGTCTAAGCGTCTCCATGTTCAAATGCAAACTATTTGAAGGCATGTACTCAATTTTCCTCCCGTGCGAACTGCTCCAAGCGGTGGACTCCTTTTGAAGCTGTGATGTCGATAGAAACTGCTAATGTTTGGTCCACGGTGGCAAGCCGAGGCCGTTTTTTCTCTCAAGCGCCAAGTGTTAGCGCCGCGTTGCACATGGTCTAAGGGCATATATAACAGTTTGTCTTTTAGTGTTATCTCTAAAGACTTCAACTCATCTATAGACATTCTTAGAGATAACATCTCTAATAATTTATCTATAAAATTATTTATTATCAACATAACTTATCTCCTTACACACTCATCATTTGCGATGGTTTGTATGCCCAGCTTGTCTCTTATATAAGATATGACACATTCTCTCTCATTCAATTAGATTTTTAAGTGACATGGCGGGAGCATCTACAATAGTTTATTTCTTAGCTTGTTACTAAGAGGAGAAAGAGTACCCAATCTAATAAAAAGAAATATGTCTTCCAATGGATTGTTTCTTGAGCTTGTGTCTAAGACTTTAATTGCTACGAGTGTGCATGATTCTTGATGATCAATAATAAAGTACAACTTTGTGGCCTACATGTTTTAGCTCATTTATCATATCAATAATGAAGTCGGGTTGCACAAATGATCTGGTAAATATTTTGCTTTAAGACAGTGGGACCCACAAAACGCGTTTTTAGGTAACAAGCAAGTCTCCAATAGAGTAGTTGGTTATTTCTTGTGTCTTGGTATTAACAATTTGCTAGTTTCTTCATCTAGAAACAACCTCACCTTCTCTCATCACCTTCTCTCATCACCTTCTCTTTTCCACATCACCTAAATGCTGATTTGGCAACCTCTTAGTAACAACTGACGTGGACTGTTGTAGATGCTCTAAGAGACGACTAAGATGATCACTATTGAAGATGCCCTAAACCGCCCATCATGCACCATCGTCGTAAAGGCAACCTCAATAACCGAGTCGTATTTGCTTCAATTCGAGGGTGGAGGCACCACTACCTAGTTAGCAAGTCAACACGGTGGCCTTTTGTGAAGCATATCTAGATTGAGGTTGAGCAATACAAAATCAATTGTGAATATTTGCTCGCATCTCATCCCCTCGTTGAATATGAAGGTAAACTATCTTTGGCTATGTGGGAAAGGCGAGCTCCACAAGGGGCAAAAAGCTGACACACGTATAAGGCGCACAAATTCAACAAGTGGAGGATTCTCCTGGGAAAACACCACAGAACGAGAAAGACAAATATAACCTCTTATTATAGCAAAGTTGATTGCCGGCCTCTCACTGTGTCCACGTCGCCCGAAAATCGCCGCCCATCCGATCGCGCGTAGGAGCTTCCATGGTCGTGTGGCGTTCTTTGTCGATTGTTAGCGCTTGAGCAGAGAAACTGTCCGTTGGATCGTCTTCGGACGCGCATGATAATCGCATCTTCGAACGCACGAGATCAGATTCGGGCGTTCTTGTGAAGCTTCGCGTTTCTTTCCTCATGGCGCATCGCAAGTCGCAAGCGGCATTCGCGTCACTTTTCTCCTGTCCTCCCGCTGCGTCAACGCTTATCTCCTCGCCTTCCCCTCCGCATCCTACCCCTCCCTCTCCCTCCTCCGTCGCGCTTCTCCGCTGGTGCCGCCCTTCTACGCCACTGCCACCAGCCGCTCGCTCTTCCTCCCCTGCTGCCAGCTTGGTCTCCCTCCCCAGCCGCCGCCGCTCGCTGCCTCTTCCTCCCTCCCGCTCCTTCGGTCTCCCTCCACAGCCGTCGCGTCGGCGCTGTCCCTCAGCCTCGCTCCCCCGCTCTCCCTCCCCGCCGATGCTCTCGCTCCCCCGCTGCCCCCTCGACCTCACTGCCTCGCCGCTCCTCCGTCGCGCTTCTCATGGGTCTTGCGCCCTTCACGCCACCGCCACCAACCAGCTGCTCTTCTGCCTGCTTGCCCCTTGGCCTCCCTCCCCGTCGCCGCCGCTACCTCTTCCTCCCTCCCGCTCCTTGGTCTCCCTCCCTGACCACGCGTCGTGCCAGTCCCTCAGCCTCGCTCCCGCCGCCCTCGGCCTCACATGAGTGTGCTCCTTTCTCCTTGGCAATGGCTCGTCTTCCTGCGGCAGCCTCCACTCCCCTCCCCCACGCTACCTTCATCCTCGTCTCCTCCCCCGCCGTACCTACCACCACCGCTCCCTCCTCCCCGCCTTACACGCTTCCCCCCTCCTCCCCTTCGGTCCCATCGCCGGTCCTAGGTGACGCTGCCGCTCCTGCTCAAGTCGGCGGCGCGTCCGTCGCTCCGTCTGCTCGCGCTCAAGGCAATGCTTATCGTGGTGTTGTTCTTGTTGTGACAGAAACTCGACCTTTTGGCATGTTTTTCAGAGATAGTGTTGTTCTCTTGCTTTCCTAATTTTGTCTCATTTGCCTGTTTCAGTTTGGATGATGCGGTTTACCTGTAAAGGCAAATAGCGTTGATTGAGCTGGCATCGTTTTCATAGCGCTAAGGTCAATATCCTGGCATCGAGCTACCTTACCACTATCAGCTAAGGTTAGGCAGTTTTTAGGACATTCACTACTGCTCGAACAAGGATGCTTTGATTCTTAATTGTCTCATAGCATAGTTCTTCCATTATACTGTATACACGTTTTTTTTACTAATTGTCACACATTATTGTAGCTATCCATGCAAACCTAATGTCTTTTTCAGGTGAGTTTCCAAACAACTTCTGCTGTTAATTTTCAGGCACGATCGGTCCATTAAACATATTTCTATAAGAATTGATCTAGCGCTAATTCTGCTCGTGATACGTGTGGCCAAAGAACAGGTGAATACAACAGGTTCTCAGCGTATCTATTTATGATGTGCTGACAGTTACTGAATTCCTATTCCTATTGCTTAGTGTATGATTGCTTTATAAAAACTATTTTATACTTTTGTCTTCATATCGTACGTATCTCTTTTTTTTTTGGAAATTTTCGTAATATGCATAAAATGTTTGTCTTTGTCAGAGATCGACTTGTCTTTGAATGTGACCATATGGCTAGCACCTTAATATTTTATTCCATGTCATGTGTTTTCTAATATTGTCGAAGCAACTTTTCTTACGAACTTTCGAAAATATGCTAACAGTTGTTGCTCGAATCAACCCAAAAAAAGCAAAATATATTTATTTATTTTTCTTAGTGAGAACTAACAGTTATAATCTAGAATCTCGTTGATCCATACATAACTTTTGGGTGAGTATGCCACAAAACTATCACCCTATGCACATTAGACTCTTGCACGATATCTTACGTTTGTTAGATGTCATGCATGATTTACTGTTCCAGTGGATAATCACGAATGTTGCAAGATGTACTAACCATATGTGTTGTTTAGATCATATCAGGAGCAGTGAAGAAAACTAGAGCTTTCAGCGCTTACTATTTATCTAACTAATAGTTGTTTGCTCTTTTGCTGATTACATTGTTGTTTGGATTATTTAGGTATTGGAAGTTTTGGGTTCGCCGAAATTATTGAGACTCATCTACAATGCCGATGATGCATATCATTCGAAACCGTTTGATTCCTCGCCGTGTTATTTGTATCATGTGCTCAAGCATGTCCCATCAATCCATGAGCAGCTACAGGTAGGAAGTGGATACATGGGATATCTTTACTTTATTAATGTGTCGTAGATTACTTGCACTTTTCTATCTAGCCTCTTACATACATATCATTCAGACAACCTTTTTATCGTTGTTTACAACAAGCGAATACACTATTTATATTCATACTTCAGAATATATGATTGATGAGATTTTGTAGTTTATATCACAATAGTGCTTCGTTTGTTGTTAAATGCACTTGCTTCATTATGTTAGAAAAAGAACTTAATTTACCTACAGATGTGCTTTGTTACCTTGAATCTATATGTAATACAAACCCATGCTTTAATGTTTTCAGATGCTTCAGCACCGCAAACCTTGCTTTTCTCAAATATATATCTGTGTAATCATCTAAGTACTTTTTCCTCCATTGACTGCTACATAGACCTACTCTATTATGTTATAAAAGCTCTAGCATTTCACTACAAATGTGCTTTACTGTTTTAATTCTATACATAACACGGAACAATGTTTGAGTGATTTCAGATGTTTCAGCACCGTATCTCTTAACTTTGTCCAAAATATGCCTGTGTAGTCATCTACGTCCAGATCTTGCGTTACGTGGTACGATCCTAGCATCAAACATTAAAAAAAACTGTTTGACTATAACATACTGCGGTGATCATCGATCGCTTCAAACATAACCCTTACTATTGCTGTTAGTAGTTTGCTATAATTGATAAAACTGATTATCCATTTAAGATTTACATATCTCTTATTTTACTAGACGTTGTAGCTATTTAGCTCGATTTAAAAAATGCCAATGTTGCACTCTAAATATAGTTGATCACGCTTATTCTCTAAATTCTAAAATGGCAGTGTCATTTGAGATTGGTTTATGCATCAAACTCAATATTTCTATTCATACCTCGAGAATATATGGTTGTTCAAATTGTATATTTTATATCACGATAGTGCTTCCTTTACTATTAGATAGACTTGCTCCATTATATTTATAGGGAAAAAACTACACATGTGCCTTGCTGCTTCCA
Source organism: Phyllostachys edulis (assembly GCA_036346405.1). NCBI lineage: Eukaryota > Viridiplantae > Streptophyta > Magnoliopsida > Poales > Poaceae > Phyllostachys > Phyllostachys edulis. Next base: position 103,989,387 of record CM070546.1, read on the forward strand.
ATCTATATGTAATAGAAACCTATGCTTTAGTATTTTCAAATGCTTCATACGTTGTGGCAGGATGGTTACACCTGTGCTATATCTCTTAAGATAGTACATGTTTGTGATCTGTTGCTTGAGACTCTGACTGCTACTCTACTCCCTTCAAGTTCGGTTTGATGCGAGTAAAAGAAGACCGATGTCATCTGAGATCGATTCTTCGTCTAAGTTTTGTTATCCTATTTCGTATTAACATGTGATTGGTTGCATCCTTTTCTTTTCTGGAATATTAGATTGCTTAGATTTCCTTTGTACGGTTATTCCCTTGATGTTAAGAAAATGTCACGCCTTTCACCTGTTTGACAAAATGCCCCAGCGGTTGTGATATTTGGCAGTTGGATTGAATGGTAAAATAGGAAGCATATAATTATATGATCAAAAAAGATATTTGGCAATTGGATTAAAGGGTGTAAATTATTTAAAGACAATCCGCAGATAAGAAGATGAGAAAATTGGCTGATTTCGCGGACAACATATTTTTAGCATTTTCAAAGAAAGATAATCAAATGCATTATGTGTTATCATGTCTCGATAGCTCATGTGTTTGTCAAACTTATTTATACATTTCATGATTTGATACATTTTAGTTACATTATTTACTTTGGACCTCTGAGCGCTTTTGAGGATTCCTATGTTTGCTAATAAGGTCTTCTCTTCATTTATTAATGCGATATGGGATCGATACACCTTCTTTGTTTTTCGCTGAAGGAGATGCAGGTTGGTACTTCCTAAGAAGAGGTGACAATATAAGTTTTTCCTACTAGAGAGATAAGAAATGTTGAAAAATTAAAGGTGGCCATCTCTTGATGCATGCGATTGGGTTAGCAATAACGCATTTTGGCTTTATGATGGTTTTAGTTCTTTGTAGGTTAAACACTCTTTTTCTATGTATGCTCATATACACAAATTTGAAATGCAGGTTGGTGCTTCCTGAAAAAAGTGACAATATAATAGTTCTCTACCAGAAAGATAAGAAATGTTGAAAAATTTAAGGTCATGATCTTTTCCAATCTATGCATTGGGTTATCAGTAATGCATTTTTGCTTCATGATGGCTTTAGTTCCTGTAGGTTAAACACTATTTTTCCATGTATGCTCATATACACTAATTTGAAAAGTGTTATCATCGATTGCTACAATCATCGAGATCAACTTGTTCTGCGTGTGCCAAACTCGGTGGCTCATTTCATTTATGTTACCAATTTGATATCAGGTCCGTCCTTTCTTATAGCCAATTGGAAATCGTGTATCCAAAAAAAGAAGATTAGTTCATATGTAGTAACTGATTCCTGTGTTGTGGCAATTAAACACTACAAACATTGAATGAGTTCTCATTCTAGCCAAAGGAATAGTAGCCTGTAAGTACCATCTAGGACTTTCTCTCTCACTAAAATAACGATCTGCTTATGTTGGTTTTGTCCCTATTTTCTGCAAATTTGTTACTTGGCTGTCAATGGTAGACACCGGTTATTGTCTTTTTCTATGATACCTATTTTCTATTTTGGCCCTCCTCATAATTTGCTTGAATCCATGCAACATGATTATGGTTTCATTGATGGCATAGCTCACTATCATCATTTTTTAAGCCCTCCTCTCCCCGCCCCAATTTTTTTGATTGCGTTGATGACACTTTGTATCATAAATAATTATCTTTGTACATGATAAATACAACTGAATAAAAATGTATTTACCTCACCAATATATTAATTAGCTCATGTCGTTCTAAGCATTGTTACATTTTTGTGTTTCACCATGGTTCTATGTATATTATGAAAAAATTACCGAACCATTTGCAATCATTGGCGTAGCATAGCACGCTTTAGCCTAGTATAGAAGAAAGAGAAGATGAGGAAGAGAATGAGATGAAAAGTAGATTTTGAAAAAGCAAATTAAACACATGGAGAAGTAAAAGAAAATCGAAGAGAATTAAACGAAAGGTGGACCTCCTCTTACTCAGCATTGACAAGGCTATCGTGAGAGATAGTGATAGTATATATCATTTGAGTAAACTGCATCATAGTTATATGAATTTGTAAAATGGGTGCATCTATGTCACTAAACTATAAAATCGTATATTTAGGTCAATGAACTGGTTAAATTGTACAAAAGAGATCTAGAAGAGGTTTTTCAAGCTGACATGTAATCCACGTGAGCATGTGGACGCTGACATGGCAACCCCTCAATTCTGTCTCCCTCCCTCCCTAGTCACCGACATCTTCTACTCCTACCTCATGGAGCGCTTCTCTCTCCATAGCCCCGCCGAGGCGGAGATCGTCCTGGTCGGCACCGACGCTAGCGAGGGCTCTAGCCGGACAATTCCGATGGTGTCGAGTGTCGACCAGTACTGCACATTTGCTCAGAGCGAAGGATCCACAAGTGTTTGGTGTTGAGGAGACCGATAACGATCGGGACGGTGCGACGACAGCTCATCTCGGGGAGGTGTGCAAATCATGTTTCAGAAGAAGGCAAAGCTGGAAGATGTGGAGTTGAGGCGGTGCACTTCAACCTGTACTTCAAGCCCGAAGCTGGAAGATGAAGTTGAGGCGAGCTAGAAAGGGTAGAAGGTCTCCATCATGCGCGTGATCAAATCCTCGACACGACGTACTTCAACCCGGCGATGCCTTCAGCTCGGTGACAACCACAACCTTTCATTACCCCTTCAAGATCCTCACTGGACTCCTGCTATAATCGATCTACTATTTGTACTTACCTAAAATGTATCTTTTGTATGTTGTCTTTGGTTTTGATTCCTGATAGACATAGAGTCACCGACATCTTTTCCACGGTTCAACAAGTTTATTGACCTAAATACAAGGTTTCATAGTTCAGTGACCTATATACACCTACCTTACAAGTTTATGTACATATGGTGCAATTTACTCGTATCATTTTTACAATGCCATTTACCGTTGAGCCTTTATAGCTATCATAGAGCAATGTTTAACCAAATACTGCTCTTTTTGTTTTGTAAGTCCCACTAGAATTTTTTTAAATAATATTAATTTAAAAGATAATTATAAAAATAATTAGTCATTTTTTTTACAAAACTAGGCGTCTGTCGTCATTCCAATTGGCGATAGGGGCCTAGCCACTGGCACAGGGGGCTCAACAGTACCCAGAGCTCCCTATCGCTAGTTGAATTGACGACAGGTCCCTGTCACCAATTCAAATAACGACAAAGATTTTTTTTTTAAATTTTAAATTTTGGAAAACTGTCATTTTTTAATTCCTTTCCACTCCTTTTGCACTGAGTATTTCCAAGCACATATTTTGTCGACAAATCACGCTGATATTATATAACATTCAGTACAATGTCTTAACATTTTTTATCGATAAATTAAAAATTCTACTTACTATTTTTAAGCACATTTTTTGTTGACAAATCACAATAATACATAACATTTAGCACAACATCATAACACCTTTTGTCAATAAATCACAATAACATTCAACGCAACGTTGTCACATACTTTGTGGACAAATCATATTAATATTACATAACATTCAGCATAACGTCATAACACCTAGTTTTTTACAAACCAAAGTGATATTACAAGGCATTGGGCACCATATATTTCAACTGGACGAACATTTCCTGTGGCCGCGACCTTAACGTCCGCCATGTGCGCCGCCTCGAGTGGGACGGTCGGATATGGTCCCTGCGGCAACGTTCGGACTGCCGATGTCTCCTTCGTCTTATGGATTTTTCGTATGGCATTTCTTGAAGGTGTGCCCAGACTCCCTGCAAATGGAGCACTTCTTTGTATGACGTCCAGCTTCTACTTCATCCATGTCGTTCCTGATGTGTCGTACCTATCGCCGACCAACCTTTCCCTCAAGCCTATCAATATCCGTGGCCCAGATAAGTTGATCCCAGGTCGGATGGCCAGTGAAATGGCCAACCACGGCGTAACCATACATCTCTGTACTCCAGGTTTGCATCACCTCCTCCTTGTTGAAATAGTCAATGAGGTACTAGCCGGGATGCTGCGCCACCGTCGAACATGCGGCCATAACATGGGAGCAGGGCCTATGCAGAAGAAGGGGCTTATTGCAACTGCATACGCAACTAGCGCGGCGTAGCGTGCACTCGTGGGTGATCCTCTCGCGGTTTGTCCCACGGTGTCCTTTATCCCTGCACATTATCTTGAAGCGAAGCTCCCTTGTACCCATCTTGAATGCCCGGTACATCTCACCCTTCTTGCTCTTCTCCTTCATGTACTTGGTGATCATGGCGGAGTAGAGTACTATGTTATTTGCCATGGCGAGCGACACGTTGTTGCTTCTGTCAACACAAAGTAATTTATGGTACCGCGAAGACTTATCTCCACAATACCAACCAAATGGAGGCACCATGCACCGCGCATGACCCAGTGTACACCTTGGCTAGATTGGTTGTCATGATACCATATCGAGCACCACCCCTGTCATGTAGCAGCGACCTCTTCTCCTTAGCCTCGTACACAATCCAGTCCGAGAAGCATTTCACCTACGCCCCCGTCTTCCTCGTCACACTAGAGCCATCTGTGGGTAGTTGTAGCAATGCTTCGGAGGCCTGGTCAGCGCTTAGAGTGGCCTTTTTCGCTACCTCCCTTCTGTGCGTCTGGATCCGCTCATCTAGAATATTCTAGAGTGCTTCAAACTTTCGCTGCTGATTCTGGTTGCACAACCACTTGAATAGGTTCATCAAGTCCTTGTTGCGGAACTGCTTGTAGAAGTTTGCACCCAAGTGCCTCATGCACCACCTGCTCTGCAGATCCGCCTATAGAAATGATTCGTTCTCTGCTTGTTGTAGCTGAGTTATTGCACTCAGTAGACTCGCATATCGATCATGTATGACACATACGTTAGAACGGCCCTATACAACATAAATCATCAAAATCCTCATGAACCACAACTAGCTGTCTGTATTCTCGCTTTCAACGAAAGAAAATGCCATGGGAAGAACTTGATTGTTCCCGTCCGTTGCTATTGCAGTCAGTATCTGGCCCTTGTACTTTCCAGTCAGGAATATGTCATCCACGCACAAGATGATGCATGGACCAAATGCGAAGAATGCTCGCTTCAGTACCCTTTTATTGGCCCACTTCGGATGTGTGGAATCTTGAATGTCGACATGAGTGTCGCGATTCATGTTTTGTATGACTCGGAGTAGCTTGAGGAGGTTGTGGTAGGAGTCTTCAAACGTACCAAATCTTGATTCCAGTGCCTTCTATTTTGCCCTCTATGCCTTGGTATAGCTGACTGTGTACTGAAACCTTGTCTCAATCGCCCGAATGATGGACCGTGGCTCAAAATCTAAATTATCCATGATCTCATCGTACATGAGATTGGTGATGAAGCGATGATGAGTTCTTGTGGGGCTACCTTGGTGAGTGGCGACACATGTATGAGGACCACTATAGAGTATTTCGATGGGTGTCTCACTTAGTCTGAAATCGTGCGCTCGCATGAGGCATCCTCTATGTCTTACTTCACGTCGTAGCATCTTAGGTTAGACTTGGCGACTTTGAATGTCGCCTTGCGGACAAGGCCCGAAATTTGAACGCCTCTGCGACCTCCTTGCATTTGTACATAGCTCCTTACTTGACCTCGCTCTGGTCGTACTCCCACGACACACGGGAGCTATCGTTAATGACGAGGTTGTCGAACTGGTATGTGTTCCACTCGGATGGAACCGCCCACTGGTCCACATCATTCTCGTTGTCGGATCCTTCATCTTCTGATAATACCATGTAGTCCCGGTCTTCGAGATCCATCTTTTGCACTAGGCTTCCAACTCTTCAGTCTCGTCAGCAAGCCCACTAGCTTGCTTGACTGAAGGAGCTATTCCGCAGGGTCTTCATCGACAGCATCAGCAACTCCGGGAGCTTTAGCCATTGTGTGCGCCGCGCTGTAGTTGGAGTCCCCGACTTCTTCTTTAGCATCACCACTCCTTCTTGTTCAGCTGCCAATGCATGAGTGGGCTTAGCATAAGCCTGGAACAGAAGAACCAAATCACACCCTTCCTCCCTCGCCATGCATATATATGACTGCTATGACCTTGTTCCCTTGAGCTGCGCTAACTCCCAATATGTGCACTATGTTGCTCGAGGGGCAAGACGACTCAATCTCAGATCATACACATCATTGTCCAAATCGAATGAGTGAAACAACCACCGCATCACAGCGCCCCATGTACACTGCTTTAGTCTTGGCAAGGGCACGGTTGCCGATTGGAAATAACGCAAATCAATCCCCTCGAGACCCTCAAGAATAGTCCTCTGACCGTAGTGAATTTTGAAGTTGGCGGCGTTCGACAGATTTGATGTACTGCACCGTGAACAAGATTTTCATGATTAATCACATATATAAAACTAGACTACCCACCGAAAATGATTATGTACAACATACTACACTACGTAACCGTACACCCAAAGCTATGTAATCCATTTGATTAAAAATTTTACTTGAAAGGTGGGCGATTGGACGGACAACGTTTCGCTAGCTTCTTTCCTCCCCTCCCCTTTACTCCTCTCTGCTCTGCTTCCTTCCCACCCATCTTTCTCTTTTTTTCTGAATAAAAGTGAGTTTTCCTCGAATTTTGGGGTTTTAAGGGTCTTTTTCTTGAATTTTTGGGTTTTAAGGGTCTTTTATAAGGGAGATTGTGTCACTATTTGGAATGACGATAGAGACTTGCGAGATTCCTATCGTCATTTGAAATGACGGTTCTCCAAGTCTTAAAATTTAAGAAAAAAGATCCTGTTGTCAATTCAAATGGCGACAGAGAGCTTTGGGTACCCTGTCGTCAGGGGCTGGAATGAAGACAAGAGCCTAGTTTTGTAGTTGTTTTTTTAACTATTTATTTTTATAATTATCTTTTAAATTAACATTATTATTTAAATAAACTTCGGTACATGGCTTTTCTTTCCTTTCCTTTCTGTTATCGTACTAGGGCTCGCGAGCTCTGCCTTCTCTCGCTTCTCACCACTATACGAGCCCGGCGGCGACTAGGGTTTTGCTCCCGAAATCTCCTCTGGAAGCTGCCTCCTCCCTCCCGTGTCGGCGGCGATCTAGCTCCCTCCGCCTCCCTCCCCCGATCCGGCCTTTTTGATCTCCGGATCTCACGCAAGATGGTGTGTCTCTCCCCCTCCCCCTTTCCCGCCCTTCTCGATCCTCCAAAGTTGGAGATGCGGTCGTGTCTAATTGGGAGTTTGTGTTCTTGCGCAGCTTCCCCTCTCGCTCCTCAAGACCGCCCAGGGTCATCCCATGGTAAGATCCCAGTGATTGGATTCTTGGTTTAGTTCTTCGTTGGTTTCTAATCGGTTAGGGTTTTCGTCGTTTTTTTTTGGGGTGTGTGTGTGTTCTTTAGCTTGTGGAGCTCAAGAACGGCGAGACGTACAACGGGCACTTGGTGAACTGCGACACGTGGATGAACATCCACCTCCGGGAGGTTATTTGCACCTCAAAGGTGCCACAATCATCTTGTGATCTATTTCATTTTAGTAAGCGCAGATTAGTTAAGGGCATTGTTTGGTTTTGGTGAAACTAGGGTACCTGTCCTTTGTTCTAAAGGAAGTATGCTCGAAATTGCAATTTTGATGCGGAGAAATTTTGGATTCCACTGATCTGGCCTGTTAGTTTGCGAAATGCCTTTTCTTATGGTTTATGGTTGGGATTGCAGGATGGTGATAAGTTTTGGAGGATGCCGGAGTGTTACATCCGCGGGAACACCATCAAGTATCTTCGGGTTCCTGATGAGGTATGGATTCTAGTGTGATGAATCTTATTTGCCTCTGTAGTTTGCTTGGTTGTTTAGATATGCCTGTTGTGATTTTCCTTTCGCATCATCAGGCAGTGTATTTCTGTTCAGGTTTCATTGTTGAATTGATTTTGAATATCGTGGTAGATCATGGCTAGCAAAATCAATATAATGTCATGTAAATCTGCTGTGGCTATCCTTTAGTTTGAAGTCACATGTTCCTTTTCAAATGTTTTTGGGTGGCAACACATCATGTGGTATATTTGATTAATCTCCAACATCACAGTTATATATAAGCCATCAAGTGCAATTCTGAAAATCTTACACAATCGACAGTGCATTTTTGTTCTGAGGTAGATTCATTCACAGTTCTCAGAGATATACTTTGCATGTTGTTGTTGCAAACTACCTTTGCTTGGGTATTGACGTATTGTTAGTTGCTCTTTTCTGTTTGGTGAGAACAAGACAATCGGTTTTTAATGCTTGAAATTTTCAGTAAATCTGCCTTATGGTGTTGTGAAATGATCTGTTCTCTTTGTTGATTGGGCATTTGACTGAGTAGGCTTGCTATTCAGCATAATCAGCCCTACTATCTGAATAAACAATAAAGTACTTGATCTTATGTGGTCATTTAGATTTAGGTTATTTAAGTGAAATTCTATGGCCTAGTCAAGCTGAAATATCGATAGTCTGACTGTTAATATCAGGTATCAGCAAGTCAAGCAGTATTTAAACAGAAGTTATAAGGAAGTTAACTATTCATACCTAATATCCTCTGTCAAATAAGGCTCAAATAAGGCACTACTTTACTTAAATATTAGTCGTTTTTGCATTTGTATAATCAAACTTTTATTTTTTACCATCAATATATAAGAAAAATAGTATTTATATTCACTACATGAGAATAATTTAGTATTGAGCGGATTCATTGTCAAAAGTATAACGTACTTTCTGCTTTAAATAAAACTATTTTCTAGTTTTTACTCTATGATAGAAATGAGTGGTCAAACTAGCATCTTGGAGACCATGGAAGGCCAACAAGGACTTATGTTTAGCTGAACAGAGGGGAGTATTTGATGTGATGGTGTGCAATAACATCAGCTATAGTATGTGCACTGTAATCTTGACACAGAGTATTTGCAAAGGAATAAGTCCAATCAGCTAGTTACACAAGTGTTTCGCCATTACAGTACCAATAAAATATATTAAGACTAGAGCCAGTCAACTCGCCGCAAGGAGCCTAAGAATTTCTTTGGTTTATAACACCAAGTAAGTCTCCTCTTATGATAGCCCATATGTTCCAACTGTGCTGTATGCAAAGCTTCTTCTCCCCTGGCAAAGCATACTGAGAATAATATATTCATATCACGGGGAAGCATATATCACATTAATTCAGATCTCGATTGGCCTGAGATAACCTTCTCATCAGCATATTTGTTGTTATGATGAAACACACATAAAAGGAGTAATATTTACTTGCTGGTGACTTATCAGATGAAGATAACCGAACATTTTAGATGTTATGAAATAAGATCTAGACTTTCATTTAGTACATGGACTAAAATGGTTCTAAATTATTCACATCTTTAAGATCTGGGGGCAACAGAAGATATGGCAAATCACTTGTTGGATGTCCGATGTCCTTGGGAATTTGGGGTGGTGATTTCGAAGCATCAGTTCACTGATAAAAAAGTCTGGTATTATTTACAGGAGGGGTTTTGGTTTCACAAGTCCATGGAATGTGCAGAACAAAACTATGCTATTTTCTTTTCAATTTTCCTTGTTTGATCTCGTCTTTCTACCTTTTTTTGTTGACGATGTCGGACCACAGGAAATTAATCCTGAAATCATACATGTTTCTTGTACTTGTCCCATGATCGATGGTTAGTACACACATTTACAACGTTGAGATATCACGTCCATACGATATATTAAACAAGTAGTGCATAATTTACAACTGAACATATGCATATAATGCGAGGTTTACAACATAAGGCCGACCGACCAAATCATACACATGATGACAATAGTTCAGCGGAAATCGTAGGCAAAAGAGGCATCAAACCCCAGTAAGTATGCCTCATCCTTCCTACAGGCAACCGACAAGGTGAATCCTTAGAACTCAGCATCAACGTCGTCAAAACCGGTGCTTAAAAGTAACCATACGTGAATGTGAATATGTTCAACAAGCAGCGGTGAGTACAATGATGTACTCATAAGACTTTTAAGCAAAGTATAATAATATGCGGCTATGGCAAAGGAGGCTTGCTAGTCTAGTTTTGATTTAGCACAACATGATCCTTTTGTTTGCAATAATGATATAGTAGATTGTAAACCATGAGTGTAAGAGCATTTGATGTTGATCTGAAGTAATTATCATAGTATAATTAACAAATATCTGGACCAAGGGCTTGTTGCCTAAAACTCAATTCTCGACAAATTCCCTTTTGTCAACCACCATCCACATGGATTCCCTCATCCATGTCTTTTCCAACTTTTCTTTAGAAAACACGAGACTACTAATGTGTGATTTCACTCGCGATGTCCATAGCAAGGGCACGACTATTCAAATAGTTTTACACTCTGCGGAGGTTGTATAACTTTCTCCCACGACATGAACATCCGCCATCTTTGTGCATGACACGCGATAACCGGTGCAGATTGAGAGTCCATGGCGGTGCTTTTACATAACCTATTCCAGCAATAAACCCTTTGGTTGATCAACCTCCTTTAGGATGGGGTGGTCCTCCTTCATCCCAATTCTCAAGCGTTGTGTTGGTAGATCTTGCCTACACCGGTCAAGATCCCTATGGACACGGATACACCTCCATGCCTACACTAGCCTAAGGCTACATCCTTCGGTCACTACACGCGGTTTGATTGCTAGAACATGACTTATTATACTAGGGCTTGCCTATACAGACACATGTGGTTTGCATGCATATACTTGGGTCTATGGCACAAAAGATCGGTCCTTGGCGATCTGGGCGAGATACTATTGACCAAACTCTTGTGCATCTGCACCGGTCCCTACTTACATTCGCCCATGTCTAAAATGACTTTCAAATTTTATTTACTGTTTAAAATAACAGAGGTAATCTCATCTGGATCATAACAATTTGTCTCTCCCAAATCTTAAGTAACGACTGTTTTCCAGACTACCAGTCTGATATCGATCTTAGCATGGCTAAGCTTCATCTACTCGGATAATCAACATTTCCCAGAGCTATTAGTACCCTACTGGAGATATTATTACTATGGTGACAACAGCGAGGATATCAATTTATCAAGGCATGGTAATGCAACAAATGTGATTTAACTATCGACCTTACTTTACATAGCAGTTTTTATCAAAATACATGCATGCATAAATACTTGTAAAACAATATACATAACCTTTTAAATATGGGTTCAACATGATCACTTGGGGCTTGCCTTGCTCGTTGAGTGCTGGTTCTTGCTCTGCAACGTCGGCGAAATTTTCGGGGATGTTAGTATCTACACGCATAACGACAAATAACACCAATAAGAGCCAAAAGAATTTAAACAGAAGACAAATCCAAATATTTTTGCAAAATATGAAATAGGATGATTTTAGAAAATTTCAGAAACAAGTTTAACTTAATTTGGAGTTTATATGCAAAAGTTACAAGCATTTGAATTTGGTTCAATTTGAAAAATCAAGAAAATCTGAAAAGGAGGTGACATCAAAGACGTATTATCTGATTTTACACTTTCTAACAGAGGAGATGTATTTCTTTAGAACTGAAAGCGTCTTTTTCATTTTTACATTTTTCTGAAAATCACTTTTTTACATGTGGGTCCTACATGTTTTTTAATCAGGTTTTAATTACCAAAACAGTGAGTGGTCTCACATGTCAATGACTTATTAGTCACTAATTAAGTAATTAACCTTAACCTAATTATTAACTCGGGTTAAGCCCTAACAGGTAGGGTTGGTCTACGGTGAATCGGATTTATGAAAACATTTACAAGGCAGTGGGGCCCATATGCCAGTGACACAATTTTTAAATCTCAGTTAAATTAGTTTTTTGATTAATTGAACGGCGGTCCCACATGGCCACATGTCATTGACTTAATACTTTTAACCACTGTCATTAGCGCTAACTAATCCTAATCTACTAGTAGGGTCCACAAGTCAGAGAGAGAGAGCGAAAGCACGGTAACGAAGCGTCTTGGTGAGCTTCATGGCGGACGCTTCGGCCACGTTAAATAGGTAATGACGACAGCCTTGACAGATTTAGCTCTGGAAGGGCAAAATGGGTTCTGGGTTGTGAACCTACGATGGCGGCGAGGGCAATGGGCGGCGAGCGTCGTGGCGGCGACTTCGAGGTGGCGGGGCGAGGCTGCGACAGCTTTCACGAATGGGGCAGAAGCAAGGCGAAAGGAGGCGCGCATGGGTTCTAGGAAGTCTCTGCGATGCTTTTGGCGGCTGCATGGAGACCAAGGGTCGATGGAGTAGCGACGACAACGATTTCCGCGGTGGCACCATGGACGGTTACGGGGAACTCTAGGCTACACAAGCTAAACCTTGATTCTACCAGCGCATTAGCTCTGGGGGCTACTAGGAGCTCACCGAGATGGTTGATGGCGTCGGTGGTAGAAACAACGACGAGCGAGGGTGGCGGCGTCGGCATCCGCGGTGATGGCGTGTTACGACGATGAAGGAGCTACAAAGAGGTGCACATTAGCTTGCACTCTGAGGACGACTAGAATAGAAGGAATCGGCCTGTGATTCACTGAGGTGGCGGCAATCTGTGAAAATGGCGGTGGCAGCCGGAAATGGGGAAGAAGCGTGAATCCAATGATTCTCTGCGGGTGGACCAACATCAATGAGGGGATTGCATTATTAGGGTATGGAACACATCATGACGTGGTCGGGTAGGGCTCAAACTCACCTGAATGGCAAGAACGCGTCGGCTTGGATCAGGTGTGTGCGTCGGTGACGAAGATGATGAAGGCGTTGCCGAGCTTCGGTGGCTACATCAAGCAAGGTAATAGCATGAGGAAGGTGTGAGACGGATGGTGACGCAGGTGTTGAGGGGAAAAGAGCTCACCGGGACAATGGCGGCTTGGAGCGGGCGAGGAGCTCTGGCTCTTGGAGGGAGGCGAGAATGGCGAGCTGCGGTGAAGATGATGCAATTAGATGGCTTATATCTTGAAAAGAATCGTGTGAGATGGCGGCGAAAAATGGCGTCTTGCGACGAGAACTTGAGGCGTGCTCTTGGTTCTCCGCTTAATAGGGAAAAAAGGTATTGGCGGTGGGGTGGTTGGCCACTATGGCGTCGGAGGGTGACGGTGATCACGAGAGGTGATGGCCATGCTTGTTGAGAAAACCGTGGTGGTGTAGCAACCAGGCGGTGGCGGAGGTGGCGAGCCTTGAGCAAGGTGGAAGAAAAGTCTTGTGGCGGAGGGCTTCGGCGTCGTGAGGAATGGGTGGCGAGGTGGGTTGGCGTTGGGCCTTGGCGGTGGCGTGGGATGGGCCTCAGCGAAGCTTCGGCCCAAAAAGCGAGGCGGGAAAAAAGAAAAGGTTTGGGAATTTTTGAATAGGCCTGAAGTTTGAGGCATTTTTAAATATAGTAAGCGAGCTCCAAAAAATATGTTTTTTGGGGGAGGCTCTGACTTTATCTAGTTTTTAATAAAATTAACCCCACTATTTTATGAGCTTTCAGTTTTCTCGAAAATTATTTTATTGCTGCAGCCTTTAAGAAAAGCTTTTAAATAATTAGGAAAAGCAAGAAAAGTTCAAAAATCAAGCCAAAATGTTTTCATGTACTTTCGAACAGGAAACACAAATTTAGGGCTGTTACACTTGAGAGGTCCAATAGCCAATGGAATGTGCTCAATACCTTTCAATTTCATTTTCACTACATTTGTTTTACTTGGGTACTTTCGCATTGTTTTTAATTTCTCATTCTTTTCTGTCCATGTCATTCCCTCATGTTCTGTTATAGGTTACCTTCAGCATGAAGATAAATTAGCATTATTCTGTTATCTACAGTATGTGATCCTGATTGCATAAGTTATTCCCCCCCAGGTGATTGACAAGGTTCAAGAGGAAACTTCTAAGAGCAGATCAGGTATACACCTAAAGGCTAAAGCTGTTGTAATCATCAGTAGACCAACATTGGACCACATATATACCTTTACATGTTTTTTTCCTTAAACTGACTAATACATTTGTACTAAAACTATATTCTATTAGTTGTGTGATTTATGAGCTGCTCATTACTCAATTTTGTAATATGAGCCAAATTTGACCTTGTGCGGTCTCCAAGAGGCAACAACTTCTGCCATAACTCATAATATGTCAATGGAAAGTATAATATTATGAAATTATTCTAGATGACAAGTATATTTATGTCATTTTTCATGTGGCAATGCAAATGATTTTATGTATGCTAGTGATAAAGTTTATAAATGTTTGACTGCACATATCGATTTCTGACAAATATTGTGAAAGTATTTGTTCAACTGCTCCTTCACTTCCATAGGTCCTTGATCTTAACAATACAATGTAGATTGCAGTTTCAAAACTAAGCATGATGAATACATATATGTTAGCAGTAACGATGTTATGGAACAAATTTATGGCACATTTGCTGGTACTGGCTAGATCGCACTAAGGATCTCATCTGTAAATGCACACTGTTGTAGTACAGTATTTTTACAGTGTGCAGTGTGTTGATACTAATGCTTGTGGTCAGTTTCCACTTTCCACCATTAAGGCGCAAGTGCACTCATTTATTTGTTACTATCAATTCTCTTAGATTTTGACCCCCTTTTTGGATAGCTGCTGGGGTTCAGTGCAGTCCTGAATTATTCATGCTCTTGTAAATGCAGATAGGAAGCCACCAGGTGTTGGCCGCGGAAGAGGAAGAGGAGATATAGGCGCCAAACCTGGAGGCAGAGGCATCGGGCGTGGCCAAGATGATGGAGGCAGCAAAGGTGGTGGTGGCCGTGGAAGGGGTGGAATTGGAGGAAAAGGTGGCAACAAAGGTATGTGCCTGACTTTCATTTAAACTCCATTACCAAGTACTTTTGGATTTTGTTCGAGGAAGTACTGATCTGTTCTACTTAATGGCAGGTGGGGGCCGGGGCCGTGGGTGAGAGTGATCTTCACATGTGAGAACGCCGCATTTTTAAGGCTTGTAGTCGTGTTGCATAGACTGCTTAGGACATGAACCGTGGAATTAGAATTGTTGGGTTTTGTGGTACGACTGAAATGGTTTGTGGGATCGGAAGTTACTGAGGAAGAGGCGGCAGTTGACTTGCCTCTGTTCCGCGAAACAATTTACTTGATATCTGGGGTATGAACATTATTATGGGTACTAGTCAACCTGTTCATTTGCAAAGTACCCGCCAGATTAGTTGATGTCGCTGATTATTGAGATGCTGCCAATGCTTTCTGTGCTGTTAGTTGCAAGAAAACACCTGTGAGGTTGTGACTCTGGGTGTTCAAGATCATATGCGGGGTTATCGAGGACTGCAGGACATGGTTTATACATATACGCTAGTTTGGTGGAAGAAATGCTCAACCAATACCACGATAGGTGAAGATGATACATAAGGGCAGAAAAGATCAAACTAATTAAATATGAATAGCGGCCAAGTGATCAAAATTTGACAGTAAAGGGGAATCTGGTATAATCTGATCCAGAAGAAAAGGTATAAATTTAAATTTCCTTTCAAACGTGTGTCAGAAAATAACCAATACTGCCAATGCAGTATAAACGCTATATATTGACAGCGAGGAATCGGGAAGTCTCTGCATGAGCGTTGTCTTTTTCCATTTTCTCCCCTTCAGAAAATCTGCGTACCAAATTGCAGAGCGCTGTGGATATCTCTTCAAATCCTTATCAGCAAACTCAACGTAATAGAGCCCATATATAAACTGGTTACTGAGTAGTTCAAATAGATCCATCAGCAACCAGACCGAGTAGCCCCTAGTACTTGAATCATTCCTGGTGAAAAAAAGGGTTTACTTTAGGGTATTGTCATATCAAAGTCTTCCACAAAAAAAGAAGTGTCGAGAGTCTAGACTCGTACCCTTTTTTTTGGAAGGTCTCGGCGATATATCTACTGACCATTATTTTGGATAACCACTAACGATTCCTAATGCTAATATTTTATCAATCACGTTTTTAGAAATGCCCACCATTCAACCATTAACGATTTCTATGCTCACCATCAACCATCATTTTTGGAAATGAACCTATGAAATACTTACAAAATTCCCACCAAATTCTTGCATTTCAAACAGGTTAGAAACTACACCTAGCAGCAAAATAGGATTTGGTTTGGGAAAATTAGTGCAGTTCAGTAAAAAAATTATATTTTGTCACTCTTTTTGGTACTCTTGAGAGTACATACTCCCACTTTTAATATACCATTTAAACGAACAAATTATACTTTTTTTTATCACTTTCAGTATATTTAAATACCAATTATGAGATACACCAATACGACTTGATTGAAAAAATTTAGTTGGAGCCCCCCCTTGCTATATACTCTTTTTCATATATAATATACTACTTAAATGAATATATTATACTTCTTTATCACCTTCATTATACTTAAATACCAATCATAAGATACTCTAATACGACTAATTGAAGGAAAAAAAAATCATTGGAGCTTTTTTTTCCTATATACCATTTTCATATATAAAAGAAACACATACACAAATTTTGCTATAAAAAGCGGACTTTAATGTCATTTTTCATGGAACTCACTTTGGGGTATCTTATAATCATTACTGGAGTATGCTCAAATAGATAAAGTGGTATCATAATATGATTCAAGTGATATATAAGAAGTGGGAGTACGTACTCCCAGGAGTACCATACCATTTTCCTACACATACACACACACACACACACAATCCTACACCCAAGTGTAAAATACTTATTCTACACCCTAACCCAAACCCACACCAAAACTAGTTCTTGTGGTATGAATGTTAGCTATGTGTTGGTGTGCTAGTAGTTGTGATTTCATTTTGTTGATGTAGCTTTGGATGCAAAATCGTTGTAGGCCATGTTGATGTAGCTTGTTAATATTGTAGACGAATGTATGTTGCATATCATCGTTAGAAAATGTTGTTGGATTGATCGGTCTGTGTGTTACGAATTGGTTGTTTGATCGCATGCTGATTCAATTTAATCGGTCAATTTGGGTTAGTATGTCATATTGTCTTATTGCTCCGGCTGATGAATGTCATATTTGTTATGTCCGGTTGTTGCAAGTGTCTAAAATGCAAGTGTCTATTTTAGATAGATAGAATCATGCGTGTGCATCACAATGGCACAGTGACATACAACGACAACTGAGCATTTTGGTGTATGCTGCATGACCCTCATTCGACTAGTTGGTGGCAAGTGTGAAAGGGAAGTTGGGGGTGGACGGAAGATGGTGTGGGTTTTTGGTTGGAGGGGATATATGATGTTGGTGTTGGCCTCTGATCGTTGATGATGTTGCCAATTTCATCGGAGCTTGAGTGGGACACGTACAAGGAGGTGGTCACTGGGTCCCAACTCAAGTCGCTTGACTTGGTGGCGGTGAAGGTCGCTGAATCGGAGCTGCAGGAGATGGGCTTTGATCTCAATTGTTACCTCGGTAGGAGAGCACGACACAAAAGCTTACTTACTTGTCGCCATGACTCGAGGATCATGGGCCTAACTTCGAATGGAGATGGAGGGAAATCTGCATGGAAGCCAACTGACCCTCCCTTCCCCTAACACCTTGAATGACATCTTTGTGGAGCCCTTAGCACCGTGGAGTCCCGAGGTAGGGGTAGCTAGTGCACGAGTGAACTATTTTGATGGGGCAAGAGCCTCGGACGAGTTGGATGGTAGATTATTTAGTGAAACGACTGATGATGATGAATTGTACAAGCATCAATGCGCATCAGACCTCGACGAGGACCATCCGAAGGTGGTCTTGATGGGGTAGGATGTTGAAGTCTTTCAGAATTTTTTTGGGTGTGACCCCCGGATCTTAGAATTCCGAGATCTTAGGCTGGTTGGAGGGGCTGTTCTTGATGGTGGTCGCAATGTTGAGCACCCACCGGACCCGTCGATGAGGGCGATTCAGAAGGGAATGATGTTTCCCACCATTCTGGCCCTGAAGCTATGGCTCAAAGAGTACTCGGTCCATCACCATCATCCTTACCGTGTGGTGTACTCCAGATCGCATAAATGGTACACGGTGAGGTGCTAGGAAAGGAACTGCGAATGGAAGGTCCATGCCCGAGAACCCCCCGCTATCAATGGCAGGTAACAAGTGTTGTGCAACCACACATGTGCGAAGATGCGCAACTGTCGGGGAAGCATCGACAGCTCACGTCCAACTTCATTGCGATCCGGCTATGCAATGTTGTGAAGCAGCAACCAACTCTGTCGTAGACAATGTTGACCGAGTTCATATATGAGATATTCGGGTACCGTGTGAAGTATGGAAAGGCTTGGAGGCCAAAGCAGGCCGCCCTAAAGATGTTGTACGGGGATTGGGTTGAGTCATACACTCTCCTTCCAACATTGATGCACTCCATCAAGACGAGGAACCCGTCCATGATATACACCGTACATCCTCACGAAATAAAGTTTGAGGTGGTGGGTGGCGTGACTATTCAAGTGTTTGGGCATTTGGTCCTTGTGTTGAGGCATTATGGCATTGTAGGCTAGTTTTGAGTGTGGATGGCAACTTCTTGACCGGCAAGTACACAGGAATTATATTACTCGTTGTTAGGGTTGATGCGGAGGATTGTCTTGTACTGTTGGCTTTTGTATTGGTGGAACTTGAGAACATTGCTAATTGGGAGTGGTTCATGCACCTTTGTTAGGGTTGAGGTAATAGGGCTGGACTGTGAGGTGTGTGCCATCTCGGACCGGCACACCGACATCATGAATGCAGTTGTCAAAGAAATTGGTTGGTATGCGCTCTTGCATCACCATTGGTGCATGTGTCACTTTGCCGCAAATTTCTTCTCCGCCAATGCTACGAAGAATGAGATCGAGGACCTTAAGCAGTTGTGCATGGAGAATGAGTCTATCATATTTAGAGAGAAGTATGAAAAATTCAAGAAGTTGCCCGTTCAATAGGCGTGGGAATGGTTGGATAGTAGTTTGAAGGACAATGTCGTATGGGCACGCACGTTCGATCTGGAGGGCCATAGGTATTGTTTCATGACGAGCAACATGGTAGAGGTGTTCAACAAAGTCCTTAAGGGGATCCACTCCTTGCCTATGATGACAATAATGGAGTACAGTTTCCACAAGTGCAACAAGTACTTTGTAATTGGTGCTGAGGTCATGCTCCTCCACGCTAAGCCTCCTCATAGGACAGAGGTGTTGTCGCCTCCCTGAGTTGGCTTTGTCCCACAAGGAGCTCTGGCACCGAGGTGCACGACCTAAGTGCCAGCACCCATGGCCCTGAGGCCTTGTGCCTCTGCTCCAGGCCTCCTCG
The DNA here is from genome assembly GCA_036346405.1 of Phyllostachys edulis. NCBI lineage: Eukaryota > Viridiplantae > Streptophyta > Magnoliopsida > Poales > Poaceae > Phyllostachys > Phyllostachys edulis. The sequence continues at coordinate 104,008,653 of CM070546.1, forward strand.
CGAGATAGAGGCATCGTCGCCTCCCCGGGTAGGCTCTGTCCCGCGAGGAGCTCTAACGTGGAGGTGCATGACCTCAGTGCCAGCACACATGACGCGGAATGTCAGCACCATCCTATATGGCGCTGACCCATTCCCATTTATTGAAACCCTAGATTTTGGGTGACCTAAGGAAAAATCGAATTCAAAGGCGAGAATGTCACGATTACATATGCCAAAATGTGTCCATTGATGCCTAGGAATGATTTGGCATGACCTCGATTCGATAGCCAAAATGTTCATGTAATTTTAGGGCTTGTTCTCAACATGTTGCAACGTAATACACTACGATTTGCAATGACAAAATAAACACAGATGATTTCGATGGTTCATATGATTTTATATGGTTCTGTTGTGCCTTTTACATTGTTTATACCATACTGCTTGCTTGGCTGTTTCATTCATCTATGCACAACTAGATTGTACCGGATGGCGGATGTTGGGTCGTCACATGACAAAGACAAGGGAAAAAGGGCAATGTATCCCACCGTGGATGACAGATTCGTGTCAGTTCCACCTTCAAGGCCTCTCCCAAGGTGCGACTGCTAGTTCAAGTGTAGGGTTGGGACATAAAAGACTTTGCGATTCTTGAGGAAGTTCTCTGGGTGTGGATATGCCATGGTAAGTGCTACCCCCCCCCCCCGAGATTTGTGCTCTGCTTTTGGAGTAAAGAAATGTTTTTATCCGCCGCAAATGGGGGTTGGATGCAATTTTTGCCAGTGGATAGACGGACCGGGGTTCAACTCCAAGGCCTGCGTCCTCGAGCGCATTAATAGACCATAGCATTTACAACAACGCTCCCCAAGTCCTCCTTCGCCGACACCGACGCCACCACCGGAGGAAGAAAATGTGACACCCCGCATTTTCAGTAACACTTCCAAGACCGCTCCATACCTTCCCAATGAGGTTTACTGTTTCCATTGCAAGAAAAACACTAGGTGGTGCTCCCTATACAGACCAAACACTAAGGTGCATTACTTTGCCAAGCTCGAGGAGATTAATCAGAGGGTTGAGGAACGTTTCGCCAAAAGGGATGCAAAGGAGAAGGCAGAGCGAGAGAAGATAGATTTTGTAGACAACACAGGGTCCGGGAGAATACAGACAAGGTTTACATGCGAGATCTCAAGTAGACGTAGCAGTACTCCGTCACCGTGTTTTTACTTTCCAAAAGGCGCTATGTATCTTACGGTTCGAGGAGTTCGTACAACCTATCATTGTCTTAGTAGCTTTAGTCTGTGAGACATATGTACCGCCTAACCTATGCTCCATGTTGATGAATTGCTCTAGTGGAACTCCTAGTAAAAATTAGGATGTTGAACTTAATGTGTTGCTTGCGTTGTTTAAGTGTTTGATTCTTTCAGATTTCAAGATTATTCCTCTTCCGCTAACTGTCCTCCTCGGTGGCCAAACTTTGCCACATTGACACGACCACTCAATCCCCCCGCATAGATGTAAAACTTTTGGCAGAAGGACATGTCAGGGCCCCAGATATGCAACTCAAGAGACCCTCGTGTATTCTAAACTAGTCTCGAGATCGTGACTAGCTCACCACAGTTGCAACATTGATGTAATCATATCCATACAACAAAAATATAAATGAAGCGAGATAAATTAATATTACTTAGTAGCAAAAGGACCTTATGGTCAAGTCTTACAAAGTGGCCACGAGGGCTTAACTGAAGTTTACTTGCGGTGAAACCAAACATCTTGTGGTAGCCATCAGACATGCCTTACGGAGGAAAAGCGAGTGGAGGGCGATTTAGTTCGCATAGTCTTTGAAGTAGTCTTCCTCGTAGAACTCAGTGTTCCCTGGTTCTTCAGCGGTGACTCATCAACAAATGGTGCAAAGCCGTGAGTGCTTAAAGTACTCAGCAAGTCGTAGGAAAAATGTATGCAAGTAGTATTCATGCAAGGCTTGACAAGGATAACTTCATGTCTACTTTGCAGAAAGCAATATTGACAGTAAATACAGTAAGTAGATTATAAATCACAATTTAAAAGATTAATACATAAGTAATCGAGTTTCTTTAAAGCAACTAGTGAACACCGTTCACTTCCCAACCATCAGCCAAAATCAACTACTCAGATCCATCCAAACAATTCCAACATTTTTTAGAAAGTCTACCCCTCATGTGAAATCACCAGGCATTGTTCATAACTGGGGATACGGCTATTCGAATAGTTTTACACTCTACAGAGGTTGTACAACTTAACCCACAAGAGATAATCATCTTATAATGTCAGACGTGACACGCTTCCAAAGGAGTGAGACTAAGTGATTATCACAAGGCTTTTACAAAGCTCCGTTTTGATTCGGTTCTGCTCGTTAAGGATTCGCCGTCCTGGCCCCCTCTTGTGCCACTTATCAACCCAAACAGAATCGACTCAAAGCATTGCTAATTAGTTGGCCTGGTCCATCCCATAAATGGACTTGTGGTTGCACGGTATGGCCCAGATCAACGGCGCACAAAGTTAAGTCCTTAGTGACTACTCAGGCGAGACAACCACATCCCAAAATCATCTCCTTTACTGCACGATCACTCGCCCGAGTATAAATCATTTTTGGTTCAACTCGATCAAATAACAACCCTTGTCATGGCAACAACAACTTTTATTAACAGTGGCCGCACCACAATTCTATATTTCGTTAAGTCAAGTTTAAACACTCAGAGCACGTGATCATGAATTCCATCGTATTACTAAAGTATGGCTAAACATAAACGATACCCAAGTTGCTACTAAAATATGTCCAACTAAAATTAACCCAACCTATGGTGTCCAAGGGTTCATGTCATTCTCAATTTATCAAGAAGGCATAATGGCAATTAGGTAATTAACTATTCCTGAAACCATTTGTATACAACTAGCCATGCATGTTTATATCAACCAATATAATTTTATAAATTGAGTACGACATAATCAAATGTCTACAACTTGCCTTCATTGAAGAGTTGAGATGCTTTGGTCGTCGGGTCCAAGAATTCTTCAAGCAGCAAGATTTATACCTTGAAATTAGCCAAATAAATAAAACAATTCCAAAAAAATTCAAAAAAATTACCAAACTAGAACCAAGTGAAAGTTACTGAATTTATAAATTTGAATCACTTGAATCGGAGTTCGAGCGAATGAGAACGGGCCCTCGGAAGTTTTAAAACACAAAAAAAAATCAAGAAAATCAGGATTTTCGAATTTTTGGAATTATTTTTCTAAAGGAAAATCATTTTATTGTGCCAGCATGACGTTAGCATGGGATTTTGATTTTTGGCTGAATTATTTTTCAAAAGGAAATTGGAAAAGTCATGTCAGTGCCACATGGGCGAAGAAATTTGGTGTGGCGTGACCTAGCGTGCGTGGCGGCGCCGCGTCGGCCGCAAAGTGGTGGCGCGCATGGACCAAGGGTCGCCGGCAAACGATGGTGACCCAGCCGGCGGCGAGGGCACCAGCGGCTAGAGGGAGTTGAGGCGAACCTAAGGCTCTCGGTTTTGGAGACAAGGAAGCGAAAGATGGCCGACGGCGAGAGGAGGAAGCGGCAGCGGTTGGCGGCGGTGAGGCGCACACAAAGGTAAACCTTTGGGTTACAAATGCGACGGCGATGCCCACGTCACCGGAAAAGCTTCAACGGCGGCGGTAAGCTGACGGCGTCGCTTCGGTGGCGGCGTGAAACTCAAATCTTGAGCGAAGGAAGCGAAGATGGATAAAGGGGAAAGCAAGAGGAGACATTTGGGCTCCTGGTGCTCCTCTTTATAGGGCATGGGCGTGATGCTGGTGGCATGGGGGTATGGGGAACCTGTGGGGATGGGCGATGGCGTGGTGTGACGGGAATGGAGTGCGGAGTAAGCGGCGAGTAAGGCCGGCCATAAAAGCCACGACGGCGTTAGCGCCCATGTGGCATGGTTGCGAGAAGGAGGCGCAGCAGGAGGAAGAGGAGGTCGATATGTGGGGCCCTTTGTCGCCAGGAGCGAAGCGGAGGAGGCTTGAGCGAGCCAGCGAAAATGGGCCGCATGGGATAAAAATAGATGGGCCGAGGGCGAGATTTGGCCCAAAAGCCGGAGGAGGAAATAAAATCCATTTTGATTTAAAGAAATACAAGAAATCAAAAAGGCTTTTTAGAAAATAGTAAATAAAGCCCAAAAATTCTAGAAAAATACACATAAATTCATTGAATCATTATGGACTTAATAAAAATACTTTCATCTTAACTTTAGCTTTTAATTTTGCAAATAAATTATTTTTAATTTCAAGACAAAAAGGAAAACCCTTTTTAAAATCCAAAACATCAAGAAAATACTTAAAATATTACTTTTGACTTTAAATACCAGCATGCACTAATAAACTCAAATAAACCAAATTTGAATTAATTAAAGTTTGATTAATTTAAATTAAACTGCTCTTAATTTCTAAGATTGTAAGTTAAGCTTTGGCAATTCAATAAAATCAAATGGTTATTTTTATTTTGCAAATTTTCAAAAAGCCTAGAAAATTGGGATATTACAAACCTACCGGCCTTAAGGGAATCTCGACACTAAGATTCGGGCTGACTAGAGAATAGGTGCAGAAACTCAGCTTTGAGGTCCTCTTCACGCTCCGAGGTGGCTTTCTCTTCAGTGTGATTGCTCCACCGAATTTTGCGGAAACGAATGATCTTGCTCCTTGTCACTCGCTCTGCTACTTCAAAAATCTTGATGGGTTGCTCCTTGTAGGTGAGATCTACCTGCAGATCAACTGCTGCCAATGGCATCTGCTCCTTTGGCACATATAGACACTTCCTCAATTGAGACACATGGAAGACATCATGCACATCTGACAGCTGAGGCAGGAGTTCCAATTTGTGAGAAACTTCTCCTCTTCTTACTAGAATTGGAAAGGGTCTAATGTATCGTGATGCGAGCTTCCCGCTTACTCTGAAGTGACACATTCCTTTGAGAGGTGAAACCTTCAGATACACGTGATCTCCAGGCGCAAAAGCTAAGTCTCAACGATGGTTATCAGCACAACTCTACTGCCTGGTCTGAGTGGTTCTCAACTTTTCTCTAATTGACCAAACTTGATCTTTGACCTCCTTCATGATTTCTGGTCCAAGCACTTGTCCTTCGTTTGTTTCAGTTCAATACAAAGGTGTTTTACACTTTCTTCCATAAAGAACTTCAAACGGGGACATCTGAAGACTGGATTGATGACTGTTATTGTAAGAAAACTCTGCATATGGCAAGTTTTGATCCCAGCTGGTCCTGTTTGCTAGAGCGCGGGTTCTCAATATATTTTCTAGGATTTGATTTACTCTTTCTGATTGTCCATCTGTTTGCGGATGGTAATCTGTACCAAAATTCAGCTTTGTACCCAAAATGCTATGCGACTTCTGCCAGAATCTTGAAGGTGAACTGGGATTCTCGATCCGACACGATCATGTTTGGTACCCCATGCTGACATACTATCTTTGCCATGTACAATTCTGCAAGTCTGTCTCCTAAGTAGGTGGTCTTGACTAGGATGAAGTGAGAAACTTTTGTTAGGCGATCTACAATTACCCAGATAGAATCATAGCCAGCTCTGGTTCTCGGCAGACCGGTGATAAAGTCCATGCCAATTTCTGTTTGGGCCACGGGTAGGTTACGATAGCAACAAACAAAAATTTTCTACCACGCAATTCAGGAAGCCAAGCAAGTAAATGATCACAGATCATTGCCACTAGACGCGCAGAGCAGCAGAAAAAGGGTTGGAGCAGCCTGGTCCAACGTAGAGCGCGTCGATGTAGTGGTCGCGATCGATCGTCTAGCGTCCTCTGGTCGATCGTCTCCTCCGACTAACGTTTGCGGTTCCTTGTGAAGATTGCGGATCGTCCCTGACCCAGAGCGTGATGGGACGAACAAATCCGAAGGTCGGGGAAGGTTGAGACGGGCATACACCTCGACCGATATGAACCCCCGAGACCTTGATAGCTGGCACTAAAACTTGCGGCGTATTCAAAACATGTTAAATAATTCGATCTGCTCTAGCGAGGAACGCCTAATTTGTACAACTCGTAGGTCGGTATCGAAATTCTCCAGCAGACCATGCGTGAGCAGGCGTATCGAGAACAGAGGGTTTCAGAAGTCGACTATGACTTCATCAGCGCTCCTCCTCGGCAAGGGACAACACGGTCATACCAGAGAAGCGATCGTCGAGACCTCCTCGGCGATTCCGACCAAGGAGTCACGAGGGAGAAGGTTATTCAAGCTACTCCCCAGCAGTGTCGAGAGGAACCACCACTAGGACCTAACTATCTCAGACATCGTTTGAACCAAGTGGGCGGTCGGAGGCATCATATCGAGTGTCCCGGCCGGATCGGTACTTCGGAGTTCAGCGTCCCAATCCTAGGGATCGGTCTCCGGCGATTACAATCCGGCACCTTCGGAGAAGCGCCATGAATCAATCACAGGTTGTCGAGCCTTCTCTGCGGACCCCAAGGCGTGCGTTAGCTACTAACGGTTCCGAAGCCAACAGACAAATTCAATGGAACTCAAAACCCATTGGAATTTCTCCAAATATATACCACCGCCATCGAGGTCGGTGGCGATGAAATGTAATGGCCAACTATTTACCCACCGTGCTCGAAGGGTTTGCCGGTCGTGGTTATTAAACTTACGGTCGGATCAATATATACTTAGGAACAACTCGTGATCTTACGATTGCCAACTTCGAGTGCGTCTGACCATACAGGAAGGAGGACGATCTCCACGTAATCGGCGAGGATCGATGAGACTTTCGTCAATATATCAAGAGGTTCGGCGGGTTAAGTAACTCTATACCCGAAGTCGCAGAATCCTCTGTTATTCGGGCTTTTAAAACAGAGGTGAGAATCGGCGATTCACGGAGGACATAGCAATGAACCCTCCAAGAACAACCGTTGAGCTTTTTGATATGGCGGACAAGTATGCCACCGCTAGCGCAATCGAGTGGTGTGAAGCCATTCATCGAAAGACAAGATTCCTGACCGGCTGGACAAGCGGGAGAAAAAGAACAAGAAGTCTCTCAAGAAGAAAAAGAACCGCGAGACAGGCGACAAAGAAGTCCTCGCCGTTCTAGAAAAGTTCGGAAGGGCAAGAAGGACTATCTTGGTCGAAGCAAGGCAAAAGCTCCGATAGAAGGATTCGGACAAAGAAGTGGTGTCCACTTCACTGTGACGAGGGCATGATCTGCGCACCGTCGTGTTTGGCAAAAAAAGCGGAGGATTATTATGCGGAGTAAGGACCATTTCCGTAATCCGGGAACATGGAGAAACGAGCTCCAAAAGGACAAGGATGGCGGCGAAGAGATGGAGTACGGGATACCCAACACACGGTCAACATGATTTTTGGAGGATCTTCTTCATCTGAGTCGAGCGTCATCGAAGGCCATGGGCGAGAGGTCAACCTAGTCGAATCTCCGATTGTAATCAAGCACTTTCGAAGTGGTCGGACACATAATTTTTCTTGACAAACGGCGCCCCATCCCATCGACTCGGCAGGGTAGGTTCCTATCGTTGTTGAACCAACCATTAATAATTGTCGGGTTAATCGGGTCTTAGTAGATGGGGTAGTTCTTTGAATATATTATTTGTGGGAGCTTTAGAAGAAATCAGGTCCCTATGTCAAAAGTGAAACACGTGAAATATGCTTTTCATGGCATAGTTAGGGTTCTACCGCTAAACCGATAGGACAAGTTTCCTTACGATTCGTTAGGAAGCCTAACAACTTCGAGCGAGAGGATTCCGTTTGATGTAGTAAACTTGAATCCGCCTGGCGGAATTCTCGATCGACCGGATTAGCAAAATTCTTGATAGCCACGCATTACGGTTATCAAAGTTTGAAAATGCCGGGGCGAAGAGTCATCACTATTCGAGGAGATCGAAAATGGCTTATGTATGCGATCGAAATCCTTTGCCTTGGTTGATGAACTTCCGACGGAGAGGTTAACCGACTCCCATGCGAGGTCAAGCACTCGAGGCCAAAGATGACACCCAAACCATCCGACCGGACAAAGGAGGTACCACTCGACAAAAGCGCTTCTCGGACGGCGTCAAGTCTTCACATGGGTCGGGACATCGGACCCAACCGCGCAGAAGATTACGGTGGGGCAAGACTCGACCCTAAATAGGAAGAGTCGCTCGTCTCCTTCCTCCGGCGAATCGGGGCGTGTTTGCACAGCAAGCGTCCGATATGCCCGAGTCCCGGGGAGGTGATCGAGCCGCAGGCTTGCTCTCTAGCGACAAAAACCGATCAGCGAAACTCTGACGTTTACTTTTGATCGGAAGGAAGCAATCGATCGGAGATTGACAAGCTTCTCAAAATTTGGATTTATTAAGTGAAGTCGACCACCCACAATGGCTTGCCAATCTGTAATGGTTAGAAAAACAATGGGAAATGGAAAATGTGTATCGACTTTATAGATCTTAATAAGGCTTGTCAGAAGGATGACTTTCCTTCCTCGCATTGATCAAGTGGTAGACTCTACTTACGAAAGTGCGCGAGTTACTAAGTTTTTAGATCGTATTGAGTGGTACCACCAGTTAGTATGTGTAAAGAAGATGAGAGAAAACTTCCTTCATCACCCCATATGGTACTTCTTTGTTATATTAAGATGCCATTTGGTCTCAAAAAATTTGGTGCAACTTTTCAAGGTTGATGCAAAAACCTTTAGTCCACAAATCGGTTGGAATCTAGAAACTTACGTTGACGATCCGGTCGTAAAGACCTGTATTTGGCGACCACATTCCGACTTACAAGAAACTTTTAATAACTTGAGAAGACATAACCTCAAGTTAAATCCGGAAAAGTGTGTGTTGGAGTTTATTTGGAAAGCGCTCGGTTTCCTAGTTTCGCTAGAGGTATTGAAGCAAATCCGGCAAAATTGCGACCATCGACGGATCGCCCTCCGACCACTTAAGAAGGAAGTCCAAAACTAAGGGTACGTATGGCGGCGTTAAGTCGTTTCATAGCAAGGTTAGGGAAAAAGGATTACCTTTCTTTAAACTTCCCGGAAACATGGGAGTTTTGAGTGGACTAAAGAGGCAAGCGATGCCTTTGAGGAACTTAAAAAGTACCTTACAAGTACCGGTTTTAGTTTCTCCGAGATTGGGAGAAACATTGCTAATTACGTGGCGGCAACACCACGAGGCAGTTAGCGGTGTCTTGGTTGTAGAAAGGATAATATCCAACGACCGGTCTATTACGTGGCGAAGTCTTACATGGACCAAAGGAAAGATACCCCTGGTACAAAAGTTGCTCTATGGCCTCCTTATGTCTTCAAGAAAGCTAAGGCACTACTTTCGGGCCCACAAAGTGGTCGTACCTCTACGGATATCCTCTTGGTCAAGTCCTTGAAGCAGGAATCATCGGGGCGAATAGCCAAATGGGCGGTCGAGCTAGAGGCGTTCGATCTCCATTTTATTTCACTAACGACAATAAAACCCGAGCAATAGCGAGAATTCATTGCGAATGGACAAACCTGAACCCACCTAAGGACCGAAATGCGAACACCACGACAGTGGACATTGTATTCGGCGGTTCCTTGATGTTACAAGGATCGAAATTGGAGTGGTCTTGATATCCCTCTTGGCGAACACATCAAGTACGCCATCGATTAAATTTTCGCCACCAATAATGTGGCGAGAATATGAAGGTTTCTTGGCGGGACTCGGAGCACTCGTTAAGCTCGGGATTATGATTACTAGTGAAAGGCGATTCTCAACTAGTAGCGAATCAAGTGGGGAAAAAGTATCAATGCTTGAGTACCAAGATGTCATCTTATCTGGCGGAATCTGAAAACTCGAAAAGCACTTCTTCGGTTTCGGATCAACATATTCCTAGAAAGGAAAACTTTGGCGGAACCGGTTAGCACGGATGGCCTCCACGAGGTCGGCCAGTCCCTTGGGAGTTTTTCTCGAGCAACTCAATTCACCCTCGGTAGTTGAGCCTTGAGAACATACATGATTCTTTGCAAGTTGAACAAACTAATCAAGGAACATGGATGCTCCACGAGTTGTTGACGGTTGGCATTTATCACGATCAAGGTAGAGGCTGGATGACATCGATCTACAATTATCTTGACATGACACAATTCGAGAAGATGATGTAGAGGCTGATCGTATATACGAAAAGCCAAATCATACACTCTAATCGAACATATCTTGTATAAGCGAGGATCTCATGGAGTGTTGATGAGATGCATATCTCAAGCGGATGGCATTAGATTGCTAGCGAAATCCATGAAGGCGTCTGTGGAGCACACCATTCTCTGAGAACCACAGTCGGTAAAGCCTTAAGCAAGGCTATTCTTGCCAAGCGCCCTTCATGATGCAAAAGAGCTTGTGATGAAGTGTGTACAATGTCGGTTTCATAGCCGACAAGTACACCGGCAAAGACAAGCCTTACAAACAATTCCTCTTTCTTGGCCTTTTGCAACTTTGGGAATTTGGACATTACAGGACCTTTCCCAAAACACCGGGGCTTGAATTCCTTTTCGTCATGATTGACACGTTTACAAAATGGATTGAAGCCGAGCGATCGTTAAAATAACAAGCGAGGCCGCTAAGAGATTTCTCTGAAAAATGTGATCCGCGATTTGGTGTACCGGTCGTATCATCACAGACAATGGTTCCGATTCTCCGGCGATCAATTCCAGAAATTCTGCGATGAACTTAGTGTCAAAGTTCATTTTGCTACATTGCTCATCCACGAGCAGCGGGCGATTAAGCGAGCTAATGGTATCCTTATGCGAGGATCAAGCGCCGAGTATTCGACGATTAATCAAGCGGTCGAGCTTGAGTTAAAGAACTTCCCTACGTGTTATGGGCGTTAGAACCACGACCGATCGTCGCGACCGGTGAAACTCCATTCTTTTTGGTTTATGGTCTTTGAAGCTATGCTTCCTCCGAACTCAAAATTGGCTCTGCTTTCGAATCGATCGTTTTGGCGAAAATGATCAGATTGAGCAACGACTTCGGCAGCGTCGATTTCCTTGAAAACAGCGAAACCAAGCCCTTATGCGATCGGCGGTCTACCAACAAGCCATGCGAAGGTACCATAGTCGTAAGGTGCGACCGCATGATCTTCTTGTAGGTGATCACGGTTCTCGAGAAAAATTGAGCCAAACAAATGCAATAAACTTTCTCCTAAATGGGAAGGTCCTTACTTGCGTGGTTGAAGTCACCGAGCCAGTTCGTCGACTAGCTATGTCGATGGGCAAATTTTGTCAAATTCTTGGAACATCGATCAATTCGCGTAAGTTCTATGTTTAATTTTCATTCTTTAATTTCTTTCAATTTCAATTTCACTAAATTTATTGATTAATTAAGAAGTGCAACCTTGCTTATATATATACACCTACATTACAGTCGTTTATTATTGTTAGATGCAGTGGGAAGACATTTTTCTCTCCGATATCCTTTTAAGGATCTCGATACTCTATGGTCCTCGTCGTGAGCATTTTTCTCAAATGATTCCCCACGTGACTATACTCTTTTCTTAAAGAAAATGAGTAATGTCAGGCGCCCACAACTAACTATCTCATGAATGATATGCTTACGATTCGAAGATTATGCTTCATTATTTCAAGATTACGGTCTATTCTTGTCAGCTCTTGGTGGGACACGGAAAGCCTCCTAGTCGAAGTCTCTCCTTTTTATACGTGGTCACCTTGCTGGAAGGAGCTTCCTAGCGACGGTTCTTTTCTTCACGATCCTCGCTACGATCGGATATAGAATTTGAACACGTTTCAAAAATGTATGTCGTATGCCTTGGTCTTAGCATTAGTTCCGACCGGACTATGGGACAATAGATATAAACAAAGTTCACTTATAATTTGTTGCATACATATTTGCATTTCTTCTTATGTCAAGTTTGACAAAGTCTTTTTCGACCATATATAGTGTTTTTGATTGGTATTTCCATTATGACAAACAAAGATCTATAACTAATCGAAATCGTCTGTTAGTCTGACCACATTTGATTTCCTAATCTTTAGCGATCGCTTTTGTCTTACATATCCAAACATACCTTCAAAAACTCACATACATGGTTATGACCTCTTTTATTCTCTTTCTTGGCTCCTTTGCTTGTGCGATGCGTTCTTCTACTATAAAGCGATCGGGGCTAGGAAATATCTGAGAATTTTAAAAGTCAAAGCAGGATAAACAAAAGCTTTGTCAATGACATAAAAGGTAAGTTTTCATAGATATTCAAATATTTTTACACTTGCGGGAACCTACTCTAAGAAATATTCTGACCTAACTCTTGTTTGTCGGAGATTAGACCTCCATCTCCTCTACAACTATATCTCCGAGTGGCTGAGTTCTTCCATGAACTTGGTAGCCTCTTCAGTGGGCGATTGAAGTCATCTTTAACAGCTTGGAGATCTATGGAGGTCGGAAGCTTCGGTTTGCCAAAGCAAAACTAACTCCACTTGCAACGCTTTGTTTTTAGGGCACAGGCATAATTCGTCCAGAGTAGTTTTGAAAGCGAACTTTAAGGTCCTCTAGAAGTTGACCCAAATAGTTCATTTTCTCTATTGGATCTCTTAAGGTAGGCAAGCTTGATCTGATCCCATATCAAAGATCATCTTGTTCAAAGCATGAATCTTTTCATCAATATTTTGAGCAAGAGCGCCTCCTTATCTGCTCAAATTTGAGTTTTCTTTACTCTGTTCGGCATTTCGTTTGCTCTGCAAAAACTCGTCAGTTAATGAACACAAGCATAAGTGAAGGAAAAATCAAGTTTACGACATATTACCTTCATTTGTTTTGCTAAGTGTTTCATATTTGAGTCGTTGCTTGCGATCAGCAGGTCTTTAAATTTGAACTTGCTTGACAAATGAGTAGTCTTTAGCTTTATTTCTTCTTCAAGAAGAAGCATCTTGGCTTTCTCGTACAACCTCCTCTTTAATTTTCTCCGGATCTATCGAATACGATAAGGAGAATAATTGTAGAGGAGCAAAGTATTGAAGAATAAACAAAAGTTCAAAAGGAAAAAGTTCTTACTTTCCAACTCGGTGCTTTTGCTCCAAGTCCTTAACTATTTGGAGTCGATCCTCGATCACTGACAAAGTTCTCGACCAAATGCTACACAAATAGCATTCTCTTTCTTAAGTTTCTTATAAACTTTTAAAGAAGAAGCGGTAAGTAGAATACTTACCTCAAGTGCTTGGTCATTATAACCGGCAAAAATCGAATCGAGGTGCATCTTGAGTTGAGTATCCGATACTTTACGCCACGCCTCATCAAGCTCCTTATCCTCGATAAATCGGGGCGAAAAGGAACTTGTTAGGTTGGGAAGGGTTATCAACGATGATCGGAACTGTTGAGACCTCTCGAGGCATCTACCTCCACGAAGGGGTTTCAATCACCAAAGTATCCAACTCAACCGTTGCCCTTGTCACTGCTCGGGGGCTTCTTGACCACTACTTCCTCGGGAACTTTGTCACGAGAAGTGCTCTGATGGGAACTTCCACAAGTGCGAGTCCTCGGGGAAGAACACAGTGGAAGCGACGAGGCAATGAAGACCTATGCAAACCGAAGATGGGAAGTTCAAAGTATCAAATCATCAAGAAATTATTAAAGGTACATACTTATCGACCACTTTCATTTGTACATACCTTGTTAATCTCAAGGATTTGACTCTGAAAGCAGCGCAAGAGATAAATCGTGCGCTAGCCTTCCTTTTCTTCTCCTCCAATTTCTTTGGTTACGGACCCGGCGGGGTTTTATTGGAACCCTCACATCCTCCAACAAGATGTCGGAAGCTATGTCCTCGACCGGTTCATCAAGGTCCACATTTCGACTATACGGTGGGAGGAGTGGTTTCATCAATCTCCGTCGATTGTTTCATAACTGCTTAGTAAGAGTCGTGCGACCACTCTGGAGTCTCTGACCCAGCGATTATATTAGCGGCCTTGAGGCTTATCCACCTAAATCAAAGAACAAATTTGATTGGGTGAAGAAATCCTTTTATCTAAAAATTCGTACATATATGATTCGAAATGTTCTATTACCTCGAGGATTCATCTCCTTCAAGTGCCTCGGGGCACGACTCGGTCGGAACCAAGGTGGGATGTTGATCCTCACAGATTGTATGATTCATAAACCGGCGATTGCAAATGTAGAACACGATTGGAAATCTGGTGGGATATATGTATATCGTGGTAAAGGCATTTTTGATTAAATTACCTTAAGCCTTGCAGTCACCCTTCAATAGGAGTTGCGGCTAAGATCTTGGGGCATTGGCCTTTTCTCCGTGCTCCCCTTGACAGATTAGCGACTCGTTCTCTAATTTCCCCATAGGAAAGAACTTTATGAAGGAAGAATAGACAAATTTTAAGGTAACACATTAATCAAATCAAAATACCGATCGAGAATGTATCTCAAAGACTTACCACCTTACGAGCAACTTCATCACGATCAAGGCACCAGAGGCGGAGGAATGAGTCAGGAGCTTCAATGGACTAATCTGGCGAGAGGTAAAATCCTCACCACATGCCACGAAGTCGGCCCCGACTGCAAGAATCATAGATGGCATCCGCCCATCTTTTGACTATCCTGTCTTCTTCTGGTCTCCTTCCACTTGGGGTTTCACTTGCTCTAGTTCGTGAGTAGAGGCCATCGTCTTCGTAACCGTCATGTAAAACCATTACTTTTCCATAGCGACCACGAAGATTTCAGCGTACATGAGGATGTACTCATCGGCCTTCCCGTCATGAAGGCGCAATGTGCATTCCCCAGAGGCGCTTGATTTTGCTTGTGATTTTCCCATCACCATGCGGTAGAAATAACTAAAAGCTTCAAGTTCGGTGGTATTCCCAGATATGCCTCGCATAAATATCTTGAAAATATTGATATTGCGATCGAATTTGGGGCCAAATTCACTAATTCCACCCGTAATGTTCAAGAGCGGAGAAGGAATTTGTGTACCGTAATCTCGGCCCACATTCGATGTAGGCAAGAAAACATGGATTCCTCATCTTCACGGCTCGGAAAATGCTCTCCGATCGCGGTCTCCAATTAATCGATTCCTATCGGGAGCATTCCATCTTCGCCAAAGCCTCAAGCTTTTTCTTGCCCAATTCAAGGCAACCACTTTGTGTCTGCTCAGACATGGCGAAAATCCTCAAGGATGAGTAGTGAAAGTTGGAGACTTGTGGTCGGAAGAACAGGAAAAAACTCGGAGGATTTCTCGGAGAAGCTAAAGGGAATCGAAGGGATTTTGGAAGCATAAAAATTCTAAGATCGGCAAGAGGAGATTTTATAAACTTCCGATACTTTGAAGGATTCCCACAAAGTCCAAGCAGACAAAAAGCCTCTTTTTGCTCAAGCGAACAGAGGAACTCTTCGTTTCCCAAGGCAAGTTCTCAACTTTAAAGTGAACACTGAGACCGCCGTATACCATGACATTAAATGGAATTACTGATCACGATTTCATCGGAAAAAGGTATATACACGACCAGTTCATTTAAAGTTAGGGGCTGGTGGCGAGGATTAAAACCTCTATGTATTATTTTAATATATAATAAAAGACCATACGTCTTCATGGTCGTAACCCTAAGACTAACGACCTCACTGGTCGTTAGTATTCTAAAGGTTACTTAATGGGTACCACAGTGGGATGAGGCTTTGTGCCTAATCTCCCACCGAGATAACGCTTCGTAAAATTACCGAAGCGGTATTTTTATCGTATGATGAATGGAACACATGTTATCGTTCCATTCCATGCGATGGTACAACCACGAGACATCGACTATTAACCACCCTACGGTTAAGCTCTTCACGAACAACCGCAAGGAAGTTATACGTTGCTAAGCGCTCCACCGTTCGACCGATCGTAACGTTTCACGAGGGCGTCTTCTCGAGTAATGCGCCACCTCTTCGGAAGTTATTTAAAGGTGAAGTGCACAGACACAATGTAACGAAGACCAAGACCAACAAAGACAAGAACAACAGCAGTTCAACAAGAATACCACGAAGCCTAAGCGGTGGAATTAGAAGCTAGATAATCGACTTAGACTCATATTCTAAGTCCGATTACTGATGAGACATTCCCCATTCGGGGTAATTCAGGGTAGTACTTAGCCACATCTTGTAAAACCAGTTCATATCAATAAAGAGCGACCCCATTCCATTCCGGGATATTCCACGTCATTTTCGTTCATTTTCAGAAGATCGGCGACTTGATCGTCGACAGTCCTCAAGCGCAACAATCGCAGTAGAGCCTCTACGGTATCCACACGTCCAGGGAAGGAACAACCATACGCAGGTGTGCTAGCACCAAATCGCACGGTAGAGCTCTCAGGAAGATGGTGGCTAGGGTTTTGGTGGTGATTCACGCGTCTCGCCCAACAGCCTCATGCATCTCCTTATATAGTGCTCGTGACGGATCCTATCCAACGTAATTGTCGAATCATATTAAATCTTTGGTTTGTTCCAACCCGTTAAGTGTGTGACCCTATAGGTTCATGCGTGTCGGTTGTGACTCGAAAACCCTTTCCGATTCTGAGTCGAAGCGGCTCCTAGCGTAACATAACGATTCGAATGCACACAAATTATATCGGACGAACCTTAATGCAATATGATATCTGACGAGTCCTCATCACTTATGACCAAGTCCTATCTCTATCGACCGATTCGTAATTCCTTCACGACGATTACGACCACCCCGTGACTACGTTAAACCGATCTACGACCAGCTCGTATCTCCATATGACCCGTCAGTGGCTGTTCGAACTAAGCTACCTACCGTGTATACTCCTTTGCCTCACGATGTCCGGTTGAACTCGGGTGAGATGTTGTGTCATCCATGGGCTGTTCAATACTTTCTCGATCGAGTGTCGGATTACTTCACGTGGTGAACACTTCGACTACTAGTGGCATGGCCATGCACTTTCTTTATCGACCACAACGAGGGCCGAGACATCTCTCTGTTACATTAGGAGGGCAAATCCATATCCAGGCAGTCACATTTCTGCATGTTTCATAGCATGCAGCTACCTTTATAACTACCCAATTACGATTGTAGCGTTTGGCAACCCCTAAGAGTGCTATTACATATATAGGAAACCATCTTGATCTCGGGTCTAAGGATTATATATCAACATTGCTTGAGACCAACTAACGACACATAGAATCATAACAATCTCAATAGTGTCTCAAGGTGGGTTTAATCCAACATCATGTTCTCTAACATGTGTCCATATTATTGGTTTGATATCTCCATATCTATGACCCGTGAAACATAGTCATCAACCAATACATATGCTAGTCTATTCATATATGTCCTCATATGTTTAGGCCGGGGATCGTATAAGAATAATTATCATGAAATATAGAGTTTCACAATCAAGTTACATACTTGATAATCAATATTAACAATATTATTCTTGGAATAAGATAACATTTTATCCAATATTATGAACATAAGGAAATATATTCATCTCTATGATTGCCTCTAGGGCATATTTCCAACAATTTCTTCCCATTTCCATTCAGGTACGTTCAAAGGTTGCAAGAGTTCAGCTGGTCTCTTATGCTTGGCTTTAACTCACTAGCAAACATCACACTGAGCTACATATTCAGCAATCTCACGCTTCATACTAGGCCACCAATATAATTCCTTGAGATCTTGATACATCTTTGTGCTTCCAGGGTGAATGGAAAAAAGGGTTTCGTGAGCTTATTTGAGTATCAACTGCTTAAACTCTTTCTGGTCCCGTACGCAAATACGCTTTTCGAACCAAATAGTTCCTTGCTTATCTTCAAATTTTTTTTAAAGATTTACCCTTCTTCATGTTGCTCTTGATCTCCTTGATATCGGCATCTTCAATCTGAGCTTTCCTGATCTGACTTGGTAGAAGCTTGTGGTGCTGATTTGGCTGCTTCAGAAACTCATGGTGCTGAATTTGAAGTAGCGGGGCGCTACTTGTTGTTGGGGGATGAAAGTGGGGGTGCACTAGTGGGCGGGGTAGTAGAGGTGCGTGGCGTCCATGAGTTTGTGCGACCTGCAAAAGGGTTAGATCGTGTCCTCGTTTGGCGTCCCTGTAATTCACATTCAGCTTCGCAAGCAAGACGAAACAATCTAGTAAAGGAGTTGTAATCTTTATAATCAAGGATGTCTTAAATTTCTCGATTCAACCCTCCCAAAAACCTAGCCATTGATGCCTCCTCATTCTCAACTAAACCACAACGCAACATACCAATTTGCAATTCTTGATAGTAGTCTTCCACAGACTTTGTATCTTGTCGTAAGCGTTGCAATTTATTTAACAAATCACGAGCATAATATGAGAGAACAAATCGATGCCGCATAAGCAATTTTAAAGCCTCCCAAGTGTTAGGTATGTTATTGGGATGTTGACGGCAATGTTCTTTCCACCAAACAGAAACAAAGTCAGTAAATTCACAAGTAGCATCCCTAACTCGTCTAATATTAGGAAAGTCATGGCAATCAATTTTTTGATCTAGGGTAAGCTTCCATGTGAGATAAGCATCAAGATTATATTTTCCAACAAAAGGAGTCGTAGTGAATTTAATTTTTACCAAAAGCATCATTATGGTCACGTACCACACGTTGATGTCTTCACATACCTTGACGATTGTGACGAAGCCGATGATGGTTATGATCATTGTGAACATTGACTCCATCGGCCTTCGTATCAGCAGTGTAGTTGTTCACATCTTCTTTTTCCACCTCATCTGCCGAAGAGCGGGCAGCAGGTGGTGTGCGGCGAGTAGGAGGATCCTCCACTCTTGGCTCACCCTGGGCTGTGGTTTCAGCAAGTGGCTAACGTTCGAGGAGCACAACACATGTGTGGAGCACCGCAAGGTTGTCGTTGATCTTATCCAAGGCATCGCGAACACTCTCACCGAGCGAGTGCTCAATATGCCGCACAAGCTCTCTCGTGTGAGGTGTGAGAGATCCCTCACCTGCATGCTCCAAAGAGTGGTCGTTGTTGTTTTCACCATGTGTAGATCCGTGTGACTCAGCCATCATTAGTAGAAAACAAAGAATAAATCATAGTGTATATGTCCCTATCAACTACTAGGTTATGGCGTTTCAACAATCGCTCACACTCAAGCCTTCTATCGAATTCTTACCAATTCTTACCAAGCACACAAGGGTGATCGACAACCAGCGGTGTCAACGCATCTCCAAATATTGGATGGAGTGATTGCCAGGTGAAGCTCAGCTTGTATAGTGTAGAAAAGGTGTAGCTGGGAAGGCTCAAGTATGGTAGCAAGGATTAGCAACAATCAATTCAGCAAATGCAAGTTGAATAAATATTCAAAGTACTAGTCGATATTGCTGATCCTCGCCTAGACCGGTGAATAGCTAAACAAACAATGGAAGCAAGCAGAAGAATAAAAATAAAGCAGCAAAAGAAAAAGGTGCCAACAACCCTAGAAGAGAGGATTTTCTTGCTCTTTTTTTGTGCGAATGTGCACCTGACTCAAATCTCTTCAAAATCCTCTTCTGCGCCTAGGGAGGTATATGGGGTCACAAACTTTTTTTTGTAGAAGGCAGGGGTATAAAGGTAATCTCTTAAAATCTCTCTCTCTCTCTCTCTCTCTCTCTAAACTCTGATTTTTTTTATCGCATTGCCAAAGTCAGATGAATGCTTAGGTTTCCTTCTAGCAGCACGAAACAACCTCTTCTTTTTTTTTGTTTCTTTTTGTTTCTTCTTCTCTTTCTTTTCTTTTCCTCAAATACTCGAACCCAACTAGGGCTTCCCTTCTTGCTCAAGATACGACGATAGGCGTTTTGGTACCAGATGGCTGGTGGTCGTGACAACAAGATGGCCGCCACGGCAGGAGCTTCGGTTACCTCGGTAGTGAATAGTTGCAGAGCGTGCTTGTTCCACGACAGTGATTAACAATGACGGTAGGCGCTGTGCGGTGCTCGATCGGTTGCCGCGATAGGCGTTTTGGTGGCTTGCGGTAAAATCGATTGGCGAAGGGCGGTAGGGTGATGGGTGCCGCGGCAAATAAGGTAGACGAGGGTGATGAGTGCCACGACGGCGAAGGTAGCGGCGGCAGGTGACAAGGTATGAAGTAAAAACCGACGTCAGCTAAGACCAGCAACGTGACATGACAATGCAACACAAACTCAACAATGCAATTTACTGAAAAGAAAGATGTAATGGCGCAAACCGTCTTGGACAGAAAGGTGATCTAATGCTATTTTTTTTGGCTTTTTTCTGGACTTTTAGAATTAAGCAATCTATCTATGAAAGACAGTAAATTCTCACTGAGCAACCTTGAGCTCTGATACCACTTGATGCAGGCGGGGTGCCCGATCTTTCGATGAGATTGATAACTATCAATTTTGGTGGAGGTGACTCTCGCAATCTGACTACAACTGTACGACGACTCTCGTGCCTTAGCAATCATTGAACCAACTCTAAGATGTTATTGACCTTGCTAGAAGCGCAATCAATCTGAACACGAGGTTCAATTCCTACGAGCAATCGAAGAACTAGCAAGAATAAGATGTAAGCAATCTGATATTACGAATAAGATTGTAGTGTAGATGGTATTGAAAACAAAGGTGGGATCCCGAAGGCTGTCTTGACAGGTGGTCGTCCGGCACAACTGAAGAACAGAAGTTTGCACAATGGCTAAACCCTAACTCAACGAAATCCGAGTTCTAGTGAAGGGAGGCGGCGGCTCCTATATGGGGAGATGACCAGGGGTGGCTTCCAGGGAAGTGGATGCACACCCCTGGGGTTACAAGGCCCATGGGCCCAAGTGGAGGTGGCGCAACACCCTTTAGTTCGTGCTCAGAAATATACGCGGACTGTTTTGATGATTGTAGCTGGCTCAGACGTAATTTGAATATGAGGTTGGATCCTTTGAAAAGTAGACTTGATAAGCTTTCCATGAAGTCCAAGAATGTCCCAAACGGAGTCCGTATGAAGAAGTTACGTCTGTTTAAACTTAATACTATCGCAGTAGTCCAAATCTGAATCCAGAACGAGCTCAACTCGAACTCTTGCTTGACTCGGACCCAAAGTGACGTGGTGAACTCCATTATGCCTTCGATGCATGTCCATGACTCTACATACCTCTCCTTGGTCCTTTCCCATGTTCCTAAGCACAATTAAATCACTTGCATTAGATAGCGGTCTATTCTCAGTAATATAAAAACCCAGGAACGAATTGACCTGGTAATTAAGTTGGCAAGCACGAGCTCAAGTAAGTGATCCTTGTAACACTAGTTGTGGATGAGTTGTGTGTGTAGGTGCGGTTGTATCCATGGTAGGAATGTCCTCATCAGATTTGGCGCTGTTCTTCATCAAGGTGCTAGGGCCATCGTGTTCTTTAGCCGCCCCATCGCGGCACGCCACACCAAGCTGGCGGCTTATGAACACGAGCTCATTGGTCTAATCTGGTGATGCGATCGAGGTCAGATTCTATGAGGGCGCCCTTTCACTATCAGGACGGATCATTATCCCCTCAAGTTTTTGTTGGGTCAGCGCCTCTCCACGATACCTCAACATCAATGGGCGAGTAAATTATTTGGGTTTGATTTTGTAGTTGAATTCAAGCCCGGTCACATGAATGTGGTCGCCGACGCCCGATCTCGCCGGAATGCCGAACCGGGGATCACCTTCGCCATCACTGCACCCCAGTTCTCTTTTGTAACATCCCAAATTTTTGTCTTTCTAAAACTTTATTTCAAAATAATTAATTCAAAGATTTGGATTTTAATTTGGAGTTCTGCTATTTCAAAAAAAAGAGCCTTTTCAAGCTTTTAAAAATAAAATAAATTATTTACAAAATTAATTACCATCTATAAGTTAAAATTATTTTATGTAAGTTCAAAATAATTCTAGGAATTTTTGTGAATTTTTATAGAATTTTAGGACTCTATTTGCTATTTTCTAAAAATCTATTTGAAATATTTTTAATCTTTATTAAGAATTTTTTAAAAAATGCTTTTCCGTCGATCACCCATCCTCGATCGCTCCTGGTCGTGCCACGCTTAACCTCCAAAGTCTATTCTCTTTTGACTTGTGTGCTCCCTCCTATTCTTTTATACATTATTTCTTCTCTCTTTTCCAAACAGCCTTCTTCCTGCCGTGAGTGTCTCTCTCTCTCTCGTTGCTCATTTTCACTAAACCGAAGTTTCATGGCCTCCTCACCTCGCCCTCGCCGGCCGGCCACCACTAGCCGGCCGCCGCCCCCCACTCCTCGCCACCCTCCTTCTCCTCCCCATCCTCCCTTGATTCTACTACGGTACTACCCCCAAGACTATTTGATATTCATTATGCGAAGGTAAACCAACAAAGGTACATCGATGATCAAGAGACACTTATTGAGAGAGGGGGAGAAGTAAATACCCATGTAAAAGGATTTTTCGTAAATTACACCAAACTGATGCTTACAAGAGCTAGCAAGGAACTCGATTACACTAGCTTAATAATTCTTGCTTACAATTCTACGATGGAAGTGAAAATCGGAACCAACACCAAACTCAAAGCGATCCAAAATCTTATGTTCTGAAGAAACCCAAAGTCTTGAGACCCAAAATTCTTGCTCACAAGGCAAAACTACACCCTCAGATATGTGCCCCTACCAAAATCTTATGTCCGGATTTAATTAACCATGCAGTCCTGAAAGCATCTAGGCCCCTAAAAATTATTTTGGTAATTAATGACAATATGTGAATATGGGATTAACATGTTTATTGAATATTTACAAGGTTAAATCCCATTGGTGAACATGTTGATGCAAAGTGACATGCAAAATGGACTACGAGGATCTTTTGGCTCAAAGACAAGGTACAAGTAGTCTAGGATCTCTTTTTCATTTTACCGGTCTAGGAGTTTTGGATGAAAGATCGGGTTATAGGATAAACACCGTACTATTAAGAGGATCATGGCTAGTAGCTTGATAGCATGTTCTTGTGCCATATGGATCAATTTAGGATCATGCATGCATTTGAATTTAAACTTGAAATAAAATTGAAAAGTTCAAAGTGTTTGTCCAAAATCGGTAGTACCTGAGATTATACTGCAAATGTATCGCTTGGTGCGTATATGACCGACTTTACTTGGCGGTAGTCAAGCATTTTGAAAGGAACGACCAACTTTGTACTCAAGCTTTAACGATCGAGCTCCTTGAACGGTCATCCGCATCGCGATCATTCCATAAGTTAGTTGGCGGTTCAATAAAACCGAAGCGTTACAAATCGCCTCGAGAATCTCTCATGAAAATCGGTCGGACCGCTCATGGCAAGCGGTCATACCGTTGGTGAAGTCGATGCTCAATTTTGTGAGGCGGTTCAATAAAAATGAATAAGTGCAAATCTACTCTAAAACTCAATCTGAAATCGGACGTTCGCCTTTAGGGAAGTCGGTCGTATCGCCTCGGGTCATTCCAATGTTTTTATGGCGGTACAAAATTCCGTAACCATCGCAAATCTTAAGCAAATCTCAAAACCCTACGAACGGTCAGATCGCCAGATAAACCAGACGATCAAGGCCGTCGGACGCTGCGTTGTTCTATGATCGTTCGATGGGAATTCAACGCTAGCTTTTTCCTTTTTTAGTATCTGTTCCGTTTAGCTGGCTGATCGGTCGGTTTGATCGTACTGCATCAAGACTTTGTATCACGGTCGTTCGATTTTGCTCGAAAACTTGATTTCGCCTCCAACGGTCATAATTGTTGGTGGGGGTATAAATACACCCCCACCGCTCAAGTCAAGGTGCTAGTGCCCATTTGACATTCATAGAGCCTTGAGAGCCTTGCATTCACTCAACACTCAAAAACACTCTTGTGCATTCATTGTGAGCTTGTTGAGATACATTCAAGTGCATTCATTCTCCTAGTTGATCCATGTGCACTTGAGTGCCGCAAGTGAAGACTTTGATCTATTACTCTTGGAGTGTTGCCGACTCCTAGATGGTTGGTGGCGGAGCACGGTGATCTCTTCAAGGAAGATTGTGAAGAGGTTGATTGCAAGCTTGTGAGTGGTTCGGTGTTCACCATCTCTGAGCGGAGGAAGAACAACCATAGTGACTTGAGGAAAGGCTTAATTCGTGAAGCCGGCTTGAGATGTCAAGCTCCCTCAACATGGACTAGTGAAGACCAGCAAGTCTTCGATACCACGGGAAAAACATCGTCGTGTCTTTGTGGTTATCTCTAGTCTTTACTTTCCATATTTATATTTCTAGCTTGTTTATTGTGATTAATTTGCCTAGCTAGAAGTATAACTTGTTTAGACTAAGTTATTAATTGTCTAATTTGTTAAATTGTTAAAAGTTTAAAACCTCCTATTCACCTCTAGTCGGTTATCCTTGATCCTACAAGTCCAGATCGAGAAACCTAATTAACTATGATTTAATGGAATTGGCAGGAAGGATTATTCATGCGAAAATTTAGGGAAAGAATAAATAGAAGGCAAGAAACCAAGAACCTGCTGCGGTGTCCTCGGAGGAGAGGAAGAGGCTGCGGCCGTGATTCCAAGACAGAAACAATGAAGGCGGGGGCGGGGGCGGAGGCGGAGAGCGGCAGGGAAAGTGGCGACGAACGCCAGACGGGACGGTGGCGGCTCGAGTGTTCCTCCGCTCCTCGCTGAGTGGAGGCGCGCGAACTGCGAACTCCTGGCTCGAAGGATGAGATGGTTCAAGCTGAATATTCCTCTTTTACAGTATATCATCTTGTTCAGCGAAATCGAACGAACCACACGACTCACCCTCTTGCTCTCGCCTCCGGCAACGCCCACGCCAACCACCGCCGTCGTTCCGGCCAACCCGATGAGCTTCATCTACCGCCACCCACATCACCTCATGTTTTTGGGCACGCCATGCAACGCCATGGTCTTCTTCCCCACGTTCGACCGAAACTATCGTCATCATCGTCGCTCGCAACCCGGTGAGCCCCTTCTTGATTCCCCTTTACTCAAGCATCCCCAGGGCATCCCGTTCCTTCCCTCACCACCTGCTCCGGCTCCCCCTCCCCGTAGTGTCGCTGCCACAATGGACCCGTCGTCGGCCCGACTCGATCCACCCCCATCGACATCGTCTGCACCAAGGACATTCCCTTACCTCCCTCTTACCCCGTGCGCGCTCTATCCTCCTCCAGCGACCGCCGAGAGTAGTTGCGTCGCCGCTGTGGTCTGCCTTCCGTCGCATCATCGCCACCCCTTGAACTTCTCTTCCGTGGGGACCTATTTTTGGGGTCCTCCGGCAACTCTCCTCTCTGCTGGCGAGCCCGCCCGAGCCGTCTCTGTGCCTCCTCTATTTTCTTTGTGACTCTCTCTGTGGCCAAATTCATCCTCCAATCAAACAAAATCGTGTATCATCTCATCCAAACAACCAAACACACTCTTGTATCATTTCATTCAAGATCATCGTATCCATCTTGTACCATCTCATTCCATTTAACTTCATCCTTCGTCCAAACACCCCTCAAATTGGCGACCCGCCCCGACACGAACAGCCTGGCTAACTAAACAGATCGTGTCGTGTTGGTACTATGCATGCCGTGGTGTCCCAGCCCAGACACGTTAAGCCTGACCGCCTCCACGCGCAGTCGCGCCCTGCCACGCCTAGCCTCCTTCGGGTCGTGCCGTTCCTAGCTGGGCCGTACACGGCATAGTATTGTGTGTGCCGTGGCGGACCAGCCTACTAGGCTAGGATCGTGATCCAAGCACGACACATCTTGTTGGACCGTGTCGGGTCGAGGCCAGACCAACAGTCCATTCTTCGAATGTCTGGCACTACCCATCTGGCCACCTATTTAGTCCATCTCTTTCTAACTTGGAATCAAAGATATGGTCTGCCTCGTGATACAAAAAGACGAGGCCCACGACCTAGCGCAAGTCGAGCCTAAATGTCGTCCAAATAGAACTAGCCTGTTTGAAATTTTGGGCCAGTCTAGTCAAAAAGCCTGAACGGGCCTAAGACCATTATAGCTTGTTTTGATGCACTATATACAACTTAATCTCTGCAGATTGACAAAAAAAATTGAACTAAAATCTCTTTCAATTTAAAAGAATTTAAAAGATTTAGGTCTAATCTATCGCTACCCAATCAAGCTAAGGCTTACTACTTTTTCCCGTGCAGATGACTCCACGGTTCGCTAGAAAATGGCCCGCCCAGAAATGAAATAGGCCTAACCCAAAACTACAGCGCAGCTTGGCTTCGGCCTGAACCAGCCCATTTTGCGGCTAGGCTTCTTCTAACCCTCAACGGCTCAACCCGTCCACGATTGGCTTCGCCAGCGCCACCCACGTCGCATTCCGCCGCCGCCGCCGCCGCCGCCGCCGCCACCGCCGCCGCCGTCGCACTGCGCTGCCTGCTCCATCACTCCCCTCTCCCCTTCCTTTCCTCTTTCGTCTCCCTCTTCCCCAGGATCTGTGACCCTGTGGCGTCCCAGATCGCCGGCGACAAGCGATCCCGGATCGTAGATCGCGGGAGTGCACCGACCCTGGTAACTAACTAATTCATCCTCTTCGATTGCCTTTGCGCACTTGTCAATCGAATGCTTGTAGAACTTCTCTCTTTGACTTCACATTGGCATTAGTAAGGTTTAGGAACTCCACGGTGTAGTTAGTTAATGCTTGACTCTATTTCCTATATAGTGATTAGTGAAGTGAATTGCCACTCTCTTTTTTTTGTTGGCAATTCTAGATGAGGATAGGCGAGATGTCATGTATATCATTCCCAAAGCCGAAGCCTCACCGTCTGGCATGCCTGCCTCTGAATTCTTATGCTTCCCAGTCTTGGGTTGGGTTCCTGCTTCAGCTCACTGAATCCCTGTGCAAGTGTAGTCCACAGCTTTTTCAGGGAGAGTTCTCTCCATCTATCAATCTCTCACGCATGCGGACGCACACGACTGATTCTCCATCTGGATTGGTGGCCTCTCTTAGGACATCTTCCTTTTTTAATCACTTGATTTGATGTAGTTCATCTAGCGAATTCAGACGAATCCTGGCTTGCATGGTTTGGTATCCTTTCATCTTGCTGAGTGGACTAGCACCAATCAAACTGTCTTTCACGCCCAAAACACTCTGAACTTAAAGGTTCAACTGTGTTTGTTGGACATGCTCAAAATCTGCTCTTGGTTTATTGGTCCAGTCCTATCTTGTCTGACACCGTGGTAGCCAAGATGCATTTGCTGGGCTTTTGTAAGCATCAAGTTACTGCTGCTGCAATATGCCCATCCAGATATCCAATTGCATAACTGATTGGAATACTATTCTCATAGCTCGACGGCCCATTCATTCGCTGAAAGCGGAAGTGCGGATGTACAGATCAGAGCTTCTTGGCTAGCATGTAATGTATAAGCGAAATGTCAAGAGAGTTTTTTAGTGCATCTGTGTCTGTCACAATTATCGTAAAATAGTTGCAATATCGGGTCAAGAATCTACTTCCCAGGCAATTTCATTACTTAAGAGGGTATATTGACTATGGTTTTGTTTGTTTTCTTTAAGCATGTAACTGTGTCATGTGTATCTTCCTTATGTCTAGATCTGGGATGAAAACCTATTGATTCCTCGATTAGCATTGCCTAAATATTGCTTTTCATTGTACTGTTTGTGTCCTGGTTTTGAACATCCTCAGCTAATGAATCAGATTGGTTTGCACATCACTGTTGTGCTGTTCACTTCTGTGCATTGGTTTTGAACATCTGTATGTATGTTGCAACTAGCTAAAACTTCCTTTTTGCTTGTCAACTTGCGGCAGAGAACCCAGCAACTATGGTGATCCCTCCACCAGAAAGGGCTGCTAGAGTCACCCGTTTTCTCAAGCCCTACCTGTTGAGGATGCATTTCTCAAACAAGTATGTATCCGCTCAGGTTATTCATACCCTGACGGCAACAGTCGCATGCTCTGCAAGCTCACAGGAGAAGCTGCTGAGACCGAATATGGAATCAACTCGTGATGTTGCCGCTGCTGCGAAGATTGGAAAGTTGCTTGGTGAGCGCCTACTACTCAAGGGGATACCGGCTGTGTCCATCCACATGAAGAGAGAGCAGAAGTACCACGGGAAAGTCAAGGCTGTTATAGACTCTGTCAGAGAAGCTGGAGTCAAGATGTTGTGATGTTGAAAATGTAGAACTCGGTTAGCATCTGCGCAAACTTGAGCTGTATTTCTGAAGTTTGGAGCAATTCAAAAACAGCAGCAACTTTGGCTTTCTGAATTCAGGGCTAAACGAACATTTTCCAGGTTAATAAGAGGAATTCAGGGCTAAACGAACATTTTCCAGGTTAATAAGAGGACTTTGTGCTGTTGAATGAGTTGATTTGTTGTGTCAATTGGACAGAAAATGTTGTTCATCTTAATATCTCACATTTAGCCTGCAGTTATCAGTAACTTCTAGGGAAGTGTATATACTCACCTGAAAGAGAAATGTGCAATTCGCAAAGCAAGCAAGGAGTAGACTGATGATCTGCAGTAAACAGTAGTGGCGCTTCAGGATTTGTGTAGTTTTCCGTTGGGAGACCATACCAGTACTCTTCTATTTGATTCTCTCGAAATGCATCTCTATTCGGTGGAAGATATTATGTCGCCTGTTTGCCTGACACGTTCGTTCCATACTTATAAAACTGTTATCGATCATGCTGTGATTTGCATGTTTGTTATGGTTGATCACGACTGGCGAGCGGGTAGGCACGCAGCCGGATACGACCTGTCCAGATGCAACGCCGCGCTGCCGACCGCCTCCACCAGACGCCCCCTCCGCCGCGCCAAGGGTCGGATACCCCCGGGCGTCCTTACTCTCTCGGTGGAATCCGGCTGATCCGCGGGGCTCACCGCTCCATCCCTTTCACCGTGGGAAAGAGAGGCAAAAAGCTCTGCGCAATGTTTGCCTCGAGGGCAGGCGGCGCGTGGACCTTGTCCATGTGCATCAGAAGGAAAGGGAAATTGGACGCCGTGGTGCGGGAAGATCTGGGGTTGGTTGATACGTGGTCGGTGGATGGCTGCCTCCGTGAGACCTGAGAACTACACGGGACCGCGTCTAGCTTGTGTTAAGTCTCACATTACGGTTAGAATGGCACTGTTGTACGATAAAATAAGTAAAAATAGTCTTTTTGAATGAAATAGCAAAAATAACAACTGTAAAGTGCTCAAAACCCACGTTAGTGGACCTACCAGAGGTTATAATCTAAGGCTAAATATGATCTAACGACATTAATCCTAACTCGAGCCTAGCTTCGGTTGGTGGGAAAGAATGTGGATGACACCCCACCACCTGTGCTTAGTCCTCTTCTGTGAATTTGGGTGTCTATTGGTGTGCACAGATCTCTAGTGCAGACAGAGGCCGAGTTGTACTTCCATTCTAAAAAATCCTAACTCAATGTTGAACACCTATTCTAATTCTTAGAGCTAAGCAATTTACATACCAAAGCTACCGACAACTAAGATAAGCATATGCAAGCACACCGGCGCTGCAAGATGGCCATGCTAATCCGGTGCTCTAAATAGAAAGCACAATTAGAAATGGGCAATCAAGTGAATCAACAGCTGATATAAGACATGGTACGGTAGAAGGGTCATGACAGGTAATGGTTACCAACCTCTTTGTTCTGTGAAAGAAAAGCCTCTCAATTAAACTTCATCCGAATCAAGACTCGAAACCTTTCCATAAATCCTCAAGATGTCAAAGTACCTCCTTATGCTTAGACACTCATACAAAGCCACCATAAAACAGGATGTGAAAATGGACACCTACACCACAGAGACGAGATGGAGTGAACAAAGCAAAGTCATCGGTTAGAAGAATATGTGGAATTCCTATTAGGATTATTTTTATGAGTAGATGGATTTCAATGGAAGAACGATTTACTGATGGCAGGTGAAGCTCTAATGGTACATGTGGACATCAACAAATTTGAACAAAAGAAATGAATAATGACTTCAATAGAAGAATGGTTCACTAATGGCAGGTGGGACTATCCTTTAGTTTCCTATTGGTACCAATACTAAAACCTTTTGGAAGTGCTCCTTCAGTCCTGCCTCTGCAACAAAACATGACATGGCAATATTCTGTGGACTAGAGCAAAGACACTAAAATGGGAAAATGTAGAATTCCGTTGAATTATTCCACAGGGCAAATATCGCTTTAGCACTGAGTGAAAGCTCACTGTTTTGTAATGCTACTCGAATTCTTGCACCTAGCCTCTAGATGCTTCTGTTGCGTGGGTAACATATGGTGTACATGCATTACTACATAAAAATGCGACATGCATATTCTCTCCTGAAATGAAACAAAACACAAATGTTGTTGATTAATTATGTTATATAGAATGGTGTGATGTTTTGCTTCTACTGAAATGGCGGCGACGAAGAGGTGGCGCTGGTGAAGAGGAGAGGCGAAGGAGGGAAAGGGAGTGAGTGCCGGGGGAGCGGCGACGTGACAAAGAGGGGAGAAGGATGTGCCGGGGAGGGGAGAGGGGCGACGGAGGAGGAAGTGGGAGAGCGTAGGAGAGGGAAAGTCGAGACAGAGAGCGAGAGGAGCATAGGTGCGTGGCATGGGGCTCAAGCCACCGCGTGAAGGAGAGAGGGGTGGGATTAGGGTTGTTGATCAGGGGTTCACGTTAGGCGTCTGATTTTGATCCAATGTAATCATTTGTGTTTCGCTGGCGTGTCCATCATAGTTGGAGGCCATTTTCACGCCCTCTTATATTAGTTAATAATGGAATAAGTCCATTTTACCCCACTAACTTTCCAAAAGTTCACTTAACCCCATCAACTACAAAACTTATTTTTTTACCCTTGTAATATTTCAAAACCGAGTCAAATAACACCCTGAGGTGGTTTGGTTGATGTGGGTCCATTCTAGAGCTATTTTGGTCATATGGACATCCATGTCATCTTTTAGTTCCACTCACATGTACAAGCCAACAGAAGAAACAGAGGAGGCGGCGGCCTGGGAGGTGGCACCAGCGGCCAAAGAGGGTCCCTGGGACCATGGGGAGTCAAGGGGTGGCGGTGGCACTCCTAGAGAAGGCCCATGGCGGCGGGGCGCAAGGCCGAGCGGCGGCTGATGCTAGGGAAGAAGAGGGACAACGAAGGGGGTGGGGGAGGGACAAAAATGAGGTGAGCACATACATCTAGGGAGTGAGGGGAACACAACGGAGTAGTTAGTGGGGGCGGGGATGAATCGAGGAGGGCCTGCGACGGGGACCTGAGGCGACGCCGAGTATACAGCTTGGCGGCGATGATCTGGTGGAAAGGGCCCAAATGTGTGATGGGGAAGGATTGAGGAGGTGTAGTGTAACACCCTGGCTATTTGGAAGTCAAGATGTCACCTAAATACTCTAACATACAACCACAATGCGGAAGAATTTGAATAAAATAACATCTACTGGCATTAATAAATCAACCATACACATGGAGAAGGTATCCTTCCTTCACCATCTAAATTTATTTATTACAGTTCATCATTAATCAAGGTTCACAAGCAGTAATAAATCAATCGTAACATGGAGAAGGTATCCTTCTTTCACCATTTAGAATTATTTATTACGCTTCTTCAATAATGAATGAAAGATGGAACTATATTATAATCTTGAACTTGAATAGGATGATGTGAATGAGTAGTGTGTGTCTACTCCTCCCAAGTGAGCCAACATCGTTGTTTACCTATAAAACAACAACGCAAGAATGAGTCCAAGACTCAAAGCAAGTACAATGAGTAAATGGAACATACAACAATCATTAACAATCCAATATCATTGAACATTATGAAGAAATCACAAAACTAGTATTTGAATGAATGGAATGAATGGAGTGAATGGAATGAAGGGACTACACACATGCATATACTGTATTGCTAGTGACACACCCGTCGGTGTTCACTTAAGCCCACATTTAACAAAATGCGAGGATCCAAGTCCCGTATGAAGAACGTTTCATACGAGTGTCCCAAATCGCCCACATTGAATGGTGGAGCCCACATTGGAATGGTGGGTCTTATGTGCCATCCTCGAATTGATGGGTATTTTAATCCACTCCGTGGATGGAACATGAATAATGAATGCATGGAATGAAATATGTATATTGAAAAGACACGCTCTCTAATCATGGAGATAACACACATATGGAAGGAACATGAACTTAAATATTATCATGGATCTTAGAAAACACAGGATCAACATCAAGCATCCAACATTTCCTAATTATCAAAACATCAAAGTATTTTACCTTCAGCGATGCGACGTTAAGCGTGAAAAGATGATGCTCCTAAACCCAAGCTTCACCTCCTAAACAATTAAATAACTGAAATAAGGATACGATGAACACGACATTACTGAATAACGTTCTACAACGCTTCCGGCGATTCAATATTTAACTAGAAACTCTAAACTAAAACCAACGATTCTCGCCCTAAACCGCCCTCGACAGCAGCACGGTAAACAGAATAGCTCTTGATCTGGAACTCGAATGAGGTGAATCCAGTTTCTGTGATTCTTAACTGACAAATATACAATACTCTAGTTGACAAGATAATCTAATTCGGCCAGATTAGTACGTCAACAGACTGATGAACTTTCAGCACAAAAACTGTCTAACAGAATAAATAGCAGCACTAAAACGATCATAACTTTTAATCTATAACTCCGAATTGATCATTATTTAACAATCTGGAAAGGTTATCAAATTAAATACAATAACCTAGTTGGGTGAAAACCCAGATTCGTCCAATTACAATTTCATAATTTACGAAATAACAAAACAGATTAATCTCGTCAGAAATCTGGATAGCAGATACTAAATCTATCATAACTTTTGACTCGAACGTCGGAATCAAGTGAACTCGGTGGCCACAGAAAGTTAAGAACAACCTCTAGATATCTCTAGAAGATCAAAACTATTTGTTCGGCATCTAAGAACGCGAAACAGTCCGCGCAACATACTGGACAGATTTGATCTAATGCGATCGACTTTGATCCAAACGATTCTAATCAATTTCGCTTCTACGATCAAACATAAAACAACGATCAGCGATGGTTACCCTTGGAGCACCCAGGAACACGAAGATTGAACTGTGGAGAAGTCCCCGCCGCCTTGATCAGCAACCCTTGCATGGCACCAATCAATCCTTTATGGGAGGCCAAGAACGGGAGATCAACACCGAGGGGAGCTCCAGAGAATGGGTGCCGCACTGTGGCTTGGGTGGCAGCAAGGGAGGTGGAGAGGCACTGTTCACGGGGTACTGTAGCAATGGCGGCTCTGTAGCACGCCGCTACACATACCGCCCTAGGTTTTCTTTTTATTGGTGGCGGTCCTCACGGGCCTCTCGGCCAAGGCCCGAGGCCCAGATTGTCAAGAATTGCGTAAACCCCTCTAATCCTCTGTTAATTCTATTTTTCTAGTTGGTCATTCTCCCTAATTCTTTTCGCTTCACTTAAATAGATTTGGGGTATTACATGTAGGATGCTCCGGGTGAAAGGAATCGGGGAAACTCATCGGGTGAGGAATGGCGACGGCTACTTTGGGTGGCAAGGGGAAGGTGTCGGGGTTGTTGGCGACGATGCGTGCATAGGAGAGGATAAGCCCCTAGAGGTGGGTGATGGAGGTGGCGGGGCGTGTGCAGAGGGTGGCGTCGCAGATGGTGGAGTGCTTGCGTGCCTCGTCGGCGGTGCGACGGAAGGCCGAGATGAAAGGCGATGACGAAAGCGAAGAGGGAGAGGTAGGCGGCGGGCGGTTCGGGAAGGAGAGATGGTCGATGAGGAGGCGCTCGGAGGCGGTGGCAAATCTAGAATGAAATAGAGGGAGAGCTCTACTGTTGAGACTATAGTACAATATAAGCATACTAAAGCTACATTTACTGGTCTTTTGCCTTTAGAATGTCAAATTCATACATGAATAGAAAAATGACAAATTGAAAATGTACAATACAACAAATTTAGTTCATCGCTCATGGATAATATGCCCCAAAATGTCCATAAATGCCACTGGAAGGATCAATGTGAGCTCAATGAGGTGATACATCAATGCTGGATCTGCAATAATATCATCTAGATTAAATTTATGCTGAATCTTTTTTGCTTCAGTTCTGCTTTCTATAGTTGGAGGGTTACTGCTAGTTGCATCATTTGAGAAATATTTGTGCAAAGTTCACTTCTCCATTTTTGTAAATCTAAAAAAAAGTAAACAACAACCAGTCAACCACTAATTAAACAAATTGGTTAATCCGCTGCTGTCATGATGTTCACTAATAAATCAAACAACTTTTGCATCAAATCATCAATCACAATTAAACATTTGCAATTTTGCATCAATAATCAATTCATGATTCATCAATCTTCAAGACTCAAGTCAAGCGCCTCAGTCAATCACTCAATCTTGCAACAGACAAGCAAAATGAGGAATTTTTTGGGAGAGAAACAAACTCACACTCACACTCACTTACTCGGTTACTCACTGGCTCACTGGCTCACTGCCTCACTTCAGTCTTGAAGTCTCCCAAAAAATTCCCCACTGCCTTGGCCCTCACCCACGCAGAGTCATGAGTCGCCTCACTCGCCTCACAAATACCCCTGGTAACGCTCGAGCCTCGGAGCCTCCAATGACCAGTGGTCCCCACCCGACGCCGCGCCGTCGCGCTGCGGACGTGTCGAGACGCTGAGTTGCCGAGACGCGCCAGTCTGCTGAGCGACGCCGACCACCTCCTCGCCGACCGCCCCCCTTAGGCCTCAATGAGTCTCTCGATTTCTCGAAAATATGGATCTGGGGTCTGAGGAAACCAGGTCTGAGAGAGTGAGCACTAAGCAGTGAGAGCTTATATGTTATTTGGGCCGGTAGGCGGCAGCCGACTGGGCCTTAAGCCCCATGCCTAGCCCGGGAACGGGAAGTCAGGAAGACTTTCTTCAACCTCCGAGGGAGACTCGCCAAGACGCAACTCCCCTTCCGCTGCACCTCTCTTCAACCTCCAACTCGTGGCCGCTGCCTCGCCGGTGCTCAGTGGGTACTAGGTTTAGGGGTCCGGTGGTGGGGGGAGGGGGTGCTCGAGCACCCACGGTAGACTTGTCCCTGCTCGGAGGTGTCGCGCGGAGCGAGGAGGGGACGCGACTCCGAGAGGAGCTCGACGGCAGCGAGCTCGAGGTAGGCAACGATGATGTCGGCACCGGCTGGTGGCAGGGTGCTGGGTGGCGGCAATGGCGGCGCAGAATGGGGAGGATCCATGGCGCGGGGGGTGGTGAGGCAGAGGAGGCGTAGGTGGGGGCGGATGGGAAGCAGAGGAGGCGGAGGTGACGCATTTACTACACATGTGAAGAAGATGGGAGGAGAGAGAAGAGAAAGAAAGAGAGGAAGAAGAAGGGTGATTTAGGTGCAACATAGGCAAAACCTTGTCACGCATGCAAACTCGCCCAACCAAACAGCCTAAAAGAGTTAAGTGACCTGATTTCGAAAGATTAGTGGATAAAAAACCAATTTTGTAGTTAAGGTGATTAAGCAAGCTTTTTTGAAAGTTTAAGAGGTTAAAATGGACCTATTGCGTTAATAATTAATTAATAATATGAGCACCGCGATGTTGAGATATGGCTAGTATTGTTCTTTAGTTGATGTTTAAGTAGGCAATTAGAAGGTGGAGTTGAACCATTCCAAATGGAGCGAGTGGACTTGGGACTATTTTTCAAGAACCAGTCCACTACCATATCATTGTCACGGTACGCCTAACCGTAATCGTTACTAGTATTTTTTTTTACCTCGAACACGTGGAACGTTGATAAATACGAGTAGTACTCCACGCCACTACCTACCGAACAGAGAAGAGCAAGGCAATTTCGCTGTTCAGAAACCAAACAGGACTTGGATCGCTACTCTGCCCTGCTCCCAGTTTTTAGCCGCGCATCGTTGTCCGTAGTTCGCGTGAAACGCGTCCACCGACGACTAGAAAACAAAGAAACAAATCACGCGACCATATCAAGGGGGACCGCGAACCCGCGGCGCCGTTTCCTGCTCCGCACGTGCCAGCTCGCCGCGCGCCCACCCGCTTCCACGACGGTTCCCAAAACCCATGAAACCGAGAAAAGCGCAAAAAACCCGCACCGTTCCGCGCTTTCTACCCGCCTGCCCCTGCCTTCCCGTCACTTTATATTCCACGCATCCCCTGCCTCATTCGTCCACTCGCACCAATAACCAACACATCTCACGCGAGCACAGTGGAGGGGTGGTAGAGAGCCGGAGCAGCAGAGCGAAGCGCCGTCACCCGTCCAATCTGTTAGACTGAGAAGATCCGATGGCTCTCGCTCTCTCCGGTTCTGCTGCCCGCGCGCTGGCCCAGCTGGCCCCGAGGAGGGGGTACGCGGCGGCGGCGGCGTCCGGGGCGATGAGGCGCGCCGCGGACGGCAAGGCGGCCGGCGAGGCCAAGGAGGCCGCCGCGGCCGCGGAGGTGTCGTGGGTGCCGGACCCTGTGACCGGCCACTACCGCCCGGCGAACTGGGCCGACGTCGACGCCGCCGACCTCCGCGCCGCGCACCTCACCCGCAGCTACGCCAGGGCGTAGCAGCGTAACAACGACCCGCTCAAGCTCTTACCCGATATAAACCTGCTACCGTGCCACGTATTCGTCCGCCGACTACGACGACACGCGCGCGCACTGGTTCCCGATCGATCGCCACGCAGTCCAACGGTGCATCATCTTGTGCGGGAGATATGGAGAAAGAGCGGTCTCTGGTCTTCGTCGTCGTCGGTTTGGCGCCGGTGTCCCTTCGCTTTCTTGCGTGTGTGCGTGTGGGCAGGATGCCCTGTTCTAGCTAGTGTGTTCTGGTACCCAGATGTAACAGCGAGCAGGGTTTTACTTTTACTTTCACCACTACTCTAGTAATGAAAGAAGCCGCGGTTTTCTTGTTCCTACGTACATGAGCACGTACGTCCCTCCTTGTTCCCAGCCGAAGTCTGATTTGAGCCTTTTTAATATATTTCGTACAATTCCCCTCCAGGCCGTGTCTGAAAAAAAACAGAGTAGTCACTCCCATCGGTTGTACCAAAATCTCTCGTTGCAAGGCTAAGCGTTCATATAGCGATGACTGATGAACCAATACGTGGATGAACTGGAATTGCAGTGGAACATACGTGCACAAGTTAGGTCGCGCTGGCTGTTGCCATCCGTGAACCTTATCTTGGCGCGCCGGCGCATGGACGACGATTGTTCGATCGAGCGTCAGCGCCAGCGGCCACCGGTGATTCCTGTCCCCTGCGGCAGCGGCCGGCGGGAGCGGGTTGTCAGATTCTGAAGACTGAAGTTCAGTTCAATCTGGCTTTGTGAGTTATTTCAGCTAGTGAACGGGTGGATGTCTTGATACCCTTTCGGTTAAGGATATCTACCAGCCCTTATTTTTGTAGGATCGTATAACACAATCAAAGAGAGGTGAATGATTGTACCGATTTCTTGCTTCCAATTCAACCGTTCTCGCCGTGCGTTGATCTTTTCACACACAGCTCAAACAAGAACAAACTTGAGACAATGCTCAGATAAACACGTCGCCGGCGAAGACTATTTGGAATAGATCTGGGTGTATTTCTCAATCTTGTTCTGTGTCTGCAAAGCACCATTCACGGTACCCTTCAAAGCTCTCTTCCGAAAGCTGTCTCTACAAGCTCCCGCAAAAACCACGGGAAAACACTTCCCCTCTGCCTCCATTTATAGGCAGAGACTCATCCGTATCCACAACGACATGGATACAACATCCTATCTCTTCCGAGAATCAAGGAACCTGAAACCCTTCCAAACACGGGTTTTCCAATATCTCTAAACCTTCCAGATATGGAATACTTTCTATATCTCATCACACATCGTAAGTCTTCAGGACTGCACCTCCCGAAGCTTCTCCATGCATCATCATCCACTTTTGATCTTCACGTGCTCCAAACAGAAGTCCGACCACCTCGTGACATCCTTGACTACCGAACCTCATATTTTCCCATCCTAATCCGGTCTTCCTTGTCATCGACCATGATCGTCTTCACGCTCAACCTGCACATGCAAAGACCAAAGAACATATTCCAAGCACAAGTCCTCCAACTTGACCAATATCAGTTCACACAAGCATAACACACTCTCAACCATCGATAAAACACTATCCAAAGCATCCTCGAAGTCTACGACCACTTCAAAAGGTTCGTGACTGGGCCCAAGAGGGTCACGACTACCTCCAAGACGCTTCACGACTACTTCCAAGACGCCCACAACCAGCCCGAGAAGTCTACTACCACCTCCAAGACGCCTACCACCGCCCAAAGAATCTATGACCACCTCCAAGAGGACTACACACTGTAGCACTCGAAACCTACGACTACACACGTAACACTCGAAGCTACAGTACCCGTAAAGAACAGTATGAATAGAACACGAGCCACAGGACTCGAAAAGACCTCCTTAGGGGTGGTCCTCGAAGACCTCCTAGGTGGTCCTAGAAGACATCCTGGGTGGTCCTAGAAGACCCCTTCAAAGACCTCCTAGGTGGTCCTATGAAGACATCCTGGGAGGTCCCGAAGACCTCTGGGTGGTCCTCTCAAGACGCCTTGGGAGGTCTGGAAAACATCTCGAAGATGTCTGTGAGGTTCGGACGACCTCCCTTTTGCAAAACCACTCTCTTGGCCTTTTTGCAAAGACCACCCTCTTGGTCAAGACCTCCCGCTCTAAAGACTGAAAACCTTCTCGCATAAAGACTCATGATGAACAAGACTGAAAGACCTCCTCGCTCTAAAGATTTAGTGCTACAAAGGCTCGAAAGACCTCCTCACATAAGGCTCAAAAGACCTCTTAGGGGAGGTCCTGGAAGGTCCTGGAAGGTCCAGATAGCTTCTGGTGGAGGTCCTGAGTGGTCCTGATGAGTCCACACGGGTGCTCCTAAGGAGGACCATGAGTGGTCCTAATGAGTCCATGTGGGTGCTTCTGAGGAGGACCTTGAAGACCTCTAGTGAATCTGAAAAGACCTTAAACCAACCACCCAAACGGAACAACGGAACCTTCCAACAACAGCAAATTTCAATGCAATCTAAGGGTCAATTATTCAATAGTAAAAACCACGACCACGCCCCATGGTCCAACATTTCTCTATTCTGTTAAGAGGCTCAACGAAGCGTTATGATCTGAAGTGAGCATTGAAGATCTAACGGCTGAGAAGGATGCAGTAGTTTACTGTTTATTGTTTTAGTTGTTCTCCATTCCTGTTCACTGTAATTTTCTGTTTCTTTGTCTATGTTAGTATTTGGCTGGCTGCGCGCCGTATAAAAGCCATGGTGATGTAATAGAACGATTATCTATCGAAATGGAATCCTAAGTAGCTACTCACTTTCCCCTGCTATCTCTGTTCTTCGTTTCTTCCTTGTTCTCTCTTTTCCCCCAAATACTTGGTTATCCTAACTTTGCCTTGTTCTCAATTTGGGGTCGACACTATTGGATCGACACAAAAGGTATCGAGCCGTTAATCTTTGGCCTAGATTGGAGTTGTTCACGAGTGAAATAGTAGGGTTTGAGAGAGTTTTGATTTCTCTCCATAAAATTCCCGATCTATTAGAGGAGTGTAAACCAAGCAAGATGCCGAAG
This sequence comes from Phyllostachys edulis, assembly GCA_036346405.1. Lineage (NCBI taxonomy): Eukaryota > Viridiplantae > Streptophyta > Magnoliopsida > Poales > Poaceae > Phyllostachys > Phyllostachys edulis. The sequence continues at coordinate 104,048,195 of CM070546.1, forward strand.
GTGGTCAAACAAGTGGCAGGAGAAGAAGGTTTAGAGACGCATCTAGCCGGTGATGTGGAATAAATCAAAGGAAAGATTGTGGAGATGAACACTCAGAATCAACAGCTAGGAGAGAATATACATCAGCTGCTGATCCAGATGCAAGAAAATGCCACTCACATGCAACAACAGATGGATAATTTGGTGAATCAAGGTCAAGGAGAAACCAGAGAAACAATGGTACCAACAACGGGAGCCGAGGTTGTGGGAAGTCATTTGGGACAAGAAGATATCGGGAGAACATCAAGATTCATGATGTAATAGCGAGCACTCAGGAAGTGGATATTCCTTTGCTCCACCCTTGCCACGCCAGTAATAGTAGTCCCTGCTAAACCCACGCTACCTCCCATGGTTTCATACCTCCATTGCTATCAAATCCATCAATAGTAGTTAACTCACAAGGTAATGGGGAAAATACTTTTGGGCCACAAGATATTAATGCAACAAGCACATTTGGAGCTCCTTTCGGTATGCATGGCCTCCACCACATGGTGTCCACATCACTAGACAGGATTCACAGTGGGTTCGACCTCTTGAGCCACAAATGGGTCAATATGGTCATGGTAGGGAGAGGAATTACTATGGCCAAGTCTTCAATAAGGGGCCAAAACTAGAATTCCCAAAATTCGATGGTGATAATCCAGAGGCATGGATTATGAAGGCTGAGAGGTGTTTTGAATTGTCCAGAACCCCTGCTGAGGAAAAGGTACAAGTGGCAGAAATATATTTTGTGGGGAGGGTAGATCAATGGATTAGTAGTAATAGCATTGATACCTTGGGCATGACCTAGGCACACTTGTGTGGTCTTATTTGCAAAAGGTTTGCTGCTGAAGGCAGAATCGATGTGGCTGACACTTTCAAGAGTCTCCAACAAACTGGAACTATGTTGGGTTATGTTGATAAGTTGGAGGAAGTGATGGCGATGGTGAAAAGGAGAAATTCCAGTTTGAGGGAAGAGTACTTTCTGGATTTCTTTGTGTCTAGACTGAAGAACTATATTAAGGTACCATTGAAATCGCTTGGTCTCAGATCCTTAGTGGATGCATACTCTCATGCTAGAAATTATGAAGAACTACCCCTGTACAAGAAGTCTGAATTATGGCCAAATTATGCAAGAGGGAAGAGTGGTTATCAGGGAAGCAATGCTCTAAGAGGAAGTGTGACTTTTAGCAAGAAGGATAATGGAAGTAAGGGTGCAACAACACCTTTTCCAGGATCAGATAAATGGAGGAGTGGAAAGTGTTTTAAATGTCAAGAACCATGGGTTCCAAGACATCAAGCGCTTTGCAAATTTAAGAAACATATACATCTTATAACTATTGATGATGAGGAAGATGACTGTGAAGGTCACCATGAGACCAAATTCACTACATCACCATGTAGCCCAGAACACATCACGGATGATAACACAAATGAACAAATATCTATGCATGCAATCTATGGAACAAATCGCAGCCAAGATTTTTACATTGAGGGTGAAAATAGGAAGATGTTTCACCACTGCTTTGGTGGACAGTGGGAGCACCACCACTTTCATGACACCTGAGGTAGCTTTGCAAGGTGTCAGAAGGTCAAGAATCATTCACCAATTCAGGTAGCAGTGGCTAATGGAGGTAAATTGGCAAGTGAAGCTATATGTCACAACTATTATTATGTTATTCAAGGAAAAGAGTTTGTCTCAGATTTCATATTGCTATGTTTAAAGGGATATGATATCATTTTGGGCAGTGATTGGATATTCAATCACAGTCCTGTCAGCATCAACTTAAAAACTAGGGAGTTCAGTATCTGCAAGAATGGTGATAAGACAATAGTGTTCAAAGATGAAACCAAGCCAGAGATGGATTGTGTTATCAACTCACACAAACTGGTAAAAATGATGGACAAAGGAGTGGTTGGAGCAGTCATATATGCAAAGGAGATGATAGTAAAGAAAGGGGAAATGTGTACTGATCCTGAATTGCAAGAAATCTTGAACCAGTATCCTGAGGTATTTGTAGAACCAAAGGAGTTACCACCCAATAGGTAATGTGATCACACCATCCCACTCAATCCTGAAGCTAAACTAGTTAATATGAGACCTTATCTACATTTCATCACAAGAAGGATGCCATAGATCAATTGATAGAATAGTTATCAAGGCTCAAACTATTAAACATAGTGTCAGTCCTTATAGCAGCCATATTAGTGAAGAAAAAGGATGGCAGTTGGAGGTTATGCATAGATTACAGGCAATTGAATGCATACACTATTAAGAACAAATATCCCATTCCTATAATAGATCTGCTAGATGAGCTCCATGGAGCCAAGTATTTCTCAAAATTGGATCTTAGGTCAGGGTATCACCAGATTAGAATGCATCCAGAGGATATATACAAGACAGCTTTTAGCACTCACACTGGACATTATGAATTCCTTGTAATGCCCTTTGGACTCACTAATGCTCCAGCAACTTTCCAAGCCTTGATGAATGAGTTGTTAGCCAAATATATCAGCAAGTTTGTTTTGGTATTCTTCGATGACATATTGATATACAAAGGCAAACTTGGAGGAATATAAGGAACATCTCGCAAACAAAGGCCGATGGTTTTGAGTAAGAACAAGCTATATGCCAAAGTTGAGCAAGTGCATCTTTGGGCAGTTGCAAGTAGAGTATCTGGGGCATACAATCAGCAAAGAAGGAGTGGCAACTGATGCCCATAAGGTTCAAGCAGTAAGAGATTGGCCAGTCCCTGAGAATATCACACAGCTGAGGGGATTCTTGGGATTATCTGGGTATTACAGGAGATTTGTGAGGAATTATGGCATTATCTGTAAACCCATGTTCAATGCATTGAAAAAGAATGCTTTTCACTGGGGAAAGGATCAACAAGAATCTTTTGATAAGATTAAGGAGTTACTAACCAGTGCACCGGTTTTGGCCTTGCCAAACTTTTCTAAACCGTTTGTGTTGGAAACTGATGCTAGTGGTTATGGATTGGGAGCTATGCTAATGCAAGAAGGAAGGCCTATATCATTTATGAGTAAGGCTATTGGACCAAAGGCAGCTGCTATGTCAACCTTATGACAAAGAGGCTATGGCAATTTTAGAAGCTTTAAAGAAATGGAAACACTATTTGGTTGGAGCCAATCTCATTAGCAAGACTGACCAACAAAGTCTAAAATATATAAATGAACAGAGATTGATTGATGGAATCCAACACAAACTCTTGATTATATGGAATCCAACACAAACTCTTGATTAAGTTGATGGGGTACAATTACAAGGTGGAGTATAGGAAAGGAAAGGAGAATAGAGTTGCTGACGCTTTATCCAGAATTCAACATACACTTCAAACAATGGCCCTTACAGTGGCTGTCCCTCAGTGGATCTCTGAGATACTATTGAGTAATCAAGGGGATGAAAAATGTCAGGAGTTAGAGGAGAAGTTAAGAATTGATGCTAATTCACCCCACCTTTTACTTTGCATAGTGGAATTATTAGGTACAAAGGAAGCTTTATGTTGGCGAGTACCAATTTGAAGGAACAGTTGTTGATATCATTCCATGCATCAGCACTAGGAGGGCACTCTGGAGAAAGGGCAACATATCAAAGGATGAAACTAATCTTTTATTGGCCAGGAATGAAACATATGGTGTTGGAATTTGTCAAGCATTGTGCAGTGTGCCAAAAGAATAAGTCTAAAAATGTTCCCTACCCTGGTTTGCTTCAGCCTTTGCCTCGGCCTGAAATGGCTTGGACCCATATAACTATGGACTTTATAGAGGGGTTGCCCAAATCTGAAAACAAGGATGTAATTTTGGTAGTGGTGGACAGGTTTACTAAGCATTCCCGTTTCATGTCATTAAGTGATCCCTTCACAGTTAGGGATGGCAACAGGGCCATTCCCCGTCGGGGAGTGGTGGACCATCCCCATCCCCGTGACAAGAAAAAATCCCCATCCCCATCGTCGGGTACTATTCTTCCCCGTTCCCTGTCCCTGTCGGGTTATCGGGGCCCCATCCCCGTCGTCGGCACTGCCATTTCTGGATTTTGACCACACACACAACCATGTAGCCGAGGGTCAAATAATGAAATAAGTACATCATGTTTACCTTTTTCTGTTTCACAGCTATTCTTGCTTGGTATTTTCCTCTATCCCCTCTTCCAGCTTTCACCAACTCTAATCTTTCTTCTTTCGTAAGCTTTCTTTTGATGTGAGCCCGGGTAATAAAAGTTTATATAAGTCGAGTGTGTGTGTGTGTGTGTGTGAGAGAGAGAGAGAGAGCACCTCGAGCTGAGATGGATCAACCCGTTTCATACTAAGTTGATCAGAAGAAGGAATTTTAAAGGTTATTGATTTTGTGTCACCACCCTTGCTTAGTCCATGTTGAGCCAAAGCCAGCTTTGCCTCTTTCTTTGCCTCGAAATTTAAAAAATCAGTAAAATATCCATCTAATGTTAAAGATAGAAGCACAATTTAGCTTTAGACATAAGTAACTTCACTCTTTCGATAAACATGTAGAACTATGCGGCTTGAACGTAACTTTAATTGAATGACAACGATCAAGAAATGGAGATCTATTAACTATCTGGAATTCACGTACCTTGAGCTCTTTGATACGCTTAAAGTCTTCATCAGAGAAAATTTTACCAGCTTCATCTGATGATACACTCGGTTGGGCTGGGCTATGCACTATGTTATCGGGGGCCCATCGGGTAACGGGGATGGGGAGCAGGGGAATAGCCCTGTCCCCGCCAAACCCGATGGGGAATGTTTTTTTCATATTAATATCCCCGTGGGGAATGAAGTAGCCCCAAACCCGCCCCCTAATAGGTGAATTCCCTGTCGGGGAATGGGGAATGGAGCCCTATTGCCATCCCTATTCACAGTCCAAACTGTAGTTGATTTGTTCCTAGAGAACATATACAAACTGCATGGCCTTCCTATGGTGATCATTTCATATAGAGATAGAATCTTCACAAGCACCTTGTGGCAGGAGTTATTCAAAGCATTGGGAGTGAAGATAAGGCTAAGTAGTGCATATCACCCCAAATCGGATGGGCAGACGGAGAGGGTTAATCAATGTTTGGAGAATTATCTAAGATGTATGGCTTTTGTTAGTCCTAAGAGGTGGCATTCTTGGTTAGCACAAGCTGAGTAGTGGTATAACACTTCTTTTCATACAACATTGAATATGACCCCTTTTGAAGCTTTACATGGAATGAAACCACCTCAAATCACTGAATCCTTGCTTCCAGATTTTGCTACTGATGATACAAGAAGAAGGTTGCAGGGGAGAACTACTGCCTTTGAGGCTATTAAGGCACAATGGGAAAAAGCTAGCTCAAGGATGAAGTATTATGCTGACAAAAATAGAACCGAAAGAGAGTTCAAGGTTGGAGATATGGTATATTTGAAGTTTCAGCCATACAGGCATAATGCTTTAGGATTACACAATTCACTAAAACTTCATTCCAAGTTCTATGGTCCCTTTAGAGTCCTAGAAAGAATCAGGAAGGTTGCCTATAAGTTATTGTTGCCATATGGAAGTCTTATACATCCGGTGTTCCATGTGAGCCAGTTAAAGAAACATTTTGGAAGCAGGGCAATACCCAGCCAAGAGCTACCATTGATAGATACTAAGGGAAATGTGTTAGTTGAACCAATTGTAGTATTAGAGCGAAGGGTCATTCCCAGGAACAATGATCCGATTGTCCAGTGGTTAATTCAATGGGTGAATCTTCCAAGAGAGGCAACTACTTGGGAAGATGCTAGTTTCATTGCTAGAATTTTTCCAAATTTTCATCCTTGAGGACAAGGATGTCAGGGAGAGGGCAATTGTCGATTCAAGACTCAAGTTCGCCTAACTGCTTTGTGAGTTATTTCAGTTAGTGAATGGTGTGGATGTCTTGATACCTTTTCGGCTAAGGAAATCTACCGGCCCTTGTTTCTCTTTTCTGTTAAGAGGCTCAACGAAGTGTTATGATATGAAGTGAGCATTGAAGATCTAACGGCTGAGAAGGATGCAGTAGTTTACTATTTATCGTTTTAGTTATTCTCCGTTCTCGCTCACCGTGATTTTCTCCATTCCCTGCTCATCGTAATTTTCTATTTCTTTGTCTCTATTAGTATTTGGCTGGCCGCGCGTCGTATAAAAGTCGTGGTGATGTAATAGAACGATTATCTATTGAAATGGAATCCTAAGTAGCTACTCACTTTCCCTTGCTATCTCTGTTTTTCGTTTCTTCTTTGTTCTCTCTTTTCCCCCCAAATACTTGGTTATCTGAACTCTACCTTGTTCTGAATTTGGGGTCAACACTATTGGATCCTGACACGGGGTGCTATCGATCGGCGTCGACCGTCGTCAGATCCGGCGAAACGAGAGATGAAATCGTATTGTACCCCACACGGGACAAGAGAAAGTTTATCGGGCACGCAGACTCGATGTGCGCTCATGCACGAGGATCTCTTCACGAATGGAGCAGCTATTACTACTGCACCAACTTGCGTCTGTTAACGCGTCTTTGGCGATGCAAAGACCTCTACCGATCGCCAACACGTAGATCATCTGTAGTAACTCATCGTCCTATAGTACATGCTAAACACATAAAAGAATGCCATATGGTATGAGTAGGACTGCTCAATGGCGGACCCAGGATTATATTTTAGGTATGACGGAGTCGCAAGGGCGGAGATAGCTAAAGGGCATTGTTGATTGGTAGCTACTGATTTTGCTCGACTACCTACATCACCATCATTTTTGTTTCAATTACAGCGCAGCATTTTCCCTATCAATGTTGAATTGTTGATTGGTAATCAGTTAGGCCTTGTTTAAAGTGGATGTAATCCGAAAATTGAACAATTTGCACACAATTTCTTCCTAGTTCCTACTAGTCCCAATTCTACGCTATAGACTACAGAGATTTGAGAGGAGGGGATAGAGTACTTACCGGCTTGCCCCCCTCGGCTCCTCGCCAGTTGCCACCGCCCACGGGCCATGGCCTACACCGGCTACCTCCCTTGCCGCTGTTGGCCTGCCCCTTGGACCCCTCGGCTCCTTGCTAGTCATAAATTGCACGCTAAGACATTAAAACGTGATTCTTTTTGCATGTAATTGAAAGAAATGTGATGCAACAAAACTCTCAAATGCAGTTACATCAGTGTTCCATCTACATTCTTTCTCCCTACTAAAAGGGATTTAAACACAGGAACCCGCATATGCATAAAACATATACCTAGCACCAGCAAATTGCAAAATATCTAATTACCACTACAGATTCTTGAAACATATCAAGATGCAGGCATGTGGCAAAAGAGCTCAGATCAACATACTGTAATAACTGGAGATCTTTGTTGAATGAAAGTAGCCTATGAGGTGGAGATTCATAAGCTGCAAAGAAAAATGAGAAAGAAGGTGAGTTTGCATCTCATATCAACATTTCACACACTGACTAAGTGGAACCATATCACAAGACCTACTCATATGTGTGTATGTATCTTTAGAAGTAATGTGAGTTCTAAAGAAAAAGAGTTCATTTTCTATTATACTATTTTCTCTCTCTCTTAGACGTATTTCATTTCATCAAACAGTTGGTGTGCAGAGCAGAAAGAGCGCATGTAGCACAGTAACACATTTCATCAAACAGTTGGTGAGCACAGAATAATGGCCAACAGTACTGGCAGGCGAGAGCAACACCACTAACACAATTCATCCAACAGTCGCCTAGCATAGCACAGTGTGATGACCGGAGATACAAGCGACAATAGAGATGCGCCGGTTACAGCAACAAGGAAGGCGATCGCTAGCTTCAGTTAAGCGGGAGAAGAATTGGGCTGTGAATTAAGTAGTCAAGGACTAAGGGGTGTCATGTGTGCTGGGCCTGGCCCATGTAATGTTCGGTTGCGCAAGACCTGGCCCATGTAATGTTCGGTTGCGCAAGACTTAAAGGAACTGTGTAGCTTCTGAAAACATCCATCGAATGAAAATACACAGATGCTGTAGCGTATCTTCTTCTCCCCCTTTCTGAGTTCTTCTCGCCGATGACTTGCCGATTGTCTAGATATGAAAAATTGGTATCAGAGCAAGGTCGAACCTGTGGATTAATCTTACGATTTCCATGGCCTTGACTGGTGAAATCCCGTGGGGAAGGGGAGCGATCGCCCTTGGGTGATTGCTGTAATTCTAAACCAAGGTTCAGTCGGCTAAGGAAAGGAGGACACCACGGCTCCGACCAAGCAGGGCGTACAAGTCCACAAGATGGTGACGGCGATGGAAGGGATGGAGGCTAGACTGGTGGAGTTTCTGAGAACCGAGATGCAGATTACACGGGAGGAGATGCATGGCAGCGGTAGATTAGAAGTTAGCACAACAAAGTGAGAAAATGGAGGAGATGCAATTGAAGTTAACCTTGTCAATGGATTCTATCGGTCAAGTCCAGCAAGACCAGGCGATGGTAAAGAAAGCCCTCAACAGAACCGCTCCACCGCCTTTGGTGATTCCGACGAGGGATGAAGCTGGGGTTCTAGCAGCGAGGCCCGTGGAGGTGAGAATTCAAGCGGTAATGCAACAAGAGATTCATCCTGCTCCAAACCCGCAGGTACAATTTCCACCACCCACACCAGTTATAGCCGAGGTTCCAGAACCAAAACGTGGAAATCCAGAACAAGGGGGAAGGAATTGGATGCCGAAAATGGATTTTCCTCGATTCAATGGCACAGATGCAAGGATTTGGGTGGATAAGTGTCACACATTCTTTGCCTTGTACAAGATTCCCGATGGGTTCAAAGTGGTGGCGGCTACGATGTACATGACATGCAACGCTGCCCACTGGTATCAAGCTTACAAGATGATCAATGTATGGCATGACTGGGAGCAGTTTAGAGACGCGGTGATATCTGAATTTGAAGGTGATACTCAGAGAGACAAGATGAGGAAATTGTGACTTTTGAAGCAAACTGGGTTTGTGGAGGAAACCGGAGAAAATTCGATGCTCTAGTTTACCAAGTTAGATTGTATGATCATACAATTGGTGGCATTATGCTGGTAACTAGATTTGTGTTGGGATTAAAGGAAGAGTTGCGAGTAGCCGTGGAGATTCAAATCCCAAATATTGTGGCCTCAACAACAGCTTTTGCCAATGTCCAAGAAGGTGTGTTAGAGAGAACCAAGAAGTTCATTTATAGAGGAAAGAGTGCAGCATCTAGCACCACTACAGGAAGAAATGATGGAACTCTAAAAGGGGAGGATCACCCATCAACTCAGAAGTTTGAAAAAGGGGATCTCTAGAAGGCCAAACAGTTAAAGGAGTATATAAGAGCAAATGGAATTTGTTTTAAATGTGGAGACAAGTATACTCCTGGACATAAATGTCAGGTGCCACTTCAAGGACAGGTAACGACTATCCAAGCGCAAGAATATCTGTCCGATGAGATTCTAGACACTGTAGTAGTTGGTGAAGCAGATGAAGAAGAGATGCATCTATCCCTAAATGTGTTGTCTGGAGCAGACCATCCAAAGACCCTGAGAGTAAGAGCTTTAGTGGGAAATCAAGTGATGTTGATGTTGATCGACTCTGGCAACTCACATAGTTTTGTGAATGCTAGCTTGATCGAAAGGATAGGATGTCAACCAGAGCAAATCAACACCATGGTGATCAAGGTGGCCAATGGAGAAAAGTTGCTCTGTGACAAGATGATCACTGGAATGCGGTGGTGGGTGTAAGGAAATACTTTCCAGCACGATATGAAAGTGTTGGAGTTGGGAGGATATGATGCTATACTCGGAGCTGATTGGTTGGGACAATGGGGTGTGATGAAGTGCCATTGGTTGGAGAAATGGGTGGAATTTGAGAACAATGGCAAGACTGTCATATTACAAGGAATATCAGATTCTGAGGATACTAGAGAGCTGCAAGAAATCACAGTAGAACAAGTGGAGAAATGGCACAAAGGAAACGAGATTTGGGCAACAGTGGTGCTAGAGAAATCTCAGGAGATTGATCAAGATGAGCTACCCGAGCAAATTCAGTCAATATTGCAGCAGTTTGAGGATGTATTTCAAGACCCAAGACAATTGCCCCCTCACAGGAGTTTTGATCATGGAATTACACTACTGCCTGAGAGTGCTTATGTTGATTCGAGACCATACAAATACTCTCCTTTATGGAAGGATGAGATTGAGCGCCAAGTAGCTGAGATGATACAAGCTGGTATTGTTACACCTAGCTTAAGTCCTTTTGCATCACCAGTGTTACTTGTGAAGAAGAAAGACAGAACTTGGAGATTTTGTGTAGACTACTGCAAGTTGAATACTATCACAGTAAAGAGTAAGTTCCCAATGCCAATTGTGGATGAGTTACTAGATGAACTAGCTGGAACTAGATACTTTTCTTAGCTGGATCTCAAATCTTGATTTCATCAAATCCGAATGATAGAACAAGATGAGTATAAGACAGCCTTCAAGACTCATCATGGCCAATTCCAATTCAGAGTGATGCCGTTTGGATTAATGAATGCACCGGCCACATTTCAGTGTTTAATGAATTCAATCCTTGCACCTCATCTTAGGAAGTTTGTATTGGTTTTTATGGACGGTATTTTGGTCTATAGTAAAAGCATGGATGATCATCTGGCACACTTGACTGTAGTATTGGAAACATTACGACTCCACCAATTGATGGTCAAGAAGAGTAAATGCAGTTTTGCTCAACATCAGTTGGAGTATTTAGGGCACATCATCTCTAACTAAGGAGTCGCTACTGATGACTCTAAAATCCAAGCGATGGTGCAATGGCCGGTACCTGTCACTGTGTCCAAGTTAAGGGGGGTTTCTAGGACTGACGGGATATTACCGAAAGTTCATACGACACTATGGACTTTTAGCCAAGCCACTGACTGTATTGCTGCAGAAGAAAGGTTTCCACTGTACTGGAGAAGCTCAACTCGTGTTTGACAAGCTCAAGGAGGCTATGAGCCATGCTCCTGTATTGGCATTACCGAATTTCCATCAGCCATTCACGGTCGAAACAGATGCCTGTGATATGGGGATCGGGGTGGTTCTCAGTCAACAAGGGCATCCCGTTGCATTTTATAGCAAGGCACTAGGAGTCAAAAACAAACAATTGTCGATATATGAGTAGGAATTTCTAGCCATTATGATGGCAATTGAGAAATGGAGATCATACCTACAGAGGGGACCCTTCATCATCAAGACAGATCACAAGAGTGTGTCATTTGGAAGACCAAGTCTTACATTCTGATCTTCAAAGAAAGGCAATGACCAAACTAATTGGGTTGCAATACAAGTTTCAATACCAAAAAGGGGAACATAATAAAGTGGCTGATGCACTTTCTCGGGTGGGACATGTGAATTAACTTCTTGCCGTATCTGTAGCTCAACCTATCTGGATCCAAGAGGTCCTTAATTCTTATGAAATGGACAAGCAAGCAAAGGAGCTACTGATGCAACTCGCAGTGACTGGTTCCAATGATCAGGGATATACTTTGGTAGAGGGAATTATCAAGCATCATGGCATAATCTGGTTGGGATCTAATGCTGGGTTACAAACAAAGTTAATTCATGCGCTGCACGCTTCTCCAGTGGGAGGTCATTCAGGCAGTCAAGCTACTTATCAAAGAGTAAAGAAGGTGTTCAGTTGGAAGGGGCTAAAACAGGATTTAGAGGAGTTTGTCAAACAATGCACAGTGTGCCAACAAGCCAAACATGAGCATTGCAAGTTACCGGGATTGTTGTGTCCTCTACCAGTTCCTAGTGGTGCCTGGCAAGATTGGACCATGGATTTCATCGAAGGACTCCCTCGGTCAGAAGGTGCTAATGCCATTCTTGTAGTAGTGGACCGATTTACAAAGTATGCACACTTCTTCCCTTTCAAGCACCCATTCACTGCAGTCCAAATAGCAAAGGTAACTCTTGACAATGTAGTGAAATTACATGGTATCCCTAGAACCATAACTTCGGATAGGGACAAGATCTTCACAAGTCTATTTTGGAAAGAATTGTTTAAGCTTATGGACACTAAACTGCAAATGAGTACGACGTACCACCCACAAACTGACGGACAAAGTGAACGAGTTAACCAATGCTTAGAAATGTATTTGCAGTGTGCAGTGCAAGAATCACCAACCAAATGGAAACATTGGCTTCCTTTAGCTGAGTTTTGGTACAATACAAGTTACCATACCACATTAGGATGCACACCCTACAAGGCACTGTACGGGACTGATCCACAGTTCGGCATTGTTCCAGACCTCAGTAATGCTCAACATTCATCTGTGATTGACATGTTTTCTAAGCGGACAACATAGTCTAAACTATTGAAGGCACAGCTGACCAAAGCCTAGATACATACGAAGCAATACACAGACCAGCATCGATCCTGGAGAGAATTCCAAATTGGTGACATGGTGTTCTTGAAGTTATAACCATATGCTCAATCTTCAGTGGTTAACCGACCCTTTTCGAAATTATCGTACAAGTATTTTGGCCCTTATAAGATTGTGGAGAGGATCGGGTTGGCAGCCTACCGACTGGAACTACCTGAAGGTTCGCTGGTACATCCGGTGTTCCATGTCTCCCAGTTAAAGCTTCAAGTTTCAGATAATACTCTAGTGTTTGCATCTATACCTAATCCTGTGGATTTTTCTCGGCTGGAGATTCAACCAGAAAAAATTCTAGATCGCAGGTTGATCAAGAAAGGTAATGCGGCACATCTGCAAGTTTTGATTAAGTGGAGTCTCTACTGGCGGCAATGGCTACTTGGGAAGATTACGACGTATTGCGCGCCCGGTTTCCTGAAGCTTCAGCTTGGGGACATGCTGCTTCTCGGGCAGGCGGTAATGTGATGACCAGAGATACAAGAGACAATAGAGATGTGCCAGTTACAGCAACAGGGAAGGCGATCGCTAGCTTCAGTTAAGCGGGAGAAGAATTGGGCTGTGAATTTAGTAGTCAAGGACTAAGGGGTGTTGTGTGTGCTGGGCCTGGCCCATGTAATGTTCGGTTGCGCAAGACCTGGCCCATGTAATGTTCAGTTGCGCAAGACTTAAAGGAACTGTGTAGCTTCTGAAAACATCCATCGAATGAAAATACACAGACACTGTAGCGTATCTTCTTCTCCTCCTTTCTGAGTTCTTCTCGCCGGCGACTTGCCGATTGTCCAGATATGACACACAGGGAGAGTACTAGCAGGTGAGAGCAACACCACTAACACAATTCATCCAACAATCGCCTAGCACAACACAGGGGAGCACAGGATCGAGAAACAAACCTTCAAGCGTGAGCGCGAGGTCCCCGACGGCGTCGAGGCCAAAGGCGTCATTGCTGGCGCAGGGCAACATGGAGGGCTCGTCGTGGTAGGCCATTCGCCCAGCATTTCCAGCCCACGGTCGGGACTTGGGAGGTAGGGATCCTTCCTTTCTTCTCCGATGTGACGACGCCGGTACCAGGGAGCGGGGAGCCAGAGCCCGGAGACAGGAAAGAAAGACAGGGGTAGGGGTCCGACCGGTGGAGCTCGCCGTAATGCTAGGTCCGCCTGGGGATCGCCGAGGTCTTGTTGAATCAGATGGTGATTATTCAAGAGAGAAATACCGAGATTGATTGCTAGCTCAGTAGCTCCGTCTCCATGCGAGTTAGTCGCGAACTTTTTACCGGTGCGCTTGGAAACGATGGATCCTGGTACGAACTCGGACTAAGAATGGCAGGAGGAAATTTGTACTGCGTGCACATCAGCGTTACAGAAAGAGAGCTGGACCAGCTTATCACGTTACACGTCGGAAGGAAAGAAAAGGGGGGCAAACCAGCAAAATCAATGGTGCAAGGCGTGGGTTGGCTAACGTGGGCTCAATTCCCGAGAAGGCAGATACGTGTAGTTTTTTGTTAACAAAATCTAGCGACAGCTGGTTATGCTCACATGCATGGTAGCTAGTTGAGTAACAAGCTTCACCTCGCAGTACTAGATCGACCAAACGCAGGGACACGCTGCTTGCTAATCCTATCGGTTAAATCCTGGGAGGTTTGGGGCGAGGGCAGCTACACCACATTGTCTCTTTTCTCTGTGCAGTCCGATCTCTCACTGCTTTCCTTACCGTCTGTTAGATCTTCCTTTAGTTTTGCTCACCTGCTATTTCATCGCGTTCTGAGCCGTCCGATGCTCTTGCTGCGTCCTTCCCCGCCGTCCGATTCCTTATGGCGGAGCACTCCCTCGCGCTGCCTCTTCGCTCTGTTCGCCAGTCGCCACGAAGCCCGCATGTCGTCCTCTCTCTCGATTCTTCCTCCTCCTTCACTGCTCGCCCCCACCCCACACCCCCGTCTCCTTCCTCTTCCCCACGAGCTCTCCCTCCCCTTTCCCTTCCCCTTCCCCGTTTCAATCGCCTCCCCACTCCGAGAGCGACGGCCTCCCCCCACCACTCCACCACTCCATCCCATGGATTCCGCTCCTCTCTTCGTTCTCTCCCCCCATTTCCTCATTCCATTTTCTCCATGGCGCCTCTCTCCTAGCGGAATCCTTGCTCCATGGGACTTCTTCTTCCTCCCTCCATTTCTCTCTGGCGCCACCTCTCCCTCTCGGTTCTAGGTGCCGCCGCCTCCGGCTCCCCTCCGCCCTAACGCCGCCGGCCTGCACCCGCGCCTCTGGCTTGCTTGGCTCCAACTTGCTCCTCCCCATGCGGCTCGCCTACAACCTTCTTCTGTGCGGCTCGCCCACCCACATCGCTCTTGCCTCGTGCGCGTGCCTCCTGCCAGCTCGGCTTGGCCCGGCCGCAGCTCGGCCCGGCTCGGCCTCCGGCCACCGTGGTCCTCCCATGCCTGCTTCATCGGCCTTCATAGAGAGAGGTTCCCGGCCGCGGCTCTACTTCTTCACCGCCTCCCACCTCGCTCCCCCTCCAGGTGTTTCGCATGGACCCTCCCCCTTATCGCTCCCCCATGCCCACGCCCGGCCGCCGCCCGCAGAGCCGTCGTCGCAACTATTGCCGCCGCCGCCAGCGATCGTGAGCGCGCTGGAGATGGAGGATGCGGAGATTGATGCCTCCTTTGCTGCGTGCTGCCGCACAATTAGATTGCGTTATTTCAATTCTTTTGGGAATGCTTTTGTCTACGGCAGATTTGGTTCTCTGATTGCAGCAAGTAGAATTTCTTTGCATGTGTATTGTTGATTACAGTTTACTTGCTTAAAGTGGTTAAGCAACTTCATCTGGTAATCCAAAATCTCAGTGTGATGTATGTTCAAATTTGTTTTGTATCATAACATAATATGCAAGGATTAGATCATTGGATGCATGCTAGGGAATAGGGTAGCATTGAACCATACGACAAGCTTTAGCTGAAGGTCATTAGCTAGGACAAGCAAATAGTTGGGCTAGGCTTCTGGGACTATACGATTCAGGAGCAAAATCTGATAATGTCCTTTTAAGTTTTTAACGCTAAATTTTCCAACCTCATTGTGAATCCAAGAAACTCGGCACTTGTTTCTTTTATGAAATTTCAATACTTGTGTAAACTTTTTACCTAATGCGATATGGATGACTTGATAGTTGTGTTGTCAAGTCAAGTGGTGTTTTGTTGATATTTAGCAAGTAGAATTTAGTCAAATCTTCTCCTTTCTCGATGTCGCCATTGACAATTGATGAAACCGGGAGTTCAATTCTAAGATGTATGTCATGCTTGTTTTGTTATCAGATAAATATATTAATCAATTTAGATAGTAAAGCCGTAAAATGTTGTTTACCATACAAACACTAAAAGGTGGGGTGCGATTCGCTTAAGCATTTAACGTTGTTTACAACATTAATTGGGCTGGACCATATATCTGTGTGCATTTGCGTATTTATGTACTCCACTTGATGTTCTTGCCCATGAATAATTTCAAGATAGTCCTTTCTTTTATTCGCATTCACTAGGTTCTTGCTTTCCCTGTCTACATTTCTGTACTTTCTCTAAGCCCCATGTCTTGCTATTATGCCTTGCGTTTTACTTCCTGTTAGCTCATGTGGGATTTTCAACTTTAGGCTACAGTCCTCTTGCCCCATGTCACTCTACATCAATTTCTTGCTAATAAGAGATTTGTCAACATCAATTTGTTTAAATTTCAACTAAATATTTCTATCAATTGATCTTCTTCCTTTGAAAATGAATACCCAACAAATTATGCTATCTTGAATATTTGCAAAAGTCGAAAACATTGTCAGAGTGTAGCTTGCTCAGTAGTAGATATGTGACTAGAACAAAAAAGAATGCTATCTGAAGCTTATTTGTGCTACTTTGTATGGTCTGTTTGGAGTTATTTGCCAAGTTTTTCTTCTTTGACTCACTTCAATTTCCTTTATCTGAGTTTCATAGTTTTGAATTAGAAAAATATGGAGACATTTGTTGTCCATGGAGCACTTTAGTTAGGTGAAATTCTTAATGCTTTGTGCCTTTGTGGACAATGATATCATTTTGTTTATGGAAAATAGGCTATACGACACATCAAAACCTTATTGTTATGGTACATTAGGATTTAGGATCCTTTTTCACTCTTTTGTATTGTTCATTTGTTCTTTTAATCAGTTTCATGAGATTGACATGTCTCAGATTTGCCGCATCTAATATTCACACAAGAATATCTTTCAGCCCGATCAATAGTATCTATTCTTAATGGGAAACTTTTGTCCACAGAATGGACAAATTTCCACCATTAGAGTCTCCCGTTTTTCACTCAAAAATGTGTTATGAATATGATGCTTCTACCAATAATCAATACATGCCTTTATTTATTATGATTTATTGTATTTCTTAGACTACCTATCTTGAAATAGATACAAGCTTTGTATTATTGCAACTGATGGTACAGCGGATGCATAATTTCTGCTATTTGGAGATATCGGACAGTCCATAGTTGGTAAATACATAGTTGCGATTCTGAGATCAAACCGTGGAGGAAATAGCATACCATCAGAAATTACTTAGGTTGTTTACAGCAAGTACACCTAGCACATAACTCTAAATGAAAAAAAAAACTTCCATGGCCCTAAAAAAGCCTTCCAGGTCAACTATATTATAGCTGCTTTAGAAAGACAAACTGCTATTCCACAAATAAACCCTTCATTGTCCAACTCATCAGCAACCGAGATGCCTCTTGAGGTACTAAATATTTAGCTGTATTTAGCATTCACTATATTTTACCTTGTTTTTCTTGCCTGTGGTACTGATCAGTATTAGTAAATCTTTTTTCCTATTCAATCTGTTTACGCTTTCGCTGATCTGTAAACAAAAAATAGTTCGCTCTTTTCTTTCCTAACAATATACATATCTCTACGCAGGCTGCCATGGAAACACACCCCACTAGCTCCAACACGACTGTCTGTCACGACAACCCATGCTCCACATAGGTGTACTTTGATCTATACTTTACAGTCGCTAACATTAATTTGCAGCAACACGTTACTATGTAACGATTATTGCTTCTTTTGTCACTAGCCTAGCTCCATCAGATATGCCAACTTCCTCTACCAAAAAAAGACTTTTTACTTCGTCACAAGCTTCACACTAGGTTACCGCAAACAATATCTCTATCTCCTTTATTCACATATACAGTATAACACATCCACAGCATATACCTTGCTTATTTCTGCTTATATACCTACACACTGACTAATTGCAAAATACCCGCTCCACAAACTACGACGTAGAAGGTACCTTAGTCACTGATAGAGATAGCACAGTCGGTCCTCATTACAAAAAAAAAATCAATCAGTAAGTGCCTACTGATGTTGAACAGCTTACTTAGTTCATACAGTGCATTAGAATATCCCTTTCCTTTTTCAGTTATATATAGCAGAGATCTACGATTGCTTATTGCTACCTTACTGTGGTACATTTGTCGCTGAGACTGTTAACATATGCGACACACCCTTTCTAGCCTTTGTCATCACAAATGAAACTTGCTTACTGTTTATACACCACGCTTTAGCTCTACTCCAGATACTACCTTACATCACTGTTGTGGCAAACTCTAGATGTAATACCTCGCCTTCATAAATAAATCTCTACACTATTCTTGCTATGTCTACATAATTTCCCATGTTTATTCCTCTTGACAGTTTAGATCGTACCCTCCAGATTTAGTAGTCTATTATCTTAGTTATAGTTCAAAATTTCATCACCATTACCTACAGATTCTGGTGACTGCTTTACACATTACCACGCTACAAAGCACCAACACAAAAAAAATTGTCTCCCTCTTCGTTGGTGTCTGTCAATACTTCCCATAACCGTCGTCTATCTATAGTACATCAATACTCAAATCTATACTACATCTTAATATCTTACACTACATACACCTTGAACAAAACACATATTCTAAAATCTATGCACTAATATGTTGCCTGTGGCACACAGATCCCAGGATGCCCTGCACACCCATCCAGCACCCTCTTCTGTTACAAAGCAAACCAATCCAGGCGCCGACCCCTCCCAGTAAACACCAGGTATGTTCTTCGGGTTTTTTTAACTCTACCATCTGATTATCCCTGATAGATATACACCTGCAGATTGCTCACTAATATTCCATCCTACAGCCAATATATTACGTCCGCTACAGTGCTGCTCCACCCCAGCTACTCAGATCTACAAAAAAAAACCTATAACATACTCTTCGACGTAACTATAGATTGCTATCTTTTATACTTTATTTGTGTAACAGATAGATACACTTCAGCCTGTATAATAGTGCGAACCAGAGTATTACCTTTTGTAAACCATATCCAACCAGTAGTTTTATCTACGAGTACAACAACCAGTTTCTGCTAAGTGCATCGTATTTAGACCTTTCTCTTTATAAAGTACATCAGATGCCCCCTATGTGATGCCCTCTATTGCCGTTTAGAATACATGCATTCTCCGATATTTATGTACATATCTCTATTCCCGTAGGCACCGTTTGAAACACACAAATTTCCCTCAATTCCTGCAAGAACTAAACAGTTTCATTTTCATATAAAATTCCTCCGTTCCAAATAGTGCCTAAAACTTCAAGTGCTACTACTAGCTTCGGCAGGCTGATTGTATAGGTGAAAATGAGCCGGTCGTGTGGATGATCATTCACAGAAACACGAATTCATATGCACGAACTTCATACGGATCATTGACACATGGGGCCAACTAGTTGCTTAGGTTCGAGGGGACATTGTACCGGTGACCGCATAACCAAACATAAGGCCATGAGAATGAAACCACATTTCCATAATCAGATCAGAGCGAGTTTTACCTTGTCTATGATAACCTTTGTCCAGTTTTCTGGCAATCATATTACACTAAGGCAATGCCAACAACACCTAGATGTATCAGACGTAAAACACAGGCGCAATCTAATCTCACACTGCTGGAATACGGGGAAAAAAATCCATGGCTGATACATCAACACGAAGGCTCTCAGAATTCCCGCATTCCAGCTCAGCTGCAGACACAGGACAGCAACCGAACAGAGCCATGCAAGTGCGATGCCATTGGCTGCGCCAATCACCCAGACTTGAATAGCAAGACGGCTTTGGAATTGATGTAGAAATACACAAAGTAGTTCGTCTCGTGCGTCACGTAGGAACCTGCAACAGATGAAAAATGCTTTAGTTGTAGCATTCAATGTGTATCTGGTGGCAAGGACAAAGGGCCTAAAATCATTACAGAATTCCTGCTGTTGTGGAAGTACAAATAGACTTGTTGCTTCAAATCATGGATAATTGTCAGGATTGGATGCTCACAAAAGCAGATCAAAGAAAGGCAGAAATAACATAGATTCAGAGAAGAGTTAATTTACAGTTTTTGTTGGCAACCATTTGAACTGTCAACATATAAAATTTGAAGACATTAAATACCTGAATACACCATGTCATGTTTCATAGGTGCTAATGAGAGCAAGGGGCCACATGACAATGGCGATCAAAGGCTTACAAAACCACCAATCTGTCAACGTTAACTCATAATAAAATGTGGGAATGAAAATAGGAAGTGAATGGCAAAATCACAGTTCACAACTAACTCACATCTACCCTAAACCAAACAAGGGAATGGGTTCAAAAATAAATGCCCCTAAAGTTCACCACAATCATATACAACCAAAGCATACCAGGGGCATGCTTTGGAGGCTTTTCTTTTTCTCCGGTTCATGGGCCAGAGAAACCGAAGCCCCTGTGAGTTCTTGACATAGATCAATAAATCCAAACCATTTTATAACAGAGAAACTCCAGTAGGACTGAGCTAGTGTTGTGGCTCATATGACTGACTATTTTGAGAAGTTTAGGCCCATATAAACAGGTCCTTGGCATTTATTACAAAATCAAGGCAAAGCAAGGCACCACACAAGCTGAACCTTAAGAGTTCAAAATATAACATACAAGCCCCATCATTGATAGCAGGTACAGTCAACAAAAGAATAACCATTCATGGTTACTGAAATGGTATGTACACATAGTACAGAAGGTGGCAGATAAACGTCAACCAAGGGCAGAAGAGAATGTGTTATGAGCAATTTCACCAATCAAATCCTAAGGATGCTAACTCTCTTCTAACCGACTAATCCAATCTGCTAATCAAAATTTTCTTACAATTCCTACAAGATTTTGAGAAGCAATTAAAGGTAAGCTTTCTCTCACTCTTGTAGAACAAAGTAGAAACACCTGAAAATTAACACCGTTTTCCTTGCGTTTTAGAATTTAGTTTGCGAGGTAGAATAAGTAAGTATGACATGCTCCACAACCACAAGATCATCTGAAAGTCATCAGACGTGTGATTTGACAACTGATATTGTGCCAATAAGGGTATAATAAGTACAGATGAGATCACATCTAAAAAGCTATAGATGAGATTAATCAAAGCCATCGCCAGATTTAAAAGCTTAAGTTTTCATGACACACGTAACCCTTTTCAGTGACAAGGGTAGAGTAACACGGTTCCCTTCTTGGTCCTACTCTCTTTTTGTTGAAAAAGGTAAGTAGAAGTGTTGCCCAAGTTTAGACTAACAAAAGGTGGCAAACATAAAAGATACCAAGTATGAAGGAAGAGATTAATTTGCAAAAAGAAGTGGAATTACATATTGCAAAAACAGTTTTTAAAAATGTTAGAATTCTCTTGTGATGGCTATCCTTAGACAGCACCTCAACCAAAGTATTGCATGCCTTACTTGCGTATCTCAGAATGTAAAGGAAGGAAAAAAAAATGTCCTATTTGTTCGCTTTGCACGATACAGCTGGACATTTAAGGATCGGTTAAGCGTGCTTGAGAATTTCTGATCATCATAAAATAATTTGAATATCTCGCATGAACTTAGATGATGACTGGACATCTTGAAAGAACACAAATTAGAATGGAAAAAAGAAAAGCTATAAACAATTCAATGCTACAGCTATACAGAAAAATGTCCATATATGGGATGACATATGAAGTCAAATTACACTGGTATATGACCAAAATTTCTCTAATACCACTCGTTTATTGTTTCTCCATATGTTCCTGATGTTATTTTCAAGTGTAATGTAGCCTTGCTTACAAATGTAAAAAATTGTCAAGAAGCACAGCACAGGTGAATTCGGTGAAAAGGAAATATTACCTAGGGTCTTAAGAAACAAAATTTTGTAGAGAAGAACAGAGTTAAAAAAATGAATAGTTAACAGTTGCATTTAGAAAGGACTAAGGACCCACATAATTGCAGCCAAGAAGCACAATAAATGCAAAGAACTCTGTCTGTCTGGTATTTAACACCTGTTCTCCTAGATTCAAGTTCACAATTTAGTCGAGCTAACTGCATTAATGCATTATGACTGAAGAGGTCCCTAAACTTTCTTTATTGTAACACACTAGTGCTAATTGCAGAGGTGCTGATAAATTGAATAAGTGATGCTGCATGTCATGTTAGTCTTTCAGATGCCATGGCATATCATGTGGCATGACACTCAAATATTCGGGTGACATAGCATCTCTAGTCAGTTGGGAAGTCTACATAACATGCCATGTTATTTTCTCATTACACCTCATTAACTGATAGACTAAGGTAACATTATGCTTAAGGACCTAGTGAAGTAAAGCATATGTTACTAATTAAGTAAAGCAAAACCACAGGTTAAGAATCTGGGATCTCTGGTGTAATTTAATCAATTTTGGTTTTATACAAGAAGGAGGCTGAATTGAAATTTGAAATCTGTCAACTGAAAATGCAAAAAATTGAATACTAGCTTTGTCAAGTCGAATTTGGTTAATATGAGGCATAACCTAATCTGTTGACAAGCTGGCTGGGTCAAGCTTGGAGAAATACTTACACTAGCTTTAAAATATAACTTCCAAATATTGAGCCCTGTAATCAAGGAATCACTACTTTAGCATGCCCTATGTGCCAACTTGCCTTGCCTTAACCGACATTCATAAGACAGCATACTATTTATTTCTTGGCCCTTGTTTATTATCATCCAAACCCATTTCGCTTACACATATGTAGTAATCATCTAAAGGATCATTTACGCAGCTATACTTCACTCTAGTGCTTCCCCTTCCGACACCCCCAGAAACTAGGCTTCATCCATCGCAGCCTGTGGACTATATTCAACCAAACCAAACATATATCAATCACTTACAACCATTCCTCATGATAACACCCCTCAACCCAAAAAAAGGCCGCCCGCATAACAACAATTGACTCTGATCAGCATTTTTTCCTTCTTCATTTTACTACGATTATTTCCTCCCTTGTACCATGCGCAATCCTCAACCTCAAGGGCAAGTTTACAAGAAATTGACTGCAGATACCCAATCGCCACGCTGGAACTAACCAAAGCACGCAAAGCACATCCACCACAGGCGAATCCCACACATCCTGCCGTACAAAGTTATTTCCAAGAAGAGGGGAAGAGGGGGGGAGCGTTACCGAAGTTGCGGCCGACGATGCAGTGCCAGGTGGGGCCGTGGTTCTTGTCGAACTCTTTCTTGATGTACTCCGCGATGTCCTTCTCCATGGTGTGCTTCTCGAACGCCTACCGAAAAATCGAGAAAAGAAAATCCCCCCACCAAACCCCAACGAAAAAGACGTCAGTCCGAGACAGCGCGACAACGAAACCGAATCAAGAATCCAGAGAAGGAGAACAAGAGGATTATAGATTATTACAACGCGGGCGATGTCGAAGGCCTCCTGCCGCATCTCCTCCTTCATGTCGGCGCTCTTGAGCTGGATCTTGTGCGCCGCTGGCGACGCGGCGGCCGGCGGCGGGGAGCCCGCGGCGGCAGCGGCGTTCGGCTTGCGGTCGTCGTCTGAGGCTCTGAGTGCCGCCTGGGCGGCGCCCGCGGTCCCGCAACTGGATTCGTCGGACATTGCTGGGAATCTGTCTCTCCTGGCCACACCTGGCTTGGGTGGAGTGGAAAACTTCCCCTCTCCTCTCCTCTTTTGAAAGGCAACGGTGGTCGACTCGGCTGGTGCTTGTGCGAAACGGGACGAGACTGGGGGCGTGCGCGAGGTGGAAAAGCACACAGAAGAGTGGGCCGCACTGGTGGACTGGAGGCCCAAGCCCAATCTGGCTCGCGGCATGCTAAAAAAAATCTCAAAATGATCCTTAAGAAGTTTATGACCAAACTGAAAATTTTGATGAAACCGGTCGAATTTTCTTAGACCGTTGGATCTAGGTAGACTTTGCAGCCCGTCCCCCAACCCTAACGTGTTGCTGCTAGCGCTCACCTTGTACGATGCCTCAGCAGCGCCGGAGAGGCCACGCATAGTTTAAAACACCGGACTGGACCACCGGTTAACCGGAGACAGCGTCCTCGAAGGCTCGATTCACTTCTGTCGGACCTGAAGACCAAATATAGATAAAGTCTTGCAGCGGAAAGGATAGATAGTTATGGTGACCTTTAGGATATGCTACAGTCAATCGACTAGGGTAAGCGACCTAATATTTAACATTATTTTGGACTCCCGATTGGTAGAGATAACTGTTCACTGGTTGATATCTTCGGACACTAAATCCACCTATATGAGTAACCATAGGTGCAAAAGTACTAAGCAAGCTCTTGTACCAAATGCAATTATATAGATGCTTGGCTTGCTAAATGGAGGGTCTTATGGTTATTTTAGCACAAAACAAGTTTAACTCAAAATACCGTAATTATTTTCTAAGCCTATGACCTAGCCATTTCAACTTAAAACCAAAGTATCAGTTGTATAAGTATGTTTTATTATAAAGCAAGGTTTCATCCACCTATTACTACTCATGAGATTCTATCCACCTATCTTCAGATATCAGGTACCATCCACCGCAACTCTAGATATCATGTTCCATCCACGTGATTGTAGATCATAAGGTTCCATCCACCTAACTCTAGATCTCAGGTTTCATCCACCCGATTCTAGATACGAGGTTCCATCCACCTAATTCTAGATTTTAGGTTCCACCCACCCGACTCTAGATATGAGGTTCCATCCACCTACGATTATATAATTGCTACAACCATTTTTAAGCTAACAAGTTCTCGTCCCATTTTTTTTAATCAAAACTAACCAAGTGTGGCATTCTGTGCCACACTCATGACCAGAGGTGCGGCTATTCGAATAAATTATACACTATGTAGAGGTTGTACAACTTTACCAACAAGATATGTTCAACTCATAATGTCAGCCAATGATGATATGTTCAACTCATAATGTCAGCCAGTGACACGTTTCTTTAGGCGTGCGACTAAGATGATCATAACTAGACCTTTATAATGACTCACCATAATACTACACCATCCAATGGGTTCGATCCTCAAGCGTTTGAACACATTAACTATGAGGAATACCACCATTGGAGGAGTAGGCGTATTCCGACTTAGTACCACTACAACCATCAATAGGTGCTTACACATAGATATGCCCTCCTACAGCCTAGGTCCAACAACTCGACCCAAACTGCCCACAATATGGCTATAGCACCACAATTCAGTAAATTATTCAGCTAGGTCTATCCTATACTAGATTTGTGGTTGCACGATTATTAGTTCAGAAAGTGTGACATATGATTCGGTTCTTAATCGACTCAGGTGAGACAATCCATAAACCTGATCCTCGTGCAACCCTTGCATCGGTATACCATCCACTTGCCCAAGTCTCCACTGTTTTGTAAAATATTTTCCTATTTACAGTGGTAACCCATGTTACCACTCTACGAATCACATTTAATCCCAAGTTTTAGGGCCTGTTTGTTTCAGCTTGGATTTTTTGAAAAGCGGCTTCCAGCTGTGCTGCAGGGCTTTCCGGCTGTGGGCTTTCCGGCTGGGCTTTTCTGATTTGGTGTTTGGCTGTCTGGCTTTTAGGTGGATTGACTGCAGCTTTCGAGATGGGAAATGTCTTAAATGCCCCCAAGGACAGTAATGGCTTGTTTGATGCTGTTTAACTCAATTAACAACATGTAACGACATTTAACGACAATGGACGACTATTAACGACGACTAATAAACATTTATTACACAAATATTTATTAAAAACAATTATTATAGTGAATTTGACGACAACTAACGGTAGTTAACGACAAGCGACGACAACTAACGGTATTTAATGACAAATTGACCGCAATTAATGTAATTAACGACAATCAACAATAAATAATTCTTATGACAAACAATTATTACAGAAATAATTGCAATAAATAATGACAATAAACAATTATTTTGGTGCATAATTAATACAACAAATAATTATTTAACGACGATATGTTGTTTGTTTATTACAAACTTTGAATAATTCATGCCCCCTCCACTTTTTTCCGGGCTTGGGACCGGTATCCGCAGTGTTAGGCACCCCACCCTCACACGTACCCCAAAAAAATAAAGAAGTAACAAAGAAAAATGAGCAACCATTAAAAAGCAAAGATATACCAAAAAAGATACAAATTATTAAATCAATTTGACCTACTAGTAACTAGTACAAAGTATAATCATCCAAAACACACTAATGTTCTTGTCTGATTGAACTTCAAGCAAACAAGTAGTAGCAAAAACAATTCATCATTTTCATGGATTCATGAATAAAAATAACAAGCAATACCATAATCAATCGGTTCATGAAAAAACTGCCATGAATCCAGTTGACCATTAGAACTTGACCCAAGTCATATACCTTAAATCATGAAACCATCTGAAGCACAAGTGCATTAGGAAAGACACATGTATTAGCTCACAAAATGGTGATCAAAAGAAGTTATGAAGATTGCTAAAGGACCACTAAGTATGCATCCATATATGCTAATTTGCAAGTCACTGAAGCTCAGCTACTAGTGAATAAATTATGCATTGCTATTTCATAAAATCCTCCAAGACATTGGCTATTATATGCACTATTAGTTCTTAACAAATACAATATAGTTGCAACAATATGAAAAGCTACACACTGATCAGGAAATTCAATTAATGTTTATTTGTAAACATGCAAGTGCCACATAATAAATGATGTTTAGTTGGATAATTACTCTTCAAAACTGATGTTCTTCATTGCACAACTTAATTGTATGCTAATCAGCTACAAGTATGGGATATTGATGAACTGACAAATAGGGATATATTAGACAGCAGAACCCTTAAAATCCCATGTTCTCCCATTACCCAGTATGCTTTGGATCATCATAAGAGGAATTGACCTAGGGTCAGTCCATGATACAACCAATAGCTAAACCAACCAGCAATCCAAGCTCAATGGTTGCATTCACTGCTAATTACAAGACAGTGAACACTTTTATTGTCAATATTCATTTCCATGAAAAAAAATTGATATGCCATTGCACAACAGGTTTCATCAATTCTTCAGAACAAGCACTAATTTGTGAAGCATACGTACTCATCTGTTGAAGAATCTAGACCCGCCATTATGTGTTAATGGAGTTTTGGTTATTAATGACAAATCTATTTTTGAGACTAACACTCTTATTGATATATCTATTGTTTAGTCTCAGCTTGGATATAAAAGGAAAAATCCAAACAGGTATGCATTCATTTTGATAAATCTAATTGTGAGACTAACATGTTTATTGATATACCTATTGCTTAGTCTCAAATTGGATATAAAGGTGAAAATCAAAGAGGTATGCATTCTACATTATATTTATATATATTGTTGCATTCCTCGGATCCAAAATATAGGATGAATTCCACCAAAAGTCTAACTTGAATATGTGCATATGTTCTTATTACACATTTGTATATGCACACATTTAGGGGGAGTTCACACTATGTTTTGTGGTTTCATTAGTATTGATCCATATTCCCGTTTCCACATATATTAAGGATCTTTACTTTGAAACATATCCTTGAGTATATATAACTTGTGTAGTTAATATATTCATATGAATATATTAGACTTGTGTAGCTCATACATGCTCATATATCCTTTGAGTATATACAACTTGTGTGGTTCATATATACTCATACCAATCTACATTCAATTATTTGTAATTGAAGTGGTTGTCATCAATTACAAAAGAAGGAAAGATTGTGGTATCTTGTCCCACCATTATGAGTTAATGGTATGTTGTGGTAATTAATGATAATCACATTGTGGAACTAACATTTTCCATGAGTTAGATGAATAGGTTGTGTTCCATGAGGATGGAGACTTTGGATGACATCATGAGTTGATTGTCATCAAGTCAAGAATCGGGATGAAGGAAATCATCGTGTGTTGATGATGTTCAAGTCAGGATACCGAAGTGAAGAAAAACATCATGTGTTGATGATATTGAAGAGCTTGGAGTAAAGGATGCATCATGTGTTGATGTGTATCAAGTTCAAGAAGAGGAGATGATCATGAGTTGATCATCAAGTCAAAAGAAGACTCATCATGTGTTGATGGGAGTCAAGTGAAGGATGCATCACGAGTTGATGCATATCAAGTCAATGACCTGGACTTGAAGTGAGGATGTGCGTCATCAAGCTTCAAGTGGTTGCTCAAGACAAAGGTATGACTAGCTAGGGCTAAGGATGTGTTCCTAGTCTTTTACCGGTCTCGGTGTTTGGTTGGGAGACCGGATTGATAGTATAGGTTTGCCGTACTATTAAGAGGGGTCATGTCTAGTAGCTTGAGTCTCATCATGTGTTAATAGCTCAATCTCACTTGCTCTAGCTCTCTGAGGCATGATGCTATTATTTGCAAATGTGTTTTGCAAATAGTCGAGGCTCATGCATTTAATCCTTGTAGCATGTGACTATACTTTGCAAATATGTTTTGCAAATGGTTGAAGTCCATGTACCTACTCCTTGTGGCATGATCTAAGTTTGCAAATGTGTTTTGTATTGGGATTTATGTATTTTCCCTTGGCATGGTCTAAGATTGCTTGTTGCTAATACTTTGGACTTAGACCATAGTAGTGGCTCTTTAGAGTTGTGCCTTTTGATTTGATAAAATATATTTGAGATCAAATCAAATAGGTGGGTTGTGTAGCCCTCTGAATAAGCTTTCCATAGAGTCCAAGATCACTCAATTCCGACATCGGAGTCAAAAGTTATGACCGTTTTTGAGTATCGCTGTGCTGAAATCCAGGCCGGATGACCGCCCACATGCTCGAGGTCGACCGCCCACATGCTCATGGGACTGACCGCCCTTATAAGGCCGGTCAACATTTTCGAAGGCATGTTTTTCGGTTTTCTTGCACCGGAAGGCCGGATCGACGGGGTCGGTGCACTGCACTGTGAGGGCGGTGACCGAATTGCATGTAATGGCTATTTTATAGCCGTTGTAATCAGAGGTCGGATCGACCGCCCTATGCTGTGGCCCGACCGGTATCCCGATTTTCAGCAGATTCTCCTCCAACGGCTAGTTTTTGTGTGTGGGTTATAAATACTCACCTTGGCCAGTTGGAGGGCAACTTTTGGCATCCTATTTCACTTACTTGAGCTAGTGTGAGCTTCTCCTCTCC
The DNA here is from genome assembly GCA_036346405.1 of Phyllostachys edulis. Lineage (NCBI taxonomy): Eukaryota > Viridiplantae > Streptophyta > Magnoliopsida > Poales > Poaceae > Phyllostachys > Phyllostachys edulis. Next base: position 104,077,123 of record CM070546.1, read on the forward strand.
ATTGTGCATGTGTTGCATCTTGTGAGCAAGGAGAGAGGTCTCTAGTTGCATGTGTTGCATCTAGAGGTGGATTTCGTATCCACTTGAGCTTGTGCATTCGTTGCACGTGGTGAGAGTCAAGTAAAGGGCTTGGCTTATTACTCTTGGTGTTTGCCGACACCTAGACGGTGTGGAGGCGTCGTGGACTAGTGATCTTCTCAAGAAGCTTGTGAGAAGGCCCGACGTGTTGTGAAGGTTGGAGCTCACCTACCCGGAGCGGGAAAGAGCTACCACTAGTGGAATCGAGGCGTTTGGCTTAATTCGTGGAGCCGGTCCAATTAGTTTGGGCTTACCTCAACGTGGATTAGGGGAGACCGGCAAGTCTCCGAACACCACGGTAAAACATCATTGTGTCATTGTGGTTTGCTCTCTAGTGATTTAATTTGTGCAATTTACATTCCTATAAATAAATTGCTTACATGTCTTTGTATGATTGCTATCATTATCAATAGACTTATATTGTTGGTGCACTTAGTAAAGACTAGTTGATTTAGGCTTTAATTGTGCAAAACCGAATTGATTTACAATTCCGCATTAAAACTCGGTTTTAGCCAAAAGATTTTAAAACCGCCTATTCACCCCCCCTCTAGTCGGCCTCCTCGATCTTACATCTGTGAATCATGAAGGAGGAGGGAGGGGAGCTCAGCAGTGGTGGGGCGTCGCACGTAGGGCTGGAAAAATTGCTCGAAGCTCACGAGCTGGCTCGGCTCGTACCGAGCTCGAGCCGGCTCGGCTCGGGCTCGTGAATTTTCGAGCCAAGCCGAGCCTGCGTTTTAGCTCGCAATTAAAATGAGCCGAGCCCAAGCTGGCTCGCGAGCTCGGCCCACGAAGCCCAGGAGGCTAGCTCGGCCCATGAACTGGTGTACAAAAGGTTTCCTAACTCCTAACCCTAACTCCCAGCTCACGCCTCACCCTACAGCCGGCAACCCCAATTCCCCATACCCATCCGGTCCATCCCCTCCACCTCTCCCGCCGACCGCCGCCCTTCATCCGCGCCACCGCCCTCCATCCGCGTCGTCGCCCTCCCGCCGCTTCAGGCCTTCCTCTCCCGCCGGCCGCAGTACCACCGCTCCCACCTCTTCGCCGCTGCCACCACCCTCCTCCTCTCCCCCTCCATGTCTCCATGCACCGCCACTCCGCCTCCTTCCTTAATCCCCTCCCCCGCCGCCTCCTCCGGTGCCTCTCCGCGTCCCACCGCGCCATTGAGTCCTCCCTGGTCCCACCACAGAGCCGCTCTAGCCGCCGGAGAGGCTCAGAACCTCGCATGTCTTGGCGTTCGAGGTGGAGGAGGTCGGGTCAGGGGGGCAACTCACGGTGAAGCTCCGCATGCAGCATGCTTGTGGAGCCGCCGTGGTCTCCAAGCGCCGACGTCGCTCGCCAGCTCCAAGCGCCAACGCCACTCGCCAGCTCCAAGCGCCGACGCCACCGTTTGTCCTCGTTTCAGATCTGACTTCTGAGCGACAAAGCTAGAATGAGGATTTATGTTGGATTTTGATTCTTGTTTAGGCCCGTGGAATTGTTTGTATGTAATGGAATTGTTTGTATGAAATGTTGTGTTGGTGGAATTAGTTCACGAGAAAATCCATGGTTGTCTATGACTCTGTCTCTGTGTGACTAACAAATAGCATCTTTGCTTGGGCCATGAGGCTACCTGTTCATGGCTCGCGAGCCTGACCGAGTAGGCTCGAGCCTTATTTCGAGCTGAGCCGCCCTTTTGGCTCATGTTTGGAATGAGCCGAGTCGACTTTTCAAATGAGCTTGACTGAGCCCGGCTCGAGCCAGCTCGTCTCGGCTTGTTTCCAGCACTAGCCACACGTGGGGAAGAAGGGGGCGTCTGGGAGGAGGAGGGTGGCGCGGCCTCACCAATGCGGGAGGAGGAGGCACGCATGGGAGGACGGGCGCTTGGGAGGAGGAGCGGGCGGGGAGAAGAAGAGGGCCAGCATCGGGGGAGGAGAGAGTCGAGGGAGGAGGCGTTGCGTTAGGGGAGATGGACGACGGTGGTGTGAGCAAGCAAAGGGGGAGGAGGCCAGAGGCGAGCTAGAGGAGCCGTGGCAGAGGCGCCCAAATCTGGGCGGGGGAGAAGACGGCGGCCACTCGGGGGGAGGAGGAGGACTAGCGCAGCGGGGGAGGAGGATGGGGAGGGCGCCAGCGCGTCGGGGGTGGAGGGAGGGGGGAGGAGGGCGACAAGCCTCGCCGACAAGGGAGGAGTAGGGGCGCGCGGGGGAGGACGGGCGCATGGGAGGAGGAGGAGGCGTCGTGGGGGGATGTACGGGAGGATGGATGCGAGGGAGTTTTATTCGATGGCATTTGGTGGGTAATTACTCCCAAAGTTCGGGGGTAAATGCGAAATGGGGGTGGTGGGAAGCCGCGGGAAGCACCTCGCGGTTGGCTTCCGGCTTTCGGCTTCCACACGTTAAATGAGGAAGCGGCTTTGGGAAAAGTGGCTGCGGAAAGCCGGCCGTTTGTTTCGGTTTCCGGCTTTTCCAGGCGAAAGCCGGAAGGCGAAGCTGAAACAAACAGGGCCTTATAATGGCAATACTTGTGTCATATTCAATTCAACCACTAAGCATCTCTAGGCATGACCATTATCCAATAGTTAGCCTAGGGTGACAAGGTAGTCATAATATCAACAGTCAAGGAGGGGAATAGTAAATAACAACTGACGAGGATATAATAATCCTCATTTTACCTTTTATCTATAATTTTTATTATAGGTAAATATGACGTCATGTGAACCCTAAGTGTACCCCTTAATGTTATGAAGGAAGAACCAAATGGATGGTCGTAAGTTCTTCTACGACCACCCCCATAGTCGTAAGTTATGCTACGACTATCCCATAGTCGTAAGTCTTGCTACGACTACCTCATTGTCGTAGATTCCTCTACGACTAGGTCAGCCACGATCACCTTATAATCAAATGAACCTGCAGACAAGTGGGTCTTATTGATTAAAGGATTCAAACGATCATCATCTGTTGTTATTCTACAGAATAATGGCACGTAATACCCCATTATCTCTGGTATATAGCTGTTGAGCGACGTGGAGGAATTAATACACCGGTAATTACTACCAACATGCGCCCGTTACAGGAGGTGATGAGGCGCCGCTTTACCTGGAGTAACTGCCGCTCCTTCACGTACTATAAAAGGCGGCAACTAGAGAAAGGGAGGAGGATCGAGCCATCAGGAATACAAGCACTATCTGTAATAGTCTTAGTTTTTCCCCGATTGTTCAAGATACACTCAATACCATATACACACAGAGTAGGGTTGTTATTCTCTCCGAGAAGGCCGAACACAGTATAAAAATTCCGTGTCAATCTCTGCATGATTCTATTCTAGGAGACCCCGAATCAAACAATCTTTACGTAAGTTCGGTTCTAAACACAAGCGGTTGGCGCCGACCGTGGGGATCTTCCGGTAATTTCTTGTCAAACATTCTCTCTGTTTTCCAAATCTCATGCACTCATGGCAGGAGAATGGAACGAGGAGAACTGGTTCGACTTGGCAGATTACGCAGACGTCGACATGGATGCCGGATTCGGTTACGAACCGAGTGATGACTCATCCTATGGCATTGCTGCCTCCGGGGATCTTCCCACAGATCCAGGAGACAATGTCGCCGGTGGAGTTGAGGAGGGATCCTTATCCCCCACAACAGTACGTCCAAGAGAGGAATCTACCCTCTCAAGGGGCAAGGGTCAATCTGACCAGGACCACACCCAGGTGGACTCACGACACGACGAGAGTTTTTCCTCGAAGTGTCCAAGTTCCCCTAAGGCGGTCCGACTTGGTGAGGCAAGCTCTAGAAGCCACAATTCTGGGACTTCACCGGCATCTGGTGATTCTCTCTCTCTGGATAACGCCAGAGAGAGCGGGATCAAGCATGCTTTTCCTGCAAATTCGACCATCTCTCCATGAGTCACACCGCCGACGGAGACAGTTATAACCAGACTTCCCTACTTGGAGGATTACTCCAAGTCGCCAGATGGTGTCTCTCGACGACTCCTCAAGCGAGAGGCCTCGAGCACAAGTGAGAATCATCAGCGGAGGTCTTCGTCCTTCCTCGATCAAGATCACTCTTCTAGAGACCGAGATGGAGACCCTTCCCGAAGGTCACACTGCGCCCCTCGTGGCAATGGCAGACACCACCATCTGGCGGACACGACTAACGCCTTCATGAACGCCAGGAAATCCTCGACATTCTCGCTTCATTGAGGCAATCTCAAGAGTCTAACATGGAAAATCTTGAGGCAATTCAAGGAAGAAGATTGAAGCTCGTAAGAATTTGCTCGGGCGTATTCAATATCAATCGAGGAAGCTCGAGAGCTCCAAAGACATCAATGATTTGCTCGAGAATCCAACTCAAGAGCTAGCCCGAACGCCAGACTACGACCTCTTCATTTGAAGAGATCGCACAAAGGCTTCGAGTACAATGAAAAAATTGGAAGCTCCTCGTCGACATCATTCAAGTAGTCGTACCCATACGACTTCTTCTGACTACGATCAATCCAACATATCACCGCGTAGAAATCGGTAGCAAGCGACAAGTCGTGTCGATCTCCTACTCAAGAAATGTCTTCCAAATGACCGATGATCAACAAGCTCCTCGGAAGGTGATCGTTCACCACTCCGACATGGAAATCTGCAATAAGAGATAAACTACGAGGAGTATTCCTCGAGGACCGAGACCTACATGTGTCGGGTCAACTTAGCGGGTATTGTCGAGTACGACCACCGATGATATCAACCCTTCTTTTACGCAAAGGAGGCGTCAAGAAGTCATTCTTGGATGTCGGGCATTTTCACCGATCTCGAAATGCTCATTTGCCACCTCGTTTTCGACCAAAGTGAACATGGAGAAGTTTGATGGTTCCCAAAATCCCATCGAATTCCTTCAAATTTACACAACAGCTTGTTCGAGCGGCGGAGGGAGGGAGCATGTGATGGCAAATTACCTTCCAAGCGTGGCTTGAAGGATCGCTCGATCGTGGTTACTAAACAAACCACTCGAGTCGATCTATTCTTGGCAACATCTCTGCGATCTTCTCTTGGCAAATTTCAAGGCACATACAATCGCATACGAAAGGAGGACGACTTGCACCGGATGAGACAGAACGACAACGAGACATTGCGCCAGTTCATCAAGCGCTTTAGTCAGGTTCGTAACTCAATTCGGAAGTTTCTGATTCATCTGTCATCAGGGCTTTCAAGCAGGGAGTCCGTAGTAGAAGGATAACAGAGGATATTGCTTTAAATCCTCCTACTGTCATTGAACTCTTGAAATGGCCGATCGATATGCTACCGCCTCCGAGGCGGTCGAGTGGAACAACACAATTGATCGTGAAGACAATCCATCTCGAGAGCCAAAGCGAAGTTGGTAAGAAGAAGGATAAGAAAGCAAAAAGTCCAAGAATAAGATGAAGGGTCAAAACCCAGCGGTTCCAAGGAGGTATTGGTCGTGAATGATAAAGAGCCACGCACATCAAGCCACACTCGAGCAGAGGCAAAGGTAAGCATACCGATCGGAAAAATGATAAGCCTAGGTGGTGTCCTTTCCATAAAAAGGAAGGGCATGACCTTCAAGAATCGGGTCTTCCAACGAAAGCTTGAAGACTACTACAGCGACAAGGACCACTTCCCCCTCGGCGGTAGGTCAAACAAGTGGTCATAAATCTTCAGATGACGAAGAGGAGATGCCGTCCCAGGATCCGCAACACACCATTGAACACATCTACGGGGGATCATCGGCATATGAATCAAAGCGACAGCTCAAGGCTGCTGAACGTGAGGTAAACTCCATAGATCCTCCTCTCCTCAATAAATTACCGAAGTGGTCGGAAGTCACCATTTCTTTCGAGAAGGGTGACTGCCCGATCCCTTCGACTTGACAGTCGATACTAATCGTGGTCGAACCCACCATCAACAATTGTCGGGTCAATCGAGTTTTGGTTGATGGTGGAAGTTCGTTAAATATTTTATTACGAGTGCCTGGATGACATGCAAGTACCGGGACCAAAGTAAGACCCAGACTATACTCTTTCCATGGATTGTCTGGGATCTTGACCAAACCAATTGGTCAAGTTTCTCTTCCTTTAACATTTGGTTCACCAAGTAATTTCAGGACATAGAAAATCTCCTTTGATGTGGTCGATTTCGATACGGCATATAACGCCATACTCGAACGACCAACTTTGGCAAAATTCCTAATGGCTACTCATTATGGATATCAATGTATTAAGATGCCAGGTCCCAAAGGAGTAATTACAATCTATTGTGACAAGAAGATGGCGCATACCTGCGACCGTCGATCCCTTGAGATGGTAGGACAAATACCAACTCGAGAAGAAAGTCGACCTTCGACTAGCAAGTCGAAGCCTAAAAGTCGCACCAAAGCCGAACGACAAAGTCAAAGAGGTTCCTCGGGCAGGGAGCCCTCAAGATCGCTCATCGAGGATACTTCCGACCCCAAATAGGAAGACGCCCTCATCACCTTCCTCCGAGCTAACGCAGATGTATTCGCGTGGCAAGCATCCGACATGCCCGAGTCCCGGGGAGGTGATCGAGCACGAGCTAGCCTTACTACCGACAAAGTACCGTAAAACAAAAATTGCGGAGATTTGCCCCGATCGATGAGATGCTATTAAATCGAATTGGATAAGCTACTTAAAGCGGGCTTTATAAGAGAGGTCAACCATCCGTAATGGTTGGCTAACCTGTAATGGTTAGAAAGTCAAGCGGCAAATGGCGTATGTGCGAGACTTTCTTGATCTTAATAAAGCTTGTCCAAAAGACGATTTTCCTTTACCTCAGTCGATCGGTTGGTTGACTCTCTGCGGGTTGTGAAATGTTAAGTTTTTAGATGCATATTCGGATATCACCAGATTAATATGTGTCTAGACGATGAAGAAAAGACCGCATTTATTACACCATTTGGTATATTTTGCTATGTCAAAATGCCATTTGGTCTAAAAATGCCTACGCTTCTTTTCAACGCTTGATGCGAGCAACTTTTTCATCTCAATTAGGCGAAATCTAGAAGCCTATGTTGATGACTTAGTTGTCAAAAGCATCAAGAAACTTAATCATATTACCGACCTACAAGAAACATTCGACAATCTCGTAAAACATCGCTTAAAACTTAATCACGAGAAGTGTGTGTTTGGAATCTCTTGAAATTGCTTGGATTCCTAGTATCTATACGAGGAATTGAAGCGAATCAAAAGATAAAAGCCATTTTACAAATCGCCCAACTACTACGGAAAGAAGTCCGAGAAACTCCTTTGGGTGCATGGCGGCTCTAAGTCGTTTCATCGCACGCATCGGGAGAAAAGGGACTACCTTTCTTTAAACTTCTAAGGAAACACGAAAGTTTTGAGTGGTCGAATGAGGCAACGCCGCCTTTGAGGATGTCAAGAGGTACCTTACGAGTGCTCCTATTCGGTCTCTCCGAGGCGGAAGAAACGCTCTTGGTTTACCTAGCCGCCACGCCACAGCAATCAAGCGATCTTGGTTGTAGAACGTGAAAATGTACAACGACCGGTTTACTACGTAAGTGAAGTTTTACGGACCTAAGGCGTTACCCTCGGGTCCAAAAGCTTCAGATGCCCTCCTCATGTCTTCGAGGAAAGCTGCGGCATTATTTTCAGCGCACAAACTAGTTTGTGCTGTCGAGTTTCCTTGGGAGCGATCCTCCGAATAGGGAAGCGGCGGGGCGCATGGCAAAATGGTCGGTCGAACTTGGGGAGTTCGACATCCATTCGTGTCGACGGCCGTTAAATCAGATCTTGGCGGACTTTGTCGCCGAATGGACAAATCTGAACTGTTCGGGATCCCGATCTGATTCCCACGACCGATGGGCGATGTACTTTGACGGGTCGCTTACTTTAAGTGGCTCGAGGGTCGGGTGGTCTGGTATCTCCTAAGGAGAGACCTTAAAGTATGCCATACAATTAAACTTTCGGGCCACTAATAATGTGGCGAGAATCTGAAGGTTTGCTAGTCGGTATCTGAGCGTGGCGCTCTCGATTCACCGACTACTCGTGAGAGGAGACTCTCAACTAGTCGTGAATCAAGTCAGAAGAGTACCGGTGCTCTAACCCGACAATGTCTCAGACTTATCGAATACGTAAGCTAGAAAAGCATTTTTAGGTTTGAGGCACAATTCATCCTCGAAAGGATAATTTCCTCGCATGAGACCGACTTGCTCGAATAGCTTCTTCGGATCTGAAGTACCAAAAGGAGTCTTCTTGGAACAACTCGAAGCCTTCTCGGTCGAAGAGCGAGACACCTCCTATTGAGACAACCTCTCTAGAATACGAGGATACATGGATGGCGCCCATCTATGATTATCTTGAAGGGTTACATGCCAAGGCGATCTCGAGGCGCATCGCTTATCGAAAAGCCAAAATGTATACTTTGGTGAAGGAGTTCTCTATAAGCGAGGTACTCAAGGGGTGCTCATGCGATGCATTCCGCAGAGCGAAGGATTAACACTCCTTCACGACATACATGGTGGCATTTGTGGAAATCATGCTTACTACGAGCGTTGGTCGGCAAGGCTTTTCGACAAGGTTTTCTTCGCCCATGACCCTATACGATGCTAAAGAGTTTGTTAAAAGTGTGTCGATGCGGTTTCATAGCGAGCAAATACACCAACCGGCTTAGGCATTACAAACAATACCTCTATCTTGGCCTTTTGCAACTTTGGGGTCTTGATATCACGGGACCGTTTCCTAAAGCTCCGGGAGGTTTGAGTTCCTTCTTGTGGCTATTGATCGTTCACAAAATGGATTGAAGCGAACTGTGGATGGGATAACAACGAAGCAACAAAGCGGTTTATGATGAGATCGTAATTACTCGATTTGGAGTACCAAGTCGAATAATTACGAGATAATGGTAAGCAATTTTGGCGCAAAATTTCAGGAATTTTGCGACGAGTTGGGTACCAAGTTATGTTATGCTACATGGCCCATCCCCGAGTAATGGGGCGTCGAGCGTGCAAACGGCCAAATAATGAGAGGAATTAAAACTCGAGTCTTGACCCGACTCATCAAGCGCTCGGGGCTTGGGTACAAGAATTACCCTCAGTATTATGGGCGATTCGTACAACTACCGATCAGACTCACAGAGAAACACCTTTATTTTTAGTCTTGGTCTTTGAAGCTATGCTTCCTCCGGAACTAAAGATACGGTCAACACAGTCGAAACATTCACGGACTCCAACCAGAACAAATTCGAGCAAATGATATTAATCTACTTGAAGAAAGGAGAAACCGGGCCCTAATTAGTTCGGCAATCTACCAACAAGCCTGCGAAGATACTACGATCGAAGGTTCAACCTCATGACCTTCTTTGTAGGTGACTTGGTATTGAGGCTTTGCCAATCCAAGTCTAATCGGAACAAACTTTCTCCCAAGTGGGAAGGTCCTTACACAGTGGTCGAAGTTACTCGTCCAGGGTCGGTACGATTGGCAATGGAAGACGGCCAGGTTCTCTCGAATTCTTGGAACATCGACCAGTTACGCAAGTTCTATGTGTAACCAGCCATTCGGACAATAAAGAATCGGGTTTTTCTATCTCTATTGTCTTACTTTTGAGTAGTGCTTTCATTATTTTTCGACTATGTTTTAAACACCAGTTTTCTTTACCTTTGGTCAAGGCGATAACATCACCTAGTCGAAGCCTCTCCTCTCTGCATGTGGTCCTGCCCACTAGAAGGAGTTTCCTAGTGTCGACTCGTTACTCGCTTTTATGGCCAACACAAAGAACTCGGGTTTTATTTAGTCGAAATATTTTTGAAGGCCAACTCTTTTCACCTTAGTTTATTTCTTGATTAATTTGAAAAATACTCTAAGAAGAGCGCACTTTCTCGATTTGCTTAACCGTCTTGGGTGTACTCGTTTCATCTCAAGCTGGTGGGAGGAAGAGACACATCTAGTCGAAGCCTCTCTCTCTCGACGTGGTCACCTTGCTGGAAGGAGCTTCCTAGCTTTGTTCGATTTCCTACTCTTGCTACCGGGACGAGACTTATCGAGTCCTGGGAGAAGGACGAGTAAATATTTTAAAGTCCTCTAGGCGTTTGCTTAACTCAAGTTGCCGTTCTCGATTTGATTAAACTAGTCGGAGATGTTAACATTACCTAGTCGAAGCCTCTCCTCTCTGCACGTGGTCCTGCCCACTAGAAGGAACTTCCTAGTGTCAACTCGTTACCACCCTTTCGACCAGTTCATGACAATTGAGACCCAAAAACTACAAGTTAAACAAACCTCTCTGTTTTCAGAAACCCTTTCTCTGAGACTATTTACTTAGTTTGTCTAAACAAACTCAAACAAATAGTCGGGGCTAGGATAATTTGATTTCAATTCTTAGTCTTTATTTAGTTAATTATCTTTTGAGTTACTAACTACTCGACAAGATGATTTGTAGAGACAAAACTATTTACTTAGTTTTCACAAACTAAGCAAATAGTTAGGGGCTAGGATAAAGTCATCACATTTGACTTCATTTCTTAGTCTTTAAATTAGTTAATTATCTTTTGAGTTACTAACTACTCGACAAGATGATTTGCGAGGAACAAGATGGATTACATCAATAAAAGACTATTTTTCACAAGTTCATTACAGACTACTCGAAGAGGAGAGCCCAATGCATCTCCTCTGAAACTTTCCTACTAACCGATTGCATCTCCTCCATCGACGCCTTCCTTCCGCTTCAGAGCGGTTGAAGTCGGCCGAGTGGTTGCACATTAAGGTTGGGGTCATGAGCTTTAAGTTTTGCTAATGCATAACTTCTGCGATTTCGACCGCCTCCTTTATCGATTGACTTGGTTGGCCTTGAGTGGTCACGGATCTTGCAAAATCGACTTGATCCCCAATGGTACTTGTGTGAGCAGCTATTGTATCATCTTGAGAGTCTTTCCTTACTATGTAGCTCACCAAGCACATTGTTCAGGAGCGTGATGTTTCCTTGAAGTTTAATCTTCATTGCTTCCATCTCCTGTTGGGTACAAGTCGAAGCCTCGCAGAGCTTTTTGTTTTCGACCACTTGCTCTGAAGAAATAAGATTGGTCAAACAAAAATAAACTCCTAGAGGAAAAAGAAAACAAAAATAATCACGGGTAAAAGAATTTCTTACCCACTAGTTGAGAATCCAACTTCTTGACCTCTTAATTATGGGAAGCAACGGTCTCAGCATACTTTTTCTCCCATGATACAATATCCTCTACATTCTTCTTTGCAATAAGGGCCAGTGCAGGTTATAAATCACGGCTTTATCCGCGATTTCAGTCTCAAGTTCTCTCAATTTAACGTCCATTGCTAGAAAGGAAGTGGAAGTGAGAAAAGGGAAATAACTCGTAAAGGACTGCAGAGTTCCTCTTTTTCCTGTCGCAGCTCTAGAAGTTGTCGATGATATTCACCGACAACAGCAATTTACTCTATGGCTTTCTGCAAGATGAAAAGACAAATGAGAAACAAGAGAAGATTATACTGTATATATATATAAGTACGATTAAGTACTTACATTCATGGTTGATCGAGCAAACATCGAGTAAACCGACTCCGGGATCTTGACTTGTCTACCCTCGTGACTTGGTCCCACCAAACCTTCTCAAGGCGTTCATTATCAAAGGTATCCCTCTATTGGGAATATCGTTGGGATGGGGACTTCGATCGCGAGATCTGAAAGCGAAGACCCTACGATGGAAGCGGGCCCAAAGAAGTCGGCCGCAGGTTGAAATACTCTTCTTCTTACGATTACGTAACCAGTTTCTCTTTAGGTGCCGGAGGAACGTCTGCAACGATCTCCTTTAAAAGACGCAGTGGGACGAACCGCCACCATCTTGACCAGAGGCCTGCGGTTGCCTCTGTTCTATCCACGACCATCTCGATTGGTCGTGGCGACCGCTCTCGATGGTCGCATTTGTTCTTGAAGCTTTCACGACCATCTCGTTGGTCGCATGGCTTCTTGGAGTCTCCACGACCATCTCTGTGGTCACCATTGCTACTTCAGAGGTTGTAGCCGCTACCTTACTAGGTACAACAGTACCTCATTGGTTGTCGTAACCACTTGGTAGCGCCACGACTTCCTCTACCACTGGGCGAGGATGATCCTCGACCACTTCCTTGTTGTCTCTCCGGTAATTGGAGAGGTAGCAATAGGCTTCTCAACGGAAGCATTCTCGAAATTTGAAGGAGTCGGGCTAAAAACAAACAAAAGGAAAGCAATTCAGGTTGTGAAAAGGAAAAAGGTAAATTCTGTTCTTACACTTTAGTATATTTCACATACCGCACCTTGGACCTAAACAGAATTTGTGAGTCACTTTCCCACGGAAGATTTCTTCTTCTCTCGACCATACGGTGAAGAATGGGCTTAGCCATGACCACGTCAGTCGTGGATTTTGAACGAGGACCATCTCTCGGTCTCGACTTTCGGATGGCGAGATCGGTCTCGACCACTCCAAGAGCAACATTGCCATCAGCCATAGGCTCTCTTCGAGCGGTATTATCCTTCATTAAAGACATAAAATCCTTCGGTTCTCCTTTTCCAAGTGCTTAACAAAACCGGGAGTGGCGAAGCTGCGAAAGATTTTTGTCATAATAGAAGGGTACCTTGGCCTTGCGAGGTTTGCGCTTTAGAGGTTCACTACTTGACCTCCTCCACTTGACTATTTTAGCCTCGGCTTGATTTGCGGCTATATGCGCCACAAGCTTTGCAGAGGATCCGGTGAAGGACTAGAACTCGAGCTCGCCCTCCTTGGTCGTCACCCTTAAAAGTCGGCGTCTCTTGGACGAAGGAGTTGAGCCTTTGTCCTTTGTCAACCCTGCACCGATGGTTATCGATCTGACTTCTTCATCATCCCGACGACTTTCCATGCCTACTTTACGTAAAGCAAAAGCAGAAGAGAAGAATTACTAAGCGGTCGTAAGATTTTCTCGACCGATATCAAATCGTAAGTTTTTCTCGACCTTTCCTCAACAAGTAAGATTTCCTACGGTCACGACTAAGTTGTAAGTTTTTCTACAACATTTCTCTAGTCGTAAGTTCTTTCTCGACTATAAAGTCTTAAAGATAAAATCAACTCTTGATTACCTTTAGGCGAACCATCCTTTCCTCTGCGGATAATTCGCAAGGATTTTAGGAACCGCCACACTAAGTGGCGGAGACTTCTCACAAACGAGTTTGACTCTAACGTCAATCTCCATTGGTGAAAGATCTGTTCAAACAGATAAAGGCATCTTTTAAACAACTGCGCAGAAAGACCAAACCGAGAGCTAAGTCGAAAATTCACTTACCCTCGTTGTAGTCCCTGGTTGGGTGCATTAGCCCCAGTATCTCCACATAGGGATGCTCGTTTCTTCAAAGGACTAATTAGGCGTGTGATGAAATCTTTCACCACATGCCATCCGGTCGACCCTTCCTTCTTCAAGTCCTTGATAGCTTGAACATAAGGGCAATCCGGTGATATCTTCGAGTCGAATCCCATGAAGATTTCTTTTATTGACCTTTCCCACTTAAAGAGAGGTCATCTTACGAGGTGACTTCGATAAAACCACCTCTTCCTCCATCCGACCACGAAGACCGGGTGAAACTCTGAATATACTCCCTCGACTTCCGTCGTGGAGTTTTAGACCACAACTTCCGGCAATCCCGCTTGCCGAGACATTCCATAGAAATATTGGAAAAGCTCAAGGTCATGGAATTCCTGTCGCCTCGCACAAATATCTGAAAACTTCGGCATGGTGATGGAGTTAGGACCAAGGTTCACTAACTCCACCCCAAAATGCTCGAGCACAACTGTGTGAAAAGGGTGAGCGAGCGTTCGAAGGCCACACTCACAATAAGCACGGAAGGCGGAATTTGCCCATTCTCCTGACGGCCAATGATGCCCAATTGCGGAAGCCATTTCACAAGAGTCTTCTCTGGAATCTTCCGGCGACAACTAGGGCTTGAATCTTCGCGCATCCATCTCCGACTCTTCCCACTCGAAACTTTCTGGCCATCTCTCTTGGAAGCAGAAATTTTGGGTCGAAAAAGAGGGCACAATTGGAGTGGCGGCGGAGAAGGCAAGAACGACTTACGGCGGAGAAGGCAAGAGCTTGAAGAACAGCGAGGAGCAATTTGGGGAAAAGTAAGATCTTAGGTTTTACCCTCGGTGAGTATATATAATCGCGTACCTTGAGCCGAGGCGTGACATTCAAGGGTCGCCACCGTCTTGAACCGCTTCATGACAGAGCTAGCAAGCGCCGTTTGAGATTCCCAGTGTGTCCGCTCGAGAAATTTAGGTTTGCGTTTACATCTCAAGCGAAATTACTTTCTTGGTTAGATCTTTTCAACCAAAGGAAATGATAATCGGAAAGTTCCTTCTTCCGATCACTATACTCGACCACCTTGTGATCGTAGAAATGCTTTTACGACCACTTGATAGTCGTAAGCAATTTTCTTGACCAAGCACATTTACGGTCAAAGTAGTATACAATCGAAGAGTTTTTCCTTCGATTATTTTCTCGATCCTCTCATGATCGTAAGACCATCTAGAACCTCTTTACCAAGTAAGTTGCTTTCACTTGAAGCTAGGGGCTAGATGGCGAGGATATAATAATCCTCATTTTACCTTTTATCTATAATTTTTATTATAGGTAAATATGGCGTCATGTGAACCCTAAGTGTACCCTTAATGTTATGAAGGAAGAACCAAATGGATGGTCGTAAGTTCTTCTCGACCACCCCCATAGTCGTAAGTTATGCTACGACTATCCCATAATCGTAAGTCTTGCTACGACTACCTCATAATCGTAGATTCCTCTCGACTAGGTCAACCACGACCACCTTATAATCAAATGAACCTGCGAGACAAGTGGGTCTTATTGATTAAGGGATTCAAACGATCATCATCTGTTGTTATTCTGAGAATAATGGCACGTAATACCCATTATCTACGGTATATAGTCATTGAGCGGCGTGGAGGAATTAATACACGGTAATTACTACCAACATGCTTGCTCACAGAGGAGGTGATGAGGCGCCGCTTTACAGAGTAAGCGCCGCTCCTTCACGTACTATAAAAGGCGGCAACTAGAGAAGGGGAGAGGATCGAGCCATCGAGAATACAAGCACTATCTGTAATAGTCTTAGTTTTTCCCCGATTGTTCAATATACACTCAATACCATACACACACAGGAGTAGGGTTGTTATTCTTTCCAGAGAAGGCCCGAACCTGTATAAAAATTCCCGTGTCAATCTCTCTGCATGATTCTATTCTAGGAGACCCCCCGAATCAAACAATCTTTACGTAAGTTCGGTTCTAAAACACCGACAACAACATATGTCATAATTAGGTATCAACATTTAACATAACACTTCATAAATAATAATAAGCATGCAATACTTTAAAACAAAGTAATTTTGCATTTGAAATGTAGGTTCCACATGATCAATTACAAGGACTTGTCTTGCTCAAGGGTTTCTTGGTCTTGATCTTGTTCTGAACATCAGCGAAGTCTTCAGTGATGTTGGAATCTATTTAAGCGTAAAACGACGACTTCAAATAAATACACATGAACTCAATTAAATTCAAATGAACTAAAAAAAATATGATTTTAGTACTGTTGGAAAGGTTTTGAATTTAGGTGAATTTATAAGCAAAAACCAAGTCATTTGGATTTAAAGAAAGGGGGGACGGGATCTCCAAAGTTTGACCTGAGCGGAAATTCTGGAAAATTGGAAAATCTTGATAGGTGGAATCAGCTGGGATTTCCTTTTTCTTTTTCATTTTTTCTTAAGAAAATCGATGTGGCTGATAAGTGGGGTCCAGCTGGGTTTTTAATTTATTTTCTAATTATTTTTTCTTAAATAAAAAACATATGTGGCTGAAAGGTGGGTCCAACCGGGTTTTTAATTTATTTTCTAATTATTTTTTATTTAAAAAAACCGAGAGACTGACAAGTGGGACCGTGGTCCACATGGACTCGGCCCACCTGGCGGTTGATAGGGCCAAAGGTCCACACATCAGCGGCTTCGGTCTACATACCAAGTCTATACAGGAAGTTTTAAGTGGTGGGGCTCGCATGTCATACTGACATTACCTACTAATTAACCATTAACTAATTACCGATTAACTTAATCTAATCTGGGTGGGGTCCACATGTTGGCGTCTAACATTTGTCTTCCTCCCGTCAAAATAGAGGAACGGGAAGGGAAGCCATGGCCGGTCTCGGTGCGAGCTCGGTGTAAGCATAGTCGGCTGCCGGTCACAAGGCCTTTACAATGCTCCATACCAAAGTAGTTATGCCCGCTAAGGTTTCACCTCCATTGGGCCACCAGCCCGCCGGAAGTCTCCTGCTTGCACCAAGTGGGATTTTCTGTCTACCTGACATCCGCACAACAAAATGGCACAACTAGTAGAGGAATATTGCAAGTTATTAAGTCAGGACTGTCCCATACTAGACTTGTGGTAGTACAGAAGGGCTTTACAAGCCGCAGCTCGCGGACTGGTCCTTAACTGACTTGGGCAATTTCCAATAAAACCCTAGTCTCGATCATTAAAATGAATCGATCTCGTGCATCAACTTGCACCAACCTTAACAACCATTTCGCCCAAGTCTAAGCCAGCTTTTATTTTATTTTGCTGTTCAAAATTATTTGCAAAATTTCCATAGCATACCAATGCCATAGACTCATTTTTAAACAATAATCGAATATTTGGCTAAAACTCCCAAATTGAACATTTTTGGTCTATGCATGACTATGCGTCTAATTTTCCGAAAGGTTCCTAGTTCATGTTATTGCATCAACTAGGTTTTCATCTAAGGTGACAAGTATGTTTGTTTCAATGTCAAGATTGGTTGTACAATGGAATTGGAAATAATTATAATTTTCAAACAGGAATTTAAATTAAATGGAATATAAATAAGCATGAAGTAATAATTTAAAACAGAATTTAAATAATTTAAAATACTAGGGTTCAAATATGATCGATAGATGTAACTTGCCTTGCTCAAATAATTGTTTTTCTGAAACAGCGTCGAAATCTAACTCCCCGAATTCGTCAAAATCTATACGACATGACTCGGTTAGGATAACAAGAAACTCACCAGAATGACGGGAACACTAATTGGGTATGGTGGCCGGCATTCGGGAAGACGACAATTTCGTCATCAACGAAGCTCGGTTGACAGAGGGAGTAGCAAGGGGTGTGGCGGGGAGAATTTCGGACAAGAACTCAGGCGATGGGAATGAAAGCACAAACGTCGATGACATTCACGGCTAGGATTAGAATTGTTGAAACGATAAAGCACTGATGAAATGTGGTAATGGAGGAATTGAATGAGAGCGGGGATGATGGGTATTGATGATGATGCGGATAAGCCGGAAAAGAAATGTTCACGAACAACGGGGCGCACATATATGGCGCGAGCATGGCGCGCCTGGAGAGAAGTCTGACCGGTATGCGGAGCCAGTGGTGGGGTCTTGAGCGCATATAACATCCCAATTTTTAGGGCTTTTTGAAAATTTTCAAAAATAAAAATAACCGTTCGATTTTATTGAATTGCCAAAGCTTAATTTGCAATTTTATAATTAAAAGCAATTTAATATGAATTAATCAAACTTCAACTAAATCCAAATTTAGTTTATTTTGAGTTTATTGGAGTTCTCTGGTATTTGAATTTCCCTTTCTCTGTTTTGGCCGAATTCCCGTCGGTTGTTCCTGCTCCCGCCTCCTCCCTCACCTGCCCCTTGACCTTGCTGCCTCCCCGTGTGCGCCTTTGCCGTGCCCTGGAACCACCTTCCCCATGCTGCTCCCTCTCCCCCTCCCATTCTCGGTTATAAAAGGGCCAGCACCCTTTTCTCGACCATCCTTTCGTAGTCGACCACCCTCTCGGTGTCGACCATCCTTTCGTAGTCGACCACCCTCTTGGTTTTGACGACCCTCTTGATCTTGACCATCCTTTCGGTTTCAACCATCCTTTGGGTTTCAACCATCCTCTTGGTTTCGATCATCCTTTTGATTTCAACCATCCTCTCAATTGCGACCACTCTCTTAGTTTCGACCACCCTCGCCTCGACGCATTTTTCCCTCCCTCTCTCTCTCTTTTTCCGTAGCGCTATGCACATTAAATATCGTTGTCTCCGCAGCGACGTGCACATTAAATGTCGTTGTCTCTACTGCGACGTGCACATTAAATGCCGACGTCTCGCCACGCCACTGTGAATCCCGCCGCTCAATCTTGTCACCCGATCCCCCTCCTTCCTCTATGAATGGAGCACTAGTGAGCATTTTGCCTCCTCTTGTTTTTCCCCTAACTGTCCCTCTCTCTCCCTCTCGTCGTCGTTTCTTTGTGCTTCGTGTTTCGCCGCCGCCGGTTGGATCTCGCGCCATCGCCTCTACTACCGCGGCCAAGGCTTCTCCGCCGACGTGATCTTCGCCGTTGGCTTCGCAAGATCGTGGCCTACCCAGTGCGAACCTCCTCGCCACCACCTCCGCGCCACATCGATGCCACCTCACCCGCCCGCCTGCATCAGCGCTTGCGTGGCAACCTATGTAGCCCCCCTACTCTTCTACCTGTATCAATTCATGCCCTAAAGCTCCTTGAAGCAATGCCCTCACTCAATTTTAGTTTTTGTTTCACAGGAACCACTACATTTCCTCTTCTCCTTCAGCCCCAGCCGACCCCTTCATCGCCGTCCTTCTTCGCCTTCAACCGCGAGCTTCCCCTCCGCCGTTCACCATCCACCGACCACCTCCGGCCTCTCTCTCAGTGCCGACCACTCTCTCGGTGTCGACCATCCTTTCGTAGTCGACCACCCTCTCGGTGTCGACCATCCTCTTGATCTCGACCATCCTTTCAGTTTTGACTATCCTCTTGGTTTCAACCATCCTCTTAGTTTCGACCATTCTTTCAGTTTCGACCATCCTCTTTGTTTCGACCATCCTTTTAATTTCGACCATCCTCTTTGTTTCGACCATCCTCTTTGTTTCGACCATCCTTTTAGTTTCGACCATCCTCTTTGTTTCGACCATCCTTTTAGCTTCGACCATCCTTTCAGTTTCGACCATCCTCTCAGTTGCGACCACCCTCTCGGTTTCGACCAACCTTACCTCAGCATAATTTTCTCTCTCTCTCTCTCTTTTTCCGCAGCGACGTCCGCATTAAATACCATTGTCTCCACAATGACGTGCGCATTAAATGTTGTTTCCTCCGCCGTGACATGGGCATTAAATGTTGACGTCTCCACCACGCCGATGCGTATCCCGCCGCTCCATCTTGTCGCCCGGTCCCCCCTCCTTCCTCTATAAATGGAGCACTAGGGAGCCCTTTGCCTCCTCTTGTTTTCCCCTCAACTCTCCCTCCTCTCTCTCTCTCTCTCTCTCTCTCTCTCTCTCGTCCTTGTTTTGCCGTGCTTCGAGTTTCACCGCCACCGACTGGAGCTCGCGCCATCGCCTCTACCGCCGCCGTCAAGGCTTCTCCGCTGACGTGGTCTTCGCCTTTGGCGAAGATGATGAGGACATCAAACCTAAGGATGCAACCACTGCTTCGACCCGCTGCACTGCATCCTCTACTTCAACAACATCTTCTCCAATAGAACTACTTTCGGCTACTGTAATGCCATATTACCCAATTGGATCGAGCTACGTCTACAAGCCATGGTGCCACGTCTACATGCCATGGTACTACGTCTACATGCCATGGTGCTACTGCATGTGCCAAGCAAGAGTTCAAGCTGGATAAGTTTTGGAATCCAGTTCGGCCTTCGGAGACAGCAGCGACTTCAAACGTGCATAACTTTCACATACGAAGTCCGTTGGAGGTCCACGAGTACTTGACGGAAAGCTTATTTCATCCTCTTTCCAACGGATCTGGCCTCACCAACAAATTCCTTTTGTGCACATCGAAATAACCAAAAAAAGATATCATATCACCTGTTTGGGCCAATTTGGGCCTTGTAATTGTACTCAACTTGGCCCATATGCCAGCGGGCCACCTGGGGGGTGTGCACTATTCATGTGACCAGTAAACGTGAATTAGTACCACCCCCTTAGTTCTATTAGATGTGTGGCTCCTCATCCCCTATTTAAGGAGGCCGCACCCCCTCTAGTTTCCGGGGATTTTGTTTATGTTTAGTTTGCTTTCGTTGTAACTTGTATCTTTTGCGTGTATCGACTAGACCACCCAATCAAGATCCTTATTCAGAATCCCAACTCAATTCAAATATTTCAATTCCTATTTGTAATTTTAAATTGCTTTATCTTGTTCTTGCGTGCTTCTTCGGTGTATGCAGGAATTGACCTTCATGGTCAGGTCATCCGGGTATTTGTGCACGGTTGATACGACTTGTCAATCAGTTCAGCGATTGTGTGGTTTCGAGCCTTACAACTTCGTAGCCAGGATCGTGAGAGTTGAGCGATGACTACTAAACTTATCGTCTCATCGAAAGATCGGGCCAAAACAAGGACCTTCGGGTTCATCAAGTGGTATCAGAGAGCTACAGTTCATCGGTGAGAATTTTTTTCCTACAGTCCAAATAGCCACGAAAATAAAAAAAAAGGTTTAGTTCATCGTCCAAACCAATCTGTGCCTTTGCAATTTTTCTTTTTAGTTTGTATTGTTGAATTTTCGTTGTATCGTCGAGTCATTGTGCTTGTTTCCTGTCTAGATTGGTCTAATTTAGGGTCTCTTGTAAATCGTCTAGTTCTGTTCTTCCTCCCTGCCGCGAACACCAAAATCATAGGAGTTTAGGGTTTGGAGAGATACGAAGAAAAAAATATCAGATCCAAAGCCGCCGCCGCCGCCGCGCCACAGCAACGCGCCTTCGCCTCGATCGCTGCTCTCATCGAGCATCGCTCCCGAGGAAGTGCTCGCGTTGATCTACGTCTTCGTCGCGCGTTTTATTTGGCCCCAGCACGCGTCCTTCCGTCGCCTCGGTCCAGCGCACGTTTGTCGTCGCCTTCGGTCCGATGTCAAGCGTAGCGGCGCGTCTTCGTCGCGCAGGCAGATCCAATCGGCCGCCGTCACACGCAGCGCTCTGCGTCTCTCGTTGCGTGTCGCTCACGAGGAAGTGCTCCCTCTTTGGTCAATGATATACAAGATTAGCCTTTTTAAAAGAGCCTCTTTGGTCAAAAGTAAAAAATCTTGCTTAAAAGGATCAAATTTGTGAAAATCTAGTCAAAAATACTTAAATATATATTTCAAATATTTTCCAATGCTTTTGAAGTAAAATTCCTATTTTAGAAATAAAATATCAAATTTGGCATCAAAATGATCTTGTATAATCTTGTTTTTGAATTAAATGACATATTTTTATAAATCAAAATCTATTAGGTTTTTGAAAGAGTTTTCAATACCAAACTCGAAAGGTTGGTCATTTCAAACATTTCTATGGTTCAAAGTTTTTACAAAAGACCAACCGTTGAAAAGTTATATTCATTTGAAGTTCACCGAAAAACAAGCTTTTACCCAAAATGACATATTCTTGCATATAGTGAGTCTCGCTATTTGGGCCAGATTTCTTTGTGTATCTTGACTTGAAATAGTATTTCTAACTCATAGAAAACCATGATATTGAAAAACTCCATGAAATTCAAATTGGTTTGCATTATGACCTTCAATGCAAAATCATTCCCTTTATGTGCCTACAAAGCACATTTTGCCTTATCTGTTGAATTTCAAAAATTCTTTTTGGAAATCATTTTAAATAGTTCAAAGTTAAAATCTGGAAATTTTCAAAGTATTTGAACTTCATTTGCAAAGGTTTTGCCTTTTTCTTCTCTTTAAGCAAAAATGTTGCCTACAAAGCTCATTTTGGCATATCTTTTGAACGGAGACTCCTTTTTCGAAAATTCTTCTTGGAAAAGTTTCTTAGGAGTCCAAAGTTTGTTTCTGCAAAATTTGAAAGAATTTTCATTTGATTTGAAAAAGTTTTAACTTTTTCTCACTTTGATCAACATGCTGAAAATTCAGACTTTTGCATGTTTTGAGCTGATTTGTGATTTTTGTATCTCCAAATGGATTCATTATTTGAGAAAGATATAATGATTACTTTTTATACTCTATAGTTGATATTTTATGCCAAATTTTCTCAGATTTATTGGATCTATTTTAACCAGTTTTTCAGCTATGTTTCGAAGCTCAAATGAAATGTCAAAATCCGAAAACCTGAAATTTTCAGTTTTCTGAACCATTGTGATTTTCATATCTTAAAAATGGTTGATATTTGGTTGTTCCTCCCAAAATTAAAAGTGTATGTATTTACAAGGACTAGATCCATGATTTATTTTAGATTTTTCAGAGCTTGTTTCCATACTATTTTCAAATATTCTAAGAAAGTTGTGAGCTCAACATGATTTCAATTTGTGTATTTGTGAAAATGAGCATGGTATATTCATGAAAAATGTTTGTTGGGGAGATTTCAAGGATGAGTTTATTTGAATGTATTCCAAATATCATCTCTTTTAGTTAAACTCCAATATGGTCTCATTTCGAGTTGTTTTGCTCTTTTCGGCCATAAAAGAGGAGTTTGTGACTTGTTTTGGTTTAAGGAAGAAAATGATATATGATCAATAGGTTTGTGACCTATTTTGGTTTTCCTCAAATATCTTGAAAACACAACCTTACTTCAAAAGAGGAAGAATAATTCAATTATCAAAATAAAATGAATTCAATTGCCAAGATCATTGTTTTACAAAATCTCTTTTTGGCTTAGTTTTTGGTTGGTTTTTGGTGCTTAATGCCAAAAGGGGGAGAATGTTTATATGATCAATATATTTTCATTTGGATTCTCTCTTGTGATTTCACTTTATTTCATGCATGTCTTGAGTAGGAGTATCTCATTCATACATATAGCCTCCTATATGCATCAGGTGCATAAGCTTGCCATTCTCATATGCATAATGCTTGAAGCTTTAAATTGCTTAGTGACATGCATGGATATAGTTCAATAGCCTAAATTCTTATCTTATGATGATTTATATCCAAATGTTATTATTGATAAAGGATTTGTCATCAATCACCAAAAAGGGGGAGATTGAAGAATCTAGACCCGCCATTATGTGTTAATGGAGTATTTTGGTGATTAATGACAAATCTATTTGTGAGACTAACACTTCTATTGTTATACCTCTTGTTTAGTCTCAGTTGGATAAAAAGGTGAAAATCATGGAGGTATGCATTCGACATCATATTCTTATATATTGTTGCATTCCTCGGATCCAAAATATAGGTTGAACTCCACTAAAAGTCTAACTTGAATATGTGCATTTGTTTTTATTACAATTCGTGTATGCACACATTTAGGAGGAGTTCACTCTATGTTTTGTGGTTTCATTAGTATTGATCCATATTTCTTTATCCAGATATATTGGGGATCTCTACTGTGAAACATATCCTTTGAGTATATAAAACTTGTGTAGTTCATATATACTCATATTACTTTATATTCAATTATTTACAATTGTGTTGTGGGACTAATGTGTGTGCTAAGATGTGTTCAAGGCTTAGTCCCGGAGTTTGAATGATGACATGAAAAGGAAACACAATGATGATAAAAGATTGACATGGCTCAAGACAAAGGAGTCATGCATTGCATTTCGAAAAGCTTCTAGAAAAGTTCAGTGGAAATCGGTATGACCGCATTTGATAAGCGGTACTACCGATGTGCGGTAGTTCCGGAGCTTATTTGACAGAACTACCGCTCAGCGATATGACCGGAAAAGTTGTGCGGTTCTACCGCAACCCGGTGTGACCGCGCTTTACTTGGCGGTATTACCGCATTCTGAACGTCTCAGCCAACTAATCGCTAATGCGGTACGACCGGCTCTTGCAGCGGTACTACCGCATTGCGGTCTTTCCGATTTCTAGTTGGCGGTTGTAGGATCAAGGATAACCGACTAGAGGGGGGTGAATAGGAGGTTTTTAAACTTTTTAACAAATTAACAATTTATCCAATTAATTACTTAGTCTAAACAAGTTATACCTCTAGCTAAACAAGACAATCACAATAATATGCTAGAAATATAAATACGGAAAGTAAAGACAAGAAATAACCACAAGGACACGACGATGTTTTTCCCGTGGTATCGAAGACTTGCTGGTCTTCATTAGTCCACGTTGAGGAAACTTGACGTCTCAAGCCGGCTCCACGAATTAAGCCTTCCCTCAAATCACTATGGTTGTTCTTTCTCCGCTCAGGAGATGGTGAACACCGAACCACTCACAAGCTTGCAGGGCCTCTTCACAATCTCCTTTGAAGAGATCACCGCTTCACCAACAAATCTAGGAGTGCGGCAACACTCCAAAAGTAATAGACCAACGTCTTCGCTTGATCACACTTCAAGTGCAAATGGATCAACTAAGAGTATGAATGCACTTGAATGTATCTCAACAACCTCACAATGAATGCACAAGAGTATTTTGAGTGTTGAGTAGATGCAAAGGCTCTCAAGGCTCTATTGATATCAAATGAATACCCCAACACTTTGCCTTGAGTCATGGGGAGGTATTTAAAGCCCCACAAACAATTATGACCGTTGGAAGCGAAACCAGAGAAGTCGAGCGAAATCGAACGACCCGCAGCAAAAGGCGAGACGACCGCACTCTGATCGAACACGATCAATGGCTAGAACAGTTACTATATAAAGAAAAACTAGCCGTTGAACTTCCAGTCGGAACGACCACAAGCAAACGCGCAGTACGTCCGATTTCCCCGGTCGTACCGTTTCTTCGAGCGGTACGACCGTTTGTAGGGTTTCGTGATTTCCTGAGGATTTGCAATGGTTCTGGAATTTCTGTACCGCCATATAAAAATCGGAATGACCGCAGGCCGGTACGACCGTTCCCAAAAATGGAACGTCCGAATTCCAGATAAGTTTCGAGCGATTTTACATCGGTTCGTTTTTATTGAACCGCCTCATAAAATCGAACGACCGCAAAAGCGATACGGCCAGATTGAACACGGCGATGCGACCGATTTCCATGAGAAAGTCTGAGGTAATTTGCAACGCTTCTGGTTTTAATGAACCGCCAACTAAAATACGGAATGACCGCAAGATGATCTGACCGTTAAGGACCCGATCGTTCGCTTCAATACTTAATTGGTTGTTCCTTCAAAATGCGGTACTACTGCCGAGTAGAGACCGGTCATATCAAGATGAGTGAAGACGACCATAAGATGAATCTAGCAGTACTACCGATTTTGAGCAGAAGACTTAGAATTTTTCAAATCAATTTCAAGTTAAAGTACACATGCATGCATGATCCTAAGTTGATCCATATTGCATCAGAACATGCTATCAAGCTACTAGCCATGATCCCTCTTAATAGTACAGCATTTATCCTATAATTCGGTCTTCCAACCAAACTCCCAAGACCGGTAAAATAGAAAAGGAACCTAGACTACTAGTACCTTGTCTTTAAGCCTTGTGGATCTTTATTTTCTCCTTTGGCATGCATCTTTGCGTCAACAAGTTCACCAATGGGACTTAACCTTGTAAATACTCAATAAACTTGTTAATCCCATATTCACATATTGTCATTAATTACCAAAATAACATTTAGGGGCCTAGATGCTTTTCAATCTCCCCCTTTTTGGTAATTGATGACAACACTAACAATATGTGAGAAAGATTGGTTTGAATATACCATAATTGTATATTCTATTTGTGGCTTAACAATAAAACAATTCTTGCAATAAGCATGAGAGAATGTATGAGAATAATTTTCTTATTAAGTCTATTTTAAAGAAAGCTCCCCTAAAGCGTGTGCATAAAAAGATAGAGCATTTTGTAGAAAATATGAGAAATTTGGGCGGAGTTTCTTTAGCAAATTTGAACTTGAGGAAATGCAATAGTAATATATAACGATAAGTGAGATTTCATTTAAGATAATAACAAAGTACTCAACAAGTTCAACAAGTTAAATGACACATAGTTAAACTATTACAAGCACATAAGTAGTTCAATCATTACATAATAAGTCCATATGTAGCAAAAGCTTGCGCTTGCTCCCCTAAAGCTATGTCTTCTATCTTTTCACTTCTCTCCCCTTTGGCATCAAAGTACCAAAACGACTCGAGATAGTGGGATCACGAGGAGGAGGGACGACGTCTGAGCAAGCGGGTCTGTCTTGAGGAGTAGGAGTCGGGTCCTAAGGAGGAGGATAACGTCTGAGAAGCTATGACTAGTGGGCGGAGTCTGAGTAGATGTGACCTGCTCTGGAGGAGGAGCTGAAGGAGTAGGTCTTGGATCGAAGAAGAGGTCTCTAAAGTCAAGTGAAACCTTTGTCATGACTTCGGTGGATCAAGTGGAGAAGCAACAGAGCGAGGCTGTATCTGAGGAGTAGTGTCTTTGTAGCTAGAGTGGAGGAGGGACAGGAGATGGCACGGAAATAGAAGGCCGTCGAGTGAAGCTTGTGGAGTCTTCAAAATTCCCTCTATGTCGGTCATGCTCTCTACTAGTGCAGCCATCCTTATGAGTCTCATCGAAGAAGTCATTCGAGGCTGCTCCATCTCAAGTAATCTCCTCGAGTCTCATTCGAAAATCAGCTGTTCGACCTTTATTTCTTGCAAAGAACTAAGAATGAGCTGCGATTACGAAGAATCGTGCAATAGAGCCTTCATTGATAATGGGATCGTGATGAGGCACCGCCTCGGTGATGGGGTCATCCTCGATGCTCTGTCGAGGAGGAACAACATCTCGTGGTCTATAGGATTTATGAATGAACCAAGACCACCATGATATGTTATCTTCTCGAAATCAAAGCCATAATATAAGGTGCATAGTAAATTCTCTTTACTCTATCATTCTTGGATGAGACTATGCCCACAAGGATAACATCCACAACATCAAATTTTATGCCTCGCATAATATGATCTATAATGTTCGAGCATGTCCTCGATAGCATCAAAATTGCGCTCTTAGGATAAAAGGTGTGATTGATAATCCATTAATTATGCTTGGCAATGGCCTAAGTCCTGATGGTTCCTAGCTTGAATTTGACATTTGAGTCATAGTAATCATTAGCGAGAGCAAGTAAAGCTGGACTATCAAAGATTTTCTCCCAAGAACTGGATCTTACTCTTAAGATTTGCTCAAATTCTTCCTTTGTGCTTTGCAAATCTCTAGCCACAGAAATCCACCTAAAGGACTGTAGATCGGTGACACATGAGCGTGGCGTAAAAGCCGTCGAATAAGCTCATCATCATAGTTTTGCTTTAAAGCCACAAGATCGTGAAGACCCCACATCATAGAACTTCTGATATACTCCACTATATTTGTCCAAATCATTTAAGTGAGTCCACTTAATCCATTTATGATCGACAAATTTTCTTTCTTCCATAAAGTTGCTCATAAACTTGCTCTTGAAAAACAAGATGAAACCTTGGATTTACGAATCAGATTTGAGAAGAAATTGATTTACATGCCTTTTAATTGCGTAGTCATCTGCTGAAAGAAGTCTCAAATCCTCTGGAGGTGGTGGAGATTTTCCTAAATTATCAAAAGTGCCTTCTTCTTCAGAGTTGTGCTCAGATTGAGTCTCATCCTCGGAGACATAATCCTCACTTGCTTCATTTCATAATCGAGTTGGCCCTTTTCCTTTCTTGCGTGCACGACCTTCCGGCACGCCCGGCGAGCGAGTTTGTGCTTTGGGCTGCCGTTGTCGCATTTAAGAGGCGATTGAGAGGGAGCCGCTGAGGATTGAGGAGAAGATTGTCCTCGAGGAGGTCCAATAGGTTTCCTCGTCGCAACCCTCATCCTAGGCATCTTTAGAACCAAATAAGAGGTTACAAGATATTCAAAGGAATGAATGGAATTGAATTTAGTTGAAAGAAATGACATTTACATTTTTGGTCCAGACAATCGGTCAGATCGCTGTTCATTGGCGAGACGACCAAGATCGCGATCGTCAGCGCTCAAGAACCGATCGTTCGATTATCTGACCGAGTTCTAGGGCTATTAAATCTTGCATATTTTGGTGATTTTAATGGATTGAATCCAAGGAGCCGATCTTAATCATCATCATACACCAAAATACACCTTTTACCCAACTAGAATCACGAGAAATTCATCACATTTCAACAAAACCCTAAAGTGATAACCTAGGGTTCCACAAGGAGATAAAACGCTAATTAAACAACGTTTTACCTTGAGATCGGAGGAGATGAACCCCGGAGAGGCTTCCAAACCAAGAAATAAGAGATTTTGGGAGATTTTGAGTGGATTAGAGGAGAGGATTGGAATTTGCGGTGCGAGAGAGAAAGAAAAGGAGCGGTCGTGCTTGTTCGTGGGTTAAAAGGAGAGAGAGAGAAAGAAGCGCAACCGCAAGGAGTTATAATTCTCTTTCAAACTGTCATGGTCGTCATCGACAAAATGCCGTCGATTCGTTCATGACCGGTCATACCGTTGTTATAACGCCGGTCGTATCAAGACAGAGGTCGTTAAAGTGCGTATAACTACGGTTGTTCCGATTGTCCTAGGAACTTCTGGATTTTCTAGAATCGAGATTATTTTGCAAATGATCCCTAGTTTTGCACTCAAGTAAATATCATTAAGGATCATTGTGCATAGAGTAGACTATTGTCTATTAAGAAACATAGTTTTTATGATCATAGCTAATTTTTTTAATAAAGATTTGGGAAATATTTTCATAAAATACTCAAATAACATCAAATGAAACACATAACATGAGGCAAGAGTTCAAACAACATTTGAAAGATCTATGACATTTAACTCATTCCTCAATTTGCAAAAGCGGCCTTCATCTAATGGCTTGGTGAAAATGTCTGCTAATTGATCCTCGGTTCTTATGTGGCTAATCTCAATATCTCCCTTGCTCACATGATCTCTCAAGAAATGGTGACGGATATCTATATGCTTGGTTCTTGAGTGTTGAACAGGGTTATTAGCAATTTTCACGGCACTATCATTGTCACACAAAAGAGGCATTTTATCAAATTTTATTCCATAATCCATCAATGTTTGCCTCATCCATAGCAATTGAGCACAACAACTTCCTGCGGAAACATATTCGGCTTCGGCGGTGGATAATGCTACGGAGTTTTGTTTCTTGGATGACCATGATACTAAGGATCTTCCTAAGAATTGACAGCTACCCGAGGTGCTTTTTCTATCCACTTTGCAACCCGCATAATCTGAATCCGAATATCCAATTAAATCAAACTTAGCACCTTTCGGGAACCAAAGGCCAATGCTAGAGGAATGCTTTAAATATCTTAGTATCCTTTTAACGGCCATTAAATGACACTCTTTTGGAGATGCTTGAAAACGTGCACACATGCAAACGCTAAACATGATATCGGACGTAGATGCGGTAAGATAAAGCAAACTACCAATCATGGATCTATAAAGCTTTAAATCTACCGGTTTACCTCCCTCATTTAGATCAAGGTGACCATTTGTAGCCATGGGAGTCTTGATGGGCTTTGCGTCTTCCATGCCAAATCTTTTAAGCAAATCCTTCACGTACTTGGATTGACTTATGAAAGTCCCATCTTTGAGTTGCTTGATTTGAAGTCCAAGGAAATAGCTTAATTCTCCAATCATGGACATTTGAAATTCCCTAGACATCATATCACCAAATTCTTCGCAAAAATCTTGATTAGTAGACCCAAAAATGATATCATCAACATAAATTTGACATACAAAGAATTCATCATCTAAAACTTTAGTAAATAGAGTTGAATCAATTTTCCCGATTTTGAATCCTTTTGAGACTAGAAAATCTCTAAGGCGTTCATACCATGCTCTAGGAGCTTGTTTAAGACCATAGAGCGCCTTGGAGAGTTTATAGACATGATTTGGATTTTTAGGATCTTCAAAACCGGGAGGTTGCTCAACAAAGACAAGTTCGAATATTTCACCATTTAAGAAAGCACTTTTAACATCCATTTGAAATAACTTAATATCAAAGCATGATGCAAAAGCAAGTAATATCCGAATTGATTCAAGTCTAGCTACAGGAGCAAAGGTTTCACCAAAATCCAAGCCTTCGACTTGTGAAAACCCTTGAGCAACCAACCTTGCCTTGTTCCGAACAACCAAACCATTCTCATCTTGCTTGTTCCTAAAGACCCATTTTGTACCAATAACATTGTGCTCTTTAGGTCGATCCACCAATGTCCAAACTTCATTTCGGGTGAAATTGTTGAGTTCTTCATGCATTGCGTTCATCCAATCCGGATCATCGAGTGCTTCTTCTACATGCTTTGGCTCAATAGAAGAGACAAACGAGTAATGTTCACAAAAAGAAGCAACACGAGAGCGAGTTTGGACACCCTTACTTACGTCATCCAATATTTGATCTATTGGATGATCCTTTGCAATTGCATTATGAATCCTTGGTGGTTGGTTGGATGGTTGATTATCTTCATTATCGTTCTCTTCATTTAGTTGAACTTGATTTGTATAGGATGTGTGTGGTTCAACTTGAGTGGAGGATGTTGGATCATCTTCGGGCTTGACTTCGCCTATTTGCATATGTTCCATTGCTTTTCTTAAGGCTTCATTACCTACATCATCCAAGTTCTCATGCTCTTCTTGAGAGCCGTTAGTTTCATCAAATTGCACATCGTGTTTTTCTTCAACCAAACCGGAGTTTTTGTTGAAGACACGATAAGCCTTGCTATTTGAAGAATAACCAAGCAAGAAACCAACATCGCAACGACTATCAAATTTTGAAAGACGAACACCCTTCTTTAAAATATAACATTTGCAACCAAAAACTCGGAAATAAGAGATGTTCGGTTTTCTTCCTACAAGAAGCTCATATGAATTCTTTTTCAAAAGACGGTGCAAATAAAGGCGATTTATAGCATGACAAGCGGTATTTATAGCTTCCGCCCAAAAGACATCGGAAGTATTATATTCATCAAGCATTGTCCTAGCCATTTCAATCAATGTACGATTTTTCCTTTCTACTACTCCATTTTGCTCCGGAGTGTAGGTTGTGGAAAGTTCATGCTTTATTCCAAGTTCATCACAAAAGTCTTCTACTTTGGTATTTTTGAACTCGAAACCATTATCACTACGGATTTTCTTTATTTTAAAATCAAATTCATTTTGGGCCCTTTTTGCAAATCTTTTGAAAATCCCGGAGGTTTCACCTTTGTCATCTAGGAAGAATACCCATGTATATCTAGAGTAATCATCCACAATGACTAAACAATAGCTATTTCCCCCGATACTCTTATAGGTTGTTCGCCCAAACAAGTCCATATGTAAGAGTTCCAATGGTCTAGAAGTTGACATGATATTCTTGGAAGGATGAGAATTAGCGACTTGTTTACCGGCTTGACAAGCACTACAAAGTCTATTTTTCTCAAACTTCACATCTTTCAAGCCAACAACTAAATCATGTTTGAAAAGCTTTTTGAGTTGAATCATTCCAACATGAGCTAGCCTTCTATGCCAAAGCCAACCCAATGAGGTTTTGCCATTAAACAAGTTTTTAAACAAGATTCACTTGAACCAAAAAAATTTAAATGCGGGGGCGAATAGGAGGTTTTTAAACTTTTTAACAAATTAACAATTTATCCAATTAATTACTTAGTCTAAACAAGTTATACCTCTAGCTAAACAAGACAATCACAATAATATGCTAGAAATATAAATGCGGAAAGTAAAGACAAGAAATAACCACAAGGACACGACGATGTTTTTCCCGTTGTATCGAAGACTTGCCGGTCTTCACTAGTCCATGTTGAGGAAACTTGACGTCTCAAGCCGGCTCCACGAATTAAGCCTTCCTCAAATCACTATGGTTGTTCTTTCTCCGCTCAGGAGATGGTGAACACCGAACCACTCACAAGCTTGCAGGGCCTCTTCACAATCTCCTTTGAAGAGATCACCGCGCTTCACCACCAACCGTCTAGGAGTGCGGCAACACTCCAAGAGTAATAGACCAACGTCTTCGCTTGATCACACTTCAAGTGCAAATGGATCAACTAAGAGTATGAATGCACTTGAATGTATCTCAACAACCTCACAATGAATGCACAAGAGTATTTTGAGTGTTGAGTAGATGCAAAGGCTCTCAAGGCTCTATTGATATCAAATGAATACCCCCAACACACTGCCTTGAGCTGTAGGGGAGGTATTTAAAGGCCCCACAAACAATTATGACCGTTGGAAACGAAACCAGAGAAGTCGATTTAAATCGAATGCCGCGAGCAAAAAAGGCAAGACGACCGCACCTCTCGATCGAGCACGATCAGCAGCTAGAACATTACTATATAAAGAAAAACTAGCCGTTGAACTTCGATGAACGACCGCAACAAACGCGCGAGACGTCCGATTTCCCGATTATACCGTTTCTTCGAGCGGTACGACCGTTTGTAGGGTTTCGTGATTTCCTGAGGATTTGCAATGGTTCGGAATTTTGCATCGCCAAGATAAAAATCGGAATGACCGCAGAGGCGAAGACGACCGTTCCCAAAAGCGAACGTCCGAATTCGAGATAAGTTTCGAGCGATTTTACATCGGTTTCATTTTTATTGAACCGCCTCATAAAAATCGAACGACCGCAAAACGGCACGACCAGATTAGACACGAGCGATGCGACCGATTTCCATGAGAAAGTCTCGAGGTAATTTGCAACGCTTCGGTTTTAATGAACCGCCAACTAAAATACGGAATGATCAAGATGCTGTGATCTGACCGTTAAGGACCCGATCGTTCGCTTCAATACTTAATTGGTTGTTCCCTTCAAAATGCTAAGGTACTACCGCCGAGTAGAGACCGGTCATATCAAGATCGAGCGAGACGATCAAGAAGATGAATCAGCGGTACTACCGATTTTGAGCGAAGACTTAGAATTTTTCAAATCAATTTCAAGTTAAAGTACACATGCATGCATGATCCTAAGTTGATCCATATTGCATCAGAACATGCTATCAAGCTACTAGCCATGATCCCTCTTAATAGTACAGCATTTATCCTATAATCCGGTCTTCCAACCAAACTCCCAAGATCGGTAAAATAGAAAAGGAACCTAGACTACTAGTACCTTGTCTTTAAGCCTTGTGGATCTTTATTTTCTCCTTTGACATGCATCTTTGCGTCAACAAGTTCACCAATGGGACTTAACCTTGTAAATACTCAATAAACTTGTTAATCCCATATTCACATATTGTCATTAATTACCAAAATAACATTTAGGGGCCTAGATGCTTTTCAGCGGTACAATAAAAACAGTAGAGGTGTATTTTGGTTCGGTGCCTCTCGTTGGAAATCGGTAGTACCGCACTTGAGAAACGGTACGACCGGAGAGCGGTATTACTAGATTCTAGTTGGTGGTAGTACCACACCTTTCTTTGAAGGCTTGTTTAGAAGCATTTATTGCAGATATATCTTTGTAATTAATGTTAATCATTGTGGGACTAACATTTTTCATGAGTTGGATGAATGGGTTATGTTCCAGGGTGATGAAGACTTCGGATGACATCATGAGTTGATCATCATCAAGTCAAAGTTCAAGAAGAGGATGCATCATGTGTTGATGCATATCAAGATCTCGAAGAGGAGATGATCATGAGTTGATCATCAAGTCCAGAGAAGACTCATCATGTGTTTATGGAGGTCAAGTAAAGAATGCATCATGGGTTGATGCATGTCAAGACGATGACTCGGACTTGAAGTGAAGATGTGCATCATCAACCTTCAAGAAGATGCACAAGGCAAAGGTATGACTAGCTAGGGCTAAGAATGTGTTCCTAGTCTTTTACCGGTCTTGGTATTTGGTTGGAAGACCGGATTGCTAGTATAGGTTGCCGTACTATTAAGAGGGGTCTTGTCTAGTAGCTTGAGTCTCATCATGTGTTGATTGCTCAATCTCTCTTGCTCTAGCTCACCTTGGCATGATGCTATTATTTGCAAATAGTCGAGGCTCATGCATTTAATCCTTGCAGCGTGTGACTACTTTGCAAATGTGTTTTGCAAATGGTTGATGTCCATGTACCTACTCCTTGTGGCATGATCCAAGTTTGTAAATGTGTTTTACAAATTGTTGGGATTCATGCATTTTTCCCTTGGCATGGTCTAAGATTGCTTATTGCTATTTCTTTGGACTTAGATCATGGTATTGGCTCTTGAAGTTGTGCTTTTTGATTTGATCAAATGTGTTTGAGATCAATGAAATAGGTGGGTTGTGTAGCCCTCTGAATAAGCTTTCAATAGAGTCCAAGATCACTCAATTCCGACATCGGAGTCAAAAGTTATGACCATTTTACCGAGTGTCGTCTGTGCTGAAATTGAGCTATGGTACGACCGCCATGAGAAGAGCGGTACTACCGCACAGAACGGTTGATTTAGGCTTTAATTGTGCAAAACCGAATTGATTTACAATTCCGCATAAAACTCAGTTTTAGCCAAAAGATTTTAAAGACCGCCTATCCACCCCCCTCTAGTCGGCCTCCTCGATCTTACAGCCTTGCGAGTTCGTAGCCAGGATCGTGAGAGTTGAGCGACGACTACCACACTTATCGTCTCATCAAAAGATCGGGCCAAAACAAGGACCTTCGGGTTCATCACTTTGCAAGATCGTGGCCCATCCAGTGCGCACCTCCTCACCACCACCTCCACGCCACGTCGATGCCACCTTGGCCGCCCAACTGTGTCAGTGCCTGCGTGGCAGCCTGTGCAGCCCCCTCCTCTTCTACTCGCGCTAATTCATGCCCTAGAGCTCCTTGAAGCAATCCCCTCACTCAATTTTAGTTTTTGTTTCATAGGAGCCACCGTATTTCCTCTTCTCCTTCAGTCCCAGCCGACCCCTTCATCGCCGTCCTTCTTCGCCTTCGACCATGAGATTCCCCTCCGCCGTTCGCTATCCACTGACCTCCTCGGCCTCTCTCTCGGTCTTGGTAAACTCCCCGTGCCCTGTTCTCCCTCTTGTTCTTTCGACCGCGCCGAGCAATCGAATCCTTCTTTCGATCACATCGAGAAGTTAAGCCCTTCCTTCGACCGCGTCGAGTATTCGAGTCCTTCCTTCGACCATGTTGAGTAGTTGAATCCATCGTTCGACCACGTTGAGTAGTCGAACCTTCTTCCGACCAAACAAACCTCATTCGACCAGGTCGCTGAAACCTTCCGACCAGTTGAACCTCCTTCTGACCATGTATTTTCAAACTTTTGAGAGTCCGTTCTCCTCCGTTCGAGCTCCAATTTGAGTAATTCAAATCTCTAAATTCATCTAAATTCGGTACCTTTCTTTTAGTTCTAGTTTGGTAAATTTTTTATATTTTATTTGGGATTTTTTTTTGTTTATTGGGATCTTTTCGCACGTATAGATTCTGGTGTTCCGGAAGAGTTCTTGGACCTGACAACCGAAGCATCTCAATACTTCAACGAAGATTCCAGCTTCTCTGAAGAATTCTCCTAACCGTATGTCGAAGCAACTCAAGCCTTCAACGAAGGCAAGTTGTAGACATTTGATCATGTTGTACCCAGTTTATAAAGTTATATTGTTTTATATCAACATGCATGGCTAGTTGTATAAAAATGGTTTTAGGAATAGTTAAATACCTACTTGATAGTATGACTCCTTGATTAATTGAGAATGACATGTTGACATGTACCCTTGGACACCATAGGTTAGGTAATCTTAGTTGGACATTATTGTAATACTAACATGGGTGCGTATTATGCTTAGTCATGCTTTAGTTATGCAATGTCTCTCGATCACATGATTCAATGATGATAAATTTGACTAAATGAAATATGGAATTATGGCATGTGTTGCCACTAATATTAAAATTTGTTGTACCATGGCATGGGTTGCCAATTGGTCGGGTTGAGCCGAAAATGATTTATGCTCGGACGATTAGTCGGTGGTGAAGGTGGGTGCAGGAAGCACATTGATGCAGGAAGTCTCACCTAAGCAACCACTAAGGACTTAACTCTGTGCGCCATTGATCTGGGCCATACCATACAACCTCATGTCTAGACTAGGATAGCCCTGGCGAATCCTTAGTGAGCAGGACCGAGTCCAAACAGAACTTTGTAAAGGCCTTGTCACGTGCTCTAGATTGCTTACCTAAGGTAGTGAACGGTGGTATCGACGGATGCCAAACAAACTAAAGAAGTCGTGTCATGTGGGTAAAGCTGTACAACCTCTGTAGAGTGTAAAACTATTTGAATATCCGTGACCCCGGTTATAGATAATGCCTGATGATTTCACACGAGGGGTATATTTTCTCAAAAATGTGGTCGTGGATGGTTACGAGTTGTCGGAATGGTTTTGTTGGGAAGCAATCTGGTCGTGGTCATTGGTTGGGAAGTGAACAGGGTGTTCATGAGTCATTTCAATAAAGCTTGATTACTTATGTAGTAATATTTTAAATTATGCTTTACAATCTACTTATTATATTTACTGTCAATACTGTTTTCTGTAAAATAGTCATAAAGCTATCCTTGTCAAGCCTTGCATGAATACTATTTGCATATTTCTCTACGACTTGTTGGGTACTTTAAGTACTCACAGTTGTGCACCGTTTGTTAATTAGTCGCCGAAGAAGAACCAGGGAGCGTCGAGTTCTATGAGGAAGACTACTTCGAAGACCATGCGAACTAGGCCGCGTCCTCCACTCGATTGCCTGTGGGCATATCGTATGGCTTCCACGAGTTGTTTATTTCCACTACAAGTGTACTCTTTTGTATTTAGCCCTGCGTGGCAAACTCTGTAAAACCTTGACCATAAGGTCCTTTTGCAACTAAGTAATATCAACTTGTCTGCTTCTTAGCTACCTTGTTGTATGGATATGATTTCATCGATGTTGTAAACTGTGTGGACTAGTTACTGATCATGGGACTAGTTCGGAATACACAGAGGGTCTCGGAGTTGCATATCTGGGGTCCCGACAAAGACAACAGGGCAAGGGCCAAGGCTGCCAAGTCTTGGTCTTGATTAGTATTGGGCCGCCAGATATGGGCCGGCGCTGCACTTGGCTGGGATAGAGAAGAGCAAAGGCAGGCAGGCAGAGCAGACAAAAGAGTAAGGAAAGAAAGGTAGGAAGGAAGGAAGGAAGGAAAAAAAGGAAAAAAGGAAAAGCAAAAAGGAAAAATGGGACAAAGAAAGGAGAGGAAAGGAAAAATAAAGAAAGATAAGGGAAAAGAAAAAGATTTCAGCCCAATAATGAAATGAATGAAATTATGGTATTTACATTTCGAAGAAAATTCAAATCTAAATTTGAATTTGAAATTTCTTCCAAGGTTTAAAATTGAGGAGAGATGAATTCAAATTGAGAATTTGAATTCAAAATTAGCCAGGAAATGATTTTGGAATTTGATTTGAGATTTGACTTGAGATGACGGACTTTGGATTTGAATTTCAGACTTGGATTTATATAATTGCAGAAACTCCAAAAGAAATCCAACTCTTTTAAAATAATTAAATTAAATTAAATTTTACAACAAAGGAACGAGATTTTGGGAAAACAGGAAAGGAATAAATTAAATTGACCTCCAAGAAATAACAAAGATCTTGGAAAACCAGAAAATTGAAAAAAAATCAAATAAACCATATTTGAATTTAATAAAACTATTTCCAACTTAAAGTTGGCTTTTATTTTTTTCACATAAATTATTTTTAATTTCTGAAAAATAGTAAAACCCTTTTTAAAATCCAGAAAATTCAAGAAATTAATTACGCTTATCTTTTAAATTTAAATCCAAGAAAACCCCAGAAAAATCAATAAATTTTCTTTTTGACTTCAAAAACCAGGAAATTAAATAACTAATTTTATATATTGTTATTATTATTAACCAAGAAAAACTCTTTTAAATATCAGAAAATCCAATAAAACAATAACTTTATTAATTTTATTTTTGGTAACAGAATTTTGGGATGTTACAACAGGCCCGCCTGATGGTTCTTGAGGAGAGACACCTCGGTAGGCTGAGTGTTGCTCCCTATAATGTCTACGTGTGTGGAGTTATTGGCTTCCTCCTCCACGGCTTCAACGGCAGCTACATTGCGCGCCATGAGGTCTGCTCACTTGGCCCTCGAGGTACTCAGGCGGCCGCTTCTTTGACAATGCACGCCATCGCCGACAAATAAGACCTTAGGTGTGGTCTTCTTTTGAGGGGCCATGCTGATGCTTCGGGATTATGTTTCGTGACTCTCTTGTTGATCCCCACAGACGGCGCCAACTGTCATAGCAACAGGATCAGATAGTGAAGAAAAGGGGACCCTAGTTGCCGCGAGGGGAACCAGGGGATCCTCGGGAGAGGGGACCGATGCCAAGAGAGAATTTAGTGTGTATTAAATGTCTTTAAAAATGTCCTCCTCGATTACATGGAGGAGGTGGCTATTTATAGCCTTCCGACTAGGGTACATGAGATTATAGTTTTACTTCTAAAAAGATCATACGCCTGTAGGGGCTGTTGGGTTTTTCCTTCTCCTACATGTACCCTTCGGTCCATGGTGGACCCTCTTGGTCCTGGTCTATCCGGTCGGTACGCGCGGTCCATTGCTACCTCTTCCCCTTCGCGCCGTGCGGGGTGCCCCTGGACTGAGGGGCCCCGGATGCCCTTCGATGCTCAGTAGGTCGCCCCAGACAGGGATCCCGGGGGCCTCCTCTCCCCTGGATGTGTGGTGCTCGGAGCCTTCCTGCGCCCTTCGACACCCCTCGAAGGTACCCGTGGTGCCCTTGGGGGGGGTGAAGCGTGTCTTCTCCCTATGGCCCTCAGGGGCCTTCCAGTGGCCTTGAGCGCCCTTCGCCCCCCCCCCCTCGAAGGTATATTTGGTGCCCTTCGAGGGGGGCCAAGTCGTGCCTTCGGCTCATGGCCCTCGGGGGGCCTTCCGATGAACTTTGCCCCCCGACATATTTGGTGCCCTCCGGGGGCCCTTAGTCGCGCCTTCGACCCATGGGCCTCCTTGTGGTCTTCGCTTGGTCGTTGGGGCCGGTGGACCACCCGTACGACATCAATACATAAAGAATAAAAAAATTAGAAATATAGTATACTGTTTAAACGATGTCCTCCACATTCGCTCTGGGAGGCTATAAATTCTCGCATTAATCGAAAAAAAGAAGAGAGATCTAGACCGCTTATTTTGGTGGGTCAATATCATAACCAGTGGCGGATCCACTGTGGGGGTGCAAGGGGGCTAGAGCATCGGCTTCGCTCAGTATCTCTGTCATTATTTGCATCACAAATCTAGTTAATTTTGTTATTAAGATTGATACTTTTGTATATTTTTGGGTTGTTGAAACTCACTATCCATTATTAAGATACTATGTTTAATGTATTTCATATTTTAACATTATTCCTCATCATTTATGTATCAATTTGGATTGCATATGACATTTAAATGTGTGTTTGCTAGTTTAACTCGTAATAACTTTGTCCCACTAGCACCTTCATGATAACTTTGTCCCACTAGCACCCCATTCGTATTCGTCCTGCGTACGCCACTGGTTATAACGGTGTTGTGTGTGTGTGTGTGTGTGTGTGTGTGTGTGTGTATGTATGTATATATGTATGTGTGTATGTGAGAGAGAGAGAGAGAGAGAGAGAGAGAGAGAGAGAGTATGTATGTGAGAGAGAGAGAGAGCTGTTATAGTTGCATAAGAAATACAACAATCTTTTCAATCATAGGCATTAGACTTGTATGGTAAATAACAACTCTAAATTTAAACATAAGCATATATCATAGAATCTAGCTGCGCAATTGCGGGTTGGCTAGTTCTCTAGTTCGTGAGAAAAAGAGAATGGGTCTTAGAAATTCAGCTGGTTATGATACATCAAGCCATCAACCATGCATGTATACCGGCGTGCAGGTGGATACCTTCATCCAGTGGCGGATCCAGAATGAAAATGACCGGAGGTTCCTAAGACAAGATAGGCCACGTTCGGCTAGACTGTGGTTTAGGGTGTCCCCTCATGTTGGGTTAAGAGTGTCCACATTAAATATATATGGTTATATCCAAAGAATAATGATTTTTGGACTTGATGTCCTGTGCACCCTGGTGCTGTACTGTAGATCTGCCCTGCCTGCATCGACGTGCGCTAGCTAGCTAGCGCCTCTGTGCGGGAGGCACGTCCTTCGCCGCCGTAGCCAGCACCGGTGACAGGAGCGCAGACCGGCAAGATGCATCTCTGTCTGTTTCCTGCGCCTGCTTGTGGAGCCAGAGGTGGGGGCATGGCCTTCTAGCTTAATTGATACACATCACAATGTTCACTTACTCTCACTTAATACAGAGTTTTGAAAAACACTAAGGGCATCTCCAATAGTATATTTATTATCGTCTCTTAGCTATGTTACGTTAATAAAATCCTATGTGGAGGAGAGAGGGAGAGGAAAGAGAGCATATGTCGTCGTTTCCTGAAGAGACTATCGTGCACGCGAAACAAAGCATGATACATTAATCTATTCTAATTGACATGTAGTCCCGTTTCAAAGGAAAACTATAAAATATAAATGTTAGAGAGTGTGCTAGAGACTATCTATTAGAGATGTTGTCTCTAAAGATACTAGACACAATATTATCTCTAACTACTAGAGATGCCCTAATGGCACTGTTGCTGCCCCTCCTCCTCTTCGGTCTCTTTCTGCTTGGCACCACCTGCTGAGCTCTCTCCATGTCGCACGTCGCGACGTAGCTACAGAACGGCGGTATGCGAGACTGCCACACAAGCACATCAAACCGCTTCCCCTGATCACCGGGGACGACGACTCCGGTGAGGAGGTCGTGCATCCTCACCTTCGGGAGCTCGTCACGCACCAAGCTCGCCGTCGATTTGCGCCTGTCGTAGAACAGGCACGGAGGCGCGTCCTCCACAGGCCTGCAGAGGTAGAAGTTGCATTTCTCCGGATCATGTTCCCAGCCGTGGACGCGGAGCTGCAGCTCAGTCGACTGGCCGAACCCCCTCGATATCCGGCGCCATGAACGCGCGTTCAGGTCGGCCCGCAGCGACGCGGCGAGGATGTTCACGGCGGCGAACGGCGCGAAGTCGCGGACCCCCGCGAAGAGCTCCATGGCTATGGACACCAACTCCGGGTGCTCCTCCGGGTTGGCGCTCCCGAACACGAGGGCTCTGAAGAAGTACCAGAGCTCGTCCCGCCGCAGCCTGCCCAGCATGAGCGGCTGCACCGTCCCCAGGCTCGAGTGCTTCTCCGTCCTGCTGATGATTATGATCTTGCTGTCTCTGTTCGCGTGCCGAATCGACGAGCGAAACCTCCTCCATGACTCCTCGTCGACATCGCCCGCAAGATCGATTACGAACAGAGACTTCGCACTACTAGTACCAGTATTTAAGCCTTGATGCTCATGATCACCAATCAGATCATTGCTGCTGAGACGCTGAATCCTGGAGAAGTGTCTGCGCACCCTCTCCTCGATGCAGACATGCTCAACCAGAGTCCGCTTTCCGACCTCCGGAGGGCCGATGACTGGGAAGACGCCCAAATTTGGGTCACCAAACGAGCAAGGTTGCAGCAAGAAGTCGATGATACGCTCCTTCTCCATCTGCCGACCAAACATGCACCTCTCCATGAACAGGTAGGCGCTGTACGGCTGTCGGGTAACGCGAGGGCAGGCGCCCAGAAGCAGGACAAGCTCCTTCGCGTCGCTCAGTGCAGCCTCGAGGCTTTCCACGACAGCAAGTGCTCCGTCCATGCCGTCGCCACCACCCAAAGGCAAGCTGAAAGATCGGCAGCTACTCACCGTGGCGCGCCTCTTCGGACCGGCGGCTCGTCTCCTGAAGGCGTCGAGCGCGTAGGAGCCCCGGCACATCTCCTCTCTGAGCTGCTTGAGCTGCAGTAGCATCGCTTGGTTGGTGACCTGCCGCCCCCCGGCTTCCTCGACGACGACGCGGGCTCGTAGCAGCGCTCGCTGCTTTAAGCTAATAGAGTCAAGAAAAACGCTGCTAGTAGTTCTGCAGCACAAACAAGACCGTGTCTGTGTGTTCATTTGATTTCAAGTGAGCTTGCGTGTGTGTGCAGATTTGAGTTCACCGGCGACGTGGGCGACGTCGTTGCTCCGGTGATCTCTGACAAGTGGTATCAGAGCTACCGGTCGCGGGCTGGAGTCGATCGCGGCGAAGTACCGCCGCTGGAATCGTGACCGCGCAATCGAATTTGCACTGATGACAGGACCGGCGTCGCCACCACCGAAGGTCGTCGAGAAAGGCGATGGGACGAGCGGCACTAAGGACGGCGCCGTGATCCAGCGGGTAGTCCGTGAGGTGGCCGGCGGGACTAGCTACCCCGTCCTCACCAAGACCAACTACTCCAACTGGGCGCGTCTCATGAAGGTGAAACTCAAGGCCCGGGCGCTTTGGAGAGCCATCGACAAGGGTGACGTCGATCCCCAGGAAGACATGATGGCGCTCGACGCCCTATGTAGCGCTGTCCCCCCGGAGATGGCGACCGCGATCGCCGACAAGGAAACATCGAAGGAGGCGTGGGACGCCATTGCCACCATGCGCGTCGGCGACGACCGCGTGAAGAAGAACACCGCCCAGCAGCTGCTGCGGGAGTTCGACCTGGCAACGTGCAAGGACGGCGAGACCGTGGAAGACTACGCGCTTCGTCTGAGCGGCATGGTGGCCACTCTAGCGACGCTTGGCGAGGTTGTGGAGAGACCAAGGTGGTGGAGAAGATGCTCGCAGCGTGCCGTCAATTCAAGCGGTCGTCTTTGGCGATCCGAAACGCTCCTCGACACCTCCACACTCACCGCCGCCGACCGTGGGACGGCCGAAGGCCGCCGAGAATCGTTCGAGCCGCCACCGACGATGCAACACGACGGCAAGCTGTACTGACGGAGAAGAAGGACGGGCGAAAAGCGGCGTGGCGGAGAACGAACAATGGCGGCGAGTGGGAGCTCGTGCGTCGCGCGGGAACCGGCGTGGGCGTGGCGAGAGGGCGTGGGAGCGGCGGT
The DNA here is from genome assembly GCA_036346405.1 of Phyllostachys edulis. Taxonomy (NCBI): domain Eukaryota; kingdom Viridiplantae; phylum Streptophyta; class Magnoliopsida; order Poales; family Poaceae; genus Phyllostachys; species Phyllostachys edulis. The sequence goes on from CM070546.1 coordinate 104,120,048, forward strand.
GGAGCAGCGAACAACTCCGGCAAGGCCAACAAAGATGAGTGCCGGAGGTGTGGAAAAATCGGGCGTGGGCGTGTTGCCGCTCAAGCCCAAAAGGGAGCAGGCTCACGTCATACATAATGAGGAGGAGGCGTTGATGCTCATTCGACAAAGCACCGCTCATTCACCTTACCTTGGTTCCTCCGCGGCCGGCTCCAACATCGCCGCCCGGGCCCGCGCCGCCCGCCTCGCCTTCTCGCGCGGGCGAAGTCTCCCACGCCGCCGCCGCCGTCATCCCCACGCGCGGTGGCCCGGAGCTCGCGTCCTAGCGCGTCGTCGGAGAATGGGGCGGGATCTGGCCCTCCACTTGGGGATGTGGCGAGATCCGGCGCTCGACTGCAGCTGCGAGAGGAGAAGATCTTCGTCAACCTCGATGCGGTGGAGGAGCGAGGTGCCAAGTCTTGGATCCTCGACACCGGGGCCACGAATCACATGTCGGGGTCCCGGGCAGCGTTCGCGGATCTGGACACAACGGTATGCGGGACGGTGCGTTTCGGCGACGGGGGAGTGGCGCGGATCGAGGGCTGCGGGACGGTGGTATTCGCGTGCAAGAACGGCGAGCATCGCTCCCTCAATGGCGTCTACTACATCCCTCAGCTCACGGCCAACATAGTGAGTGTTGGGCAGCTCGACGAGGTCGGGTACGACATCAACATCAGCTCCGGGGTGATGCGGATCCGTGAGCTGGTGGGCGGTCATTGGCCAAATCGCGCCTTGGCGAACCGGCCATTATGCGTGCTCGGCGTCAACCTTGCACGGCCGGGTGTGCCTAGCTGCGGCGTGGCGAAGCGCTGGCGATGGCACGCCCGGGCTCGGCCACATCAACATCTTGCGGCACTCCGCAAGATGGCGAGGAGGAGATGGTCCGTGGCACGCACGCTGTCGAAAGGTGGACCAATTGTCGAGGCATGCCTCGGCAAAGCGAAGAGGACACCTTTCCCAGATCAGTCGCATTGGCGTGCGGAGTGCGCGCTTGAGCTGGTCCATGGGGATCTCTGCGGACCAGTGGCGCCGGCGACACCGGGCGGGAAAGTCTACTTCCTGCTACTAGTAGACGACCGAAGCCGCTACATGTGGGTGAATCTGCTGCCGTCCAAGGATCATGCAGCGGCGGCCATCAAAGACTTCCAGTCACGCGCGGAGGCTGAGTCGGGATGCAAACTGAGGGCACTCCGTACGGATCGAGGCGGGGAGTTCACTGCCAAGGAGTTCATGGAGTACTGTGTGAGTGATGGTGTCCAGCGACAAGCGACAATCGGCCGTACATCTCCGCAAAGAAAATGGCGTTGTCGGCGCCGAGCGGCATGGTGGTCGGGACCGCCCTGGCTTACTAAAAGCGAAGAGGCTGCTTTGGTTCTGGGGTGAGGCGGTAAATACCGCCGTGTACTGTGAACCGCACCAAACGAAAGCGTGGATGGCATGACACCGTTTGAGGCATGGTGCGGGAAGAAGCGGCCGTTCATCATCTCGGACGTTCGCCGCCTGCGTCTATGTCAAGAACACGGCCCCTCATCCGAAGAAAATTTGGACGACCGTGGCGGAAGATGATCTTCGTTGGCTATGGCGGGGCTCCAAGGCGTGCGTCGCGTATGATCGATCATGGCGTGTCCATGTGCGGGATGTGATCTTTGACGAGGTGGCGGTGGGGCTGGTCAAATAGCGAGAGCAGCGGCGACGACATCTTCTCTGTCGAGTCTGAGTCGTGGCGAACACGGCGAGCCATCGGATATGCACATGCAGCTTCCCGCACCGCTGACCACTCGGCGGCTTTCCCTCGTCCCGACCACACCCATGACAACGGATGTCACGACACCGGGGATCCAGTTCGCCTCACCACCGCGAATTTGGGGACCACTGACGCCGACCATGACGACGGCGCGCCGCGGATTTTGGATTGTGAACAACGTCATCGGCCCTGCAACTCCTCCCGGGTACGCGGTGCGTGATCTGGCGATAGCGACTCGCCAGCGGTAAGCGGAGGAGCCTCGTCGTTCGCTTCGGCGGAGCGAGACCCATCTTTGGCGTCGGCGATGGAGGAGAGCTCTGAGCGATTGAGAGAACGCACATGGACACTTCATCGAGCTCCCGCTGGCCGGCGTGCCATTGGACTCAAATGGGTGTACAAGGTCAAGAAGGACGAGCACTGCTGCCGTGGTGAGCACAAGGCACGACTTCGTCGTCAAGGGGTATCTTGGCGCCAAGGCGTCGACTTCTGACGAGGTGTTTGCCCGATAGCGGCGCATGGAGGCGGTGCGGCTACTACTTGCCTTGGCGGCGCATGAAGGGTGGGAAGTTCACCACATGGACGTCAAGGCGGCATTCTTGAATGGCGACCTCCGGAGGAGGTATTCGTGAAGCGAGCACAAGGTTTTGCTCGGCCGGTCATGAACACAAGGTATTCAAACTCCATAAAGCTCAGTATGGTTTACATCAAGCTCCTCGTGCACGAATCAAAAATTAGATGAAAAAGCTGGGTGTCTTGGGATTCAAGAGAAGTCCATCGAACATGCAATCTCTGCTTAGAGTCTTTGGTCTTTGAGAGGCTTGTGGTGGGTGTCTATGTTGATGATTTGGTAATCACAGAACCACCAAAGAAGCAACATCAAAAGTTCAAGGCACAAATGGCGAGATATTCAAGATGAGTGATCTTGGATCACTTACTTACTATCTGGGCATTGAAGTGAAGCAAAATCTGAAGGAATTACTTTGTCTCAAGGGAGCTATGCAAGGAAGATCCTTGAGAAAGGCGGCATGGTGGATTGCAATTCTGTCGGTGCCTATGCGAGTTAAGTTGAAGCCGAGCAAGGAGAGCAAAGCATTCCGTGTGGATGCTCTTAGTCTGAAGCTTGGTTGGGAGTTTGAGATATTTAGTGAATACCCGACCGATTTGGCCTTCTCGGTTGGGTATGTAAGCGATTCATGGAAGAACCTCATGAGGAGCATCTTGCGGTTGTGAAACACATTTTGAGATACATAAATGGGACAAGTGATTGGGGTCTCTTCTATCCAAGAAAGAAAGGTGTGAAAGCAGAGTTACTAGGCTTCGGTGATAGTGATCTGGTGGAGACTTGGATGCAGAAAAGAAACTTCGAGTCGTATTCTTTCTTGGAGATAGTCCAATCGGTGGCAATCCTCAAAGCGAAAGTGGTGGCATTATCAAGTTGTGAAGTGAATATATTCTTTCATTGCTCTTGCTTGCTGTCGGTTGTTTGGTTAGCTAAATTTCTTTGGTGAGATCTGGATTGATTGTGAGCAAGCGGGTGCTAAGGGTGGACAACAAGTCTGCCATTTCATTGATCAAGAATCACTGTGCATCATGACCGGAGTAAACATATTGACACAAGGTTTCATCTTATCAGGGAATATGTACACAATGGGCGATTGAAGTGGATTTCATTAGAGCAGCAGCCTGACGATGTCATCGACAGCGGTGGTGTTGTGATACTTCCTGACGAGGAAGGAGATCAGTCGGCCGATGAGGTCGCTGGCTACTGCAGACAACAGCACGTCCATTGTTGATGACACCACTGCACATCAACGACGGATCTATGATTAAATTTTAGGTATGACGGACAGGAGCGGAGGCAGTATAGGTTCATGGGGGTACAGTCGTACCCTCAAAAATTTTGCACAAAAATTGGTATATACCCTCCTTAATACATAAAGTATACACTACAAAACTAACAACATACTCCTCAACTCCTGACAGCTCATTTAGCATTATGCCCAACAGAATTTGAGAATCAAACCCAAGTCAACTAGTAGGGGTGGATATCGAGCCAGGTGGTCGTAGTCTTACCGAGTTTTTATCGAAATTAACACAGTTTGATTCAGTATCATTTTATTTATAGTTTGGAAGTATTTTTAGAACCGAGCTAACGAGCCAAACCGAGCCAAGCCAAAGTGAAATCCAATTTCATTCGAAATTAACTCATTTCAATGTTTAACCAAATAACGAGTCTAATTGAAACAATTTTGAACCGGGCCAACGAGCCCACCTAACGAGCTTTTTTTCACCCCTGTCAACTAGTTAAGGAGGTCTCAGGCCTAAGTGTCATCTGCCCATCCAGGCACTCTGGCAGCAATGCGGCCTTGTGCCATGATCGGCGACTTCATCGTGGCATCAAGATCGCATGGCGACTCATTGACATCGGTAGATCACAACGCTCTAGCGCCGCTTCTGGCTTCTACGCCGATGATCTCGGCCTCGACGCGCCGGCGGCCGGTCGTGTCCCTCGATTCTCGACCACAAGATCGCCGTCCTATGACCGCCTTGCCCGCCCTGTGACCGCCCCGCCCGCCTCCTTGGCTCCTTCAAGGTCTAGTGTTGGCTTGACCTCCTCTGTAGTGATTTTTTATTGCAATATTGCTTTCATAGCATGAAGGAATGTCATATCAAGTTGTAATTTTCTAAAATATTTTGTGATGTTGGTTATAGTATAAGCATGTAATTTAACACATTTGAACTTATGTATTATGTCATTTGAACTTGTGTTGGAACGGATGTGTCTTAAGTTCGCACCCCCATCGTCAAAATCCTGGCTCCGCCACTGATGACGGAGTCGCAGGCACAGGCCAAAAAATATTACCAAAAATAAAAGAACTCTTATGCAAACTATATTGCAATTGCACCCATTAGACTACATGACACTAAATAAAATCAACAAGTGAAGATAAAGATAAGACATCGAAAACTACCTCACTGCTTGGCTTAGCTTCTTCTCGGTCGCAATCAATGGTCTACTCTTGAATATCCTGAATCTGCCGTGAAGGAAACCGGTTTTATTTCCTTGATTTGTTGTGATCTTCGGGTCCGGAGACGACTTGAAGTCAGGCAAAATTCAAACTAGAAATAAAAGAAGAATAAATAGGCAGGGTCGTTGTAAACTGGAAAGCAATGCATCAGCTTGAGCTGGCTTTAGGGCATCTTCAATAGTTAGTGAACACATGCTATATTATCTTTAGAGACGACATCTCCAATAGATAGTTTCTATCATACTCTCCAACATCTATATTTTATAATTTTTCTTTGAAACGGGCCTACATGTCAACTAGAGTAGATTAATGTATCATGTTTTGTTTCGCGTGCACGACAATCTCTTCAGGAAGATACTACATGTGCTCTCTCTCCTCCCCTCTCTCCTCCACGTAGGATTTTGTTGATGTAGCGTAGCTAAGAGACGATAATAAATACACTAGTGGAGATGGCTTTAGTAGAAAACAGAATTGGTCATCTCATCTCCCAAATAAGAAGAAAAGAAACCGGAGTTGGACTAGTATTGGCGCTTACGCTTACCGACAACTTGCTGATAATTTCAGCGCTCGGCGTGGAACTAGTCTTGAGTCCAGCAAAGGGGGCGAGAAAAATTGAACGGGAAACTGCAAGTTTGACCTGCGATCTTGATACCAACAGAAACGGGAAGCTTCCGATCCAGGTGAAGAGCACTTGCGACCAAATTTCCAGAAGGCTGGGTGTTCGGAAAGCGGGAGAAGGAAAAAACTTGCCAAGGATTAACGCTGAGAGTGACCGTCGGGCGGCTGCATATTACAGAGCTAGGAGTGGCGTTTGGAATTTTATTTCTTTGTGTGGGTAGGGGGCATCCACGCGTGTGCTTGCGACTTCGTGCCATTGTGACGTATTTTCTAGTGGTGCTAATGGTCACTCTCGAATCGATGGTGTACTTTTTGTCCTCCCAATGAAACAACTCGATATCATGATTGAATATTATGGTAAGAACACCCCACCGGTCCCAGCAAAGATATCTTCCGAGCCAGTTGAAGAGTACGAGGTACCCTCGCGCAGAGCGAAGGGAATAGAAGCACTGTTAAAAGCAGCCTTGACTAAAGAGTGATATATACCTAGAGCGAAGGGGTCCTAAGAGTCGTTGCTCCAGATCATCTCGGACGGAACAAAAAGGTTTATGGAGCCTTCGTTTTGGAGTCGTCTCGAACGGAGCGAAGAGAGTTAAGACCATTTATAGACTAAGAGTACAGACGTGATGGACCAGATTCGTGAATGACTAGCGTACATTAAGGGCTATACTTGAGGTGCAAAGACCTTGAAACCCCTATAGTCATATAACCTTTCTAGCGGTAGAATTGTAATATCTTGTACCCCTAATGTTACACTATAAATAGCTCATTCCCCTTTATGCTTCGGAGAGGACTTTTGAACAATAAAAAGACACATTTAACACATTTTAATATCGTTCCCCATCTTTAGGTTTTCCCTATTGTAGAGAGCCCAAGAGACCCTTTATCTATTATCTAGTTTGTAGCTACGACAAGTATTATCGATGATCGGGCAGGGAAAAGATTCCGTTTCAGTCACTAGCAACAACCAAGTTTCTTTCCTATTGAAATCACCTCTCCGCCTTGCAGTGCAGGTTGTGAACATGCAATGCTCTGGCCAAAAGACGAGCTCATCCACGTGTGTCGGTATGTGGTGTTGCGTAAGACAGCGAGGATGCTGGCCAGCACATAGCAAAAATCCCTCCAAAATCCTTACTGCCCACTGCAAAATTCAGCTGCCCCAGCGCGAGAAGTGTTTCAGAAGATCACACAAGTTGCTTGGAGTGGTTTTTTTTATAAAAAAAAAAATTTGGGGTTCAGCAAGTAGGATTTCACTTATTCCACACTGGTTACACTTCGGCCCTGTGTGAAGAAATAGTACGATCTGAGAATTAACACAAATTTTATTGTGTTGTGACACTGGCGACTGTAGTTGACATATAAGCACCACGGAAGCACGTAGGCTCCACGGGATTTTGCTTATATCAGAACTTGCTAAAGAACTCACAAATGTGATCGGAGACCTCGTTAGGCTTCTCCTGGTTGATGAAGTGACTCACTCCCTCCATGACAACCACATCCTCCAGATTCGGCACGCTTGCCTTGAAGCCACCCTTGTGAATGTAGTCTTTTACGCCTGGTGTGTTGTATGTAAGGTCCAGGTCCCCAACGATGAATTTTGTCGGAACTTTTATTGGAGCTCCAGTCCATGGTGCAGAAAGCTCCCAATTCCTGCATAAACACAAAAGGCATTGAGCGAGACCTCAAAAAAATGCCTACGTTAACTCTTGTCAAAGCCTTCATAAACTTTCGAATTGACATTGGCACCAAGCCACCAACAGAGATGTAGTTCAGACAACTACATATCAAATTATTGTTGTTAGAAAAGAACATGTTTCGGTAAATCTGTCACTAATTAAATTTCTCTTCTACTTAAATTATGACTAGCATTTAGTGATTAATTTTCCCTCCTAAGATGTGAGTTCAAAAGCATAAAGGCATGCAATACAGAACATCACATCAGTTAACCAGTAGAAAGCATTATCTTCCATTGAAACGAAATAGCTTCCCTGACTAAGCAACACTAAATTGTAAAATCGAGACAGTGAGAATGGATCGTAAGAGACATACAAGTCCATGCATCTGTAGTAGTTAAACCCTCCTGTAAACCCTGTCTTCTCAAATTTGTCTGCGTAGTAGGAAATATCTTCTTCTGACAGCCATGCAGGGCAAGTACCATCTGAATCAAGTGAGTCAAAGAAGGTCTTGTCCTTGGGTAAGATCGGAGGAGCTGGCTTGCGCATTCCAAATATCTTCTTAAACTGATACTTAATGTCGTTTCGAGCAAACTCAGCTTCAGCCACTCCAGGATTCTGCATGCATAATTCTGTAATTCGTATGTGCAAGTGCAATTGTTTCGGGCAATGGGCAAACCAAGTCTAAAGCGATATTGGTATGGACAAAGATGCTTATCAAGAATAAAAAGTGTTTTTGCCAGGAGCCTTGTGCGCTCGGTACCTTAACATGTGTTAATGTTATTTTCTTTTAAAAAAATTAGCACTCAGTTGCCATGGAACTAAGCAATCAAGTTCCTAACAAATTAATTAATAATGATCTTTTGATTATCAGCCAATGCTCCATCTGTATCTATCTGCAATTCTGGATAGTTAATCCCTGGTATTCTGTCAGTATTGGTTGGTTACTGGTATTCTTATCCAGTGTAATCTGAGCAGCGGCCCCAATTTCCCAAAGGTGAAAGGCCCAAATCCAATCCCTTCGGTTTTCAGGTTACAGCTATGAGAAAAAAAATCAGAGAATTCAAGCACCATAAACGATCGTGTAGCAGAATTTATCATTCCAGCAACTGTTCATCAGTTCAATAAAACCCCTGCCCATTAATGCTGTCAGGACAGAGAGCACAACTCAAAACACCAGCGATTCTGCCTGGTACAATCAGGACAGGAAGGAGAAGGGTTGGAGGTTGTTGGTTGCCTACCTGGAAGCGGCAGATGTAGTGGTCGTCGCCGCACGCGGCCCTGATGTTCTGGAGCGGGCTCCTCCCGGGCAGCCGCGGGTGGTACACCACGCTGAGGTTGACGAGCGACCGCACGAGGTCCGGCCGGAGCAGGCACAGCTGCCACGCCACGATGGCGCCCCAGTCGTGCCCGGCCACGAACACCCGGGGCTGGGCGAGGTCGGCGATGAGGGCGACGAGGTCGCCGACGTGGTGGAAGACGGTGTAGGAGCCGGCTTCGGGCGGGGCGTCGGAGTCACCGTAGCCGCGGAGGTCGGGCGCCACGGCGCGGAAGCCCCGGGCGGCGAGAGCGGCCATCTGGTGGCGCCACGAGTACCAGAGGTCCGGGAAGCCGTGCAGGAGCAGCACGGCCGGGCCCTCCTCCGGCCCCGCCTCCGCCACGTGCAGCCGCACCCCGTCCGCCACCTGCACCGTCCGATGCCGCACCCCCTCCACCTCCATCCCTGAGACTCCGCGCGGGCGAGAGCTTATCCGGTGATCTTTGGCCGCCGAGTTGGGGGGTTTGGGACGGTCGGCGCGGGCGAAACGGCCGAGAGTTTCGTGATTTGTGGGGGGCGAGCGGCCGGCAGGGAGGGTTTGGCAGCTTGCGGAGATTCTCCGGACCTTGGACCGGTGTCGCCGCTCGGTTTCCTCGTTGTTGCAGTTGCAGGCTTGAGCTGCTGTACAAGGTGAGTGGGACGCAATCGGAGCGGACACAGACACAGATGATAACGTTATCCTGTGTTTTATTGTGTATTTTTTAGAGTCGAACACTAATATCTTTTCTCCATTCTATATTCGTTTCACGAGTTTTCGATCGATTGATCGGATAAAAATTATTCGTTTTTGGGCATTCATACGCAGGGTATTGAACAGTAAAAATATAATTAGAGTGAATACAAAAAGACTAATCGCTGAGATATAGAAAAAAAAAACACTCAGAATCTCTTACCTATTTAGATACAGCAATTCACTTATCTGTTATCTTGTTTCTAAGTGAAGTCACAACAGACTTTTATCATTTCTCCTGATATACAGACGGATATAGTTTATCCTGTATCTTATTGTATATTTTTTCCTCTTAGTCGGAATCAAAGATAGTGTCGGATATCTATTTCTTCATCTTGTATTTACTCTATGAGTCTTTCGGTCGATCGGTGAAATTATCTGCTCCATTTGCACCACAAAAGGAGTGCTGGAACTTACTGGACGCGTGGAACTTGGGATTGCGGTTTGGTACTAGTGGTAAGTTTGCAGTTTGTTGCCTCATGGACGAGTGTGGTTTCCTACACGTGCTTATAGCTACAAGCACTATTTTGGTCGTCCATATGTCCTGCAACACTTCGAGATCAGTGCGTGCACGTAAAGTCATACGGTCGGGATATGCGGTATATGGCGTATTGTGCACATGTACACATCCCTATAAATGAGGAATATTTGGCGGATACGACATATTTGTAACTCGTATTTGCAGTTTTGATTGTCGCGAATATGTATTTGTAAATATGACATCATTGACGTACAGCCACCATATAGCAACGACTCTCATGTTTGCATGTGGCCCTTCCTCATTTCGTCTTGACAGCCGGCTCCCACGGCTCCCGCGCCATGTGGCCATCCCCATACCGCCGCCCTCGCTCGCTGATTGCACGCCGGCAGTAACCGTGCAACTGCGATTTTCGTATATATGGTGGTCGTCGACAACGACCACACGCTACCACGCTCCCTCTCCCACCGCGCTAGAGTTTAGAGAAATTAGTGTTTCGCAGCTGTTTGTAGAAAATTTAAATATAGCAACTGAATTCAAAAAATTATGAAATTTTATGTGGAGCCTCCTGACACACTGTACTATACGGTGCAAATTTTCCATAATTTTATTCGTTTAGAATTTTTCTCGCAATTTCACATAAATGTATTGTTTGTACAAAATTTGTAAATATAGAAATTGAGCTCCAAAAATTATGAATTTTATTTTGAAGCCTTATCATGCAATGGACTTGATTGTGTACTGTTTGGACAATTTGATATGTGTTCTGGAATTGTCTCAAAAATTTAGGATTTAGGTCGCGAAAATTTGGATTTTAGGTTTCGAAAATTAGGGTTTCATGATTTCATGTGACTTGGAATGTATGGAAAAAAGTTGCATTGCAATTCCATTCGAGATGTCGATATATAATATGGCGTAGGAGTACACACATAACAACCAAAATACGCATACAAATATAGCAAAACAAAATATGAATAGAAATATACTCAAACATAATAACATAAGAAGGGATATTCCAAAGTCTAGATAAGCGTGTGAATGAACCGATATGAAGGAGGACGAGGTATTATCACATGTAACCCGATCAAATAGAACACTCTTTGTTAATTTAGCAGTCTACTGTGGATGATATTCTTTAATATTGTATTGTACCACAGTCCAGATAAACTTGTGCATGAACCAACTGAGGGAAATATGTGGCATGCAGATCATATAACGATGTATTGTAACCTCCTACTCGTGTGCGTTTCGAAGGCTACGATACATCGTTATATGATCTGCACGCCAAATTTCCCTTAGTTGGTTCATGCGCAATGTTATCTAGCCTGTAGTATAATACAATATTAAAGAGTATCATCCACATAAAATTGATAAATTAACAAAGAGTGTCCTATAGCATAAAAAATAGGTGTCTGCAACTAGTCTCCGCGGCAATCTCTTTTCTTGGTGAGCTCACCTCATCATATAGTAGCGCCTTCGATGCATGTTGATTGGTGTTTGCAGTCTCTTCAAGCCAATAGCACCTTCGTTGTCTTCCGACATTCCACGTTTTCTAGACATATTGCTTTCTCTACAGGAATGCTGACTTAGGTTAATACCAGGAAATGAAACTCCGGTTGCATCTGTAGGAAAGCTGATGCAGTCCACGTTGGAGTTGGACAGGATGTATGATATAAAGTCCAATAGCGAGTGCCCCTTGTCTCGGGGCTGTTTTTTAACGATGTGTGCAACTAGTTTCCGTGGTGCCTTAGTGAGTGCCCCTTGTCTCGGGGCTGCCCACGATGGTGGCGAGGGTCGAAGTCGTCCATATCCTGCGATTCCATGATGTAAGTGGATCGTACAGTAAAAAATGTAACAAGGATGTAAATTGTATATAACTCACGTCTTTGATATGGAGTGCGCCCGATCGGCCTGATACGCTACGACATCAGCCGGTCTCGGTCGAAGGAGCCTTCTCCTTCCCCTTGTCATAGGACTCTCCACGTCGGGCTGGTATGTCGAAGTCGTCCATGTCCTACGATTCCATAATGTAAATGCACCGTAGAGTGAAAAACTTAACAAGGATGTAAATTCTTCATAACTCACGTCATCGATATGGATTACACCCGAGTGACCGGATACGCTATAGTGGTCGGGCTCAGCCGCATGAGCCTTTCCCTTCCCCTTGTCACGGGACTCTCCGCGTCGAGCTAGTATGTCGAAGTCGTCCATGCCTTGTGATTTCCATGATGTAAGTGAACCGTACAGTGAAAAACGTGATAATGATGTAAATTCTTCATAACTCACATCGTCGATATGGATTACGCCCGGGCGAGTCCTGGGCTCCTTCGGTGCCTCCTCAACAGGGTCTGATACATAAGATTTCCACCACATGAAGGTCTCGGCCCGCATCGAGTAGTTCGGCATGTACTTCTACTGGATGAACACCATATCGTACATCTCCGGGCCATCGATCCACTGGAAGAACTGGCAGCGCATCTCGAGCTGCCATTACATGGGGATGAAGTTAAAAATTTATGGAATTCAACGTAAGAAGAGGAAAATCGATGTGTGCGAAAGAAATGCTTACGAGGTGGTGCTCGCACGTGTAGTACGTTCAGGCGGAGGTGTCTAAGTGTGTGGACTGAATGATCTCCACCGACTCGCCACACACACACTGTGGGACCAAAAACCGTAGTGATACCGGAGCATCTTTCATTGAATAATCTGTGTATTGTAAATGTTTGGCCTTCTGCGCAACCCACTTACGCTTCTACAGCATACTCACGTAGAAGTTTGCCGATGAGTCTGACATATCTGGGTATTGTAGAAGTTTCATTGTACATCATAAAACAAGGAGGATAATAAATTAAATTACGACACTGAATAACGACCAGACGAGCACGATCTGTTGGGACAATCCTTCATTGAGTGCCCAGAGGTCTTGCATATCTTGCACTTGATTGTGCAGCTAATACTGGTATGTTGGCTAGTAGTCATGTCATTCCAGAAGTGCCATGTCTACCGTTGCCCCTTCCCTATTCTCTTCTAGTCCTTGTTGGGACCCCATTGCACCATGTCTCGCCAAAGATTCTTGTAGTTCATTTTCAAGCCGTACGAGTGAAACTCTCCACTCCATATACCGAAAAGGTGCTGCATGTCGTAGTACTAGGAGATGTATAGCGTAGACATCTGCCTTATTTGCGCACACGACTTGTACACATACGAGCATGGCTTGTGGAGGAGCTTCGGCTTGTTGCTGGTGCATGTCGGCACATCACCCATGGGTGCATGCCTGTTTCCTTTCCCCCTTGGCATGACTGTTGACATATTTTTGCCGAAGCATGATTTCGTACTTCCCCCTGAGGCCATCGATCACCTGGATGTCATGCATTCGGGCCTTCTCCATCTTCCGGTCCATGTGTCTCGTGCTTGTTCTTAGACCACTGCTTGCCTTCGTCCATCTGTTGCTTGGTTGCGGTGGCTCTATTAATGAAATAACCAATAGTGCAAATCCATGTCTCCTGGACGATCACGATGATGGGGAGGCACAGCACACCTTTGAAGACACTGTTGTAGACCTTAGACATGTTGGTCGTCATAATCTCGTACCTCGCACCGTCTGTGTCATAGAGGGGGGACTATTTCTCCAATTCAAGAGCGTGACCATTAATCTACTTCGAGAAGCTTATGGCACTGCTGGGTTGCTCTCCCTCTGGAGTGGACTCCCTTGTATGCCTCGTAGTTCGGTGTTCGAGGTCTCTCTAGATGCACTCAAACTTCCACCTCTGGTTCTGCAGACACAATGCCTTGAACGTCTTCATGGCTTTCTGATTGCGGAACTGTGTGAACAAGTTAGATGCAAGATGCCTCATGCACACTTGGATTGCACGTCGTTCCACTGGTGAGACGGATCTATCCCACATTGCATGGTGTTGATGGCTGCCAACAACCCAACATTGCGGTCTGTGATTAGGCAGACGTTGGGCCAGTCTCCCACCACCGCCCTCTTCATGTTCTCCAGGAACCACAGCTAGCGAGATGTGTTCTTGCTCTCCACAATGGCAAATGCCTCCAGGAGAAGCTGATCATTCGTGTCGGCCGCACACCGTGGTGAGGATGGTGCCCTTGTACCTTCTCGTGAGGAAAGTGTCATCCATCGTTAGCATGGGATGGCAGAACTTAAAGCCTCCGATGGACTGAGCGAAAGCCTAGAACACCCGGTCCAGTATGAAGTAGTTGGGCCATTTCCCAGCATCTTCACGGTCAACCTTGTCCGGGGTTTAATTTGGCAATCTGGTGAAGCAATCTCGACACAAGGTTGTACGCCTCTTCGTATGTCCTGTACATGGTCTCGATGACCTTCTGCTTGGCTCGTTGAACCTTACTGTAGTTGATTAGATAGCCAACATGATTGACAACTTCCGACATCATCAACTTGGGGGAGACAAACACGTCCACCTCAACTAGGTGCGTGATGAGGTTTGCAACATATGCGGAAGTCACGTTCTGATGCTACCGCAGGGGCTCGTTGAGCTCGCAAGTGTGGTCGATCAGCTCCTTGGCCGTGAAGACCGAGCCGAAGATTTTTGCTCGGTGAGTGCTGACCTTGCTAGGGCAGCCTTCCACTATGCACTTCACTGCGTACTTTTCTGGGTTGGACCAGCGCGCTCGGTACACACAGTTGATGGACAAGGCGTACCGTGCTATAACTTGTTGCACGACTACCTTTTCTGGGAAGCGCTGCCCAACTAAGAGGGTGTCAGCTTCAAACCCCCACTGGGAGTCTTCTTCTTGCGACCGTACGAGCGAACGCACCGCGATATTATCAAGTCTCGATGCCACGTAAGGACCACCGGCTTGGTGTGCGTCCTCGTCACTACCATCCGAGCTTGGGTCGGCGTCCTCGTCAAGCTCCAACCTGAGAGGCTCGTCTGGTAGATACTTGTAGCAGTCGATGCGGGCTGACCATCACGTTTCTGCCCCCTCATTTGGCACAAAATTAGGCGCGGGACTTCCCTCCGAAGCAGCACATTCCATGATGCCATCTTCAGGCTCGAGCTGCGTTTGCCTGTTTGTAGAGGCCCCAACATCATTAGGGTTTCCCGGTGTCCTGCCTACAAAATTCACGTACACCATAGGCTTCCCGTGAATGGCCGCCTCAGGCTAGGAGGCAATCTCCATGTACTGCCTCCATGCTATGCTTCTATTCACCTTGACGAGCTCCCACACATAATTCGTGCAGGTGATCGCCTCAATCACAACTTTCTTCGTCATTGGCTCCATGACGAACTCTCTCCGGATGCAGCTTCGTAGCTCGTGAATATTCATCGCGTGGAGCCCCTCCGCCTAGACCACCTTGTACTAGCATCTCGCCAAGTCCAACTCATCGGGTCCGGCCCGTACAAGACCATCACCGTAAAACACTAACAAGTCTTGTATGTTCGAAAATACCTAAAACCACAACAACCCCATCCACTATTACCTAAAACACTAACAGGTCTAACCCATATGTGTAATTAAATATGACAGATTGCATGCAAGTGATGGGTTACATATGTGTAATTAAACATGAATAATTACTACTAAACTTACTAATTACGACTGATTAATTACCTCTAAACTAACTAATTATGATTGATTAATTACCACTAAAAAATTTACCAGTACTTCATTTCCACTTATTTAATATGCCATAATGATGACTACTAAACTAATTACGACTAATTAATTACCACTAAACTAATTCATTAGTAGTGAACTAACTAATTACGACTAATTAATTACCCCTAAACTAACTAATTACGACTAGCTAACTAGGACTGATTAATTACGACTACGGTAATAATAGCATAAGCATCCGACAAATTACTTGCCCTTCGGAGGAAAGTAATCAAAAAAAGGTCGAGCGATGAGCGACAAGAAGCAAGAAAACAGTTAACCTCCTAATAAAATTAATTATGTTACGTTCTCACGAGTTCTCGGCGACGCAGCGCAAGAATAATCTAAAGCATAAATGAGATGGCGAAGAGCGAGTGCGAGTTAAGTATTTATAGCGAAAGCGAAAGAAGAATAAATGGCGTTAGCGCGGAATTCCGTAAGCATTGGCGCGGAATTTCTAGGCGAGGCAACAGATGTCGCGGAAGAGGAGGAGGATGGTGGAAAAAGATGGCCACCGCGTGGTTTTTAAATTCTCCATGAAACGGTCCGGGTGCGTGGCGGGAGGGTGGTGGTGAGAGGAGGGAGGAGGAGGCGTGGTGGGAGGAGGGGCGAACGCGTGGTGGCTTGTGGGCGTTGCCGCCTGCGGCCGTCGTCTTGACAACGAGCTGGAGGTGGAGACGGTAGGGAAGAACCCGCGTGGCGGGGGAGCTGTTACCGCACGACGGTCGTGCGACAACGAAGCTGCGTGTCGGGCGGAGGCCTCTCCGCGTGGTGGTCATCGCGGCGGTGACGAGATTAAAACCTCTATGTATTAATTTAAATACATAAAGACCATCGTCTTCATGGTCGTAACCCCTAAGGCTAACGACCTCACTGGTCTTAAGGATTCGGAGGTTACGATGGGTACCTGGTCGGACTAGGTTTCGACGGTGGTTGCTGCAAATGCTATGAGCGAGCACCCTTAGCCGTATGATGAATGGAACACGTGCAAAAGCGTTCCGTACCATACGATGATATACAAGACAGCGACGATAAACCACCTTACGGTTAAAGTTCTCATAAGTACTTAAGCAAGGTGAATTAACACATTGTTAACTACCTTAAACCTCGGAGCCGGTTATAACGTTTCATCGGGGCGCCTTCTCCGGGGTAACTACGCCTCTTCGGGAGTTATTTAATGGTGGAGCGCGAAGAGCGAGGACACGCACACAACAATGAACAAGCGCCGCCTCTTCGGGAGTTATTTAATGGTGTAACCTTGCTTATATATATATATATACCTACAGGCTGGTCGTTCATGATTGTTAATTTAAACTGGTCGGAGAAGACAATTTTCTCTCCGATATCCTTTCAAAGGATCTCTGTTACTCTATGCAAACGACTTCTATGTCATCCGCCGTATTGGTCCTAGTCGTGAGCATTTTTCCACCTGCGACAAAACTCTTTTCTTAAGGAAATATATGAGTGATCGAGCATCATACAAATAACTTTCCATCTTGAATGATATGCCTAAGATTATGAAGATTATATTTCATTATTTCAAGATTACATTCTACTCTTGTCAGCTCTTGGTGGGACACGGAAAGCCTCCTAGTCGAAGTCTCTCCTTTTTGCGACGTGGTCACCTTGCTGGAAGGAGCTTCTAGTAGCGGTTCTTTTCTTCGATCCTCGCTACGATCGGATACAAAGCTTGAACACGTTTCACGAAATATGTTATATGGTTTGAGATCTAAGCATTCCTTGAGCCAGACTTTAGGATAATAGATATAAGCGAAGTTCACTTATAATTTGTTGCATTCATTTTGCATTTCTTCTTATGTCAAATAACAAGGTCTCTTATCCGACCATATATAACTTTTGATTGGTATTTGATCATGACAAACAAAGATCTATAACTAAGCGAAGTCATAAAATTTGGTTCGACCACAATGATTTCCTAGTATTACCACGATCATTTTGACTTCATATCGGCACATACCTTCAAAATGATGGTTTTGACTTTCATTCTCTTTCTTGGCTACACCTTGTATAGTAAAGTTCTTCTACTATAAAGCAATCGAGAACTAGGAAGTGTATGAAATTAAAAAAAAGAGAGTCAAGCAGGGATAAACAAAGGCATTGTTAATGACATAAAAGGTAAGTTTTACACATATTCAATATTTTTACACTTTTTAGAGAGCCTACTCTAGAAATATTCCCGGACTAATTCTTGCTTGATGGGGATCAGACCTCCATCTCCTCTACTACTTTGTCTCCGAGTGGCTTGGTTCTTCCATGAACTTGGTCACCTCCTCGAGTGGGCGATTGAAGTCATCTTCAACAACTTGGAGATCAATGGAGGTCGGAAGCTTTCGGTTTGCCAAAGCAAAACTAACTCTACTACAACGCTTTGTTTTAATGGCTTTGGGCATAGTTCTTCCGAGTAGTCTTGAGCGATATTAAGATCCTCTAGAAGTTGACCCAAGTAGTTCATTTTCTCTCTTTGGATCTCTAAGGGTAGTGTCGGTGTTTTAGAACCGAACTTACGTAAAGATTGTTTGATTAGGGGTCTCCTAGAATGGAATCACCTTGAGAGATTGACACGGGGATTTTTATACTGAGTTCGGGCCTTCTCAGGAGAGAATAACAACCCTACTCTGTGTGTATGGTATTGAGTGTATTACGAACAATCGGGGAAAAACTAAGACTATTACAGATAATCTTGGTATTCTGATGGCGATTCATCCCTTTCCTTCTCGATTGCCGCCTTTATATAATGCGTGAAGGCGGCGGTTTCTCCGAGTGAAGCGGCGCCTCATCACATCTATGCAGACGCCGTTGGTAGTAATCACCGCGTATTGCTCCTCCCGTCGCCCTATGACAATATACGAGAGATAATGGAGCATTACGTGCTATTACTTGCAGAATAACAACGTATGATGATTTATTTGAATCCCTTAATCAATTGGGCCCACTTGTTTGTAGGTTTAATTGATCATAAGGTGGTTGTAGCTGACCTAGTCATAGAAGTCATAGAAGAACTTACAACCATGAGGTAGTCGTAGCAAGACTTACGACTATTGGGGTAGTCGTAGCATAACTTACGACTATGGGGGTGGTCGTAGAAGAACTTACGACCACCCGGAGGCTCTTCCTTATAACATTAAGGGGTATACCCGAGGACCATATGGCGTCATATTTACCTATAATAAGAATTATAGATAAAAGATAAAATGAGGATTATTATATCCTCGTCAGGTAGGCAGGCTTGATCCTGATCCCATATCAAAGATCATCTTGTTCAAAAATACAGTCTTTTCATTTAGACTTTGAGCGAGAGCCGCCTCCTTGTCTTGCTCAAATTTAAGAGTCTTTTCTACTCTGTCCAAAACTTGTTTTTGCTCTGCAAGAGTAAAGCAATTGATAAACACAAAAATAATTGGAGGAAGATAATAAGTCAAGTTTACAACCTATTACCTTCAATTTTCTTGTTAAGTTCTTCCTTCTTTGAGTAAGTAACCCGCGTCGGCAGGTCCTTAACTTTGATTTCTTCTTCAAGCGAGTACATCTTGGCTTTCTCGGCCAAGATCTCTTCTTTATTTTCTCCAAATCTATCAAATATGATAAGGGAGAATAATTAGCAAAGGCGAAGCAATGAAGAAAGAAAATGCTAAGGGAAAGTTTTTACTTTCTAATTAGAGTGTTTTACTCCAAGTCTTTAATCATTTGGTGGATCCTCGACCACATCAAAATTCTCGACCATATCTTTGCTCAAATAGCATTTTCTCTTTAAAATTCTCTATAAAAGATTTTTTAGAGAGATTATAAGCGGTAAGTAAATACTTACGGATCGCCAAATCATTATATCGCCAAATATTGAATCGGGATGCATTTTGATTTGATGATCCGATATTTTTCCTATGCCTCGTCAAGCTCCTTATCCTCGATGAATCGAGGCGAAAAGGAACTTGCGGGTTGAGAGAATTACCAACAATGGTCGGAACTTTGTTGAGGGCCTTTAGGGGCATCTACCTCCCACGAAGGAGTTAGAACCACCAATGGTTCCAACTCATTGTTAGCCACACGCTTTGTCAGGGGCTTCTCCGACCACTCTTTCCTCGATAACTTTGTCCTAGGAAATGGTGCGCTCATGGACCTCTTCAAGTACTGGTCCTTAGAAGAATGCAGTGGAAGCGACGAACACCAAAGGACCTATACCAAGCAAAGAAGGAAGTTATAAAAAAGCATCAAATCATCAAGAAATTATTAGAGGTATGCGCTCATCGACCACTTTCATTTGGCGTACCTAGTTAATTTCGAGATTTGACTTTAAAAGCAGCGGAAGAGTAAAATCATGTCGTCACCTTTCTTTTCTTTTCTTACGATCTTGGGTTCGAACAAGCAAAATTGGCCAAATCCGTTGTATCATCAATAAGATGTCGGAAGCAATGCCCTTGATCGGCTCGTCAAAGATTCGTCCTTGACCATACGGTCGGCGGAGTGGTTTCACCGACCTCGAGACCGATTGTTCGATAACAAGCTGTCCGTTAAATCAACGGCCAGATGCAGGAGTTATGACCTCGTAATTAACGCCGTTGGCCTTGACCTTCTCCACCTAAACCAACAAATGAATTTGGTTAGGTGATGAAATCTTTATCTAAACTACATATATATATTCTTATGAAATGTTACATTACCTCGGAATTCATCTTCTTCGGTGCATCTGGGCGCGAATCGGTCGGAACAACGGTGGGATGTTTAGCCTCACCGGTTTGTGTGATTCGCAACCCGACCAACTACAAAAATAGAGCATGATCAAAAATCTAATCGGAGAATATATGTGCATGATAAAAGAAATTTTGATTGTTTACCTTAAGCCTTGTTACTCTCTCTTGGCGGGAACTATGGCCAAGATCTCGAGGAATCGGCCTTTTCTCGGGCTCCTGCCTGCAGATCGGCTGATCCGTTCTCTAATTTCCTCGGGAAAGAGCTTTAAAGAGAAGGAGAAAACAAAACATGAAGCAGGTTTTAAGGTAGTACATTAATCAAATGAAAATCTTGGTCGGAGTTTATCTCAAAGACTTACCACCTCTGAGATAGCTTCATCACGACCAATGGACCGTCGGGGAGTGAGTCAGAAGCTTGATGGACTAATCTGGCGCTTAGTGAAATCCTCACCGCGTGCCAAGAGATCAAGCCCTTGACTCATGGTCGTAGATGGCATCCACCCATCGTTCGACCACTCTTGTCTTCTCCACGGTTTTCTCCACTTGGGATTTTCATTTGCTCTCATCTGGCGAAGTAGAGGCCATCATCCCTCGTGCTTAGTCATATAGAACCAGTTTTTCTTCCATAGCGACCACGAGGATTTCGAGTACATCTGAATGTACTCATTGGCCTTCTGTCGTGAAGCGCAATGTACATTCTCAGGGAGTATCCGTGGTTTTCCCCATCACCATTCGGTAGAAATACGAAGAGCTTTAAACTGGAGGCACTCCAGTCGCTTCACACAAATATGTGAAGATCTTGATGTTGGCGATGGAATTTAGAGCCAAATTCACCAATTCCACCGTAGAACTCAAGAACACGAGAGAAGGAATTTGTGTCTTGGCAATCTCACCCACATTCGATGTGGCGAGGAAAACAAGGATTTTCTCATCTTGGCGGCTTGGAAAATGCTCTCCAAATGCCGATCTCCATCGATCAAATTCTTGTCGGAAGCATCCAATCTTCTCCAAAGCCTCAAGCTTTTTCTTGCTCAATTCGAAGGCAACCACTTTGTGATTTGCTCGACATGATGAAAATCCTCAAGGATGAGTAGAGTTAAGTAGGAGATTTTGTAGTCGAAAGAACAAGAAAAGAAGGATGAAGATTTTTTCTCGACAAAGGAGATCGAAAGGGGATCTAGAAGCATAAAAAATCCAAAAGGTCTAGCGATGGGGATTTTATAGCCTCAGATCTTTAAATTACGATCAAAGGTTATCCATAAAAATCGAGCGGCAAAAAGCTTCTTTTTAAGCCCAGCAGACGGAAGGAACTCTTGAGTTCCCAAGGCAAGTTCTCAACTTTAACATGAGCATAAACCACCTCGAATGTCACGATATTAAATGGGGAGTGCCGATCTGATTCATCGGAAGAAGGCGTTCACACGACTGTTCATTTAAAGTTAGGGGCTGGTGGCGAGGATTAAAACCTCTATATATTAATTTAAATACATAAAAGACCATCGTCTTCATGGTCGTAACCCCTAAAGGCTAACGACCTCCTTTGGTCGTAAGGATTCGAGAGGTTACGATGGGTACTCTGGTGGGACTAGGTTTCGACCGGTGGCGCTTCGAAATGCTATGAGCAGGCACCCTTAATCGTATGATGAATGGAACACGTGCAAAAGTTTACGTACCATACGATGATATACAAGACAACGACGATAAACCACCTTACGGTTAAGGTTCTCACAAGTACTTAACGCAAGGTAGTTAACACATTATTAACTACCTTAAACCTCGGACCAGTTATAACGTTTCATCGGGGCGCCTTCTCCGAGAATGCTTGCCGCCTCTTCGGGAGTTATTTAATGGTGGAGCAGCGAAGACGAGGGACACGCACACACTGGCGGCGAACAACGAAGGTAACTTCGAAGCCAGCGGTAGCATTCAATACACTCGGTGTAATTAGAGATAGTCCTAGTCAAGTCTTGTAATCGGTTCATATTAATAAAAAGCCCCATTCTCTTCTAGGATACTCCACGTCATTTTCCTCTTTTTATTTTCGTAAGATCGGCGATTCGATCGTCGACAGCAACGGAGTCATATTTGCAACTACATGTTCGCGGTGGTCAATACTGCAAATACGGTTTGCAAAGTTGTCGTATCTGCCAAAAAATCGTAAATGAGTCCCGCCACACCCCGCATCTCTCTCTCTCTCTCTCTCTTAAGCAAGGGAGAGGACGGACGGCGAGTGGGGATTGTTGAATTGAGCGTGGGTGGTGGAGTTGTGGGTGTACGACATCATGCACCAGACTCTATGCAAGCGTGAGTGTGCTTTTTGTATGAATTTTGTGAGGTTGCGGATTTATCTATATCCTCTGTCTTTTTAGATGTGTGCTAGTGGAGTGCACTCACGTGTGTATGCTTGGTGGTATGTGCGCGCGCGCGCATGTCCTTGTAATGGAAAAAAAACAAGAAGATATGGAAGTACTCGCGTGTGCGTAAACATTGATGGATCCATGCTAACTAGCAAGGGGTCTTTCCGTGTGTTTACTGCTAATTGCCATGGGATTATGGACAAGGGGATCCCTACTTGCCGCATGCATGTTTGTTGGTTGGATGGTGCCAGTGGGCCACAATCGAAAGATCATGTGCAGAAGAAGAAAGGAAATCAGCAGATAGAGGAGTTTGCATGCAATAACACAGAATCAAACTGAAGTCGTTTCTACTGTGCTCGTGCGCGATAAGCAGAAGATCAGGAGAATCCCAATCCCCGTGCGTAGACTATTCGGGATATAAGACCCTGTTTGGTATAGTTTCTACTCCCAGCTTCTCAATTGATTCTCGTGGAACCGTACCAAACACCTTGATTCTCAAAACCACTCGATTCTGATTCTCGCGAGGAGCTATCTAAAAAATGAACTAGCGACGAGAAACAACCTTTCCATAGATTCTCGTGAGAAGCCAACTTAGTAGAAGCAAAATACCCCTTAAAGTTAAGTCTATTTACCCGCGAATGTCATCCACTTACCCCTCCCACCCACCACGCGAGAAGACCCCCGAGCGCATGCCCCTTCATGTTTCCTTCCTCGCTCTCATCTTCGCTCTCTCACGACCACGCCGCCGCGCTCAAGAATGTCGGCGTCGCGCTCTCCGACTCGCCCGGTGAGGCTCACGACGAGGTCTGCTTTCGACCTCTGCCATGGCGCCCTCGGGTCTCTCGCTTGCCAGCGAGCAAAAGCGGTGCTCATGCTCCCGCCGCCATGCCCGGAACTCCGTCGAGAGCCTGCCGCTTCATCGAGTCCATGGCGTGCGACACCGCTCGATCGCCTATCAAGAAGAAGGCCTCCGGCAAGGCGGCCATCATCGAGGAGGAGGAGGACGCTGAGGGGGAGACCCCGATTTGATCCAAAATCATCCCACATCGTCTGTAGAAACCCCCGATCCCCATGGTTTAAGGCTGCACGATCTGCTGGTTGGCCATGGCCACCGAGTCCACCACATCGATTCGGCCATTGCCATGATCATGCGGAGGCATGATGGCAAGCGGTCGTCGGGGTTCTTCCTCCTGTGCATGGTCCACGCGGCGGTCGCGGTGAGTAGCGGCGCGCTGATGATGTTCTCGTAGGTGGAGGTGTACGCGTGGGGCCACGGACGCGAGGCTGCCGCGCGGCTGCTCCGCTGTTCCACGTCCCACGATGAGCTCCTCATCTGCATCTCCGACGCCTTTGCGGGGCTCCTCCTATGCGCGGTCGGTGCGCTCATCTTCATGGCGGGCTTCGCGCGGGACCACGAGTTCCAGGCCTTCTTAGCCAAAGGAGTGGCTGCTGCGCACCATTGCGGCCTTCCAGCACATGCACTTGGCGGCGGCCCGGAGGAGCTCAAGCGCGACTGGGCGCGGCAGCTCGTCGGCGACCTCGTGCTCGTGCTCTGCTGGGTCCTCTTCTTCGCCTACTCCTGGCGCGAGAAGTACAACTGATCGGTCGGTTTCTTGCTCTTCTTGCAGCTTTTCTAGGTACCCACCACCCATGCCATGTTTACCTTCTCTGTGATAGATAGATCACTATGTGTGCAGCGTCGTGTTGTATCATTACATTGTGCATCCAATTGTGCATTTGTGTGTGTTTGGTTGTAAATTTGATCGCTCACTCAACCTGATCGGTTGTGCTTGTCGGCGGTGGCAGCGTGTGTATAGTTGTGTAGCTACCTCGTGCTTCTGTAAAGTGTGCCATTCACAATTTGATCTGTTGAAGTAAATGCAATTAACTTGTCCATGGTGATTACTGGTTGCAGTGTGTTGTTTGTTGGTTGGAGTCAATAGATACGGATTGGATTTTTGATTGGAGTGTGTGTATTGCTTTCCAATGCAAGAAAGGCAGTATTGTGTTTATTTACTTCGGTTCCCGTTCTGAATGGAGATCAATTAAGAATTTAGCTACCAGAGTTCGTTGATGATGTGGATTTTAGGTGAAACCATATACTCCCTCCGTTCTTTTTTATTTGACGTTTTTGACTTTTCACGGTTTCCGAGATGCGACTTTGATCGTTACTTTTTTATAACTTTATATTAAAGCATACCAATAAAATTATAATATTATGAAAGTATTTTTGACGACAAATCTAATGGTACAGTTTTCATGTAGCCAATCCATATAGTTTTAAACATATTAGTTGCCTAACTTTGAAAATTTTGACCGCATAGATTCTAGGGTGTCAAATAAAAAAAAACGGAGGGAGTAATTATTTTTGGAAAATTATTCCCTAGGTCAATTGTTAGGATCATGAGAATGATCTTTGCATTTGCACTCAAGCGCACTTTGTCCTACTTGGTTTTATTATCTTTTTATTAAGATATCTTTGTGGGTGGAAGTGAGCGAGAGGATGCTATGCACCTTTAGGCGATCTTGAGAACTTTGAAGTAAGGAGACTAGTTACTGTTGAGAATTTGAGACAAGAAGGCTCGGTGGATAAATGTTAAAAGAGTTGCGGTATCTAGAAATTAACTTGTTGTGCTCAATTTTTGCTTGAACCATGCATCTTTGAAACGCATTGCTCCTAGTCTCCAATGATAATATTCATTTACTCATAGTCGGGATATTCTTGCTTCAATGATGCATGTACGAAATGCACTTTCTGAATCTTGAGTTTACCCTAGAACCTTGACTCTACAATTCACAAATGGGCTACTTGGTGGTTTACGCAAGTCATCCTCATCGAGTTCTATTGTACTCCTTTGGGGCGTGGTGAAACCTTTGTTGCTAGACATTGTAGCATATCTTTGAGTGCAGTTTGCTAGTACATCACTTGCGATGTTGGTCGCATCTTCGGAGCTTCTCGTACTATTTCATCTTGCCATGGTTACGCATACGCAGGTGTTCTAGTTAAGACCATGAAGAGGGTTCTTACAGGCGCGCATGAGTTATGAAAGACATCCTAGCAGGAATCACTACTTTCTTCTTTTCCTTCGGTTGTGCGATTCCCCATCTTTTTACGGCTAGAAGCAACATCGATGGTGATGTTTGAGTCTTGTTCTAGAAACCAAAGTTTTTCTTCTTGTTATGGTGGAGACCAAAGTTTAGCGAGAATAGATTTGAGGTTACATCGTGGTGATGAACTTTGTAGTAGCTTTCACTTCGTTCACGCTCACCTTAAGCGGTGATTTTTGGATGAAATGTTAAGCATATGGATTTGGACCCATCTTGTTATCGATATGATTACGACACGATCGGTAGTATTTCTCGTGGTCTTGGATGTTGGTTTTCTCACAATCATCTAACCTACATTGTTTTAACTTCATATGTGAACAAGTGCTACATCTATGGATAGTTTTCGTGACGACCTTGCAAGTGCAATTGCTCATTCAGGATGATGGACACACTACTTGTAAATTTTTGTGGTCTTTTGTTATGACTCATTTATCATTTCAATACTTATACGTAATATCATTTAATTATCATTTGAACACTTACACGATATGAATGTGATATCTCTAGCTTCATCTATCGCAGTGTGAACAGTACAAAATTTGCTTATACACAGTTGTAATCCATCATGAAGTGTAAATGCAATATAACATAGCATTGTGTATACATACAACGTATATACATTCACATGGTCTAAACAAATTTAGGAGAGAAAATTCTATAATTTGTGTACAAATACATAGGAGAAAGACACATATACAATTGAACTATTACAACCAGGGGTAATATGGTTTATTTGCCTCTAATCCCCCCTTATATGGTTTTTGGAGCCAACCTACTAGCCAAGTGCTTTCAACAGGCAGCTCTAGATTCTTAGAGAAGTGGATTATCAGATAATCAGGAGCAAAATCTGAAAAATAAAAATCTAGAGTTCTACCAAATAGGACCTAAATAGGCCAGGGTTCCTCAAAAAAAAAAAACCTTGTCCCACCAACCCATATTGATTCACAACTACGTGTTGATCTCCATCGGTTGATTTGACTCACATCGACGTGTTTATCTTCATCGGTTTACGTCTGTTTGTCTGTCTGATAGTTGTTATTGTTCGATATTGCTTCACATCGAAAATCGACTTATTTTTCCTTCGGAATCAGGCTATCATCGCCGGTTCGCATCTCCTTACCTATTTTGGTCAAATCGACTGCCTTGGTCGATGTGTGCTTGACCTTCTGCTAGCAAAATCTTCCCAGCAACAACACCTACATACACCACTGGACCTATAGGCCAAATGCAAGACCTCGCCAATTTGGCATGGCCTAGTCATTGGTTAATCTGGCCCAAGTATGTCCCATTTCTGTCTAACCCATGCACTACTAAGGGCATGTACAATAGTATAAACAACTGTTGTCTATAGCAACTCTCCATGTTATCTGTAGACAACACTAAAGACAACTCATACAATGGGTTATGGTGATCTGATCGACTCTGAGTTGTTAACAACACACAATTTTTAATGCTTTTCTTAGTTACGGTGTTACGATCATTTCTGAGTTGTAGACAACACATCTCTCTCTCTTTATTCTCTTTCAGCCACATTAGTTTAAATCCTCGTGGGAGGTGTGAGATAGCTAATGAAGGGGTGGGAGGAGGGGGTTCGGCCGCCGGTGGAGAGTGGGCTTCGACTGATGAAACCCGCTGATGAGATTCGCCCTAGATGTAATCCCATTGTACATGACTTAAAACTAACTTGATAAATGGGGAAGACACAGTGTTACTTCGTTGGTGATGTGTTTTACTTGGCAAATCAAATGTATAGGTGTTAGCGCCTTTTTTTTTTTGTGAAGATAGGTGTTTGTTGCCTCTGTTTTTGTTTTAAGTGATATTTTAGGGCGAATCTCGTAATCTTTTACAATGGATGGTCAACACTTTCATGAACAAACATATATAACCTTTTATTCCTGAATTAAAATTGCTCTACATTGTTTAATGCATAATCCATTTTGTACAAGATGGTTGATCATTCTATAAAGATGGTGGTTTAGTATATAGACAGAGTTTATATTAGTGGGGGTACTAGGAGACGAGGTCAACCTGGACATGTTGAATGCAGGGCTCAGTCTGTTCAGCCAGAGAGAGAGAGAGAGAGAGAGATACATACTTCCTCAAAATATTTCCAAGAATTTGACTGAAACGTGGATTTTAATCCCAGGGTGCATACGTGCGTGCATCGGTGCACAACCTAATGGCTACTGCAGTTTCTACGAGACTTGGTCGAGTCCACTAGGTACCTTCTGACCGGCCGGAGTTGGTGGATCTATTCAGTTTTCCCATCAAAATATTATTATTAATTTTTTGAAAAAATATTAATAATTAAATCATTTCAAGAATTAAAAGTCAATGTTTATTATTTTGTATTGCTATTGTTGGGTCCAAGCCTACCCCGACTTCGTGCCTGACCCGGCCCGAGCCTAGGAAATCGAGCTAGGCTAACCATGACCTGGTGTAAGTCAAACAATCCCAAGTTATGAACTACCCCACGAGATTCATAGCACGATCGAATTTAATTTAGAAAATGTCTATTTTGATCTCTAAAGTATCGCTGTCCAAACACTTAACCCTCTGATCTAAAAAACCGATCCTTTGACACATTAATATTGCAAAAATAGTGCACTTAACCCCACGAGGTGGTTTCGGAGATAGATTTACCACCATGTCGACTGATGTGGCGTTGTCGTGGCGCTTACGCCACATTGGACGATGACATGGCAATTACTAATTAAATCGGATATAAAATCCTTTAGCCCAGTTGGTCCCACATGTCAGCCAACCCATACTCGTCCTCGTGCACCCACTACACACAGCCATGGCGCCTCAACTTCCTTGACCTCGCGGGCGTCCTCCCGCGCGCTGCCTCACCGGCGCCCAAGGACGTCTAGGCCACCACCACATTGGCCGCCGCCGCAAGGTTGTGGCGCAGCGCGTGAACGACGCCGGCCGGATCCGACTGTCTTCCTCACCTCCGGCGGCGACGGCGGTCAGATCCGATTGTGGTGCGGACGGTGGAGGAGGTCGGATCCAACGGAGGCGCAACCGGTGGAGGGGAGGCCGGATCTGGATCCGACGACGGGGCAGCAAGGAACAACCGCCTTCCTCACATACGGCAACGGTGCGATGCGCGAGCGACGGCGGCCGTATCCGGTTGCGACACAGCAGTACGACGAGGGACAACTGGATCCGTCTCCCTCCCCAACGGTGGCCGGATCAAACGACCAGGGGCAGTACTCCGCCGCAAGGAGTACTCCTCGGCCATCACCGGGAGGGGGGAGCAGTACTCTGCCGAACCGGGAGTAATCCTCCATCGCTACCTCGAGTGCTTCACCACCACCACCGCTTCGTCCCCAGCCGGTGAGGTCTTCCCTGTCACTGCTAGCCTCGAGTGCAGGGTCACCAGGTCTGTGCGTTGTCCTCA
This sequence comes from Phyllostachys edulis, assembly GCA_036346405.1. Taxonomy (NCBI): domain Eukaryota; kingdom Viridiplantae; phylum Streptophyta; class Magnoliopsida; order Poales; family Poaceae; genus Phyllostachys; species Phyllostachys edulis. Next base: position 104,148,873 of record CM070546.1, read on the forward strand.
CCTCCGACGACCGGCGTTTTCCTAATCTCTGGCGACCTGGAGCACTTGGTCACTTCCGGCCGCCATCGACTACTTCCTCAAATGCCGTCTCCCTCGAGGTACTACATGCCCATCTGTCTCTCTCTCGCCCTCGAGGTAATATGCAGCGGCTCCAGTGCCGGGGGAGAAGCGCGGAGGGTAGCCGGTTCCAGCAGCGGTGCTGTCCTCGAATGTCGGTTCTCTCTCTTCCCATCGGAGTAGTATCTCTGTGGCCGGATCATCTCGTTCTACAACTAGCTGGCCGCCAAAGAAGTCCTGATCGCCGGCGCCGAGCTCGTCCAAGTCGGGCAATGACGCCTCCGCTGTTCCTCTCTCTCTCCCTTCTGTGGACAAGGGGAAGGAGGCACTGAGCGATGACGAGTGGGACCCAGAGAATAGAAAATTTAATTAAAATTTGATTTAAGTGTTGTCTCCGTGGCAGGTGGGCCCTAGCAGTAAAACGAGTCAGCTCAGTCGCCCGTTTGGCAAAACCACTACCACGTAAATAAAACCACCACCGAGCAAAACAACCATTTGAAGTTAAGTGTACTAATTTTGCAACGCTTTAGACTAAGAGGTCAAGTGTCCGCATAGCGATACTTCAGAAATCAAATGTACATTTTCCTTTAATTTATTACATGAATCTTGTTGAGAAACAAGATATAGAAAGAAATAGATCAGAGAAGTAATTCATTTGTTTTGGTCTTACAGCAATCCTTTGACATCCCGATGGATCGACTTTACCAATTCCATAATTCGAACATGTGTTGGACCTGACTCCTGACCTAGATCCGTGCTTAATTGGCATACTAGTTTTCCAGCGAAAAAACGGAGTATCTATCTGACGCACTTACGTTTTGCACACATGCCACAGCATCATAATAGCTGGTAAGTGTCTGTCAGGAGGGTATTCATAAAAAAAACTGCATGCTTGTAATTAAGGAGGAGAATTAAAATAAGAAAAAGAGGCACATCTGCAATGGAGAAGTAAAAACTTGATACGTGGTCCAGCCATCGGCTGCCATCATTAGTCCACACGGATGTCAGGAAGAAAATTTGTTAGAGTATCTACAACAATTCACTTAATTTGTTAATAAGAGATTATGCGTCGACTTTTTAGATGATGTGTAGGAGAGAAGATGAGGAGAGAAGATGAAAGGCATTTCTACATGAAGAAACTATCAGTTATTATCCAAGACATAAGAAACAACAAAAACTCTATTGGAGCTTGGTTGTTACCTAAACACTCATTTTATGGGTCCATTATCTACCAACAAAATCTACGGATCTTATGTAGCCGTCTTCTTGGCTTCCCTGCAGATGATATGATAAATAAGCAAAAACATATAGACCACAAAGTTGTCACATTATTGATCATCAAGAATCATGCGTTCTTATAGTAATTAAAGTCTTGAATCTGTGAAAAGGAACAATCCAGTTGGAATCTTGTTTAACTTTTTATTAGATTAATCTTTCTCTCTTCTTAGTAATAAGTTAAAAGCAATTATTGTAGATCTTTCTTGGGGAGAGCCTCGCTGTGAGGATTCCGTCAATCATTTTGGATGGACGGGTGATGTCGTAAGGCCTCTCTAACTGAATTTTTCCCGATGTCATGCATACTGAGATAGAAGACAGGCTAGGTGCCGTTGAACTGCGGAAGGCAGTAGAGCAGAAGATCCAGATTCAAGGGTGTGGCAAAATTCTAGTTTTGTTTCTAAACATTTTTGTTTTTAGAAAATGGCAATAGCTCTGGTTTATTCCATTAAAAGGAGAAAAGAATACAACACAAACTCAAAGCAGGAGGACACCATATTTTTGTTTCTAAACATATGTATATATATTTATTGATGGTACAACACGTGTACCGTCCGTATTATATATACCGTAAGCGAACATAGAGAAAATAGAACGAGGGAGAGAGAAGGATAAGAATACCAAAGTTGTACTATAACCGTTTCCCTACTTAATTGAACGGCAGAAATTCTGTATAAAAAAAGATAAGAATACGACAGGCACAACAAACTAAATCAGATTTTTTTTAATATAAAAACACTGGCTCTAAAATACTTGGCTGCCGTGCCGTTCAGAGTTGAGCTCAAACGGGAGAAGAATCATTCTAAGGCTCTCCATCATTCTCAGTTGCCCACCCTTAATTTCTTCGCCCCTACGTCGCCGTTGCCGTCTATCCCATCAATGGATTGGTAATCACTCCAACCACTTGCGGTTATCTCACCAGTCAAATTGCTCGTTTCTTAATCAAACCAAGCAAGACTAGCTGCAATGCCAATTCCTAGCAGCCGCTCATCCCAACTAAAAAGAAAAAAGGTGCCAGTAGTAGGTTCCCTTGGAAACAGTTACATATTTTTAGGCAAGACCTCTGTCATTTCATTTCAAGAAAGGAAAGTAAAATACAAGAGGAGAGAGAGGTAAGAATACAGATCAAGTCCAGCAAAGAGAGATCAACGAAGCGGCTAGCTAAGGACAGCGGAAAAAAGTAAAAATTAATTTGCAGCACTAGACCGTGACTTAATTGATCCCAAACGCGCACCAACGAGAAAACAGCGCAAGCCAACCCCGACCTGGCCCAACACAACACCAACACCAACATAATTAGCGTCGTCGCGAGCGAGCACGCGATAGTTTTGTTGTTTCCCTGGAGCGAATTCCGGAATCCCCACCCAAATTATAAACTCCGCGAGAGCCCCAATTCCCCTTTCGGCCGGCCGCGACACCCGATTCGACTCTTCTCCCCGGAGTTTCCGAGCCTCTGTCCCTCTCGGGCGCCGATCGATCGGGGGAGGATGAGCTTCCAGGACCTGGAGGCCGGGAACGTCCGCGGGCGGAGGAACGGCCGGGCGGCGGGGGGAGGCGCGGGTGCGGGCGCCGGAGCGTCGCAGGCCGTGGCGTCGGGTGTGTTCCAGATCAACACGGCGGTGGCCACCTACCAGCGCCTCGTCAACACGCTCGGCACGCCCAAGGACACCCCCGACCTCCGCGAAAGGATGTGCGTTACCGTTTACACCCCCAACCCCCCCGGTCTACCGATTTTGATTCCCTCGATTGGGCGAGGGATTTTTCGATCCCGGTTTGAATTCTGCTCCGATTTTGGACGCGTGTGCTCAGTTAGTCGAGAATTTTGCCTTGGTTGCGATTCCGATTTAGGTTATGTTTCTGCGGTGGATGCACGCGATGAATTGATGTCTCTTCTTATGTGTTGCTTATGGCTTAAATTTCCCCCAATTTTTCTATAGATTGCTTGGGGGTTCAATTAGCCGACCCCTGTATGTTACCATGCCTCGATTCATGTTTGGCTGATAGCCTTTGCGCATAGTTACATATACAGATGGGGAAATCAAGCGATCTGCGCTGCTTGTTTGGGTCCAGTGCCCACAAATTAAATTGTTTAGCGTCATTTCTTCTTAAATTGACGCGATTTACTGTCATGTATAACTTGGTCACGAACTTCTATTAAGCCTAGCTTTAATTAACTTCTTCTGTGGACTAGAATAGCTTTTACTTGTTGGTTCAGATTGTTTTGATGGGTTGACTAACCATCGGTTACTATTGTTGCAGACATAAGACACGGGCGCACATAACACAACTAGTGAAGGATACATCAGAGAAGCTTAAACAAGCTAGTGAGGCGGATCACGGTGTTGAAGTCAGCGTATGTATCTATATTACTTACTTCATTCTATTTGAGACTGTGTTAACTGAACTATTTTGTGTTATCTTGTACAGTTAGAAGCATTTCTGTACTCTTTTCTCCTATTGCTGAAGTTATAATGGAAATGGAAATCACTTAGTATTTGCTTCATGTAGTTTCATAGGCATACACTGTAGCTTCAGGAATAAAGTTAAATAAATATTTAAGGACCTCCCATTTTCTCCTATATTGTAGCCATTTTGCTATACATGTGATGTTGTGCCTTGAGCCAGGACATGCAACACAGTCATTTATTTTATTCTTGCAAGTGCAGAAGAAAGGAATAGTGCTTGGAAAGCTCAAATCTAATTTTGGGTATTTTCATTTGTTCAAATCTTAATAGTGGGAAGTTAAGCTCCCTAAGTAGATAACAGCAAATGTTTTCTTTCATTATTACTCAACATGCTTCAGTCACAATATTTTCTAGCATGGATGCCATTGCCACTGTGATAAACAATTTGCAAGAAACTCTTGGAATCATGAATGTGAGATCAAATGTGGCACCTGAATTTCTCATATCTGCCGTTGTACTTAATATTAGCTATCCATGTTCATTCCTCTATTATTTGTAACTATTTTTTGTTCCTTATGTGCTGGTAGTTGATTTTTGACGAAATGTGTTCATGACCATGTATTGAACTACTACAGGCTAGCAAGAAGATTGCTGATGCAAAGCTAGCAAAGGATTTCCAAGCAGTCCTAAAAGAATTTCAGAAAGCTCAACGGTTAGCTGTAGAGAGAGAGGCTGCATATGCACCTTTTGTTTCCCAAGCGGGTTTGCCACAGAGGTAATTTGGTACTCATTTGTTCAGCCTTGTTTCTGTATGTTTTTTTTTGGCCAGGCATTTTTCTGGTTTCAAACAAAAGAGGAAGTTCCTGTAGTTCTTGACATATTGTGTACACTTTTATAGGTAGTGATCTAATACTAAAATAGTCTGTAAAATTCTATTTTATCTATCATATCTTTGTTGTATATCTCTTTTAGGCTAATAAAAGTCCAACAAATGAAATAATAAAGATTTTGATCTGCCAAGTACAGGAATATTCTTAGATCTTGGAAATTGAGTTAATAGTAGTGAATCGTGCTTGATGCCCTTGCAGGACCTCCTGTTTTGTTTCCCAACCTACTGTGAAATGGCATAACACACACTTCATTATATTATTATTCTGTTTTCTTCAGTGCTTTCATATCTCCAGGTTATATGTCTGGGGCATGATAGATTGCATTGCAAAGTTAGTGAACAACAAAAAGCTAATGCAATTACTAATTTTCTTGCAAAGCTATCGAACAATAAAAAGCTAATCCAACCATGGCATGAAACCTAAATATCAAAAGTATGCTGGTCTGGTGCACATTTACAAGATGAACATTCATTCTTGATCCTAGTTGCCTATTTTTTTTCCATTGATGTATTGATCTACTGTAGCATAAAAGTTTCTTTACCCTGTTATTTCCTCCCATGGGGAGAAGATATGGTCTCTTGATTTCACACGATAAATCCACTGCCACTTTAGTCTTTGTCTAGTTGGTTCTTTGAGGAAAAATGGTGTTCTGATAATATTTTATCTTCATATTTTTTGTACTTATTCAGTAATTTATAACCGTTTCCCTTCAATAGTACATGAACTCTTTTGATATGTTTCAATCATTGTTTCGTCGTTGACATTTCTTTTCATGAGATTTCTCTTTAATACCATTTACCTGAAAATATAGCTATGCTTTCTGATGCATGAAGTGCTGTGAAAAACAGCGAGGGTTTTTTTCCCAGGTAGCAACAGTTCTGTTGGGTTGTTAGATGTTGATTTCTTTTAATACTCTCATAATGTTATGGAAGTTCTTTCAGTCTGTTGCCACCACATGGCTAATCTAGGATTGATCATTCTTTGCAGCTATAACTCAAGCGAGGTGAATAACAGTGCTGATAGGTTGGCTGAGCAGCGCACACAGCTTCTAGAATCAAGAAGGTGAGTTGATAATATCTGTTTTGTTTTGTGGAACTAACAATTTTGTATGCATTTGTTGGCTCTTTATTCAGGGTGTAAACTTCGGAGACACATATATATATACCTTCTTGACTCCAAGCGGTTGCTTGGAGAACACATAAACCCTGTATTTACTTGTCAAGAATTTGAGCCTTGTTTCTTTATAGGTTATTCTTCTCTATATCTCTAGCAAGATGTTAACTTCAAAACCTTTTTGTTCGACTGTAGGCAAGAGTTGGTCTTCTTGGATAATGAAATTGTGTTCAATGAGGCCATCATCGAGGAGAGGGACCAGGGAATACAAGAGATTCAGCACCAAATCACTGAAGTAAACGAAATATTCAAAGATCTTGCTGTGCTAGTCCATGATCAAGGAGCAATGATTGGTATGTGATACCTTTTGGGCTGACAGATGAGATAATATGCATTTCGATATGTTCATGCACAAGACTGCATATTCCTTCAGTATTATCTAATTGTGTTTTTCCTCATATACCACAGATGACATTGACTCCCATGTTGAGAATGCTGCTGCAGCGACTACACAAGCAAAAGGCCAGCTTGCAAAAGCTGCTAAAACTCAGAAGTCTAATTCTTCGCTGGTAACTTTTTGGAACCCTTTTAACACACTTCGTTAATATCCTTCATAATCTCCATTCTCGTCAAACCTGTTACCCCGTTAATTTTCTTGTCGCAGATATGCTTGTTGCTGGTTATTTTCGGGGTGGTCCTGCTCATAGTGATAATAGTCCTTGCAGCCTAGCGGTTCGGAGGACAGCTGGGGCTCCAAAATCTGGTCGAGCTTTGTGCGAAGGATTCTTTCATAATTTAATTTTGCTGTGCAGTCAGGAATGTATCCTGGTCTCCGCCTGGAGGTTGCGATATGGTGGTGTATGTGATGATGGCGTGTATGGAATGCACGGTTTATATAAGCAATTAAGTATACTCGCTTCGTGTCGCTCTAGTGTCCCGTGTCGTGTCTTGTCTTACGCGCCCGCCTTGTTTATATCTCTCTGATGTATCTACGAGTGAGTGCTGTAAGAACGCAGAGGTTGGATTATGTCACATGGGATTGAATTCAAGTTTCTCGGTTTGGTGAGAAACGAACGCTATCTCTGCCATCTTCTCTTTCTGCTCTCTTTACTAACTTTCTCATTGTTTTCTGCTGCTGAGTTTAGGGATTGCATTGTTCTTAGGTCCTTGAAAACTTGTGAAGTGCTACCTAGGCCCTTCAACTTGGAAATGCAACTTTGTTGGTCTGTAAAAAATAGCATTACTAGCGTGCTAAACTCCGAACTGTTGCTACAGTGCATCACAACCAATTCGAACGTGGGTCAACGGTGCTTTGCACGCCGTTTTTCTCTGCCGTGCACGGGCCTGAAGAATGGCATGCCGTAATGTTTTCATTCGATAGGGATACTATTTTTGCTATTTGGTGAAAGGGCTTGATTTGTTATTCCGTTCCAAAAGAGTCAGACGAGCCAAAAACCTGCAAGAGATTGAGGTCAGCAGATCATCAATAAAGGCTTCAAATACGCACGTCCTATTGCTTCAGCTTCACTACATCCCCATGCCCTAAGGTGGTGGTTGCGTGAGAAGTGACGCGCTCCCTGCGCCGCCGCCGCTGATTGTTGGCTGGGCCTCATGCCTCAGTTTTGGGCAGGCAGGCCATTGTTGCTGTTCACTTTGATGCTGATGTGTGTGGAATCCATGCGTGCTTTACCTGCAAGTATATATACGTGATTCGTGTCACTGTAGCTTCGCCTACCTTGGTATTTAATTCAGTGCATACGGTTGCGCAACTACGGCAAAGGAGTGTACAAATGCAGCTTAATCTGAAAAAAAAACGAAGAGCACAAATGCAATTTAACTACGTAGACTGCGAATAAACAAGCCACCCGTTTTGGCCTAAACTTGAGAACAAGGATCTCGTTTTCCGGTCTCGTAAGAAGAAGAATTAAGAAGACGGGAGATTAGAAAAATAAGGCCTCGTACTCAGGGACGGATCCAACTGAGGCAGCCAGGGCGGGAGCTCCTCTACCGTCGGTCGGATCGATTATTAGAGAAAAGGTACGGCGAAGAGGTTGAAGAGACTAGGGTCTTATGAGCATCCTTTATTTTATTTTTGGGTCCGCTGCTCGTACTGGATGGGGACGTCTCTGACGTTTCTAAAATACTCCGAACAACCTTGCACCACGTAGCTTCCCTTCAACAGATAGAAAGTGACGGGCACATGTAACGTTCTGTTTGTTCAGAGAACTTTTTATTATTAATTAACATATTTTTTAATTTATTTTTATTGTTAGCATCTTGCAAATTTTATTTCTAATTTTAACCCTTTTTGTCATACTATAGGATAAGTCCAGCTAAATAATAATTTTTGTCGCGCTATTGGTGGTGGCGTGATCAAATAATATTATCAGTACTGGCGTAACCAAAAAGGTCGGAATTAGAAATAAAGTTTGTGAGGGGCTAACAATAAAAATAAATTAAAAAATAGGTTAATTAATAAAAAAAATTTCCTGTTCCGACGACTACAATTATGGGCCGTTGCCGTCGCCGTCGTCTCGTCCTCACAAGTCACAAGTGAGCTTGTTTCTGTTTGGATAGCATGGCTCCGTCCTCCTCCAAGAAGACCAGCGTGCCCCATGGCGGCTGCTGCTGCTGCTTGCTGCTGCTGTGCTTCGTCTCGCAAACGACGACGAGCAGGCACGCCGCGGCCTCCAAGGTGATCACTCACCTCCCAGGCTTCCAGGGGCCTCTGCCTTTCTACTTGGAGACCGGGTACGTAAGCATAAGCAAAGATCGGATCTTGCTTGCTTACTACCTAGCTAGCATCTAAGCCATGCGTTGATCTATGGTTTGGAACTTGCAGGTACGTCCAGGTGGATGCATTACACGATGGCTACATGTTTTACTACTTTGTAGAGTCGGAGAGACACCCAGAGGAGGACCCGCTCATGCTGTGGCTCACCGGAGGCCCAGGCTGCTCCGGGCTATCAGCTCTGCTGTATGAGATAGGTGTGTGCTCATGCTCTCATGCGCATGTATGTGCTAACTAGGGGAGGAAACACTGAAGCTTGATGTCAATCTTGTTCCGAGAATTTAACCCACCGTATTGCAGACTAACCATACTCGAAAATATCACTCCAAAATAGCGTACTGTCCATGTTTGACGGCGTGCTTGGTCCGCGTGCAAGAGACACACATTCATTTCGGTGTCTGTGATAAGGTAGTGGCTCAATTGACGCACAAGGGCACGCACAATGGGGTGACATAAGCCCTTTATAATCTTTGCCATATAAGATTTTTAATGATGTGGATGAGAAAGAATAAAGAGAGAGAATGAAGTCGTCTCGAATGCAACAGATAGTCTATAAAACCCTTATAGACGACTTTTTCGTTATTGCATCCATGCTGTCTGTAATCTGTAGAGTTTTGATTACAAATTTGCAATTGCCCTTTTTCTATCAATTGTAGGCCCTCTGAGTTTCAACATGCAAAGTCGTTCTGCAGCTGTGCCTACTTTGGTATACAGAGCAGATTCTTGGACTACGGTATGACAAGTCAACAGCTTTGCTTTCTCTCTCAGTTCATGTGTGCGATTGTGCATTCTTCTATTACTTCTTTTCAGGTAAGCAATATCATCTTCGTTGACGCCCCCATCAATGCTGGGTTCTCTTATTGCCGCGAGGGAGATGCATACAATTCGAGTGATACCCAAATGGCTTCTCAGATCGTTCAATTTATTAGGAAGGTATATAATATTCCTCTTGTAGCTCTTTTTTTATTGGTTTGCATTTAGTTTTAGTCTTTTTAATGAAATGATAATCGAGGACCCACAAACTCAACTGGTTTTCATTTTTTCATATAGTGGCTTGACAGCCACACAAATTTTAAGAGCAATCCTCTCTATGTCGGCGGTGATTCATATGCTGGTTTGATTGTACCAGTTGTCACATTGGAGATCACTAAAGGTAATTGTTTCCTATGTTAATTAAAAAAAAACCACCTTCTTTGCTGTGTGTATGAGGTATCATTTCCTCATAATAAATTTGGTACCTTTGTTAATATTGACATTAACATGTAATTCTCAACACAACTTTGCAGACGATGAATTTAGCGATAGGCCATTTTTCAATCTAAAGGTTTGTTGACTACAGAAAATATACTCCTTTACTCTGTAGATATAGGTACAGTACCACCTTCTCTAGCAACATGGTTTATCCAAGTTACCATATATCCTTTTCTATTCAATAATCTGTCAGTGCGTGTTATATGCTTTAGTAGACAGTAACGAGATAACCTATGTGCATGGAACTGGAATCAGATCAAATTATCTGTCGGTATTATTATTATACATATGATGCAACAATGATATATCCACATTTTCCTTCGATTGTTTGGTATTGAATGCATTCTTAGCTTTCAATAATTGCATAGGATTGTATTTTCCACTGGCAAATAAAACTGAATGAGAACAGGTTGTCATTGACTCATGACTTTCGCTAAATTTAGGATGTCCTAAAGGTTGTCAATGATAGGATGGTGCTGTAGTTAATTAAAAATGATGCCGTAATTCAAATAAAGATTAGTAGTTAAAAGTTACAATTCATTTACTGCAAACATATTTTTCCGTAATTATTTCAGCATTTCTTTTGGGGTTACTACAACACTCTGTAATCACGCTGCACTATTATGCATGATAAGTAATGCAATGTGCTAAATGAAACGTTGCGTGAATTCATATACATTAGTTCTTAAATAATTTTGCATATATTAACTAATTTTTTTAGGTGCTCTCTTTGAGAGTGTAACATTTGCTATTAATTCACTTTTCATTAATTATTCTTTTAAATACTCTTTTTTTTTGTGATGTGGCATTTTTTTTGTAACTGCCACGGCATTTTGCTCAAACTAATCCCATATGACTCTACACTTACATAAGATTAGGTAATCCCATATGATATGATTATATACTCCATTATTTGACTTCTTACTTCATTGATCATTATCTTGATAACTCATTCAGGGTTACATTGCCGGCAACCCGGTAACTGATGACAACTTTGACTCAAATGTTCAAGTTCCATTTGCTCATGGAATGGGTCTTATTTCTGATGAGTTATATGAGGTAGTAATAAAGCTTTTTTAATGCTTTTTTAAAATATAATCTCTACTTAGAGCAACTGTCATGCATTTCTTCTACCATGTATATATCAGTTCGGAAAATTAAGCATGCTCTATTCTAACTAAGCAAATTTGAGATAAACTATATTATCGCCATCAAATACGTTGATGTTTTCAGGCCCAAACTTGTGATAGTGATAATATACTAAATAGGGTTTGATCTGCTAAAAAAATAAAAGCCTAAAAATGGCTAAAAGCTAGATTTTGTAGTTGTCAAAGTAGAGGTAGCAATGCCCAACTGGTGGTTAATGGTATTATTATGGTTTAGTAAACCAACTTATGCCCAATGATTTACTCATAGGTTTGTATAGCGTGTGTATATCAAATATAGTCTTGTCATCTTGTGTGTTCCGAGAACGGAATGTGTCTTAAACTTTCTTTGGCTATGTTGCTTGACTCAGAATTTTTGAACTAAATTTATCTTATCGATAATATTTTGGTTTCATGATCTGTTTGTTTCATTTTAATAGTCAACGAAAAGAAGTTGCGGTGGAGTCTATTTGAATAACAAGAATTTTGAGTGCCAAAAGAACATCCAAGCTTTCGACGAGGTATGCTTCTACTTTCTACATCACATTTTGCAATTTCCCTTTCCAGTGTCTTTCAAAGTTTCAACTTGTATGTCGTCCATCATCTACTATTATACAGGGCAGAAAAGTTATGTGTGATATGTTACCAGATTTACCATGAAATACAGCTATTTAATCTGGCATAAATATCAATTAACTATAAAGGTGTCCCCACATGGCAGTGCACGAAAGATATAAATGAGTTTCATATCTTAGAGGCGAACTATCCCTTGGATTCTCCCAAACCTGATGCTCGGGGTAGAAGGGAGCTTTCTGTAATTCAGGAAAGTGCTGAAGTGATTTCCTCAGCAGTGTCCACAATTCCTTCAGGATCTAGAGTATGTGAAGATTTATTCCCACATCTTAACTAGTTAACTTGTGCATTGTTCAAGGGAGACACCGAATTCCCAAGTTTGTGGTGTTAAATTTGAGCTTTCTTTGATTAGCAGTACTTCGGTTACCTCCTTTCACCACTTTGGGCAAACAGCGATGCAGTTAGACTGTCACTTGGTATTCACAAGGTACATTTATGTTTTTCTGTTGTTATAATTAGCTGCTCCTCCTAACACCAATTAAACTAACCCAAAAACTGTGGTGCAGGGATCAATTTCCACATGGAAAAGATGCAAACGTTATGACGCATCCTGGTACGACAGAGACATCGAAAGTGCAGTGCCATATCATCTAAATTTGACAAGAAGAGGCTACCGCGCACTAGTATACAGGTAAGGTGAAGTGCTGTGGCCATTTGACTTGAATGATTTAGGAATGGGCATTGGCACTTAATACTTCATGTTTTTCTCTAGTGGTGACCATGACATGGTCGTGCCTTATATTGCAACCCAAGCATGGATCAGGCACCTCAATTTCTCCATTGTGGATGACTGGAGGCCTTGGCATGTTACTGGACAAGTCGCAGGGTGAGCTCCTGTACATACCATCAAATTGTCCCGCTGCAATGTTGTAGCAGCTCTTGACCACATTGTGTGAGGAAACATGTGTATATGATATCACTAATGTTGCAGGTACACAAGGATGTACTCCAACAGCCTGACATTTGCCACTGTAAAGGTATGTTCCAATTTACGTCCCCCCCCTCTTTTAAATAAGTGGATTTAGTTTGTAAAATCTGAAAAAGGTTCCACTTTATGATCCTTCACAGGGTGCTGGACATACTGCTCCTGAATTCAGGCCTAAGGAATGTTTTACTATGTTTCAACGGTGGATAGATCATCATGCTCTTTGATATCATAATATCTGTAGCAAAACTTGTTGGAGTTCTAAAGATCCATTAGTTAGTGAACGAATAGGGCATGCTGTCTGTGGAATAAATGTTACTGATAATCAATTAATGAATGGCAAATATGACTTTGTTTCTTCAGCATTTGGCATACTTGCCAACTGAAGTTCTTTTCAGGCATCAGATAACCAAATGCCTTGCATGTTCATCACTCAGTCATGCTGGACCTGCTAATAGCACTGTTAGAGATATATGTCTAAGTATGTTATTCCCCATTGTTACGAGGGGTTTTGTGCATATTCACCACCTGGATTTGTGTATATATACTGGCCCATTGGCCTCATATTGAATACAAGTGCTATTCATAACATGGTATCAGAGCGTACCTAGGGTTTTCCGTCGCTTCGCTTGTCGTGCCGCCGCCTCTCCGATCCAATTTGGAGGTCGCTGCTTGTCGTTATCTTTGACGACTCCCCTCGGCTTGAGTCGGCTTCTTCTTGTGCCCTTCGTTCCGCCCGCTCGGAGGCCACCGTTCGGAGGCGCCGTCGCTGCTTTCGGAGGCGCGCCATTCTTTGCCTTCGGAGGCCACCGGTCTCCAGCGCCGTCGCGCTTCGGAGGTCTGCGTCGCCCTCGGAGGTCGCGCCGTCCTTCTTTGCTTTCGGAGGCCGCGCGTCGCCGCCTTCGGAGGCCGCGCCGTCCTTGCCCTTCGGAGACACCGATTCGCCGCCGCTTTCGAGGCCGCTCTTTCGGAGGCCGCCGCCGACCGGCCGGAGGCGTCGCCGCGACCGCTTCGGAGGCCGCCGCCGCGACCGCCGGAGGCTTCTTGCTGGAAGCCCGCACAGACCTTCGGAGACGCCGCCGCCCGCCGCTGTCGCGTCGCGTCGTCGCGTTCTGAACGAACTGAGGCCCAAGTAGGTTTTAGGTTTTAGCCAAGCCGGAAAAAAAGAAAAAAAAGAAAAAAACGCCGCTTGGCGCGCCGTCAGCGCCGCTGTTAGACCGTTCCTTAGTCGCGCGCCGTCGGTGCCGCCTACCAATGGGTACTGTTTCTCTCCCTCGTTGCCCGGTGATCTTCGATGGTGTTAATTACACCGACTTCGCGTCTCACATGCGCATTCATATGCGTGGTCTTCGTCTCTAGGGCATCCTCTCTGGCGATGTCATCTGCCCGCCTTGCCCTACTCCTCCGACGGACCCTCGCTGTCCTTGCCCAGCGACAACGAAAAAGGCGCTCTTGAGGCCGCTCACTTTGCTAATGATGAGGCTGCCTCTGCCTACCAAGAGGCTCTGGATTCCTACAAGGATCGACTGGCCGTCTATACTCGATGAATGCGACTCGACTTTCGGTATTCTTTGTCCTCATTGCTAGTGTCGACCTCGGTTCTCTTACGAGGTTGTGGGACTCTCCTCGGCCTTCGGATGTGGACACACCTTCGTCGGCGCTCTGAGCCCTCGATGATGCCTTGTACTGTCCGTGGTCCGCCAGAACACTCTCTTCATCGGTGATGCTACTATTGGCGCTTTTACGCCCGAGCTCTCTTTATGCGGCGTTAGTTGGACTCTCTTCGTCTTCGCTGGTTGTTGCTCGTGTCCGTCTTTGCCTAGGTATGCGTCTTGACTGAGTTTCAGCGAGTCTCTGAGTTTCTTACTGCGCCGTCACGAGTTGCAGGCGTGCCCGGCTCCTTGCACGGCACCCTCGTGTCACTCTCTGGAGGCTCTTACCGAGATCTGCGCGGAGGAGACTCGCTTGAGTGGTCTTTGATGCGATGCCACTCCCTCTGTGCTTTCGCCGCTCGTCCACTGCTACACCATCGGCTCCACGCTTGACTGCTGCCTCCTCCGTGGCTGCCCACAGGCGGTGGTGGCCGCCCTCCATCTGGAGGTGGCCGTCCTCAGCTGCTCCTCTCATGCGACAAGGTCGGCCACATTGAGTCCTAATGCTATAAGAAGCGGCATCTTTCACGCCATTCTTCTACTAGCAGCGACACTAGTGCTTCTACATCAGCGTCGCATCAACTCCTTGGCAGTTTCTCTCGGCGAGAGATAGCGGACCGGCCTTTGCTTCGCCTCGGGTTCTCCTCGGCGAGTTCTGCGAGGTTACGCTCTCGACTCTTGCAGCGAGAAACCACCTTCTACGATCGGTACCTCCCGTGGATTCTTGATTACGGAGCATCTTTTCACATGACTTCTGATGCTTCCCTCTGTCCTTCATTACACCTCTTGATTCTCCTGTTAGTGTTCTCACTGCTGATGGTACCTCTCTTTCTGTCTCTGGTCGAGGATCTCTTAGCAACTCATCTTTTCATGTTCCTTCTGTTGCTCATGTTCCTCGCCTTACCATGCAGCTTCTTTCTGCTGGGCAGATTACTGATCTTGGTTGTCGGGTCATTCTCGACTCTGACTCTTGTTGTGTTCAGGACCGCCACACGGGAGCTCTGGTTGGTTCTGGGTCCCTCGGCGCCTTGACTCACGGCGTCTCTGGGAGCTTGGTAGCTTCACCTTCCTTCCATTGCCACCGTCGCCGCCCGGTCTCTCCGCCGCCACTCCGTCTCACCGGCTCTTTCGGCGATGGCATCACCATCTTGGCCATCTGTGTGGATCTCGTCTGTCGTTTTTAGTTAAATCGTGGTCTTAGAGTGCATCTCGAGAGCGTGTCTTTAGATTGTCAGGGCTGTAAGTTAGGCAAACAGCTTCAGCTTCCTTATCCTCATAGTGAGTCAGTATCTCAGCGTCCTTTTGATCTTGTTCATTCAGATGTTTGGGGTCCGGCTCCCTTCGTTTCGAAAGGGGGTCATCGCTATTATATCATATTTATAGATGATTTCTCTCGCCACACTTGGATATATTTCATGTCTTCTCGTAGTGAGGCCTTGTCTATCTATAAACAATTTGCCACTATGATTTGCACACAGTTCTCCACTCCTATTCGTGTCTTTCGTGCGACTCTGTTGGCGAGTACCTCTCTCGTTACTGCGCGCTTCCTTCCTTGGCGAGGGCACTCTCCTTCGATTCTCTTGTCCTGGTGCTCATGCTCAGAATGGTGTTGCTGAGCGCAAGCATCGTCACCTCCTTGAGTCGGCTCGTGTACTGATGATTGTTGCCTCTATTCCACCTCACTTTTGAAATTTGAAATTTGTTTCCCTTGCCACCTATCTTGTCAACATCCGGCCTTCTTACGCTCTTGCGCAATCCCTTTGAGCGTCTCTGTGGTCTCCTTCCTGACTACTCTGCCCTTCGTCTATTTGGCTGCGTTTGCTCGTTCTTCTCGCCCCTCGAGAACGTACCATGACCCCTTTCGATCTGTTGAGTGTGTTTTACGGGATCTGATCTGCGAGCACAAGGGCTATCGGTGCTGGGATCCTGTTGGTCGACGGATGCGGATTTCTCGGGATGTGACTTTCGATGAGTCTCGTCCCTTCTACCCACGTCCTATCTCTCCTTCGGCTTCTTCTAAGGAGTCTCTGTCTTTTTTGACCTTTCCAGATACACCTATATCTGTATTGCCCTCGTCCACCCATCCCACTGAGTCTTCACATATTCCTCTAGTGGTCTCTCCGCCGTTGTCGCCGCCTGCTTCGTCTCTTGTGGCTCCTCAGGCTCCCCCCACTACACTCGTCTACACTCGTCGACCTCGTATTGAGGATCTTCCAGATGAGCCATCTTCCTCTGATGTTCCATCTTCTTCTGATGCTCCATCTTCCCCTGATGGGTCATCTTCTCCTCGCTACGCTCTCCGCGATCGCCAGTCGATTCGGCCCCCTGCCCATTTTGCCTTTGCTGGCGCAACTACTTGTGAGCCTGTCTCCTACCGGGATGCTGTTACTCATCCTGAGTGGCAGCATGCCATGGCCGAGGAGATTGCTGCCCTCGAGCGTACTGGTACTTGGGATCTTGTTCCTTTTCCATCTCACTCTCGTCCTATCACGTGTAAGTGGGTCTATAAGGTTAAGACTCGCTCTGATGGTTCTCTTGAGCGCTATAAGGCGCGTCTTGTTACTCGTGGCTTCCAGCAGGAGCATGGTCGTGACTACGACGAGACTTTTGCTCCTGTGGCCCACATGACCACTGTCCGCACTCTTCTTTCGGTGGTGTCTGTTCGCCACTGGCCTGTTTCTCAGCTTGATGTCAAGAATGCCTTTCTTAATGGTGAGTTGCGTGAGGAGGTCTACATGCATCCGCCACCTGGGTATTCTGTTCCTGAGGGCATGGTCTGTCGCCTTCGTCGCTCTCTCTATGGCCTTAAGTAAGCCCCTCGTGCTTGGTTTGGCGCTTCTCCTCTGTAGTCCTTCTTGCTGGCTTTTCAATGGTGAGTGATCATGATCCTGCGCTCTTTGTCCACACTTCGTCTCGTGGTGGGACTCTTCTTCTTACGTATGTTGATGATATGATCATCACGGAGATGATTCTGAGTACATTGCCTTTGTCAAGGCTCGTCTTAGTGAGCAGTTCCTTATGTCAGATCTTGGTCCTCTTCGTTACTTCCTTGGGATTGAAGTTACTTCCACTTCAGATGGTTTCTTTATGTCCCAAGAGAAGTATATTCAGGATCTTCTTGATCGCGCCTCTCTCACTGATCAGCGTACTGTTGGGACTCCTATGGAGCTCAATGTTCACCTCCGACCCTCGGATGGCGAGCCTCTTTCTGATCCGACTCGATATCGTCATCTTGTTGGGAGTCTTGTTTACCTTGCTGTTACTCGTCCGGATATCACTTATCTAGTTCACATTTTGAGTCAGTTCGTTTCTGCTCCCACTCAGGTCCACTACAGCCACCTTCTTCGAGTTCTGCGATACCTTTGTGGAACTATCTCTCGCCGTCTCTTCTTTCCACGCTCCAATTCGTTCTGACTTTAGGCTTATTCGGATGCTACTTGGGCGGCGATCCCTCGATCGCGGTCTATCTCTGCTTCTTGTGTTTTTCTTGGTGGTTCTCTCATTGCAGGAAGACAAAAAGCAGATGCGGTGTCCTGTTCGAGTCGCAGAGGTGAGTTGCGAGCTATGGCTCTCTTGATGCAGAGATTACTTAGCTACGGTGGTTACTTGAGGATTTTGGTGTTTCTGTCACTACAGAGCTCTCTCTTGTCGACAGATCAAAGTGCTATCAAGATTGCCGTGATCTGTGAAGCATGAGCTCACCAAGCATATTGGTGTTGATGCTTCCTTCATGAGGTCTTGTGTGCATGATCGGTGATTGCTCTTCAGTATGTACCTTCTGAGCTTCAGATAGCGGATTTTTTCACGAAGGCCCAGACTCGAGCACAGCATAGCTTCTACCTCTCCAAACTCAATGTTGTTGATCCACCATGAGTTTGAGGGGGGTGTTAGAGATATATGTTTAAGTATATTATTCCCCATTGTTATGAGGGGTTTTGTGCATATTCACCACCTGTATTTGTGTATATATACTAGCCCATTGGCCTCATATTGAATACAAGCGCTATTCATAACAAGCACAACATATAAGGCCAAACAGACCAATAATGCCGCCAGTCAATTCAGTAATTCTTGCACTCTTACTTCCCCTTTCTTAAGAAAAAGTTTTTTTTTTTCAAAAGAAGGTCTTGGCTTTCAAAAACGTCATGTCTAACTTAGATGCTCCCTACTAGCGAATCGATGCTTTTGTTATGATTTTAATTTACTCTTTCTATAAAATTCCTAGTCATAAGTATAACCCATCGACATAGTATTCTTAAAGGGGAAAATTAATAACACTTTTGCCCTTCAAAATTAGGGGTGAAAACAGGACGGATAATTCCCGCCCGATCAGATGCCGTATCCGGAAAAAATCCATCCAAGGTACCTTTTTTAGTCCTGATCCGCATCCATATATGGAAAATCTCATGGAATATGAGTTAGGATATGAGAAGAGTAATATCCGATCTGTATCTGTATTTTATAAGATATCCGATAAATCAACAAAATGGATATCCGATAAACATCAATATCATCTACGATTTTCTAGTCATTGACTAATATATAATATGAATTACTTTTGATTATGTTTATGTTGTTAAGTAGGGTAAATAATTATCTAATAGGCAGTATAATTTGACACTTTCATTGGTGAAGTTATATTTTTTTTATGTGTACATTATTCGTCAAGTTATCCGTAACCGATTTGAATCCGATATGCCCCGCGTCCGTATCTCGAAAAATCTGTATTCAAATCCGTATCCGACTCAGGGGTAAAAATATGGGTTAGAATACGGGAAGAGCAATATCCGTCCGTATCCGACCCGTTTTCACCCTATTCAAAACCATTGAGATTTGGGCAACTTCATGTTGCAGTATAGGACGCTACACAGCAAACAAGATATCACCTTGTCAAAGTCAGCCAAACTTGATTAAAAATTTAAAGCAAGTGTTCTTTGAATTGTTTTTCCGTTCTTTTGGTTAGGGATGGGCCATATCAAATGTTCAGCCAATAGTACAAGATGAACTGCACCAAGTGGGAGATTAACCTAGCGTGGCCTTACATTTTTAAATCGAGGAATGCACAATGCAGTTCAAGTTGAATTATTTTGTGATAAACAGTTGTACACAAACTTATTAAGATTATTTAACTCGAGCCTTGTTTTTTTTATCAGCCTTGCAAACATAATTGAACCATAACCAAATTGTCCAGAAACAACTGAATGTGGTAAAAAAAACACAAACAGCTTTGGGGGTACTAGAAAAGAACTTCAGTTGGCTCTTAACTCATGGATTCCGTTTATGTTTAAGGCTCCAGTCGACAGTATTGTACAGCTCATGAATTATACAGTTGAAGAGAACCAACAAGCAAGCGAGAACAAGAAGGCTGGATATAGATAAGCAAACAAAGAAGGAAAAGAGAAGGAGAAACGACTTGACGAGGACTAGGGAAATACTTGTTCAAAGTCTTCGGCCGAGCAGAGTTCCAGTTGTGTTTCCCATGTCCTTCTGGGAGATTTATCCTATCTTGGTAGCAACGAACCAAGTAGACATGAAGGATCTCTACCATATGTGCACACATCATGCCTACAACAAAAGCACAAGCTAGAAAGTCTTGCATTGCTACGTACGTACACATAAGGGTATGCTTGGTCATTCTTGTGAAGGCTTTCCTTTTATCTAGGATTTTTACCCTATTTGGAATGCGTGAATTTTCTGCGGGAACTGGACTGTTTTTATGTGAAATATCGTGCTTTGGTGCAGAGTGGTGAGCAAGATGGAGGGCATCGTCGAGAATGGTCGGGCCCAAGCGGCAGCGAGGGACGGCCAGCTGGGCAACAACCCCCGGAAGAAGAATTTTTGGCATTTGTAGTCCCTGCTCTCCTTTTTTGCAAAATTAGTCCCCTTCCGCTATAATTTGCAGATTTGGCCCCATCTGATGTACCTTCCCGGTCCTAAGCACGACAGAGGGACTGCCCTCGACCCCGGCCTGTGAGCCACTGCCCTCGGCGGCAGGTGGTGAACCTCTGCCCCTGCGCCCGAGGAGAGGCGGTGACCTACCTCATGATGGTAGCGGCAAGAAGGCGAGGAGAGAGAAATAGGAAAGAAAAGAAAAAAAAACAATCCTAAGTTTTTTAAAAAAATCAAAATTTCTAGAAAATTACATAAAAATTTAATAAAATATTTTTGAATTTAATTGAAGTTTATTTTATTCATTTAAAATGTTTTTATTTTTGAAATTTTGCAATTAAGCTTTAATTAATCCAATAAAATAAAAATTCTTTATTTATTTTTTGTACTTATACCTTCGCATGCGTCATTGCATTTGGATTAGTAAATCAAATTATGAATCGAGCTCATGGTTGAATTTAATTTGTACTTGATTTGTGGAGTTTAAATCATAGAATTTCGATTCTCGATTAATCCTTCCGATCCAAATTAATTTTCTTTGATTGTAACTCATGTTTTGCTTGTAAAGAGACCAGATTTGAAATTGAATTTAATCAGATCATGAAAACCTATCACAATGATAGGTGGTGCTCGTCGTCACTTTGGGGTCGTAGACCATTTCGTGCCTACTTCCAGAACACGTTTTTTTATGTTGTTGGATGCCTTGCTACGCTAAGAATTGAATACGAAAAGACGACGAGTAAGAAACAACATCATGCACGATGCAACAAACCAAAGTACTCCTACGATACATGTGCGCCTTTTTGGAATTGAAAAAAAAATTATCTTCAGGGGACTAGTACAGAATAGCCCGACCTATTGCGTGGACTGGGGCCATTTCCCCTTTCTTGCGAGGTCGTCGTTGTACTCATCGCCAACCTCCTTGGCCTTGGCTGACATTTCTCTCTTTTTCTCATGCTCCCTCTCGCGAGCCTTGCGCTCTCTGCGCCTGCACGCCTCAAGATAAACTTTCATCTCCCGATGGATACGCTCGTTCTGCTCTTCGTTGCGGCGCTCCTCCTCCCGGATCTCATGGGCCCATTTGGCATCCCACTCCTCGTAGTCTATTTTCCACTGGTCATGTGGGTGTATCTCTTGGTCGATCCACTTGCGGTAGCCACATAGCGGATCCGAGGACTAAGGGTAGACAAGATAGGTTGTTAGTGCGTACTTTGAAAGAGAAATGGTAGGGGAACATAGTGTAACTGGTCCTTATCGATTGCCGATAGCTTCTCGTGTCTCAACGGCGGTCGGAATAGTCACAGGAGTAGTTCGCACAACCCTAGTAACGCATGCCCAGGCTGAGCCATTGCTTTGATGTGAATAACTTGCATGTGTCCCTGCACCAACAGAGGGGTGGAGTCTCCCCCTCAGGCGGGTCTTACGGCGAACGCTCAGTGGGAATGTTTTGGTAGGGGTTGCTACTACAGGGGGCATCCGATCGCTTGTCCATCCCGGAGTGGTGAAGCAAGCTCGGGTGTAGTGTTGGGTTTGGGTGTGTGGTGCTCTCTCCCAGATCTTTTCTTCCTCCTTTTATAAGCTACAGGGTTGGCATGGTGTGGTTAAATTCATGTGAGTAAACTGTGAGGCAGAGTGTTGCCTTGTCTTTTTGAAAAGCTGCTGGCGAGACAAAGTGCTGTCACGTTTTACTTTGCAGAGAGTGGTTACGTCCTGTTTTGCAGAGTCATGTCTTTTCGGTCTGAAAATCTGAGGAGGTAGAGTACTGTCATGTCGATCTAAAAAGCTGGTGAGGCAGGGTGTTGAAACATCTTACTTTGCAGAGAGTTGTCACATCCTACTTTGCAGAGTCCTGTATTTTCGGTCTGAAAAGCTGAGGAGGTAGAGTGTTGTCATGTCCATTTGAAAAGCTGGCGAGGCAGAGTGCTGTCTGCGTAGGACGAATCTTGGAGCAGCGTAGCATTGTTTTCGCGCAAAGCTGCTTCGTTGGGTCATGTCGCATGCAAAGCTGCACTTTCGATTAATGGGCGTGGTAGGGACACCTTACATGCAGTCTTGATAGGTGACTCTGCACCACAGTGGGGCCTTGGCGGTGGATGGTCGCAACGCGCGCGTGTTTGTCTGGTCCATTCCTGCACGTCGTTTTCGTGCAGCGCATCGTTTTCTCCCATGCTTGCCTATTTAAACATGTGGCCACACACTCATTCTTCACAAGCCTCAGGTCTCACTCGTAAAATTTTCCCACTCGCTCTCTCGTTCCTCTCAGGCATCTCTCCCTCTTTGTGAGGTGCCTCCCTCTGTCTGAGCAGGAGAATTAGTACTTAACTGTTTTGTTAGTCTTTTGTTGGCACCATTTGCCGAAGTCGTTACTAATGCGATGCATTTTTGAATTTGCAGTCTTTAGTGTATGTGGTTAAGAGACTTCTACATCACAGTCGTGATGGATCACACATGTGACCTTGACGAGCCATTGCAAATGCATAGGAATGTGACCTCGGGCTACATCGCGACCATCATAAGCCATGTAGTTCTCGCCGATGTAACCGTTTCGCCGAAGGTTCTAATGGCTGACGTAGCGAATATAGTAGGGTATGCCGTTGGCTACAGTAAAGTCTGGCGAGAGAAGCGGAAGGTGCTCGAAGGGTTATATGGTACCTACAAGGAGGCATATGACCTATTCCCAGAATGCTGAAGCAAATTGCGGATGCTAATCCGGGGACATACATCAACAGGATGGAGAGGCCCCACCCATCGAACATCCTACATTCCCTAATCCTTGATCGAGTCTTCTGGGTATTTGGCTCGACAGTCCATGGATTCTCCCACTGCCGTCCCGTCCTGACTATGGGCGGTACATTCCTTTGCAGGAAGTACAAGGGCACCATTCTCACCGTTGTTGTTGCTGATGGTAACGACTAGTTGCTCCCAGTTACCTTCATAATTGTGGAGAATGAGAATACTGACAGTTGGCTGTGGTTCCTAGCCAACATAAAGCAACATGTTGTAAGGGACCGACCAAATGTGTGCATCATCACCGACCGTCATGCTGAGTTGCTGTCCGCACTGCACACCATGTTGCATGGTACAAACCTGCCGTTCCAATGGAATGACATGCACACACGTTGGTGCATGCAGCATCTAGCCGCCAACTTCCACACGTGCTTTCGGAGCAAGGACCTCATGAAGAAGTTCAAAAAGCTCTGCCTACAGAATTAGAAGCGCAAGTTTGATGCCGTGTGGTGGGAGATTGATGTCAAAACTAAGCGTGCAAGTGGAGGTTCTGGGCCAGGCACACCGCAAAGCGAGTTTGCTGAGTGGATGAGCGTGCATGCCCCGACTATGAGAAATGGTCCCTTCTTCAAGACACCTATGGTGCTCGCTACGGCATCATGAGAACCAACATGTCCGAGGTCTACAACGGTGTGTTAAAGGGGGTTCGTGCCCTGCCCATCACCGCCGTTGTCGATGAGACATGGAACCTCATGGTTGATTACTTCGTCAATCAGGTAATGATGGCCAAGAAGCATTTGGACGAAAGGAAGCAGTACTCGGAGGTTACCCTTGCCTACATGGAGAAGAAGATTACCAAAGCCCGATCCCATGTAGCTCACACGATGGATGGCGTGAGGAGGAAGTTCGAGATCCGCTTGGGGGACAAGTACGTTCGTGACCGCATGAGAGGTGGTCGGAAGCATGTTTGCACCATAGGCGATGTGGAAGTTTGCACCTACAACAAGCCTCAACTCCTACACAAATCTTGCTCCCACGTATATGCTACATGCGCTGTATTTCACTAATCTTGTAGCATGTACATGTCGGAGTACTACGACATACGCCACCTGTATGATACTTGGAACAGGGAGTTCAACTCCTACGGCGTGGAAGGCCACTATAGGGACCAATGGCTGGGAGTAGTGAAATGGTCACCGAATGAAGCACTGCAGCATCTAGGCTGTGGGAGGCGTTAGTCAAGGCGCATCCACAACGACATGGATGCGAGCCAACATGCAAACCGGCCAAGACCAACGAGGTGTAGGCTATGCAAGACTCATGGGCACTCATTCAGAAACTGCCCAAACAGAACTTCTTCCTCCGGTGCCACTTAGTATCTGTAAGCTATCCGGTGTATTGCGCTACATTATAATCCGGCTGTCAATCTCGCCCGTGTGTGCCGTATGTACCACTCCAGGTACGTGCCGTAAGTCCCTGCATCGTAAGGCCGTGCTTCGTGAAAAATGCAATCAGTGGAAGATTGCCATGCATCTATCCATGACTGCTACGTTGGAAGCCACTCATCGTTCTTGTTGCCCTTCTTCGTCTATCTGATGGTGGAACAAAATAAATAAATTATGGTACTAACATAAAATATGAATAACAGACCTACAATATGAAGAAATGTAACGTACTTACAGGTGGCTACAGCTCGCAAGTGGTCGCCCTAGAGCTGGGGGGATCTCTTGGTGCAACTGGAACTGCCTCATCTCCCGCTGCGGGTTGTAGGGCTCAACCATGTGGGAGAACATCAGATAACAAGTTGTCCTCCAGTCCGACGCATCCTGGTGGCATAGCGAGCTCAAGCCGTTGGGCCCCGTGTCCTGCATGAAGGCATCCATCCAAGGAGCCCATATTATGTCGTCCTCGTGCAGGGCCTCGAATTCGTTGTGGAACTCGAGGTATATGCGACGCGCTCTCTCCCTAACCCACCCCAGCACTGCCACAGTCCATCGGGATCCCATGGTCGGGCCTTCCACAGAAGTACGGTTGTCTGACCGTGAAGTGCTCCCACGACCACAGCTATAACAGTGTGTGGCAACCCGAGAGCATGGGCTCAGTTCTCGTGCGACGTTGTGAAGCGTCGCACAGGCCGCGGTACGTAGCGCATAGTACAGTTGGACCCCAACTGTACTGCAGCATGTCCTCATCGTCGGAGTCCACGATGGACTCTGTAAGGTGAATGTAACTAGGGTACACCATATCCCCCCGTGTGCTAGGGAACATGACCCACCCGAATAGAAACAGCAAATATACAATTAGGTGGCATCGAACCACCTCCTCCGTTGCATCATTTGGGTAATGCATGAATCGTCATAGCCAGGCGTGTGGGATGCCCTTACACGTCTCGGGGATAGGCTGCCCGAAGTGATGGCCAAGACACGCCTTCCAGTCCGGCAACCTCGGAGGGGGAACAACTGCAAGGTCTCCCAATGGTAGACCAGTCAAGAAGCTGACGTCCTACAGTATCACAGTCATCTCCCCCCACTTGAAGTGGAACGTGTGGGTCTCTGGCCACCAACGATCAACTAGGGCGGAAAGAAGGGAGGCGTCAATCAGGAGGTCCTGCCCCATGTTCAGCATGCGGGCGAACGCAATCAGCCTAGACTGACGAAGACTCCCAACATACCGGTCGTCCAACGGCCAGGTCTCCCTCGGTCCCCGTGTCACTAGGGTTGGTGACCTATCGCCACCAATCCAAGCGTGACAGTGATGCTGGACGTCTTATGCCGCGCCCACCATCTGGGGCAGTCACCCCCTGGCGTCAGGGTAGGAGGCTGCCGCTACCACCGGGAGGCGGTGGCTGCCATGCAGGGGGGGTAGTTGTAATTGTGAGGGGCTAGATCTATAAATTATGGCAGAAGGGGGATAGTTTTGCAAAAAACATGAACATAGGGCCAGAAATGCTAAAAATTCCCGAAAGAACGCTGCAGGTGGTGGTTCGTGGTGACCTACTCTAGCCTAGTGCTGACGTTCATCACGTTGCAGCCGCGCACGTCGCTCGCCATGGACCTGCTGCTGTGGGTCGGCGCCATGGCCGCGCTCGCTGTCGGCATCAAGTACCACAGGTGTGTCTATCTTGCTAGTCCATGACGACCGCCGGCTATCCCGGCCAGTTAGCCCCACGGCCACGGGCTACGTCCTATGCCTTGCCTCGTAGGATATTTTTATTTAATTCTTTTTAATAATATTTTAAAGATATATTCTCCTTAACTTTATTTTTAATTATCACCCCTTTGGTTACGCTAGAACACGTGGTGTGGCAAAATCATTCTACCAAGCCATGGATCTCGGCATGACCAAAGCTGCCACGTAAGCCATCGTGTTCCATGGCGTGCCAGCATGGACAACTTGTGTGGCCCAGTCCAGCCATGCCGAGCATTGTGGCGTGCCAAGGCTCCTTTGCCACGCCGTATGTACTGGCGTGACTAAACCATACCGCCACGTCAATGTTTGGTGCACTCTAGAGGTGCTACAAGCACGCAGGAGCAGTGAGGGGTTAAGTCCTGTCACACCAAGAGGGGCGGCATGACAGAACTCGGCTACCACGCCGTGGGCACTAGTGGAGAAACTTTGATAGGAACTTCAAATACTTTGGTGTGGAACTGAGGAATATAAGGTTTGGGTTGAGTACAGATGGAATGAATCATTTCAGTAACATAAGTAACCGACATAGCACTTGGCCCGTGAATCTATGTATGTACAACCTTCTTCCGTGGATGTGTATGAAGCAGAAGTATATTTTGATGTTACTACTTATCCAAGAGCCGAAGCAACCTAGGAACGATATTGATGTGTACCTAGCACTATTCTTTGGAAGATCTGTGATATCTTGTGGAGCGAAGGGTGCAGGTATGAGATCGACATACATCTGGCGAACTTCACTTTACGCGCCATGTTGTTCCGTACCATCAATAATTTTTCTGCCCTTAGTAACCTATCAGGGTTGAGTACAAAAGGAGCCAAAGCATGTCCGCACTGCTTAGATGATATCGAGAGTGTGTGGCTGAACAACTTGCATAAAACTGTGTGCATGTGTCACCGTAGGTTCCTTCCCAAGTATCACCTATACCGCAAGATGAAGAAATAATTTGACGAAAATAAGGAGGTCGGTTTAGCTCCAAGGGCTTTTAGAGGGAAAGAGGTCTATGATATGGTTAAGGATATTGATGTTGTGCTTGAAAATGGACGTAAATTGAGGACCTGTCAGAAGAACATCTGGAAGAAGCGAACAATTTTTTGGGATTTACCTTATTGAGAGCACTTAGAAGTTCGTCATTGTATTGATGTCATGCACGTGGAGAAGAATGTATGTAATAGCTTAATTGGTCTTTTACTGAACATTAGTGACAAAACAAAGGATGGTGTCAACGCACGGTGTGACTTGGTTGATATGAACATAAGGACCAAGTTAGCATTGAAAGAGGCCGATAAAGGCTGAATATACCTTCCCCCAGCTTGCTGCACTCTGTCTAAGGCCAAGAAAAATGAACTGTGCCAGAGCTTGCATGGTGTGAAAGTTCCGACCGGTTACTCCGCCAGCATGAAGAAAATTGTTTCTATGAAATATTTGAAATTAATTGGTATGAAGTCCCATGATTGTCATGTGCTAATGACACAAATGCTTCCTGTTGCAATTATAAGTATTTTGCCGAACATGGTCCGAGTGGTAATCATGAGGCTATATTATTTCTTTAACTCAATTGCTCAAAAAGTCATCGATCCCGATAGATTAGATGCTTTGTAGGTTGAGGTGATGACGACTCTATATCATCTTGATATGTATTTCCCTCCGTCATTTTTTTTGATATCATGGTCCATCTCATTGTTCACCTTATGAAAAAGATAAAGATATGTGGCCCTGTGTTCCTACATCATATGTACCCGTTCGAGAGGTACATGAGAATTCTCAAGTCCTATGTACGAAATCGATCTCGGCCGAAGGGCAGCATCATGGAAGGTTATAAAACCGAAGATGTCATTGAGTTCTACGTCTACTACATGGCTCAGGTGGAATTGATAGGTGTGCCTCTATCTCGTCAAGAGGGGAGGCTAGAGGGTATCGGGACCATAGGAAGGAAAGCAATCACTTTCGATCTGGATACGTACACTCAAGTCCATTTCACGGTCTTACAACACATAGCCGAAGTGTTCCTGTACATCGACGAGCACAAAGACATGGTACGCCAACAAAATATAGGCTGGTCAGAGGTTTGGATCATGAGAGAGCACAACCGTCGGTTCAACGAATGGTTAAAGGTGCGATTCACTGAAAGGTCATCCAGTGATGATATGCTGTGATGGTTGGCAAAAGGGACAAAATTTATAATTGTGATATGGGAAGGATACGACATAAATGAGTACACATTTTATATGACAGCTCAGGATAAGAAGAGCACAGTCCAAAATAGCGGTGTCCTCATAGATGTGTTTCACGGGCAGTTCAATACCGCTGGGCCAAACATAATGAAACGTGGGTTGAGCTCCTACTATGTGTTCGTAGAGGAGATTTAGGAGCTCGACTACGTACTTTTCAAGATCCCCCTGTTTCAGTGCCATTGGATCAAACTTCCACAGGGTGTGAAGGTTGACAAGTACGATGTCACTACTGTGGACCTCGAATGTGTCGGATACAAGGATGAACCATTCGTACTCACTAAGCAAGTTGTTCAAGTTTTTTATGTAACGGACCCAACAAATAAGAACCGCCACGTAATTCTTCATGGAAAAAGAAGGATTATCGGAGTTGAGAATGTCATCGATGAGGAAGAGTACAATCAATTTGATGATTTGCCTCCTTTCGGAGACGGCATCAGGCTCGAGGAAGAACCCAGTGAGAAAGCTAGCTATATGCGCGTCGATCATCGTTAAGGGCTATTTTTTTAAAAAGAAAATAGCTAAGTGGAATGATCCCGCACGGTGAATAACTATTTAGAAATTGTTCCATTGTAATTAAACAATTATTTCATCTATGATTGTATCTGCTTTCTTGTTTTCAAAGGGCATGGTTAGCATTTCCTGAGGATGCCAAAAAACAGAATATTTTTTAGCTACAGATGGAACTATCACATGCAGTTTAGTGGAACAAACCGTCTGTGATATGTATCACAGACGGTTCTAAAATAGAACGGCCTGTGATATGGTCGCATATCACAGACTATTTTTAAAATAGAACCATATGTGATATGGTCGCATATCACAAACGGTTATATTATAGAACCATTTGTGATACTTATCACAGACGGTTCTGGAATTAAGCCGTATGTGATATAGAATATCACAGACGATTCTTTAAGAGAACCGTCTGTGATATCCCTTTATTAGTAGGGCCTTGCTAGGGTTTGCACCCTTACTCCTTACTCGCCTGTTCTCCTCACCAGCACCCTTACTCCTCACTTGCCTATCCCCCTCCCCAGCGCTTTTTCTCCGTCCCCCTCCCCACCTGAGCGCCCCCGACCTCGACGCTGCTACCCTCGACCTTGAAGCCACCACCCCGACCTCAACGCCACCGACCCTCGTCCTCCACGCCACCGTACCCGACCTCCACGCCACCGCCCCCCGTCCTCCACGCCGCCACCGCCGACCTCCCGGGCTTCACCTTGGGTGAGTCTTCGTCCCCCAAACATTTAGATAGTGTTGGTCTCTAACAATCTATGACTCTATGGTTTGTTCAAGACACAACAGTTCCTTTTATAGATCTCTGGGTATACTTGTATTGCAGTTGTCCTTAAGGAAGAGCAAATTGTAGAGGCTCTCTCCCATATTACAGACTATATTTTTCCTTAGCTATCAGAACTGAAATATACCGCTGGAGGGTCAATTACACCTATTTTATAACCTCAATGGCCTTCTTTTGGTTTTTTAGTTCAGTCAAGTCAACAAAGTAAATAATAAAGCTATAGAAATGGAAATGGAAATGGAAATCCGGAAATGTAACATCCCTATTTTCCTGAGTCTTTGAAAATTTTGAAAGCTTTAAAATTAACCATTTGGTTTTATTAATTCGCTAAAGCTTAATTTGTAATTTAGAATTTTAAAAGCAGTTTAATTTGACTTAATTAAAACTTGAACTAATTAAAGTTGGTTTAAGTTGAGTTTTGTTGGATTTTAAGTTGGTTTTTCCTTTTGCCTTATGTTAAAAATAATTAATTGCAAAAACTAAAAGCAATAGTTAAGCTGAAAATATTTTTACTAAGTCCTAAATAATTCAAGGGATTTCTGTGAATTTTCCTAGAATTTTTGGACAGATTAAGCTATTTTCTAAAATTGCTTTTCTATTTCTAGCATTTCTTTAATCGGAAACGCATTTTAAATCCCTCCTTTGGCTTTGGGTCGAATCTCTCCCGGCCCGTTCTTGTTTCTCCCTCGCGCGGCCCGCTTCGCCGGCCCATCCCCGCGCGCGCAGCACCCTCCCCCTTCGGACACCGTCCGATCGAAATCGGACGGTCCACATTCGCCCGCGCCCTCCCTATTGTCTCTCTCCTCTCTCGTTGCCCTGCGGGCCCCGCTTGTCAGCCTCCGCCGCCCCGGGGTCGTCTCCTACCTCCGGCCGCGCCACGCCTGTGTCGACCTCGCCGCGGATCCCGCCGAGCCGCGCCGCTCCCTCGCTGCCCCTAGCCCCCTTGGTCCCCTTGTCGGTCGCGCCACCCGTCCCGCCTCCGCCGCCCGTCGCCCCCCTTTGCCTCCTTCTCCACGGATCTTCTTTGCTTCTCGCCGCCATTAAAGCAAGCACGTCAAGCCTTTTCCCCCTCCTCCTCCCCTTGCCGCCTATTTAAGAGACCTGGATCGCCTCCTCCTCCTCTCCCTTTCCTCTTCTCCCCTTTCTTCCTCGCCCTAGCTCGGCGCAATCGGAGTTTTTCGCTGGCAACCACCGCCCAACTCCGCCGCCGCCGTCAAGCCTTCGCCGCCGTCGACCTCACCCCCGGCATCGCTAGGCGGCGCACTGGTCTTGCCTTCCTCATGGGAGCCTCACCGGAACCCCGCCGCCTCCACTGCTTTTGTCCTCATGGCCCGCCTCGCTTCGTTGCCGCCAAGTCAGTGAGCACCCACTTCGTCGTGACTTCCTCTAGCCGCTGGTGGCCTCGCCGCCGGTAGCCGCCCCGCCGTTCTAAGATCGAGGAGGCCGACTAGAGGAGGGGTGAATAGGCGTTTTAAAAACTTCTTTGGCTAAAACCGATTTCTAATGCGAAAGCTAATACAAATACGGTTTTGCACAATTAAAGCCTAAAACAACTAGGTTCAACTAAGTGCACCAACAATATGAGACTATATAAATGATAGCAATCATACACATACAATTAAGCAATTTAAATACAAGTAATGTAAATTGCACAATGTAAAGCACAAGTGATCAAACCACAATGACACGGCGATGTTTTCCTGTGGTAATCGGAGACTTGCCGGTCTCCCCTAATGCACGTTGAGGTAAGCCCAAACTAATTGGATCGGCTCCACGAAACGAGCACCCGCCTCCGAGGTAAGTCCAACCACTTGGACCGATTCTAAACCGAACCAACACCTCGCTCCACTAGGGTTGCTCTTTCCTCCACTCCGGAGATGGCAAGCACCACACCACTCACAAACCACCCGGGTCTTCTCACAATCTTCTTTGAGAAGCTCACCGGCGCAACGACGCCACCACGCCGTCTAGGTATCGGCAAACACCAAGAGTAACAAGTCTCCAACGCTCACTTGAACCAATCAAGTGTCTAAGCTCAAATGGATACGAAATCCACTACCTAAGGCAACACATACACTTAGGGTTTACTCTCTAACCTCAGTAAGTGCAACACATGCACAAAAGAGAGTGAGAGGCTTGCTCTTTGCTCAAAGGAATGTCTAGGGGCACCAGCACACAACCAGCAACCTCTCCCAACCGGCCAAGGTGGCTTTATATAGCCCACACTCAAAAACTAGCCGTTGGGGGAAAGATTCCAGAGAATCTGGACGAAATCGGTCTGACCGCCGTGTAATGGCGGTCGACCGCCATTAGCTCCAACGGCTATAAAACTAGCCGTTGAGCTCCACACGGCGTCGACCGCCATGTAATGGCGGTCAGATCGCCCACCGTCGACGCCCAATAAGCGCCGGTCGACCGCTCGTAAAACTTCACGAAGTGGCTAAGGACGAAAGCATCTCTTTGTAAAACTTAAACCGCCACACAAAAATCGAACAACCGCACAACGGTTGAACTCAAAATAGCGCTGGTTCAACCGCCTGACCTTTCTTTGTGATAGCGGCCGGTCAGGCCATTGATATCAAGATCCGATCGCCAAATGCAAACAAGTGCATTTTAATTTTTCACAACTCAAATTGCAAAAACACATTTTGCTAATTTGATGCAAGATGCACACAAGGTTAAAGACAAGACTCTCAATAAGTTGCAAAACACATTTACCAACTTTTAGAATCAATGCCTCAAATTGCATTCCGCTTCAACTCAATTTGCAAAACACATTTGCCAAATTGACGCGCGATGCAAACAAGGATTCAAGTGAGATTCTCAACAAGTTGCAAAACACATTTGCCAACTTATAGAATTACGCTACAAGGAATAATGTACATGGACTTACACCATTTATAAAACACCAAGACCGGTAAAAGACTAGGAACACATACTTAGCCCTAGCTAGTCATACCTTTGCCTTGCGCAACCACTTGAAGCTTGATGACGCACATCCTTGCTTCAACTCCATGTTCTTGACTTGATATGCATCAACTCATGATGCATCCTTCACTTGACTTCCATCAACACATGATGGGTCTTCATTTGACTTGATGATCAACTCATGATCATCTCCTTTTCTTGAACTTGATTCATATCAACATATGAAGCATCCTTTACTTCAAGCTCTTGACTTCAATATCATCAACACATGATGATCTTCTAAAGTCTTCAACTATAGAACTCAACCTATTCATCCAACTCATGGAAAATGTTAGTTCTATAATATGATTATCATTAATTACCACGCCATACCATTAACTCATAATGGTGGGACAAGATACCACAATCTTTCCCTCTTTGGTAATTGATGATAATCACTTCAACTGCAAGTAATTGAATGTAGATTGGTATGAGTATATAGGCACTACACAAGTTGTATATACTCATAGGATATATGAGCACACAAGTCTCATATACACACATGAATATATTAACTACACAAGTTAGATATATTCAAGGATATGTGAGAGCATATGAACTACACAAGTTATGTTTTACTCACATATAAGTATACTTAGACTACACAAGTCTTATATACTCATATGAATATATTAACTATGCAAGTTAAATATATTCACAGGATATGTTTCAAAGTAAAGATCCCAAATATGTGGAAACAGGAATATGGATCAATACTAATGAAACCTCAAAATACAGAATGAACTCCCCCTATATGTGTGCATACATGAATATGTAGTAAGAACATATGCACATATTTAGGTTAATTCTTTTGGTGAAGTTCAACCTATATTTTGGATCCGAGGAATGCAACAGGGTATAAGAATACAAAGTAGAATGCATACCTCTTTTGTTCTTTAAATCCAAACGAGACTAATCATGAAATATAACAATAAGAGAGTTAGTCTCACAAATAGATTTGTCATTATAAGTGCATACCTGTTTGGATTTTCCTTTTGTTTATCCAATGAATTTGATTTGTCATTAATCATACATGTCTTCATGATTATCACCTTTATATCTAATTTAGACTAAACAATAAGTATGTCAAGAAACATGTTAGTCTCACAAATGGACTTGTCATTAATCACCAAAACACTCCATTAACATATAATGGCGGGCTAGATTCTTCATCGGTGTTGAGGTGGTGGCGGCGCGTCGGCCCTCCGCTGACATGTCAGCCCAGTGAGCAGCCTGCGTGGCATTTCTTTGATTTTCCTGTTGAAAATTAATTCAGGAAAATCAGGAAATCCCTAAATTCATCATTTTATGTGTTTTTCCAACTTCCTTTGGCCATAACTTCTTCATTCGAACTCCGATTGGAGTGATTCAAATTTCTAAATTCATCTAAATTCTTTATCCTCCTATTAGTATTTATTTGAATTTTATTTGGAGTTATTTTATTTATTTAGCTTTGTTCGCTCGTATAGATTCCAGCGTTTCGGATGATTTCGCAGACCTGACGACCGAAGCACCTCTACTCTTCAACAAAGGCAAGTCGTAGACCTTTGATCATATTGAACCCATCTTTATAAAAGTATATTGTCTGATATAAACATGCATGGCTAATTTTATAATAAATGGTTTCGGGATTAGTTAATTACCTAAGTGCCATTATGCCTCCTTGATAAATTACGAATGACATGTATCCTTGAATGACATAACTCCTTGAACACCTTAGGATGGTTAATTATTAGTTGGACATTATTGAAATACCAACATGGGTATCGTGTTATGCTTAGCCAATGCTTTAGTTATACGATAGACTCTCGATCACATACTCAAGGAATGAATGAATTTGACTAAAGGAAATTATGGAACCGTGGCGGAGCCACTTTTGATAAAAGATGTTGTGCCATGACTAGGGTGGTCATTTGGATGGGTTGAACGAAATTGATTTATGCTCGGACGAGTGGGTGGTGGAAAAGGCGGGTACCGTAACGCACACTTGGAATGTGGAAACGTCTCGTCTGAGCAACCAACTAAGGACTTAACCTTGAACCATTGATCTGGGCCTTAACCGTACAACCACATGTCTAGACTGGGATAGACCTGATCGACTAATTAGCAAATTTTTGATTCGGTTCTGTCAAGGGTTGATAAGCGGCGCAAGAGGGGGCCCAGAATGGCAAAACCTCAGCGGGCAGATCCGAGTTAAAATGGAGCTTTGTAAAAACCTTGTCACGTACTCTAGACTGCTTACTTAAGGTAGTGAGCGGTGGCATAGATATATGCCGAACAAACTAGAGAAATTTGTGTCTTGTGGGTCAAGTTGTACAACCTCTGCAGAGTGTAAAACTATTCGAATAGCCGTGTCCCCGGTTATGGACATGCCTGGTGATTTCACGCAAGGGGTAGAACTTTTGTCAAAAGTGTTGGAATGGGTTGGTCGAATCTTGTAGATGATTGATGGTTGGGAAGTGAACAGGGTGTTCACTAGTTGTTTCAAAGAAAATTGATTACTTATGTATTAGTCTTTTAAATTGTGCTTTGCAATCTACTTATTGTATTTAATGTCAAATATTGCTTTCTGCAAAATAGCCCTAAAGATATCCTTGTCAAGCCTTGCATGAATACTATTTGCATACATTTCTCTGCGACTTGTTGAGTACATTCAAAGTACTCATGGCTTTGCGCCCTCTGTTTAAATCAGCAGAGGAGGGTGAACTAGTGAACTCAGAGTTCTATGAAGAAGACTACTTTGAAGACTATGCGAATTAGGTCGCGTCCTTCACTCGATTGCCTGTGGGCATATTGGTTGACCTCCACCAGATGTTTTGTTTCCACTGCAAGCTACTCTTTTGTTGCTAGCCCTGTGTGGCAAACGTTGTAAGACTTGACCATAAGGTCTCTTTTGCTTAATATTTTTAATTTGTCTGCTTCATCTTTTGTTTGGTTGTGTGGTTATGATTACACCAATGTTGCAACTGTGTGAGCTAGCTACTGATCATGGGACTAGTTCAAGATACACAGAGGGTCCTGAGGTTGCATACCCGGGGTTCCGACAGGAAACCACTACATACTTTTTTTCTTGAGGCTGAGTACGAGGAGCAATTCTTTGACCACGAGCCAGCAAGCGGAAAGAGTGATCCGATCAATAGATAGAAAGAATTTGAACCCGTGGAAACCTTTCAATTTCCAATTCCATCTGTTACAGCTAGGAAGCGGATGAGTGGCCGTATTCGACCACCTCTTTATCTTATGGCTAGTTCCTTGAGATTCGGGAAAGTTTTCCATTAGATTAGGTTTTTTTGGTTTTTGAACCATTCTTCTTCTCGATAGCCAGATAGCATAAAAATATTGTTACTAAGAAAGCAGCAAATCCCTTCTTTCTACGAACAAGCTAAATAGACTTAAAAATAAAATTACCTTGCAATAGTAGTTTATTGTAGTAGTCCACTTTGAGATTCTGAAAAGGGAAAGCTTGTCTCAATCAGTACTTGTATTTTTGGAAAGCTAGGTTTTTTTATATGAAACTCAGGCAAGAAGATGAAAAGACGTTCACGTTACCAATTCTGTCTCGTATCAGATGAAAAAGATTGATAATATTTTAATGCAAGTTGGATTTTTAGCTTTAACTATAATCTCCTAGTACACCTAAGAAAACATGTCTTGGCATCATAAACATTTAGTAGCTCTAACCTAACGTTCATTTCATTTTATGGATGCCATCTATTGCATATGAATATAGATAATTGGGAGGTCTTCTTGCTGCTAAATTTGTTACCAGTAAATATTACTCGCTAATCATTACGTTAGTCTCATAGTATTGTTGGTGTTGGTCATCTTTTGTGTCGTTTTCACACGAGTAATAGTGTGAATGGTCCCAGAATGCCAGATTGGAGTTTTCCTTTTTTGGAGATAGGTAATATGCAGATTTAGTGAAGTAAGATTTTTTTTTATGAGAGACAAGCGAGATTCTAAATACAATTTTGAGATGAGTGGTAGGAGGCTGATAAAAAGGTCACCTTTGAACCTAGCTTTTCTTCGTAGCATAGCTCACACTTGTGGTGTAAAAGTAAAACCCTTGATTCGCACAAACCCTTCATAGCACTTACAAAATTGATATGTCACAATCCTTAAAAGTTGGGGCTAAGGGCTAGTGTTAATTATTTAATTGTGGGGGGTAGGGGCCAAGGTCTTGTGTTAATTAATTAAACTCGCCAAATCAAGACTATCAAATGTTCATCTCTCCTTCATTCATGTTCCTTTTAGGATTAAGTACATTGTTCGTCCCTCAACTTCTACCCTAGTTTAATTTTCGTCCCTCAACTGTAATACTTGGTAAAACAAGTCCTCAAACTATCAATACTACGCAAAAGATACCCTTCGTCCATTTTAGAGCGGTTTTTACCAATGTTTGACCCACATGCCTTTACAGTCAGATAAAAAAAATTGCCAGAGCAGTGAAGGACGACGTCGCTCATCTACATCTTCCCTTCCTTGCTTGGCTTCGGCGTGTCCACCCGCGTCATGTAACATCCCAAATAATAGTGTGTGTTTCAAATGTATAAAAATGAGGAGAAATTAAAACTTTTGATGCCTCATGTTGTCATTTGAAATCTTTTGGAAATATTTTTCCTAGCTTCTAGATCACTCTGGTGACCCCTTTGAAGAATTTCATAATTTTTAGAAATTATTTACTGCTTTTAAGAGGCCAGTCAAACCAGTTTGACTCTTGGTCAAAACACTAGAACTTAACCTTGAGATTTTTCTAGAAATAAATTCATTGCATGAAAAGTCCTAGAAAAATTACACAAGGTTGTTCTCAGATCCAGTGACCTTCCATAAAAATTTCAGAATTTTTGGAGCTATGAAACTCCCTCTAAAAATTCGCTAACCATTTCAGCCTCATCTTTCCAAAAATTAGAATTCACTGTTCCATGGGCTTAGACCTAAGCCTGGCTCGAGCCACTTGTTTTGGTTGAACCACCTAATTGCACTGACGTGCTCAACTCAACCCTGCCACCCTTGCTCGTTGTGAACCGTCCAATTTGGAAATCAATGGACTGGATTGATTGGGCCGTTCGGACCGTCCGAACGCGCGCACAATCTAGACCGCACATTTTCAATCGAACCGTCCACATCGATTGTGCCGTTCGGATTGTTCGAACGACACACTCAATCGAGGCCTTCTATTTTCAATCCAACGATTGAAACTCACCCCACTCGTTTAAACCAACCCAGCCTTTTCCTCTCACGCCGACCGTGGGGCCCGGTTACTGTTCTTCTTCTCCTCCGTCGCGGCAGCTCCGCCGCGCTACTTTCACAAGACGCCATGGTTCACAGCCGTGCGTCATCGTCAACGATTCCGCCACTGGTTTTTGACGCGTGCCAATGGTTTGGCCCATGGGTTTGCACTCGCCCGTGCTCCTTTCACCTCGCCATCGCGTCACTGCCGCTCGCGGTAGAGCCATGGACAAAGTTCACCGTGGGAGCTCCATTCTTGTGTTCCTCCGCCCCAGGGCCTATAAAAGCTCTCCAATGGCCTCTCTGTATCTTTTTCATCACTCTCGAACCATCCACACCACCATTTTCCTCTTCCTTCATAAGAAATCGCAAGGAGCTCAAACTTCCATTTTCTGGCTGTGACACTGCTCATCGTCGCTGGTGCCACAGGGGTTCAATCCCATTTGTGTTCACGTCGTTTTGCGCCCCTCATCACCATCATCATTTCCCCTAATTCAATTTTGGTTTGCATTCACAGGAATCACCAAATTTTGGATTTGAGTTTGTTTGACCAAAATTTGTCCCCTTTGTCCCCAACTCCGGTAAGGCGCTCCACACTTCAATTATTTGCTCGTGTGCCATCTATAAGCCTTACTGGAGCTTCCCGAACCACTTGGGCCCTTTCTTTTTGCTCAGGCCACCATCTCCTTATTGTCTTCCTCAACGCCGATACTGGACTTCGTCATCGGCACAACTCCGGCAAGCTTTTCCTATCCGGGTAATTCTGGTAAGGTCTTTGAGCCCTACTGATGCTAGTGCGCGCATTAGATGGCTTAAAGCTTTGCCGTATCGTCGTTGTCATTTTTCCTGTAGCTTCACCTCCGCTCCACCTCGTCGCGCCGCCGCGTGAGCTCGTCTCCGGCGATGCTCCGGCCACCGGTGAGTGCGCAATAGTATTAGGAACTCATTTTAGCCCTTAGGTCATGCCGCCATAGCCTCCTTCACCGGCGATTAGCCGGAGAAGCTCACAGCTAGAGCATGCTCTGTGTTGTCATTTTTTGGACACGCACTGTAGCACAATCATTAGCTATTAATCCCTGTCCTAAGACGCTTATCTTTGTAAATCTAGTAGTTTGAGTTAGTGTATCACGACGTAGGACCCCTTGTCGGTTAAGCAAGCTCGAAGTCTCAACTCAGATTTCGTTTGGACCCTTCGATTTGATTTCAACGGACCGGATCATTTGGGTCGTTCGGACCATCCGAATGCCCCATTTCTTTTAGACCGTCCGATTTCAATTCAACCGCTGGGAACAATTGGGCCGTTCGGACCATCCGAACATCCCACTCGTTTGGATCGTCCGATCTTGATCTAATGGTCAAGATTTGTCCGCTCGTTAACACTGATCCAGCGTCCATTCCTGTTTCGCTGACGGGTGGGCCCAAGGCATTTTGACCAGGTCTATGTGGACTAGGACCGCTTTGACCGTGGCCCACTGATCAGCGTCCATGGCTAGAATAGGATGGGTATGAGAAGTATTTACGGTTTGTATATGTTCCGAAATGCTTTATTTATGTTCTATTAACTTGTTTGAACTTCAAAAATGCATAAGTATTTCTCTGTAACTCCTTTTTAAGCAAACTCAATTTTATTAGAATCCTCTGTTAGTGTACTTTATTGTAGAATAGGTTTTGAGCATGTTACTTCCTCTGAAAAATCATGTTTTACAAATGTTTTGTGCACTACTTTCATAACTTTGAAAAATCATAAGAAATTCATTTTAGCTCCAAATGAGGTGAATCAAATTCCATTGTTCATCTCATGTGGTGCTCTGTCTATCATAAAAATTTCATGTTCACCACCTCTCTGGAAAATTTCACCAAAAATTTAATTTTTGATGAACAGTACCCGAGAGGTATTTGCCAGCATTGATTCAAAAGACTGATTTTGTTTTGGCTATAACTTTTGCATGTGTAGGATCGTAATGGCAATCAGAAGGGGGGGGGGTTGAATGATTGTAGTGAATTGACCACCGAATTCAAACTCCCACTGCGCGCAAGACCTCCTGGAATTCTCTCGGGTGTCTTTTCTAAGACCTTCACAGAATCTTACCGAGGACCTCTCTAGAACACTCTTCAGGCGCACATCATAAGCAACAAATCAAGAGACAAAGTTGAACGAATCTGAACTTTATTTCTCAAACTTGATTTGTGTCTACAAAGCGCTCATCAAGCACCCCTCAAAGCCTCCAATCGAAGAACCTCTCAACCGCAGCAAAACAGCAAGAAAAGCTACGATCAAAGCACTCCAAAAGCTTGTGTGTAAGGCGCACCCCTCTGCCTCTTTTTATAGGCAGAGTTCTATCCGTGTCAACAACAAACATGACATCCATCTTTCTGAAAATCAAGGGACCCGAAACCCTTACCAACATGGGTTTTACCAAATTCACTCAAACTTTCCAAAACCGACAATATCCAGAATCTCCTCACGCCGTAAGCCTCCAGGAAACCACCTCTCGTAGCTTCAACGCGAACCACCTTTGATCTCCACGTGCTCCAGCGCGATTCAAACCACCTCGTGACATCTACGACTTCCAAGACCTCAGATTCTCCCCATCCTAGTCCGAGTCAATTTCATCACCGACCGTGATTCAACTTCAATGCTCAACCTGCACATGCATTGTGCAACACTCTAAAGCTCATGAATTTAACTTAACCTCAGCCAAATTTCCAAAACGACAATTTTACAGAGCACAAACGGTCGTACCGCCATGACATGCCCGGTACTACCGCACCAACAGTCTTACTGCTCGAAACACTTTGGTACTACCGCTCCTCGGGAAATCTCAAAATCTTCCAAAATCATGCTCTCTGGAAATTCCATACCGCAACCTTGCAGTCATACCTTTGTGCGGTATTACCACCGTTCAAACTGAGGTATTACCGTCCAGCGGTCGTACCGTTCCATAGCTGCAGTACTACCATTTTTCACTTATCAAACCTTGTCAGAAACACTCTCTCTTTGAAAAACTTAGCGCGGTACTTCCGCCGTTAAAACAACGGTATTACCGGAACAAAAACGGTACTACCGCTTTTAAAACGTGGTACAAAAGTATGTCAAAACATTTCACGAACCTCAAAGCTGCGCGGACGCTCTAGATGATTTGGCCGATCGGACCATGCTTCACAACCGTCAGATTTTAAGAGCACTGTAGCAAGTCCGAACGTTTCCCTTGAAATCAGCCGTCAGATTTCAAATCAAAGGCCCACAATCCTTGAAGAGTTCGGACGGTCCGAATGTTCCTCTCAATATGAGTCGTCAGATCAAGATCTAACAGTTCGAGCAAAGCACCATTCGGAATCAGTGACTTGCGGTACTTCCGCGCTTTACAAGCGGTCCTACCGCAATCCGGTTGTTCCGCAGATATAAAGCCAGTACTACCTCTCTCAAGAAAATCCAAAAGCCAAAACACAAGTCTTCGGGAAATTTCATACTGCCAACAATTGTGCGGTTGTTCCGCTCAGCGGTAGTTCCGCGGACACAGAGCCGGTACTACCACAAAACCTGACAAATGGTGATTTTCAACAGAACTCAAAAACATGTCAGCATCTAAGATCACAAGCATGTTCCAAAGACAATGTATTCATCTTAAGACACCAAGACTAAATCTTTCTTATTGTCAATGTGTTCATCATCAAATATCATGACCAAAAACCTCCTGGTCTTACAATCTCCCCCTTGATGAATACATTGACAACACTTTCAGAATCAAGAGATGAATGGGGGTGACAGAAGGTGTCAAAGTTTCAAAACTGCCAAAAAAAACTTCCTTCAACACAAGAAAAACAAATTTTTGCAAAGATTTCTTTCAGTTTTCTCCCCCTGTGGCAATATGATCATCAAGAGCTTCAAAGAAGGAGCAAGAAAAAGTCCAGAAGCTTTAGAGAATTAATGGATTAACCAAGCCATTTGGTTGAGTAGAGCTAA
Source organism: Phyllostachys edulis (assembly GCA_036346405.1). NCBI lineage: Eukaryota > Viridiplantae > Streptophyta > Magnoliopsida > Poales > Poaceae > Phyllostachys > Phyllostachys edulis. The sequence goes on from CM070546.1 coordinate 104,190,507, forward strand.
CAGGATCATATAAATTGATATACCATATAGCAATGTCCAGATAAGTATTTTAAAATGATGAGACAATTTAGATTCATGATAGGCATTTCACTCAATGACTAAAAAGAGTATAAGACCACAAATAAAAGTCACCAAAAAGTGAGAGCCAAACAGTGAGACCAACTTTAAATCTGGATGAGCTACCAATCTCATGTATAATCCTTTTGCTTCACTTTCAATTGTTATTTGCATGTGGCATGCTTGCAGCATACTTCTTCTCAAGGGTGGCATGCTTGAAGCATACTTCTTTTGATTGAAGCACTTTTTGTGTATTTTTTTTAAAGATACATAGCTATGTATGGCATGCTTGAAGTACACTTCTTTTCATGTGAGCACTGTTATGTACCCTCTTTTTTTGTTTGATACACAGCTATGTATGGCATGCTTGAAGCACACATCTTTTCAAATTCTTTTTCTCAACCTTTTATCTTTTATAACATGCCAAAATGAGTGAGCAACACAGGATTGAAATGAGAGACATTCTTGCTTCAAATCCAAGATTTAAAATAAGACTCACAAACAAGCTTATCCTTTTCAAAAGACATCACCAAGTGATACCAATAATCAATCTAGTCAAAGATTTCAGCCATGTCATGCTTTAGTTCTTTATGCAACAAGTTTATTAAAACCAGTCAAGATCAAAGCTACATAGCACATGAATAAATATGATAAAGAGAGCTCTACTACTCTTTTTATTTCAATGGCTTGGACTTAATGAATTGTGAGACAATGAGAATAATCAAAGCTTCTGAAATTTTGATCAAACAACTCCCCCCTCAAAATAAGCCCATAGGATGAACAACACCCAATTCACTCCGGAAACGAACAAAACGAGAAGTATCAAGTGGCTTAGTGAAAATATCAGCAAACTGAAAATCAGTTTCAACAAAGTGAAGAACAATGTCACCCTTTTGAACATGATCTCTGAGAAAGTGAAATCTGATATCAATGTATTTGGTTCTAGAATGTTGCACTGGATTCTTAGCAATGTTAATAGCACCGGTGTTATCACAATAAAGAGGAACACTGCCCAATTCTAAACCAAAATCTCTGAGAGTAGAAGAAATCCAAAGGACTTGAGAGCAACTAGCAGCAGCAGCAGTAACATACTCAGCTTCAGCAGTTGATTGAGCGACAGAAGATTGTTTTCTAGAAGACCAAGACACTAATGATGTGCCTAAAAAGTGACAAGTGCCAGATGTGCTTTTTCTATCAATTCTACACCGCTCAAAATCACTATCTGAGTATGCACGCAAAGTAAGACAGGATGAAGATGAATAGAAGAGATCAAATTCTAAGGTTGATTGGAGATACCTGAGAATTCTTTTCACAGCCTGTCGATGGGATGCACGAGGTGAAGCTTGAAATCGAGCGCATAAGCATACAAAGAAAGTGTATATCCGCCTTGAAGCGATCAAATAGAGTAGAGAACCAATCATACTCCTCAGTATTCTTTTTGATCCACTGCCTCACCTTCTTCATCTGGGTCAAGAACAGTTGTAGACCCCATTGGTGTAGAGATGGGTTTGCAAGTTACCATGTGAAAATGCTTAAGCAAGTCTTTAGTATACTTGGTTTGATGAATGAAATTGCCTTGCTTGGTCTGTTTTACTTGCAAGCCTAAGAAGTAAGTTAACTCTCCCATCATACTCATCTCAAACTCCCTACTCATAGTATCCGAAAACTTGGAAACCAAAGCATGAGAGGAGCCCCCAAAGATGATATCATCCACATAAATCTGAACAACTAATAGATCATTGCCATGTCGAGATGTGAACAGAGTTTTGTCTACTTTGCCCATTTGAAAATCTTTTTTTAACAAAAAAAGTTTTAGCCTCTCATACCAAGCTCTAGGAGCTTGCTTCAAACCATACAAAGCTTTTGACAATTTGAAAACATGATTAGGAAACTTAGGATTTTCAAAACCAGGTGGTTGCTTAACATAAACTTCCTCCTCAATGTAGCCATTAAGAAAAGCACTTTTAACATCCATTTGAAACAATTTAAAACCTTTAGATGCAGCAAATGCTAAGAGAATTCGAATAGCTTCTAGTCTGGCCACAGGAGTAAAAGTTTCACCAAAATCAAGACCCTCCACCTGAGAAAATCCCGGAGCAACAAGTCTAGTCTTATTTCTAACAAAAACACCATCCTCACTTTGCTTATTTTTAAAAACCCATTTAGTTCCAATTACATTATGTCCATGAGGAGGTTCAACTAAGTTCCTGACTTTATTTCTCTCAAAGTTTTCTAATTCTTCATGCATGGCATTGATCCAAGACTCATCAGATAAAGCGTGACTTACATCATTAGGCTCAAAAGAGGCAACAAAAGCAGCATGAGCATGTGAGTCAGGAGAAGTATACTTAGAATGTGTTACCCTTTCATGAATGTCACCAATCATCAGCTCTGGAGGATGAAGTCACTGAATCTTCAATGGTGCAAAAGGTTCTGAACTAGCTTCAACATCATGAATATCTTCTGCAGTTTGTTCATCACTTGGTGGTGGTGCAACAACAGGTGCATGATCATCAGCAGGTGATGGCATGGGAGATGAAAAATCAAAATCAACTTCTTCATTAAGGAATATGCTTTCGGACTCCCCCTGAACTTGTGTTCTTGAAATGTCAGTTCTAGAACAAGTACTGACCTCATCAAAAGTAACCTCACAAGTCTCAACAATTTTGTTCATTTCAGGATTAAGCACACGATAGCCACGTGAGTGAAGGAGATATCCAAGAAAAATGCCATGGATGGTGTTCGAGTCAACTAAAAATAAAATATTTTAGACTTGGGCACATTGGTTGGATGGTGTGATTGTCGGGGTGCATGGATGTTGTCCGAGTCAACAAGGACCGAACATCTTGGACACTGACCCAAGCACTTTTGCATGCTAACCACATGAGAGGGATATGGAACCTCTCTCGACTTAGTACTTTGGTGTGTGTTAGCTTTGAGTCGCAGGAGGTTGTGTGTGTTGTGTTGAAAAAGGAATTATTTCGTGAGTGTGTTGGGTGTGACGGGATGGGTTCTGGGTTTAAGTTCCCTACCCGTAGGAGCATCGGTAAGTTCTTGCTATGCCGATGACTCCGACAAAACGTATGGTTTCCATCATACGGGCGGCTCGTAGTTAATACACAATATTGGAAAACGTCTCGTAGGACTTAGCTTTGCCAGCATACCTTCGGAAGTGTGCTTTATCTAGTGGCAAAAAAGGTGGTCTGGCATGTGGGTATATTGGTACACCCCTGCAGGGTATAATCTATTTGAATAGCCTCGTCCTAGGTCATGGACATGCTTGGTTAGGTCTCTACAAGAGTTAGACTCAACATTTTCGATAAAACTTGACTTTGGGTGGTACGAATGGGTAATTCGTGCTATGTTGTGGTGGCTATTGGGAAGTCACCTCTAAGATGTTACTATGTTTATAATTGTTGTCTCACTGTTATTTTAAACAAATAAAAACAGATTGCTTAAAATTGCTTTACAATCTATTACTCTATTGCAAAGGAAAAATTGCTTCATGCTGAAAATTGCTTAGTGTAGTAGCCTTCCTTTGATACATGAATGCATCTATATATTTCTTTGCTTATAAGTCTTACGAGTACAACTTTGTACTCAGCTGCATAGTTTAATTATTGCAGAGGAGGTTGATCCCCAAGGGATCGACTATTGTGAGACCGACTTCGAGCAAGACGACTAGCTTGGCTACCCGATTGGTTGCCTTGTGGGTAATGGCAAATCGGTTGGCTTTTGTTTATCGCCATGTTATGGCTTTTGTTTCCACTGCTACTTGTGTTATTTACTTGTCATTTTGGTCGGTCGGCCCTACTGTTGTTCTCTGAACTTGTAAGCCTTTTGTTGTAAGTTTGAAGACTCGGTAATGTAATGACTTGTGTATAGATGTGATGCATAATTTTTGTATGGGGTATGTATACTGCAATTCTGGGAAGTACATGTTTACCGAGAGTTGGGATATTTGGTTCGTAATGCTAGGACCAATTGGATGGTTAAGTATTACGAGTTAAATACCTCGGGCTCTCACATGTCAACAACGAGCTTGGAGTGAACCGATTTGAGCACGCGGGCTGCGCCGCCACAGTGGGCCTCATGCTTGGGTTCGCATTCGACGGCGCGGCATTCGCGTTCGCGTACCTTGTGCGGGGCGCGTGGGCGACCATGTTCATGGCTGACCTGGCGATTGTCGCGCTCACCGCGTCTGTGCTGCCGATCCTGGGCACGATCCGGCCCAGCATGCACGCAAAGCCGTCATGCGATTGTGGTACTCCTTCATGCCTTCGACGGTGAGCTGCCACACAAAGGTGCTGGCACTGCCCCTCCTGGCCACTTGTGGACAATGTTGTAGATAGTCTTGTAGAAGACGTTGTGGTGCGAGTGGTCGAAGCCCTCCACCATGTGCGACAGCCCGAACTCGTTCATCATCTCCCACGCGAAGATGGTACGCGAAGATGGTAGGGCCTGTTGGTTAAGAGCCCAGAACACACACGCACTGAACCTACTGCAAACAAAGAAGCAAAAGAGATCACAGAACCACAAAGTGGATAAAAGGGTCACTAGATTCAACCCAGAACTCTTCTCTACTCTAAGATGATCTAAGAAGAACACACACACTCTGCAATCAATAGGGAGGATCCAGAGTTGGGGCAATTTTCTTCTGTGTTAACTCTAAATACGATAATACAAAGACAACTACAATATCTGAAGAAGCTAACTAACTGAATACTAACTAACTCTGCTACGCTTCAGCAAATCGTGCAAACTCACAATCCGCTCCAGCCGGGACTTCATGACTCAACTAATGCACACGAAGCCAAATATGCACATGCTCCTTGCGACTCGGTCCTGCCCAACTAATGCACGACCTGATCAAAAAACACAAACGAACCAGTCAAGTTCTGCGCCATGCACGCAGGCATGCGCATACACAAAGATACAACTCCAGGTTTGGATTAAACACTAATAGGGTCGTGAGGTGGTTCTTCCTCGTCAGCAATGCCTGCGCGCCCAAAAAAAATCAACAACTTAAACTATTGCCACCGACACACTCTTTTCATCCATGGTGGCTTAACAAATTAATGCAGAGTCGCTAATGTTGGGGTCAAAGAAGGAGTCATTGGAGGCGGTGAGGCAGACGCCTTCCTCCCATGCCCACCTCACGTACTATGTCTTCCCATCGTACGCCTCTAGGTTGCTGGCTAGGCTTAGCAGCAGCCGCATGCCATGCTGCGCCGCCTCCGCGACCACCTGGTCTAGCGCCTTGAAGACACGCTCATCAAAACAGCTGGGGACGAGCTGGAGGGCGTTATAGCTACTGTCATTGAAAGCCCAGGAGTGGCACATGGTAAGGCCCATTGTGGCGTCGGCGCGGAACATGTGGGACACGCGGTAAGGGAAGTGGGGTGAAGGGAGCAGGAGGGCGAGGTGCCGACGCCTTTGAGGGTGTCGATGAGCAGGTGGAGGCCACGGGGGCGCACGAGGAGGATGAGGTGGCCACGGGAGGTGGAGCGGAGGGTGGAGGGGAAGGTGGTGAGTGGGGCGGTGATGAACTTGGGGATTAGGAGCCGAGAGAAGGCGCAGAGATGGGAGGATTTGGAGTCGGGCACGGGCTGGAGGAGGAGAGGCGAGATGCGTGGGAGGAGGGCGGAGGTGGAGGCGAGGAAGAAGTGCCGCCATGGGCGACAGGTGGCGGCACAGGTGGAGAGCGATGAGAGGCAGGGGAAGATGTAGATGAGCGACGTCGTCCTTCACCGCTGTGGCAATTTTTTATCCGACTGGAAAACCACGTGGGTCAAAAACCGGTCAAAACTGCTCTAAAACGGACAAAGGGTATCTTTTGAGTGGTATTGATAGTTCGAGGACGTGTTTTACCCGGTATTATAGTTCAGGGACAAAAATTAAACTAGGGCAGAAGTTGAGGGATGAACAACGTACTTAATCCTTTCTTTTATGTTACAAAGTTTATTGTGGGGAAGGCATCTGTTGATTTTTTTTTCCTATGTTGAGTTGCATTACATTCCTAGCTTTAGACAAGAAAATTTTCAATCAAGAAAAAAATTCTTTTGTCTTTTGCTGAAAAGTTTCCATAGATAACAAGTAAGCGAGATGGCGTCTGCACAGTCTTCGCCACCGTCATCGACATTGCCGAATGCGTCTGGTGCTTAGATGAAGAGGGTACCTAAGTGAGATGATAGAGGAATATCAAAAAGACCTAAGGGCCGAATGACCATCATGGAGGTCGCTCCCGTTGTGGTCCACACTTGATCTCTAAGCAATGCATCCTACGTCGAGGATTACATAACAATGGGACCACATGCTCACAACGACAAGGAGTACATACTTCTACCCTACAAACAGGGGTAAGTGCTTCACTCGTTGCTATACTCATTGATTTGTACTTCATATGCAACACAAACTTAGTTTTAAAGACTATGGCAGCATACATGTGTAGGTGGCACTGTATTCTAATTGTCATTGTACCAAAGTGGAACAAGGTAATATACCTTGATTCCCTAATCAAGAGCTAGCACGACTTCACACTTGTGCAACAACTAATCGACAGATAAACTTATTTCATCCATAAATAACTCTATGTACCGGCTAACTTTTTTGAATCACGTAGTTTGTTCTCCACATACATTGCCAAAAGAGGGAGATACGTGGAAGGGAACCCCACACTGCAACATGTGACACAATTTCCAGTACCTGCTAGTACACAATAATCCTATATCACACTTCATTATGATGCCTCTCAAGCTGAACAAACCTATGTATGTAATTCTATTTTTGCAGTGCCACCAGCAGCTACGGGGCAACGTATGTGGATTGTATGTTTGCCACCATATGCAAGAAATCATGGGTGGTAGGCCTAAGGATCTAGACGTTTGTCAATCCACAATAATTATTTCCTACTTATCAAGTAATATATATAAGTGCTTACGACTTTACTCTTGCTACCAACAGAGCATCAACATATGTTTAAGTACAGTCCAAATGAATGAACTCTCCGAAATTTGAGGACGGCTCACCACCTTCTTAATGACGGAGGTCATTGACCCAAAAGGAGAGTTTCATGTGGCCGAGACTGAATAAAATTTTTAGTGACAAACAATGTTTTCTTAATGTATCTGTAAACATGTTGTAAAAACATTATGACAATTCATCTATAATCAATCTGTAAATTTATTTATCTATGATATATATGTGTATTTATGATCGATATATGTGTATCTGTGATATATCTATGTATTTGTGTATTTGCTTGTATCTGTTATCTGCATATTGTTTTTAGAGGGCATGGCTAGCATTTCCTGAGGCTAGCTGAGAAACAGAAAAATTTCTATATATAAAGCGAACTATCATAGACAATTTTGTGGCATAAATCATCTGTGAACGCCTACTATCACAAACGGTTCTGTGCACCAACATTTGTAATATGTAGCCCATCACAGACGGTTGGTAATCACAATCGTCTGTGATGGCCGACATATCACAGATGGCTGGTAAACACAATTATCTATGTTGGCCGACATATCACAGATGGTTATTTATATGAACTGTTTGTGTTGTGACTTATCACAGACGGCTTAAAAACCATCTGTGATAATCGCCTGTTGTCACAGACGCAATAAATCAAACGGTTCAGAAATCGTGTGTGATAACCCTCTGTGTGGTCTCTGTGAGCGGCACGCATCACACAAGTGGCAGTACAAATAAGCTAGGGTAGCAGAACCCCAACTATAAGTCCCTGCTGCTCCAAAGTCAGCCAACATGGGCAAGTATACCCAAGAGACAACAATGCATGTATTGTCGGGGAAAAGGAAGGAGCCAACGAGATGGCACACCCATGCCCGTGCGAAGCGCTGCACTGTGACCACATTTACATTCTGTGGGCACACATTGTAGTTCACCTATAGCCACGACGTAAGCACGACAGACGGTCGATTGTCCCTCACGTCCTCAGCCGGATCGTCAGGCCACACACCAAGCCACTCTCCAACCCGATCACGACAATTCGTGTCATTGATGTCTCTAGTCATGGGAAGCCGGTCTATGGGAAGGCCAAGAATCATAGCCACATCCTACACCGTGATGGTCATCTCACCTGGCGAGAGGTGGAACGTGTGTTTCTTCAGGTGCCATCGGTCCACCAGTGCCGTAAGTGCAGCCCCGTCCATGTGGGGAATGCCCATTGGTGACAATCCACGCAAAGGGAACGAAACTGGCATCGCAGACATATGACACATACCGCTCATCCCAGTCCAGAGGGGCGTGGGTCCGATGCTGAAGTGGCTGGAGTACGTGCCAAAAATTGCATAGAGATAAGTTAGGTGCACCCCATGGTAAAAAATAAATAAATGCAAGATCGGACAACAGATCAAGCAATCTCACTACACCCTCATCGGCTATAAAGTGTGCACGGTGGTCATTATCGTACTTCAACCCGAGAAATGCATATTGCAGGTGTTGAGGCATCCTACAATGGAATAATTAAAGTTGTTAGTAGAGATGAAGAAAATTTTATTACTAACCCCTCACGAACTTTATTTTCGAATACGACCCTTTTGACCATGCCACCACCCAGGGCATGGCAACCCAAATAAAACTTTTCTCACACAAATAAAGAGAATACGATTTACTAGCCATATTTCCATCACAACTACATGAAACTACATCAACATATCCTTTTTGGGTTTCCCCAAGCAAACCCTAGCAACAACACGAAATTCCATCTACAAATCGCTATAAATCGCATGAATAAAACAAAATATGGACACATTCAACTTACATTACATACTAATGCTATCCAATTCACTCCGAAGTGCTATGATTCAAACCAATTCGAGTCAAAATGCAACTTGGGCCAAACCCTAAATCCTCAAATCTAGACTGAATTGATCCTAAATAAAGGGAGGGAATGGGTGATATTACCTTGGGGGGATGATCTCCTCGAGTTTAGGGGCTTCAAATCGGGTCGAAATAGTTGGATTTGCTGAGGTTGGGTGCGGGGAGGAGAGAGAAGGCGCGGTAGAGCGATGTCAGGCCCGGGAGTAACACCCCCAAATCCTCTGTGTATTCTGAACTAGTCCCATGATCAGTAGCTAGTTCACACAGTAAAAAAAATATGGTAATATCCATAATTCGCACAACTTTATTAATAAATATCAGAATTTATTACAAGAGAATCTTACAAGCCAACAATAAAGAACACAACAAAAGACGTAGTAGAGCCTAGCTAATCTGCCACAGGCAATCGATTGGAGAAGCGGCCTAGTCATCGAGATCCACACCGGTAGCGAAGTCCTTCTCCTCTAAATAATATTTTATTAAGCAAGGGTGAGCACAAACAACCGGGCTCCGCAAGTTACACCTAATAGAGTTAATGCGTGTATGGATATTATCAAAGGAAGGCTTATGGGGTTATTTAAGCAAAATCAATATTTGACATTTTAAATACAATAGTAAGTTCAAAAGCTCAAGTTTCTCAATATCTAAAATTTAGTTTTAACTGAATTAATAAATCTAGTGTAGGCACCAACCTAACACTAACTTAAACACAGGCACCAACCCGAGGCTTCAACCCGTAATTTTTCTCAAGGACACCTATCCATGACTGTCTCCGATCGTACGAAATAAATAGAGAAAAATGGACAAAAGTTCTTAGGAGAGAATCAGATTGCTCTTTTATTGCTATGAACTAGCTATTAAAGGGGGTGCCCTCGACAAGGCGGTGGACTAATCCTAATTACACTGAGCGTAATGCTTGCTATCTTGTGGAATCAGACTTGAAACATGAATCTAATGCGGATTGCAGTGCTTCAATCCGATGCAGTCTAATCCCCTCGTTCCTCCGTGCTCCATCTTTAATTAACCGTCGAAGAGGTGGCAGTTATCCTTTGAAGAGACGCCTGTTGGAAGTGCCGCGACTGGTCGGAGCAAGGCAACGGTTGATAAAGTACCAACCGTTCGGCGGTTGTGTGTCTGTGAGATACTCAATCTGTAGGGTGGTTGTTGTCAGTGTCTTAGCACCATGAAACATCGTGTGGTATGGAACAAATATAACATGTATTCCATTAATCACACGGTAAGGAATATACTCGAAGTTAGATCCGAATGCCAGTTCATCACTTGTACGAGCAGTTATCTGGTCGGGGACTGGGTACATGACCTCATCCGACCAGGATACTTATTATGTAATCTCTGGAATCCTTACGACCACAGAGGTCGTTAGCCTTAAGAGTTACGACCATGAAGACATATGGTCTTTTATTATGTATTAAAGTAATACATAGAGATTTTTAATCCTCGTCAGCTAGCCCTCGAACTTTAAATGAATTGGTCATGTGAACACTTTCTTCTGATGAAGTCGTATCGGGCAGACTCTCATTTAATCCCGTGATATACGAGATGGTCTATATTCACTTTAAAATTGAGAAACTACCTTGGGACTCAAAGAGTTTTCCTGTCCGTTGGACTTTGGGTAACTCCCGTGATGCAGTTAAAGAATTGCGGCTATAAAACCTCTTTAGCGCAGGGCTTTAGGATTTTACACCTCTCGCTTTCCCTTTTCATCTCCCGAGAGAATAATTGTCTCCAACCTCCTCTTGTCTACAACTTTCTACAAACTCCTTTCTTCCTTCACCCAAAAATCAACCATGTCAGATCTTATCACCAACTGGTCGGCCTCCGATTTGAGTGAGAAGAAGCTTGAGAGCTTGGAGAAGATTGGGTTCCTTCATGACAAGGATCTGATTTCTTGGACATCAGCGGCCGGAGAGCATTCTCCGAGCAGCGAAGATGGGGAAATTCATGTTTTCCTCGTATACATCAAATGCGGATTTAGGCCACCGGTTCACTCCTTTCTTCCCAAGGTTTTGGAGCATTACAAAGTCGAATTGGTGAACCTTACCCCCAACACCATCACCAACCTTAGAGTATTCGTTTATCTATGCGAAGCGTACTTAGGTATTCCCACAGATCTGGATCTCTTCAAGTACTACTACAGAATGGGGAAGACGACCGGGACTTCTGGAGAGTGCACCTTGCGCCTCCACGATGGGAAGGCCGATGAGTACATTCGCATGTACTCGAAGTCTTCGTGGTCATCATGGAAGAAAAGCTGGTTCTATGTGACGATTACGCAAAAAGATAGCCTTTATTATGCTGGTAAGAAGACGGTTGAGAATCTAGAATGGCGCTCCCCCGTAGAGAAGGAGGGAAAAATAGGAAGATGGGTTGATGCCATCCAAATCCTTAGTGTTAGGGGTTTAACCTCTTGGCATGTGGTAAGGGATTTCTCCATGCGCCGGATTAGTCCCCTGAAGGTCCGAGCACATTTGATGCTCTGGTACATTGGTCCTGACGACGCGACCAAAGATTATAAGGAGGGTAAGTCCTAGATGACTCCGACCAGCTTGCTTATTTTGGTTGATTACTTTTGTGATCCTAAAGTCTCTTGTTTATCCTTACAGCTCTTTCTCCTGATGAGATCAGAAGCCGGATCAAAATGATATGCGTTGGAGAGCCTGGCGAGAAGGCTAATTTTCCCCGGATCTTAGCGGTTGTTTCTGCAGAAGAGAGGGCTGAGATACTTAAGGTAAAAATATCAACCACTTTTCATCTTTTGTATGTTTTTTGATCAGTTTCACCGTAAATCCTCTTTGATGCGTAGTCGGTCAGATCAAGGATCGATGAGACCACTGAAAGTTGTGAGCCGATTGATGCTCTGACCACTTCTATGACCACACGGGATCGTGGTCTTATAGAGGTAGGTAACCAAACAAAAAGATATATGCTAGATGAAGAATTTTCATCACCTAACTAACTTTGATTGTTACTTTAGGCGGTTGTCGTGGACCCTAATGTGGTCACTCAGGACCTACCAGTTGCTATTGCAGTAACTGTTTTGGAAGTCGATGAATCCACACCCTCCGACCAGATGGTCAGGGATCTTGTTCTCGATCAACTGGTCGAGACTATTTCTTTTGACCTCTAATTGGAGGATGCGAGGGGTCTGACCAGCCCTACCAGTTCAGGACCGGTGAATTTGGTCGAACAGAAGAAAAGGAAGGTGAGCGCGACTGACTTCGCTTCAACGCGCTTCAAATTAAAAACCAAGAAAATGACCAGGTATATACACATGAAAGGACTTATGTAAGTACTTACCTTTGGTGTTTTCAGAGTCTTGAGCTTCTTTTCTTCTTGTCATTGTAGATCCTCTGGTATTCCGATCGATTTTGACCAGAGCACTGTAACATCCCAATTTTCTGAGCTTTAAAAATCCTTTAAATAGTTAGTAGGGAGAAAATTCACCATTTGGATTTATTTGACTTTAATTTAAAAGCTTAATATTGAACCTTGTGCATCAAAACAATTTAATATGATTAAAGTCAACATGAACAATAGTCAAAACTATTTTATTTGGGTTCTATGTGCTTGGATATATTTTCTAGATTTTTCTAGAATTTTTCCAGGTTCATTTGCTATTTTCTTTTGCTATTTGGAATTTCTGGTATTTTCTAAAATAGAAAACCTAATTAAAATCCCGAAATAGAAATTGGGCGAAATCTCTTCGGCCCAATATCCTTTCCCGTGCGTAAGGCCCGCGTGCGGCCCGTTTTATGAAAGCAAGCCAACCAGCCGTCGTCGCTGCCGCCACCTTCGATCGCCGTTGGTGGGCCGTGTCTCTAAGTCGCTGACCGGTAGGGCCGCCGCTGCTGTTCTTTGTCTCCGTCCGGGTCTCTTTCTCCGTGCCTGAGCCGGACTCCATCGCCGCCGCCTCCTTCCATTTTGGGATCCACCCAGGGCACGCCTCCCAGGGCTATTTAAGGCCCCGAGGCCCTTCGTTTCTCGCACCCCGTGCCGCGCCGCCATCGCAGCCCTAGCCGCCACCCTTGTTTCGTAGCCTGGAGTCCTAGCGCCGCTTTCATCTTCAACGCCATCCGAGAAGACTTCGTCGCCTCCGTCGCCGCTTCGGTGGTCCCCGTCGTCATTGAAGGCCACCATCGAGATCGTCGCAGCATCCGCAAAGCCGCCCTCGCTTTGACTTGAGGATCCTTCCTTCACTATCGCGGTCAAGCCTGAGGCTCAAGCTCCACCTTAACCTCGCCGCTGGCCGCCACACTCCACCTCGAGGACTCATGAGCACACCAACATGATCCCCGCATCCTCCTCTACCTCTTGGTACCATCCATCGCCGCTGGTTCGCCGCCGTTCGCCGGAACCTTGGTTCCCGTGCACCGCCGCCGTCGCCATCGTCAACGTCAACGCTGCGTCAGTGTTAGCTCGCCCTCATCGCGTGCGTGGCAGCCACGTGGAGCCCTGTCAGCATCCACATGGGCGTACGCGTGGCAGTCCGCCGGCCCAAATCTAGACCAGTTCGGTGAACTCGGTTCATCGTGGACCTTGTGGCTGACATGTGGGTCCCACATGTTTGTAATTTATTTTTATTTATTTTTGGCGGAAATTCCTTCGCTGACATCACAAATCCGTTTTTTTCTTTTAAAGAATAATTCGGGTAATTCCAAAATTAGGGTTTCTTTTAGAGTCAAACTTCCAAAGCCCATATCTTTTGCATCCAAACTCCGATTGAGCCCATTCAAATTTCTAAATTCATCTAAATTCAAGATCTATTTATTAAGAATTTTTATTTAATTTTTTGGAGTTTGTTTTGCCTCTGTTTTTATTTGTTTTGTTTGTTTGCTTTGTTTGCGAGTAAACGTTGATACTTCGGGAAGATTTGAAGGAACACCTCAACATCAAGATCAGTACCTAGACCTATTTCAAGGCAAGTTATACCTTTGATCATGTTGAATCCCAGTTTTCTAAAATTACTTTGATTCAAATTATTGCATCTATTTTAAGTATTTATTTAAATGCTTTTGGGTTTAGTTAATAATCCAACTTGTTATATCTACGTTGTCTATTGTTATGTCATAATATTTTGTCACCCTAGATTGGTTTATTTAGTTGGTATTATCGTAGCACCAATGTGGGTTGGATAGATACGATTAGATTGCTTAGCCATGCCACGAGTCATCATCTCATGTGAGTTGCAATTATAAACTTGACTAAGTAATTATGGAACTATGTGATAAAACTGCGTGTACTATGTGCTATTACTTGTTGATGGCATATGTTGCACTTAACCAACAGGGTAGGAAAGGATTTAGACTGAGGCAAGTGGTGGATACTGTGTGCTACTTTTGGTGGATCTGTGTGCATGGGCTTAAAAATTTGTGTGCATAGGGATTTATAGTAACTTGGATGTCTTGCCTTGGTCAATTAAGGACTTAACTTTGTGCGCCATTGAACTGAACCTCTCGTACAACCACATGCCTGATGGGACGGGCCTAACTTAGTAAGTTTTGGATTCTTGACATTGTTACTTAGGAAGTAGGTTAGGCTGTGTTGCATGGGTGGAGGTGTGTTCTACCAAGTAGTCACATCACGGAGCGGTTCGCCGTGTCCCTGTCCAACGGTGTGTGTCGTACCTATCACTGTGTATGGCTTGGTATGACGGTTCGTAAGCACACTGGGAGTATCAATGCTTGAGATGAAGTTTTTGAAACGTTTTGTTATGATTAGTGCTTGCAACACTAGTTGTATCTTGTGGGTAAAGTGTACAAACTCTGCAGAGTGTTAAATCAATTTATTCGAATAGCCGCGTCCATGGTCATGGACATGCTCAGGGATTTCACACGAGGGGTAGATTTTCATTAAAAAAAAACCTTGGGAATGGAGCTATGTGATCTAAGTCATATGGCTATGTGAATAACTTGTTTAGGCTATGTGTCTTTGTGAAACCAAACTGTCAAATTATTATTGTTATTTGTTTTACTTATTGCTTTCAATCTATTATTTGTATTCAAACTGCAAATGTTGTATTTCTGCAAAAGAACCACAGAAGTCATTCCTTTGGAATAAGCCATCATGTATAATTGCATTTCTGTGGTATGACTTGCGAGTACGGTTGTGTACTCATGTTTGTTGTAAAACATGCAACAGAAGAGGAGGAGTCATCGCCTGCTTTCGAGGAGAAGTTCATTGAAGGTGCTTGATCGTAGGGTCTTGATCTCAGTCGGTTGACTATGGTGAATTGATGGGATGCCGCTGTCGTTTCTGTTTTTTCGCTGCTATTTAATTCTCCGTTAGCCCTGCGTGGCTTAATAAGTGTAAACTTGACCATAAGGTCGAAACCCTTATTTGTTAATCAAATTACTCGTTTAAGCTATTAATCGCCTTATGTGGATCGATATTCATCTATATTGAAACTGTGTGCACTAGCGTGATCCTAGACTAGTGCATTATACACAAAGGGTCCAGAATTGCATTTTTTAGTCCCGACAAGCACCCTGAGGACGAAGAAGTTGAGCCGGCCCTTGAGCAGGTGGCAGTGTTAGTGCCTGCTCAAGAACCTGTGGCGGCCCCAACCCACCCACGGAGGTGGTGATTCCTGAGGAATCTCAGCAGGTTCTGAGCCTTGCTGGGAATTCTCCTCTCCGAGTCGCCTTTCCTTATCGCTTCCAAATCTTCAAAGATGAAGAGCTTAATGAAGCGTGGGGAAAAATTTCGGACCGTCAAGCAAAGACGAGTCCTGACTCTATTTTTGCCAAATATAACGACATGGCAATCGAGGTAATTTTCCACGACCACTTTTAATAGCCTTTCCCTTAGAAAATACTCGAAGCAGTTTGTTATTTTTTGTAGCATTTTATGGAGAATTTCGCTATGGTCGGAGGACTGACCCAGAGAATAAAGCTCTTGGAGAAAAAGAACTCTAAATTAGAAAGTAAGCACCCTTTTAGTGTCTTCTTCTCCCATTCTTTACCATTTAGCTCTTTTTCTGTTAACTAATTTCTCCCTTTATCATGTTTCATAGATTCGGAGAAACTTAAAGAAGAAGTTATGGCTAAGAAAGCCATAATTGCCAAGCTTTAAGAAGAATGTGAAAACAACGACCGGTCGATCGAATATCTAACAACTAGGCACAAAAAAGTACTTGATACTATTGAAAATAAAAGCCAAGGTAACCGGTCGTAAACTCGACTAGTGTGCTTCCTTTTTCTAGTCGTGAGTACTTATCTATTGATTTACTCGTGTAGAGCAAATTCAAGCATTGAAGAGAACTGAAAAAGCTCTTGAGTTCGAGCATGGCAAGGAGGCAACTTTTGGGCAAAATCTTGAAGAGAAGGTCAAAACTTTCAACAAGATGCTCTTCGATATGGGATCGGAAACGCAATTGCCCAATTTATGAGATCCCACAGAGAAGATCAACTACCTTGGCCAACAACTCAAAGACCTCAGGAGTGTCCTCAAGATAACTCGGGAGAACCATGCGCAGACCTTGTTCGAAGTTGTTAAGAATGGAGTTAGTTTTGCTTTGGCAAAACTGAAAATCTCCGACTCAACCATAAATCTTAAAGCTGTTGAGGAAGACTTCAACTGCTCGGGAGAGGAAGAAACTAAAGTGTTCGAGGAAATGGCACCTTTCGGACACAAGGTTGCGAAGGAAATGGAGGTCGGGTCTCCAACACGCAGCGACCAATCTGATGGCTCCGAGAAGTAAATTTGTAATATTTAAACCATTGTATATAAAACGAGACGTGCTCTGTCTCAAGTTTCGACTGGCAGTGACGATCGTAAGAAATGGACCGTCGCTAGGAAGCTCTTTCCAGTGGGCACGACCACGTGCGGAGAAGGAGAGACTTCGACTGGGAGGCTTTTCGTGTCTCGACCAGTAGCCAAAACAAGAGTAGGACAGAATGTTGAAGGTAAGAAATGTAGTCTCTGATATTTTAAGCATGTAAAGTACTATATGTAATTGCCTATGTGATGCTCCTGTTACTCGTATATTTCTTTAAGAAAAGAGTGTTGGTCGCGCGTGAGAACCAAGGTAGTCAGAGTCGAGATCCCGAGTCAGATCGATTTGCCTCCGGTAGGATCGAATCGTAGTATCGAATCGTAGAATCGGCGATTCTACGGATTTGTAAAAATACACATATTTAACATCTATACTATAAGTTTGTATGATTGTTATATGGTTTACCACTTGCATGTTCCTTAAAAGTAGCTAGACATACTCCAGGAATAAAAATAGCTTATCATTATCAAGCTCAAGATTGCTCATGCCATAATATAGATATTTGTACTAGCATTACCACCTTCGATACAATATTTTGCATGCTCCTTGTTTATTTATAGTTTCATTCTCGAAATTAATATCAACAAAGTTTGCTCTAAAACAAAATATCGAAAGCCTCGCCCTAAAAAAATTGCCCTAAGTCTCTACGAGTAGGATCGGCGGTGAGATTTGGATCGATAGGGTCGTCGTGGGTTCAGAGAACCGTAAGACTCTAAGAGAGGATCGCGATCCTACCTACCTTGAGTAGGATCGGATCGGCAGTAAGACTTGGATCGACAGGCTGTCGTGGGTTCGTAGAGTCGTAAGACTTTAAGACTTGGATCGCGATCCTAACTACCTTGGTGAGAACCATTGTCTGAATGGTCACGACTAGGACCCTTATGGCGTTTAACTTATATGTCGTAGCCATAAAGTAATAGAGATCCTTAAGAAAGGATACCAGAGAGAATTTGGTCTTCTCCGACCAATTTGATCCTCGTAGAATTCCTGAAAATTTCTGCTAGAGAATTGAGTACCGTTGTTGTGATTATACAACTAGGTATGCCAAATCGTGTGATCACGTTTTTTTGTAAGGAACCTCTTAGCGGCTTCAGTCGTTGTTTTAACAACTGGCTCAGCTTCTATCCATTCTGTAAACGTGTCAATCATGACAACAAGGAATTCGAAGCCCTTGGGTGCTCTTGGGAAAGGTCGCAGAATATCTAGTCCCTAGGTTGCAAAAAACCAAAAAAGAGGTATGGTTTACAAAGCTTGTGTCGGTTGATGTACTTGTCGACTACAAAATTAATATTGTGCACACTTTGTCACGAGCTCTTTTGCATCATGAAGGACAGTTGGCCAGTAGTATCCTTACCTGAAGGCTTTACCGACCAGTGTTCTGTAGGAATGATGTGCTCCACAGACTCCTCCATAAATATCGGATAGCAACTTAATGACATCCGTTTGAGATACGCATCTCATCAACACTCTGTGAGATCCCCGTTTATACAAGGTACTTTCGATCAAAGTGTATGATCTAGCTTTTCGAGCTATACGATCTGCCTCTACATCATCTTCAGGAATAATATCATGCTGAAGATAATTGTAGATCCTCATCATCCAATCTCTACCGTGATCGTGCTATACGACCTGTGGAGCATCCATGTTCTCATGATCGATTTGTACGACCTCTAGTGGAACATCTATGTCCTTAGAATGCTCGGCCACCGAGGGTGAATCGAGTTGCTCGAGAAAAACTCCGGGCGGAACAGGTGACCTGGTGGAAGCCATCCGTGCCAACTGTCTGCCAGAAAGTTTTCCTTTCTAGGAATGTGTTGGATATGGAAATCGAAGAAGTGCTTTTTGAGTTTCCGTACTTCGGCCAGATAAGATGACATCTTGGTACTTGAGCATTGATACTCTTTCCTGACTTGATTCGCTACTAGTTAAGAATCGCCTTTTACTAGTAATCTGCGAATCCCGAGTGCACAAGCTACTCAAAGTCCTACCAGTAAACCCTCATATTCTGCCATATTGTTTGTAGCAGGAAAGTTTACCTGGATGACATACTTGATGTGTTCGCCAATAGGAGATATCAAGACAACTCTAACCCCCAAGCCTTTGAGCATCAAAGAACCGTCAAAGTACATTGTCCACTCATCGTGGTGTTCGTACTCGGGCCCTTGGGTGGGTTCAGGGTTTGTCCATTCGGTAATGAATTCTGCTATTGCCTGGGACTTGATTGTTGTTCGTGAGATGAAATGGAGGTCAAACGCCCCAAGCTCGACCGCCTATTTTGCTATTCGTCCTGATGATTCCCTATTTTCAAGGACTTGACCCAAGGGATATCTAGTTAGTACGACCACTTTGTGGGCCTAAAAGTAATGCCTAGTTTCCTTGAAGCCATAAGGAGACCATAGAGCAAATTTTGTACCTGTGGATATCGTTATTTGGTCCATGTAAGACTTCGCTTACGTAATATACCGGTCATTAGATATTTTCACGTTCAACGACCAGTACACCACTGACTGTTTGCAGTGTTGCAGCCACATAAATCAGCAATGTTTCCCCCAATCTTGGAGAGACTAAGATTGGGGCACTCGTAAGGTACTTCTTAAGTTCTTCAAAGGCATCGTCTGCCTCTTTAGTCCACTCGAAACGTCTGTGTTTCCGAAGAAGTTTGAAGAAAGGGAGTCCTTTTTCACCTAACCGTGCTATGAAATGACTTAGCACTACCATACAGCCGGTTAGTTTTTAGACTTCCTTCTTTGTGGTCGGAGGGCGCATCTGGTCGATGGCTGAAATTTTTGCTGCGTTTGCTTCAATTCCTCTAGCCGAAATAAGGAACCCAAGAAGCTTTCTAGAAGAAACTCTGAACACATACTTCTCTGGATTTAACTTAAGGTTATACCTTCTTAAGTTATTGAAAGTCTCGTGTAGGTTGAAAATATGGTCGCCAGCGTTGATGTTTTTTACAACCAAGTCATCAATATAGGCTTCTAAATTTTGACATATCTGAGGATTAAAGGTTTTTTGCATCAATATTTGGAAAGTCGCACCAGCGTTTTTAAGATCAAATAACATCTTAACATAGCAGTAAGTGCCATATGGAGTAATGAAGGAAGTTTTCTCTTCATCGTCTTTACTCATATTAATCTGGTGGTACTCTGAGTATGCATCTAAAAAACTTAACAACTCACACCCGAAAGTAGGGTCTATAAATTGATCATTGCGTGGAAGGGAAAAGTCATCCTTTGGACAAGCTTTATTAAGATCTGTGAAGTCAATACACATTCGCCATTCCCCATTGCTTTTTATAACCATTACAAGGTTGGCGAGCCACTCTGGGTGGTCAACTTCACGAATAAACCCAGCCTTGAGGAGCTTGTCGATCTCCGACTGGATTGCCTCATTCAGATCAGGTGCAAAACGCCTTAGCTTCTGCTTGACCGGTTTTTTGTTAGGCTTGAGAGCTAGCCTGTGCTCGATTACCTCCCTGGGGACTCTGAGCATGTCGGACTTCTACCAGCGAATACGTCCTGATTTGCTTGGAGGAAGGAAATGGACGACTCTTCCTATTTGAGGTTGAGTCCTGCCCCGATCAGTACCTTTTGGTTAGATGCATTAGTGTTTCTTAACCCAGACGGAATGTTGGTGCTTTCCAGAGTAGTACCTTTGTCGATGGCACCTCTTTGGTCTGGTCGGAAGACTTTGGCACCATCTTTGGCCTCTAGTGCTTGACCTGCATGGTAGGCGAATTAGTTTCCCTGGTCAGAAGCTCATCGACTAGTTCTAAAGACTTCCGATCACATGCATAAGCCATTTTTCGATCTCCTCAAACCGTGATGACACCTTTCGGTCCTGGCATCTTTAGACTCTGATAACCGTAGTGCATGGCTATCAGGAATTTCGCTAGAGCCGGACGACCGAGGATTCCATTCTATGCGGTTTCGAAATCCACCACATCAAATGGAATTTTCTCTGTTCGGAAGTTGTCAGGTCTTCTGAATGTAACCGGTAGGGACAATTATCCTATCGGTTTAGCGGTAGAACCAAGAACTATACCGTGGAAGGCATATTTCATAGGTTTTACCTTGGACCTAGGGATTTGCACCTCTTTCAATGCTACCGCAAACAAAATATTTAAAGAACTACCTCCATCTTTTAAGACTCGATTAGCTTTACAATTGTTAATAGTAGGTTCAATTATGGTAGGAAACCTACCTGGTCGAGTTGACGGGATGGGGCAGTCTTCTTTGCTGAAGGAGATTATAGTTTCTGACCACCTGGATGGCTTGACGGTGATCGGAGACTCGGCAAGATTGACCTCCCGCTCCACGGCCTTCAGATGATGTCTCGAATCGTACGAGAAGGAACCTCTGAAGATCATATCCACCGTATGTTGTGGCTCCTAGTAGTCCATCTCTTCGTCACCATCTTTGTCCTTCTTGGAGCTTGGTTCTCCGAGTTCCGTTATGGAGGAGAAGGGTCCTTTACATGAGTAGTAATCCTCCAGTTTACTTTGCCAGGCCTGACAGGTGTGCAGATCATGCCTTGCTGCCTTGTGAAGTGGACACCACTTCTTAGTTTTCTTAAAGTCATTGATCGGAGCCTTAGCTTTGTTCCGAACAATGAAATCTTTCTTGCCCTTGGTATACTTTTCTGGAATCGCGATGACTTCCTTGTTGTCAAGCTTGCAATTCTTCTTGTTCTTGAGAGACTTCTTGTTCTTATTTCCTTGTTTCACTAGACCCTGGGGATCTTTATCTTTCCGATCGATAGTTTCATACCATTCAAATGCTTCACTAGTGGCCGCATACTTGTTTGCCATGTCGAAAAGTTCGACGGTTGTTCGCGGAGGATTTATTGCAATATCCTCCATAAACTGGCGATTCCTCAGCCCTGCTTTGAAAGCCTAGATGACAGAAGATTCTGCGATCTCTGGGATGGAATTTTGAACCTGACTGGATCTCTTGATATACTGTCGAAGAGTTTCATTGGTTTTCTGCTTCACCCAATGAAGATCATCCTCCTTTCTGAGCGGTCGTATGTCACTTGAAAGATGGTGATCAGAGTATCGCAGAGCTGCTCCCAAGTATAGATAGATCCGACTGGTAGGTTAAGTAACCACGACCGGGCAGACCATTCAAGGACCGTAGGCAAATATTTTGCCATCATGTTATCATTACCACCAGCAGCCTTGATGGCGGTAGAATAAATTTAAAGAAATTCTAATGGGTTCTAAGTCCAATTGAACTTCTTTATGCTGGCTGGTCAGAACCTGTTCGGCCAACGAACAGCTTGAAGACCTACCGAGAACTCTCGGCGGCCCGTGATGGAGCCGTGGCGCCTTCTCTGAAAATGAGCCGAATTATAGTCAGTCGGGGATCGATTCCTTAGATTTGCATATCTAGGATCCGGTGTCCCAACCCGGTCGTGGACATTATGATAACGTCTTTGACCACCTACCTGGTTCAGATGATGCATGAGATCACCTGAATCAAGTGGTCGTTCCTCTTGACGAGGAGGAGGAGTGGCTGCTGTGAAGAGCCGTCTTCCCTCATGATTCCCTGGTCGCAATCTACTAGGTCACGTCCGACAGTCGATATGGCTTTGATACTACTTTTATCAAACTCGGGAGTAACACCCCCAAATCATCTGTGTATTCTGAACTAGTTCCATGATCAGTAGCTAATTCATACAGTAAACAAATATGGTAACATCCATAATTAGCACAACTTTATTAATAAATATCAGAGTTTTTTTACAAAAGAGGCTTACAAGCCAACAATAAAGAACACAGCGGGAGGCGAAGAAGACGTAGTAGAGCCCAGCTAGTTTGCCACAAGCAATCTACTGTGGAAGCGGCCTAGTCGTCGAGATCCACACCGGTAAAGAAGTCATTCTCCTCTCAAAAACATTTTATTAAGCAAGGGTAAGCACAAACAACCGTGCTACGCAAGTTACACCCATAACAGAGTTAATGCATGCATGGATATTATCAAAGGAAGGCTTATAGGGTTATTTGTGCAAAAGCAATATTGGGCATTCTAAATACAATAGTAAGTTCAAAAGCTAAAGTTTCTCAATATCTAAAATTTAGTTTTAACTGAATTAATAAAGCTAGTGTAGGCACCAACCTAACACTAACTTAAACACGGGCACCAACCCGGGGCTTCAACATATAATTTTTCTCATGGACACCCATCCATGATATTTTGAAAACAAAATCAAAGTCTAACTTTGAGTGGCTTTTCTCAGCATGTCCATGACCGTGGACACGACTATTCGAATAGTTTTACACTCCGCAGAGGTTGTACAACTTTACCCACAAGAGATAATCAACTTTTAATGTCCGCTTCACACACTTCCGATGGTGTGCGACTAAGTGATTATCACGAGGCCTTTACAATATGTCATTCTAAAGCAGTCATGCCCGCTAAGGTTTCACTTCCTTTGAACTACCCATCCGCCAAGAGTCCCCTCTTGCGCCGGTAAGGTTTCACTTTCATTGGGCTAACCACCCGTTGGAAGCCCCCTCTTGCGCCAAGTGGGAATACTGTCTAACCGACACCTACACATCAAAATGGCACAACTAACAATAGAATGTTCTAAATTATTTAGTCCGGTCTATCCTACTCCAGACTTGTGGTAGTACGGTGGAGCTTTGCAAGATGCGACTGGAAGATCAGTCCTTAACCAACTTGGGCAACTTTCAATAAAACCTTGGTCTCGATCATAGAAATAAATCGATCTCGTGCATCAACTTGTGCCATCCAAACATCCATTTCGCCCAAGTCTAAACCAATTTATTTTATTTTATTTTTCAAAATCATTTATAAACTTCCATGGCACACCAATGCCATAGATTTAATTTAAACCACATTTGATTTTTGGCTAAAAATTCCCGAATCAAATATTTCAGGTATAAGCATGGCTAAGCATAATTTTACCAAAATGTTCTAGTTCATACTGTTGTATAAACTAGATTTTCATCTAAGGTAACAAGGTATACTTGATTCGATGTCAAAATTGGCTATACAATAGTAATGGGATTAACTACAATTAAAAACAGGAATTTAAATTACATTGAATAGAAATAAGCATGCAGTAATAATTTAAAAGCGAATTTAAATAATTTAAAATATTGGGATCAAATATAATCAAAGATGTAACTTGTATTGTTCAATTAGTTGTTGTCCTCAAATGGTGTCAAAATCTAACTCTCTGAAGTCGTCGAAATCTATACGCGAAAACGAGCCAAATTCAAATAAAATCCAAATCAAATAATTTTGGTTTAGATTGCTAGATCTTGAATCGGAGCTCGAACGAAGGAGAACGAGCTCTCAGAAGTTTCAAAATCACATCAAATGATGAAATTAGATTTTCTAGAATTTTGGAATTACTTTTCTAAAGGAAAATCGATTTATTGCGTCAGCATGACGTCATCGATTGCTAAATGAATTTTGGTTGAATTATTTTGGTGAAGGAAAAGAAATTGGACCATTGACATGTGGGCCCGGGGTATTTGGACCCGATCCACGATTGAGTTTTGGTCTACGGTGAACGCGGTGCATGTAACAGTGATGCTTGTGTGTGTGCTGGTGCAATGTGCCACGTGGGCGATGATTTGGCACTGACTAAACCACAAGGGCTGACGTGGCTGCCATGTGTCAGTGATGTGCGCTGCCATGTCACGCCGGTGAGGGGGTGGCGCATGGGTTCCCAAGGTCGCCGGCGCTACGCGTCATGGCGATGAGAGTGAGTGGTACCAAAAGGAGGGCGATGAGAGGATCCTGGTGCTTAACTTTGCGGTGAGAGAGCGAGAGGAAAAGGCCGGCGGCGAGATGCAGGCTACGGCAGCGATGGAGTTCCGGCGACTCTCCAGAGAAGGCGAGGTGCGCACCAGGTAGAACGTGACGCGGCAAAGGCTATGGCGTGGACCACAACAGCTAAGCTCCACTGACAGCAACGGAACAAGCGGCGGCGTGGTTCATGGCTTGTGGCAAAGACTTGCGAATTTCAGTGAATTTACAAGGGGAGATTAGGAGAGAAAGGATGAGGAGGAACAGCAGCACCTCGTGCTTCTTTTTATAGGTTAAGAGGAGGCCAGAGGGAGGAGATAGGGCGGTGAGGGTTGCAGCGGCCGTGACGCATTTCGGCGTAAATGCGCACGAAAGAGGGAGAAATGGTTAGGAACGGGTGCTGCATGGATTGGGGATTTGAATGCGTGAGAATTTGGGGAGGAAATGGTGCGAATTTAGAGCTTTACGCACGTGGTAATGGCGGCGTGTTTGCTCTGCGCACGCGAGGGCCCGGCTTGGCTACGAGACAAAGAGGGAGAAAGGGAGGCACACGGGTAGGCTAGCAGGGTTGGGCCAAAAACGATAGATGGGCTGCGGGCGGAGGGAGAAAGAAAATGGCCCAAATCGAAATTTTGAATTTTTATTACTTTTTGAATTACAGAAATTGCAAGAAATCAAATAGGCTTTTAGAAAAAAACTAAATAGAGTTAAAAAAAATTCTAGAAAAACTACATAAATTCCTTGAATTGTTTTGAACTTAATAAAATTATTTCCAACAAAAATTGCATTTTATTTTTGTACATAAATTATTTTTAATTTCTAGAAAATAGGAAAAGCCTTTTAAAATCTAAAAATTTCAGAAATTAATTATTTTTTCACTTTAAATCAATAGAAACCCGAAAACTCAATAAATTTTATTTTTGACTTTAAAAACCAAGAAATTAAATAATTAATTTTTTTCTTTTAACCATGAAAACTCTTTTTAAATTACAGAAAATCAAGAGAATTCTTTGATTGCCGGAAAATCCAATAAAATAATAAGGTTTTTAATTTTTATTTTTGTAACATATAACTTTGGGATTTTCAAAGTGAGAGGAGAAGAAGGTGAAAAAGGGACAAGTGGGTGGGCCGGCCACACGCGACACCTAAGTTCAGTGCTGTCACGCGACGAGAGTTGGCATGACAGAGTGTTTTTACCACGCCGCGTGTTATGACATGACAAGGCTTGTCATGCCATGCAATCTGCTCACGTTGGCTTCGAGGGCTATTGTGGCAGCTTTTGCCACGCCGAGGTCCATGGCGTGACAGAGTGCTTTTGCCACGCCGCGAGTTCTGGCTTTGCCAAAGGGGTCAGAATTGAAAATAAAGTTAGGGAGGGGTTATCTTTAAAATATTATTAAATAAAAAAATCGCCTCGTAGTACCGCGGGTGGGCGGATAATAAATAACATCGAAAAATCCAAAAATCCCCGAAAAGTCAAAACAGTGTTAGGAAGTATCGAATCGTAAAATCCAAGTTAGATCAAAACAATTTGTGGGGTTTTTTTTTATACAACTAGCATCTGGACGTATGATTTCCCATTGTACGCTCTGATGTAATATTGGTGAACAACTTGTGCAATAATTATAATCAACGCATGCCACAAAATACACAATAATAGTGGCAAAATGCCGAGAAAAACAAGAATAAATATATATCATCTTCTCACCGAAAAGAAGAATGAAAACCATGAGTATATGACTTAGCTGAGTGCTAAAACAAGGTCAAAATCCCAAAAAAAAAAGTTATGACCTTACGACATTGCAACATTTGAAATCTATAGTGGCAACATTTAAAAAATGCTCGCGCAACAATGGAATTAAATGTGCGCAACAAAAAATTGCGAATCACATGCTCTACTGCAACAAAAATAGATGACCATGCGCAACACAATTAGGAAAAGTTGATGCAATATTTAAGAAAACACATTGCAACAAAATGAAACATTCCATGCAACAATTGAGAAAATCTGCTACAACAAATAAGAATACCTACGGCATCAAATAAAAATGGGCTAGCATGCGAGAGGACGTACTGAAACAAAATAAAACAGTTTATGCAACAAATTCAGAACGGGGCTACAACACATTAAGAAACGCATGCAACAACCTGCTTCAGCGGTTGCGTGAGACAGATACCATGGGGCCAATGACGTTGCGGATGCTCTGGAGCCAATCGCTACGCTGCCTGGACCTTTGGGTGGGGGTAGACGCACTGTTGTTTGAACCGGAGTTTGCAACATTCTGGTGGTGCATGAGCTCCTAGATGATGGGGGAGCGGTCGACGCAGAGGTCGAACTCTTCCATGGTGAGCTGTCACCTCATGCTGAGCTCATGGAGCTCGAGCTCCTCCTTCACCATGAACTTGTTGTCGTCTTTGAGGTTTTTGATTAGGCACCTAGGGTCCACCTCATCCCCCCTCCAGCGTGGCCTCGGAGGAGTCGAACAACGTCCGGTGTGAGCAGCCCCCGAGAGGCATCTTGGTGGTCAAGGCTGGCATGATGTCGTTTGATTTGGATCGGGAGATGGGCAAGAACCCCGCCGCTCAGATGGGCCTGTCGTGGGACACCAATCGACCCATCTTGAGGCACCTAAGGGAGGGGTCCTCGGCGGGCCACATCATCTAGAACAGTCTCCGGCCTTATGTGCGAGAGAGAGTCAGTGTGCGCGTGTGAGATGAGCATGTGTGAATAAAAAATGAATGGACCAGGCCTTGTGTACCGCTGGCTAGTCGGTTTGATGGTAAGGAAAGCGGGCCTCATGGGAGCCAATGATCCAAAATAGAATGGGGGATGGAGCATACGAAGAAAAAACGCTACATCGGACGTATGGTTCGTATCATTACCCTTTTTATGGGGTGTCTAGTCAAAACCTAAGTATTTCTTTTGTTAGGAGCACTTAAATTTTTAGCCAATGAATTTAGCCAATGAATCTAGATCCAAATGATCCCACCTTTCCCCCAATCCATATAAATACCCCACCTCCTCTCCCCTCCTCCAAACCCTAGTTGCCACCCACCCCACCAGCTGTCGTCGCCACCTACCGGTAATCCATGGCTGCCTCCTCCCTCCCCCGTAGCGTTGCTTCCTCCTCTCCAGTGGGCTGCCCTTGCGCCTCCTTCTTCCTCCTTTCTAGCAACCCCCCGGGCTAAGCTTGGTAATGGGTTGGATTGAAACGGGTGAAACGGATTGGGTTTCAATTCGGATTGGCTTTGGATGGATAGAAATGGTTTGAGGCAGCTAATGGTTTGGTTTGGATTGGGTTTACACCAAAATTGGTTTGGTTTGGACTAATAATTTTCTTGTTCATATGGTTTGGAACCACGGTTTGGACCCATGGGTTGGAATGGGCTGGGCGTGCTGCCACGTTCCAAACTCCATCCTCGGTTCGTCCTCCTCCCCGCATGAGTCGTAGGAAGCCATTGCCACCCAAAGGAGTCAGAATGGATCATACATCTCGTCATGCCTGTGCCGCCACCACAGCCTCCTCCTCCGGCTCGGGGCCGCCTCCTCCCTGCACAACACAACAGATAGATAAAGATTGGTCAGTTACTGCTACCACTAGCTTGTTCAATGGCGTAGCATTACTAGAAGAAGGTTCGATGATAAATTAGCCAGTTTTGACATGAAACCTCAAGAAATTGATCTCCTTGAAAAGAAACCATGATCACAATTTGAACACCGTGTTTCTTTGTGGGAATCAAAGGGGGGGAAATTACGCATTGAAATCCCAACGAAGAAGACTAGATGGATTCCAATGCAACCAAATGTTGTACCAAAGATACAAGGTAGAAACAAAATCGAAATCTGTAAATCGAAAGGGGGAAAGAAGGGTAATAAAGAAGATCTAAGAAGAAGAAGAAGAAAAAATCAATCCTTTGATGGCCATTGCTCACAGGATTCATCGAATGGGATGGGAGCAGAAGAAGCATGCAAAGCGAAAGGAGGCAGCCTGTGGGCTTATATGGACGGAGAAAGCAAGCCAAGGCCATCGATCATACGTCGGTGTTGAGCAGCAACTGCACCATGTCGCTCGGGTACACGGCGATGGCGCCACGCAGCGGCAGGATCGGGTAGCACCGCAGATCATCGGGGTTGCTCGGCACGACGGCCGAAGCGAGGGGAACCAACACGATGAGCTGCAGGAGGGCGATGGGAAGGCGAGGGCGGCAGCAGTGCGCATGAGCCATGGTCGACATTGCTCGGTGTGTCTGAGTGCAGGGAAACGTGGTTGGTTAGAAATGGGTTTAACCCAAAAATGTGAAATGGGTTGGTTTGGTTTGGGTGTAAAGTGCATATGGGCTGGATTGGTTTGGTTTCTAGAATTTGATTTGTGGATTGGGTTGGTTTGGGAAGTAAGCTTTTTTTGTATGGATTGGGGTGGATTTGGGGTGGGCTTGAAGCCATTACCAGGCCTACCCGTGGCGCCCTCCTTCCTCGTCTCCGGTAGCTACCGCCCCCACCTCCTAACCACTCGAGCATGTCACCCCCGCCTACCTCAACCGCCCTCCTCTGTGCCCGCGACCAATGGCGCCACCACCGCCCACCACCGGTTTACCGCCCCATCCCCCTCCCTCTAAATCCGGGGTTCCGATGAACCCAAACCTTAAATTGGGTCAACCCCTAACCCTAACTCGCCAGAAAGTTCGCTGGAGTGTTGCCGCCATCGCTAGAGACTAAGTCGGAGCGCAAATCTCGAGACAAATCGGAGGGATGAAAATTCGAGTACTCCCATGGTGAAGGAATACTCGAGTACTCCTTAGCAACTCCCATTTATTTACCCCAACTTAATAAGGTGATAGTGAAAATTTGGGGAAATTAAGAATAACTACGAATACGATAGACTGTAGTTGAAGGGCATACTAGTGAGACCAAGACAAGACGGTGGCATTCAACAAACACCCTGCAGGTCAATATTGTTGGAATTAATATGGGCTAGGCCCAAATATTATATTCTAGTTAATTCCTAGTAAATCTCAAAGGCCCATGTGCAAGTGCTAAAAATGTTTAGTCCCACATGGAGGGATTAAGGGGAGTGACACCAGTTTAAAAGGTGGGACGTGGTAGCCCCTCTTGTGGAATTGGAAAGAGATAACACACTGTGGCGTGCTTTCGCGCCTCGAAAGTCTTTGGATGGTGATTGTTGGCCTTTGGTCTTTTAGCATCGTCCCTGATGGTATTGTTGGCCTTTGGACTACTGGCAATTGTCCTTGATGGTGAGTGATGGTCTTGGGTCTTCTGGCGACCTTTGAGCTCTCTGTCTTTTGGCTATATAAGGAGATCGAGAGAGGCTGCTCTGCTTGAAGTTTTTCCACTTCCACAGATCTGAAATTCCACGGTGCTTGTTCTTTGTCTTTGGCGATCTCCATCCCGGCGAGGGCGTGTACGGCCAAGACGGGAGAGCGAACCTCGGAACCCTCATCCTCGAAGGCTTGCACGGCGAGGACGAATAAGGTTTTGGGGAGCATTCATTATGCTTTCATTGCTACGTCTACATCAACTGCACGACTACAACTTTCTGCTATGTTCTACACCAACTGCACGACTACTACCACTACGTCATGACGGACGACGTTCTCATCAAGAACACTGCTGCATCTTCTTCTTCCATGGAATCTGGGTATGCCTATATCTCTTTTGTTACTTGGTTTGCTTTACAATCTGTTCTTGTCTTGAACACTGAGATAGGAATGCTAGCTTCTGTTCTTCTAGAATCTAGTATAACTATAGTGTTCTTAGTTACCTACTTTGAGAAAATAGCTAGAGTATTTTCCATGTTTTATCTAGCTTATTTCTGGATTAAAGTAATTCAAAAAATGCTTATGTTCTCAACAATCCAAAAACCTTATGCTAGGCATAGGCAGTTTTCACCAACTGGCTTTGCTGCTGCGCTAAAACCCTCCGAATTCGATGGTGCGAATTACAAGAAGTGGCGCACCAAGATGGTGCTTTGGCTACTCGCCATGAACGTTTTCCATGTGGCAAGCGGCAAGCTGAAGAACACTTACTCTGAGCAGAGCAAGCGTTCGAGGTGCTAATAACCTTTTTAAAGGTGCCGTGGTTAGTGTTCTTGGTGAGAAGTTAGTCGATGCATACATGGTGATTAAAACTGGAAAAGAGATGTGGGATGCACTCGAGGCCAAATTTGGGGTTTCGGATGCAGGCAATGAATTGTAGGCGCGTGTACGACTGCACCGGGAGAGCAGGCCTCCGGAACCCTCATCCTCGAAGGCTTGCACGAGCGAGGACGAATAAGGTTTTTGGGGAGCGTTCGCGCGACTGCTCGCTGCTACGTCTACATCAACTGCACGACTACAACTTTCTGCTACGTTCTACACCAACTGCACGACTACTACCACTACGTCGTGACGGACGACGTTCTCATCAAGAACACTGCTGCATCTTCTTCTTCCATGGAATCTGGGTATGCCTATATCTCTTTTGTTACTTGGTTTGCTTTACAATCTGTTCTTGTCTTGAATACTAAGATAGGAATGCTAGCTTCTGTTCTTCTATAATCTAGTATAACTATAGCGTTCTTAGTTACCTGCTTTGAGAAAATAGCTAGAGTATTTTTCATATTTTAACTAGCTTATTTCTGGATTAAAGTAATTCGAAAAATACTTATGTTCTCAACAAATATTGAGAACCAACACTAGCATGCAAGGGAATCCACAAGCCTACATCGTCAAGCAAAACAAACGAATAACCACCTTGAGTGTCCGTGCGTCTAGTGCCCCCGTATCTCTACTATCTATGAGCTATGGGCTATGGTTGGTCGGTCCAGCTCGCGCCCACTTTCCAATTCGGCTACGCAGAACGCATCTGATCCGCGCATGTAGATTGCACAAGAAGCATGGCACAATCTGCCCAATCATCCCGATTCGGGCACATTCTTGCTTGCATGAGATCGATCTAGCATCGACCGACACCACCGGCAGCATTGTGGCTAATGCCCTGATCAATCTTGAGGCTTAAAACTGCCGCTACTAGCCCTGTTGACTATGCATGGTAGTACGTGCGGATTGATTTCTAGTAGCAATGAATTGAAGCCAATCATTCGGCTCAGAACTAGCTTTTCCTCCGAGTGTAAAAGGATCAGTTGATAAAGATCGACTTGCATGCACACCTTTCTTCCACAACAAACTATACCTTACCTCCATTTGCGCCAAGAGAGAACGTACGCACGCAGACGCAGTACCTCTCTATATACACACAAGGCCTACTGGCCATGGCAAGGCACTCCTCGCAAAACACTTGCGAGCTAGCTCCGGCAACGTACACTTACTGCACGCGACCGCAGCAATGGCGTCATCGACACCTAGTGCAAATCACACCTGCCTAGTGCTACTGCTGTTCCTGCCCCTGCTCGTTGCCCGCGGCGGCAATGGCGCCGGTGTCTTCTCCGGCTACTCGCTCCAGAGCCAGGAGGAGGCCGAGGCCTTCGAGGCCGCGCTGCTCAACCAGGCGTGCTTCAACGTCACCTCCTCCTCCTCCGGGTCCGGGCGCGAGGAGTGCGTCGCGCGCCTCGACACGGCGCGCGGCGGCGCGGGAAGCGGCCCGGTGCCCGTCCTCCGCGCCGCGCTCCGCGACACGCTCGGCGAGGCCGTGAGCGCCGTGGGGGCCGTCGCCGGCCTCGCCTCGCTCTCCAACCACGCGCGCGAGGAGATGGCCGTGCGCGACTGCATCGAGCTGCTGGGCTACTCCGTCGACGAGCTCGGGTGGTCGCTCGACGCCATGGCAGAGCCCGACGGCCCGGGGCGGGAGCCGGAGGCGGGCGCGTCCGCCGCCAGCGGCGCGCGCGCCGAGGACAACCTCCACGCCTGGCTGAGCGCCGCGCTGGGCAACCAGGACACCTGCGTGGAGGGCTTCCACGGCACCGACGGCCGCCTGCTGCGCCGCGTCGAGGCGGCGGTGGCGCAGCTGACACAGCTGGTGAGCAACCTCCTCGCCATGCACAAGAGGCTGCGCAGCATCACCCCGCTGCACAAGAACGACACGGCCGGCGCCGGATCGTCCGAGCTGCCACCGTGGGTGATGGACGTCGGCGCCAACGACGAGGAGCTCGCGCGAGCCCGGGCCGGCAGGAAGGCGATGCGCGTGGACGTGGTGGTGGCGCAGGACGGGAGCGGGAGATACCGGTCCGTCAGCGAGGCGGTGGCGCGGGCGCCGAGCCACAGCAAGAGGAGGTACGTGATATACGTGAAGAGAGGGGTGTACCAGGAGAACGTGGAGGTGAAGAAGAAGCTGACTAACATCGTGATCATCGGCGAGGGCATGGGCGAGACGGTGATCACCGGCAGCCGGAGCTTCTCCGGCGGCTGGACCACCTTCCGGAGCGCCACGTTTGGTAAGCGCTGCTGCATCCTCAATTCCTTCTGTCATGCATTAATAGTCGTTATCTCTACTAGCTACACTCTTTAGCATAACTAGCTGAACGCCGTACGTTGTCGGGAATGGTCTACTTCACGCCTCGGCTCTGCTTCTGTACTCGGTCGAGCTCCGACAAAGCTGGCTCCGTTGCAATTTGTATTGAAGTTAATTTGTTTGTTGGGGATGGTTTTTTTCTTGTTAGAATTTTTTTAGGGAGGTGAAATTTGTTTGTTGGGCAGGTGCTTATTTTTGTTTTTTCTGATGGAGATTATTTAGGGGGTGTAAAGGGTGATAGAAGGGGGATGGCATACCATCGCCACCACTTATCAATAGGTTCTTTTTAAGTATTAAATATTACATGCATGCATGCACCTATAAAATGTCTGCTATTAGCCAAGATGTGCTTATGGAAGAGAGCATTTTTGCACCTGTTTAGAGCACATGAATTTTTCACCATTCGTATCAGAATTGAACTGTTTCGTATGAAATTCCTGTGAATTTTTCATAAAATTTCCGCATTCCAAACAAAGCATTGTCAGTTGTTTTGCAGGTTAACTATGCTTATCCATCTATCTCCATCTTAGGGATTAAGCAAAATCTTTTCTAGAACAAACAAAAGTACATGCCTCTAGTCTCTAGATGCTGCAAAAGCATTCTTAGTGTTAGCATAGCCATGGGCCATGGCAATGATGGCATAGCATATACCTTTCCAACTTCGTTACAGCTCTAGATGGAACGTATACTCAACGTAGCAGTTACGTGACCACGAAACAAAAGCGCGCGGTGGCAGAGTAAATTACCCAGCGTTAGCTGCGTATTACGGCATTCCGAAAGGCAAGATGCACGTGTACTCTACTAGCCTGGCAACGCAGACGCCGCGTGGATTCCGACGCTTTACGCGATCCGTTTTATTTACCGGTTTTTGCTAAACACTATTTTCTTTTGTCAAAATAGTTATGCTTTGAGATTTTCCTTTCTTCTTATTTGATGAATTGTGTTAGAATTTATTATGAATTTTTTTCAGAATATAATGGGTTCATCACATTGCCGTATTTTATTGGTATATAATTTTATTTTTTGTCTTTATTTTTGCTCAATCTCTCGAAGTATATATTAGATTTTGAATTATGTGATGGAAATATGAGTTATTAAGACTTTTAAGAATAATTATAGTGACCAAAAATAAAAATTACATAAATAATTTACTGTAATTTATGTATAATGAAGTTATAAATGAACTAAAATTTAGCTATTTTAGGCTGAGAAAATAGTCGAATCTTGTATAGTTGAATCTTTGCCGCCTCTGCCTGCGTGCATGCACATGGCAAGAAAAGAATCTCTCGAAGTTTTGAAGTGTTAATTGTGGCATGTTAAACCTAAGCTAAGCTGTTGTTAATTAACCGTGGCACGTTAATGCTGCTAAGCTAAGCTGTTCGTTGGTTTGCATGCAGCCGCGTCCGGCCCGGGGTTCATCGCGCGGGACCTGACGTTCCGCAACACGGCGGGGCCGGCGGCTCACCAGGCGGTGGCGCTCCGCGTGGACTCGGACCGCTCCGCCTTCTTCCGCGTCGCCGTCGAGGGCTACCAGGACACGCTCTACGCGCACTCGCTCCGCCAGTTCTACCGCGACTGCCGCGTCGCCGGCACCGTCGACTTCGTCTTCGGCAACGGCATCGCCGTCATCCAGCGCACCACCATCGCCACGCTGCCGCTCGCGCCCGGCCAGACGGGGAGCGTCACCGCGCAGGGCCGCAGGGACCCCAACCAGAACACCGGCTTCTCCATCCACAACTGTGTCATCGAGGCCAAGTACCTCACCTACCTCGGTCGGCCGTGGAAGCTATTCTCGCGGGTCGTGGTCATGGAGTCGTACCTCGGCGCCGGCGTGCAGGCGCGTGGGTGGCTGGAGTGGGCCGGGGACGCCGGCCTCGGCACGCTCTTCTATGGGGAGTACAGGAACTACGGGCCCGGAGCGGGGGTCGCCGGCCGGGTGAGGTGGCCGGGGTACCACGTGATCATGGACGCCGCCGTCGCCAGCCACTTCACCGTGCGGCGGTTCATCGACGGGCTAGCGTGGCTGCCGTCCACCGGCGTGACCTTCACGGCCGATTTGATCAAGAAATGACGACAAGTACGTGCACGAGCGGCGGTGCACAAGGTTAATCTGGTTAAGTAATTTGGATGTGTTATTTTTTGGAAGGTTAATTAGGCCGTCGTGCTTATACAGGGTGCGTGCGTATGTAACTATTTTTACCCTATAAATCGGTTATTTTGGCCGGTAAGTAATTAGGATTTGCGTTGTGGAATTGTTAAAATTCATATGGGTACAATAAGAATATAACATGTAGATTGTACTAGTACTGCGCAATGTTCTGTTGACATATCGACCGCATTATACTGTTATGCAAGGGCAGAAATTACGAGATATGGACCATATGGTATATTTGGAACCTACCAATTTCACCAGACTAATTTTACGAAGAAACGGATAATTGAATTGCTTGAAAGTCGAAAATTTCTACCAAAATTCTCTATTCAAGCATGAGTCACCACATTATACATAGGCACCAAACAACTCTTACTGCCCACGAAAATAAATCTTCAAGAACAGGGTTTGGGGGAAGACCCCTCGCATCCTCCGTCTATCTATAACAGTGCGAGAGGTGAATGAAAAAATCGAACAATGTGAAAGAGAGGTCAGAGAATTTGCTTCCCTCTGCCACACCCCTCTCCCCTTCCAAGATTCTTCCTTCCTCTTCGCCTCAAAAGGGCACACACGCACGCACCACAGCCTGCATCCTCGTCACCCTGGGGATTGCATGAGCGCCACCTCCGTGAGTGCTCCGGTATATTTTAACATGACCCTGACCAAGTAAGAATCTTGCGGGGCAACACACTATATTGAATAAAACAAAAAAAAGTGATGCGCATGTCAACACACTATAGGGTTTAATTATTTCTTGATGGCAGCAACGTTTTAATCCCTTTTTTTTGGTGCCGGACCAAGAGGGCATGCAAATTGATCCATTGCGAGAAATTATTGGCGATTCTCGACGAACCCCAATCTATGTGCGCACCGACATCCTCGGCCGGTTGCACTCGCTGTGATTCCCTTATATGCTTCTAGGTCTCCTCCTCAAGTTTTTTTTTTCATATTGCCTCGTACTTTTTGAATTTCTTCATCAAGTCTTTATTACAGAACCGGACGTGAAAGTGTGCCGCAGGATGTCTCACACACCAACGGGACTGCATGTGATTCCATTGGAACGCTAGTTGTGTCCCATTTTGTATAATACTCAACGCCAACAGCAACCCAGCGTTGCGGTCTGTGATGATGTAAACATTTGGCCGGTCTTAAATGACTGCTTGCTTCACATTACTCAGAAACTACGGCTAACTTTATGTGTTCTCATTCTCCATAATTGCGAAAGCCACAGGAAGTAATTTGTCATTCGCATCGGTGGCAAACCGCTGTCAGTATGGTGCCCTTGTACTTCCTAGACAAGAACGTGTCATTCATCGTCAATATTGGACGACAATACTTGAACCCTTCAATAGCCTGGCAAAATGCCCAAAACACAGTCCAGGATGAAACAATTCGGTCCTTTCATAGGGCGAGGTTTGTCCATTTTGTTTATGTATGTTCTGGGATAGATTGGCTTGAGCAATTTGAGTAAGCATTTTTAGGATAAAGTCATAGGCCTCCTCGTATGTGTCATACATTCTCTATCACCTCCCTCTTGGCCCGCCACAAAAGCAAGGGATCTCTACTACTTAAAAATTAGAGTTGGTGGTCGTCCTTCCTCCCCACCCTCCCACCCCTGTCCCTCTCTACTGACATGTGGGCCACGTTATCAGCAAACTATCTCGTCGCATCGTTGCGCTCCCCACTCCTCCCCTCCCGGTATTGCCTGCAATGCCGCATGCGCTTCCTCCTCCTCTCCGTCGTCGCCTCCACCCCCACTCTTCTGCCCTGCTTCGCGCGCCTTGACGAATTAAGATATATTATATCTACTTTATTTGATAAACCATTATATCCATGAGATATTTTGCAGTAACGTACGGACACTTAACTAGTTAATTAAAACATTGCTGCCATCGGGGAATAATTATATCCTATAGCGTGTTGACATACGCACCATTTTTTTTAATATCCTATAGCAATTGAATTCCTTGCTGGGGGGGGGGGATGCGCTGGTGGGGCCATTCATGCCCAGACTTCCTAGTACTAGAGGCTTGCGCGCACCTTGGCGTGCAGGGGCAAACATAAGAGGGAGATTACATGTTTGTGTGTTGTGTGATTAGGTGTTATAGTAGCAGATTATATGTTTTTCTTAACCATATCATACTTAGGCAGTTAGGCCATCCACTTGAAAGGTACTCTATTAAAAGAATTATAGATGCCCCTCATGTAGTATAGACCATAGAGATTAAGTATCAATGCTTCCTTTCATTCAAATGGAGAGCTGCACCAGATGAAAATTCATATAGAAGATTTCTAGATGATCTACAAGAAAATACAGAAGTTTTTGAGCATTCCCATGAGATGTTCTCTTCTCTGGAAGAGAGTAAGATGACCCAAATAACAATATCAGTCATTTAGGTTAAGTTCTTATGGAACCAATTAAACATTATTCCCCATGTTTCTTATAGGAGTAAAACCACTATTACTCCAGATCTTAACCCCACAAGATTACGTTGTTACAAAAAAAAAATTTGGGTGCTTTGCCCAAGCTAACAAACAAATCTCAAACCACTCGAAGCAATGTAAGCTTATGAGCTTAGACGTAGTGAACCCCCTCACCCTGGATCACCTCTCCAATGCGATAAGCAGGATTCGATCCATGGGTATCTTCAAGAACTATATCTGTTGCTTGTTTGCTCACTACAAGGACCATTCCAACACACATATTGAATGTTCGTCTTATCTCTGCATCACCAATTTTTCCAGCCTACAAATGTTGGAAAAACAAAAGCTAAGGAGCAGACAGAAAGCACAGTGCATGTAGATGGATATAAATGAAATCAACGTTCTAGGGCCTTAATCCTACACAAAATTGCATGCTTGATCGATTGCGATGTTTGTACGAAGCTTCCAAATTATCATCTAGTCTAAGCTCAATTACCGTAGGCCCTCTAATACACACGCCAGTACTAACAAGAGTTTCCAGAATATCAGTATAAGATCAACAATAACATGAATTTTGCTCAGCCTGAACTACCTGATATAATTTGGCATTCAATTTACTTCAATCTTTATAGTTTTTACTGAGTTCTAATTGAATGTGGCTGGCTGACATTAAATGTGTTCAAAATGGATACTAAATAATCTAATAACTTTGTACAAACAATTGAATGTATTCATTGCGGGTACAAGAATACACAAGCCAAGCTTGTGGATTGTTAGCTCTTACCTGTTGAATCCACTTGAACATAGGTGGCACTTCCCATGATCAAGAAGGAAATACTCTTGGGATAATATCAGTGAAGCCACCACGAGTAATATGAGCTAGTCCTTTTACACCACCCTTGTTGATAATCTCAAGCACCTTTTTTTCATTTCAAACGATTGTATTATAAACTTGGGTAAAAATCTATGGGAAATATGAGACATTCATCAGCAAAAGCTAACCTGCTTAACATAGATGACAGTTGGTGCCATGAGAGCTTCACCAACAATAGTTGTTACGCCATCATTTCTTGGGACCTGATCAGTCAAGGAGAGTCCGCTTTTGGCTAGTACTCTAAAAATAAAAACATTTTCAACTATCATTAACCAGAAATAATTCAAGAAAAAGGAAAACACCAAGGACAAAAGAATAGAATTTGTACTACCAATCATCTATTTGGATCTAAAGCAAATGGAATTAGATAAATGCAATACCTTCTAGTGAGAGAGAACCTGTTAGAATGAACCCCACTGGAAGGAAGACCAATGAGGACATCTCCCTCCACAATGTTTTTACTGTCAATGAGTGCGTCGCCGGGGTGTGGTGGCATCGGTTGTCGCTAACCACTTTGAACCTAGCCGCCGCAAGACTCCACCTTGACCCGATGGCCACAAGCCCAGCGCATGGACAACATTGACGATGGCTGTAGGCAAGGAGAAAGGGGGAGCTGAGGAAGGCAAGGTGGCAGAGAAGACAACGCCAAGAAAGGGGAAAAAGACATCTAGGCCAATCAAACTAAAAGAAGGGAAGGAAAAAAAAACGAAGAACACCACGACAACCAAAAACAAGAAAAACGCGAAGGCAAAAACTTGGGGGAAACAAAATCCACATAAATCCATGGAGGATGAGCCTTCGGACACACAGAAGAAACACTGCATGAAACAATCATAGATAGATGAGAAATCATCCCCAAAGACATGTGGAATCGACGAGAGAGAAATAGCAGGAAGAGAGGAGGCAGACCATGAGCGGTGGAAACCGAAGCACGAGGATGTTCGGCGTTGATGGCGTGGGGAGGAGGTAGGGTGGC
Source organism: Phyllostachys edulis (assembly GCA_036346405.1). Lineage (NCBI taxonomy): Eukaryota > Viridiplantae > Streptophyta > Magnoliopsida > Poales > Poaceae > Phyllostachys > Phyllostachys edulis. The sequence goes on from CM070546.1 coordinate 104,229,880, forward strand.
GATGGGTCAGCGTGAGCGCGCCGCCGGGTGTGGGGGCCTCGGCTGCTGCTAGCCACTGTGAACCTAGCCATCGCAAGACTCCACCTTGGCCTGACGACCACAAGCCCAACGCATGGGTAGCATCGACGATGGCTACAGGCAAGGAAGGGGGAGGAGCCAAGGAAGGCAAGGTGATGGAGAAGAGAGCAACAAGAAAGGGGGGGGAAGCAATCCAGTCTAATCCAATTAAAAGAAGGGAAGGGAACAACCAAAGAACATCACGACAACCGAAAACAAGAAAAACGCGAAGGAAAAGCCTTGGGTGAAACAAAATCCACACAGATCCATGGAGGAGGAGCCCTCGGGCGCACAGAAGAAACACTACACAAAAGAAGCATAGATCGATGGATAACCATCCCCAAAGACATGCGGAACCAACGGGGAAAACAACAGGAAGAGAGGAGGCAGACGACGAGCGGCGGAAACTGGAGCAAAGCAGACGAATAGGCGATGGAAGCGAAGAGGAAGAGACACTGGCGACTTGAATGAGGAAGAAGGACCATGGGGCACGATGGAAAATAAAGGCACAGCAGTCGAGGCACCAGGCACGTGTGGACAGGCGGATGCATGCCGTGCGAGCACAACACTACGAAAGATCAAACGATCGGATAAAAAGACTTCCGCACATTAGACGGCATTGGAAAAACTGGCTACATGGCCACCCTAAAAATGGTCCCTGTTGGCCTCCTTTTACCTCTAAGGATGGTAGATTGTCCGCATGTTAATAAATGAACTTTTTCTTGTCTAGTATTCCAGCTAGCATGAACCGGGACTATAATTTTACTAGTGTACTTTCGTATCTGCAAAATTAACGTTGTGTCCAAGCTTATATTTGTTATTTTGTTACATCATCCCCATTCTCTGGTTAAATTATCTTATTATAAATCATTTAGATGCCATTTTTTTAGTCTGTCAGTAGCTTAGTATTGTAACTAGCAATATGACCAACCTTTTGTTTTAACTGACGTTGTTGTTCATTTGAGAAGTAAGAGAGAGAATATTTGAGCTAAGGTTGATCGCTGATTATTGTTATGATGTTACCTATCATGCCAGTCAAATACAGCGGAGTTTAGACAACAAAGCTCGTGAAAAGGATAGATTTTCTCCTCAATTTGTGTCAGTCTTTACGAGATTTACCCCTATGCCATGTAATAGAACCTAATAATGTTAACCTGAAATTTCCTTTATACCTGAAGTTGTCAAGCGCACATCTTTTTACACGTTCCTTTCGTAAAATGGAAGGACAGAAGATAAAATAGGGGAACATCAAGGTTTCTCAACTGCAAGTTCCATATGTAGATCCCATGTGGACATAACATGCAGGTCTTGCATAACCCTAGAAAATCATTTAACAAGTGGATGTAATGGCATGTATTATGAATAAGGCATTTGATTGTTTAACTACAAAGTGTTAGAAAGGTGAGTGTACATTCTTGACACACGGAAGATGCAATAAGACCGTAATAACATGTTTATTTCTCCAACGTGATGTCTGTCATTATTACTGATTGATCTTAGAAATCCAGCTGTTCATAAGCGTATAATGCAATTTATTACACATGAAGCACACACAAAAAAACTGTTGTGGTTTATAATGGTTCAGCAAAAAATCATTGTAGTCCTTTCTATACTTTGTGAAACTTCTCTGTGCTGATTCCAGTCTTTTTCTTGGCAATATCAGAAGTGCACCATGGAAGATCAAGCCAAAGGCATTACTAGTGGGGTGGATATCAAGTCAGGTACTCGTCTTATCGAGCTTTTCTCGAAGTTGACATAGTTTGATTTAATAGTATTTTATTAATAGTTTGAAAGTATTTTTAGAACCGAGCTAAGACGAGTCAGAGTGAAATTCAATTTCATTCGAAAGCGACTTATTTCAATGTTTAACCAATTAACGAATGTAATTATAGCAATTTTGAACCGACGCACTGAGCTCTCCTAACTAGCTTTTTTTCCACCCCTAATTGCTAGCACAAAGCAAATAGAAGAAAGGGCCAACTCAAATCAGTCCAACTACGATAATCACCAACATCATCCTCGGTGCCCTAGTCGTGTCTTCTGTTTATGCTGCTTACAAATATTGGCTGGGCAAAGGACCAGCAGGAGCAGAAGGTGTTGTGGGGAACTAGGCCTAATTATGTAATTGATTTTTGTTGTTGTATCATCCTGTTGGCCGATTTTGGTTGTTACAATCCAGTAAATGGAACATAGACAGAATGTGTCATGGTACAGTGTTGATTTTATCCCCTGGTACATTATATTAATATTTATGTTATATTTCTTTCTTTGACATGGATGGGTTTTTTTGGATGATCTTGTTGGAATGGTATCCATGACAGTTGTCGTTGTTCCCAGGGACTGACAGGGCTTGAGCAAAATCGTAGGAATGCTCCAATTACAAAACATTAGACAATTACAAAATACCAATTTTATCGGTCAGCACTAAACAAGAGTCAAAACTAAAGAATCAAAGAAAATACTAATTGCCCCGGTGGCCCGGTTCTCCGGCTTTCCCGCACCCTGCGCCCTACCGCCTTCCTGGCTCAGGCTCATCACGCGCGCAGCCGGCCACCGCCTAGCCTCTTAGGCCTAGGGTTTACCTCGTCTCCTCAACTCCTAGCTCCTAAGATGCTAAGACCTCAGCCCTCAAGTGTGCAGGCTGCAGTGCAGGCGCAACTCTTCAGTCGTGAGGGCTAGGTGAAGGGATATGAGTAGGCTACGCTAGCTGACAATTCAAAAATTCTATCACGTAAATCAGGATGATATGCAAGTAAGAGATCATAGATCGTTACCACCACACGCACAGTGCAGCGGAAGAAGAGTTGGAGCAATCTGGTCCAACAAAGAGCGCATCGATGTAGTGGTCCTAGTCGATCATCCAACGTCGAGCACATTGATGTAGTGGTCGTAGTCGATCATCCAACATCGAACACGTCGATCGTCTTCTCCAGCAACCTCTGCAATTCCTTGTGAAGATCGTGGATCGTTCTCAAGTGCAATAGCAACCGTAGTAGTTCCTCTATGGTATCCACACGTCCAGGGAAGGAACACCGTACGCCGGTGTGCTAGCACCAACTCGCATGGTATGGCTCTCTTGAGAAGATGGCGGCTAGGGTTTCGGTGGAACTCCCGTTCTCAGGTAGCTTACACCCAATAGCCTCAACCATCTCCTTATATATAGTGCCTGTAGGGGTGAAAACGGATCGGATAGTTTCCGACCGATCCGGATGGAAATGGATTTGGATTGTCTCGGATCAGATTTTACTCGGATAATTTTCGGATCGGAAACGAATTCAGATTTTTTTTGTCGGAAACATAAACGAATACGGTAGGCATGCTATCCGGGGGATACGAATACGGATTATCCGGATAAGACCAAGTCCGGATATCCGGATTTTGGCCCAAAAGAGGATTTCAGCCCAAAAGAGAAAAGGAGATTTTAATTGATTTCCAAATTTCAGAAAATGCAACAAATCAAATAGCCTTTTAGAAAATAGCAAATAGCGTTCAAAAATTCTAGAAAAAAACACATAAATTTCTTGAATTATTTTGAACTTAATAAAATTAATTCCAAGTTAAAGTTGATTTTAATTTTTGCACATAAACTATTTTTAATTTAGAAAAATAGGAAAAACATTTTTAAAATCCGAGAAAATTCAAGAAATTAATTATTATTTCTTTTTCACTTTAAATCCAATAAAATCCTATAAATATCAATAGATTTATTTTTGACATTAAAAACTAGGAAATTAAATAATTGACTTTATTTTATTATTTTTCCTTTTAACCAAGAAAACTCTTTTAAATCTAAAAAATCCAATGAAATAATAAATTTATTAATTTTATTTTTGGTAACATACTTTGAGATGTTACAGTCATTTGCGTATAGATTAACCATTCAGCCTGATCGATGTTAGGGTGAACTAAGTTTTTTGTATGTGATGAACTAAGTGTGAATGTGTGATGACTTGTGACTTTGTGAGTTATGACTTATGAGCTAAATATGGTAAACTAAGTGTTATGTTTATGATGAACTAGTTAATGCAGCTTGCTAGTACCAATGTTATGTGTGGTTGCTGAAAATATGAACAATTCATGAATGTTTGCATCAAATAAACTAGTTATATGTTTTCGTTAATTTCTGGTATACAATTTAAGGGGTTTTCATGTTCCGAAAAATATCCATGACCGTATTCGTTTCAATTCATATTCGCTCCATATTCGTATTCGATATTATTCGTATCTGTATTCGTATCCGGGGTATTCGTATTCATATCCGGAAAAAAAATGAAAACAAATACGGCAGCGGCATTATCCGTCCGTATCCGATCCGTTTTCACCCATAAGTGCCTGTGACGGATCCTATCCGAACACGTTTGACGAATTGTATTCGTACTGGTTTGTTCCAACCTGTTAAATGTGTGACCCGTTAGGTTCATGCGTAATCGGTTGTGACTCGGAAACCCCTTTCCGATCACGAGTCGTTAGCGGCTCCTAGTAGGACATAGCAATTCCCGAATACACATGAATAATATCGGACGAATCTTAATACAATATGATCTACAACCAGATTCATATCACTAACGACCAGCTCTTATCTCTATACGACAAGTTCATATTTGGTCTTGACCAGTTCGTAACTCCTTACGACCAGGTTTCGACCACTTAGTGATCATGTTCGACCAATCTACGACCAGTTCGTATCTCCATACGACTAGTCTGTATCTGATCGAACTAAAAAACCTTCTCGTGTATTCTCCCTTTGCCTCACAATATCTGGTTGAACTCTAGGTGAGATGTTATGTCATCCATAGACTGTTCAATACTTTCTCGATCAAGTGTCGGATAACTTGACGTGGTCAAACACTTCGACCACTAGCGGCATGGCCATGCACTTTCCTTTATTCGGTCACATTGAGGGGCCTAGAGATATCTCTCCTATTATGTTAGGAGGGGCAAATCTCATATCCAACCAGTCACATTCCTTCGCATGTTTCACAGCATACCTGAAAGCTACCTTTATAACTATCCAGTTACGGAGTAGCGTTTGGCAACCCCAAAGTGTACTCTTACACGTGTAGGAAACCATGTTGATCTCAGGTCTAAGGATTATACATCATCATTACTTGAGGCCAATTGATGACACATGAAATCATAACAATCTCAACAGTGTCTCAAGGTGGGTTAATCTAACCCCATGTTCTCTAACATGTGCTCACATTATTGATTCGATATCCCTATATCCATGACTGGTGAAACATGGTCATCAATCAATACATGTGTTAGTCGATAGGATCACTAGTGTTCCGACCAGTGACATCCGACCAGGGATACTTTTAGAATGACATTATATAAACTAAAAGAACTTCACCACCAAGTCACATACTTGTCAATCTTATAACCAATGCTTCGACCAAGAAATAAAATAACATTTATTCAATAACACATAAACATAGACGTGATATCATCATCTCTATGATTACCTCTAGGGCATATCATTAACACTACACGCAAGAGCATCAACACTACATCCTTTCTACTTCCCATAAGCGCCAATGCCGAAGGGGCCAAGACAGAGTTCCACGCTGCGGGCTTCCAGGCTTGAGGCTTCCATCCTTCTTAGTTCTGCTGCCTTTGGTTTTTCTCTTTTCGGCCGTGGCGCCGTGCATCCATGGTGTTCAATTTTTTCTCCTAAAATGCTAGGGGCACGGCCCACGTTGGCCCGGCCCATACTCCGCCCCTGGCTGTTACATTGTTTGCTGTGATAGTATGATTTACTGCCATCGAAGTGCTCTCTTCTGCTGCTCAGCTCAGAAAAACGTGTGGGGGCAAAACGGTTTCATACATAATATGTGCACTTATTGAGTTATTTCTTGATTCTTGCATATGATTATTATTCACAACCATGTCACTATTGAGCAGAAAAGGTAAATCACATAAAAGTACATGCATAATACATGGTACCACTGCAGGGTGGATTGACTTTTTGGTTGATTTAACCTCTTTTTTTAACACGATAGCTAAACTAGCACTCTCGCGACCGAAATAACAAAATGGCACTCCTTCTGTGCGAAATTGTCGCGACATGCCACGTGCCGCTAACTCAAGTCACCTACCGCATGTTGGGAGCTCGCTACGTGTCCTTCCGCATACTGGTTAGCGGTATGTTGTCTGACACGGCGATTTCACACGCGTTAGAAGTCTTATTTTTTTTCATTTCGTTCGTGAGAGACTAGTTTTGCTATTTTGTTTAAAAAATGTGTCATTTTAGCCGTAAACTCGGGTGGATTCAGTCGGTTGTTGCGTTGTACTGCCTTTTTCTAGCAGATTAGCATATGAATGTTCCGTTCTCTGTTGTGTTGTACCATCTGATTGGAACACAATGGTAAAAAAAAATCAGTTTACCGATGAACAATCACTATAGCAATAGAGAATATGGCGACATTCATGTTATCTACTCCTAAATCCTAAGACTCGTTTGGAACACGAGTAATTAACCCGAAATGTGGAAGTGTTGGGTAATTGGTTATCCTGCAACTTGCAAGGGGTTGAAAGACATTGTGAAGAGCGGAAGACTTCTTTTTTCCTCTCCTTCTCCTCTTCATGATGAAAGGTTGAAGCAAAGAAATTTACCAATATAGCTGGTCACTCTCGAAGTTGAAGGGCGCTTCGTGGTGCAAACAAAACGTGTAGACCCTGTTTTGAAATTTCACTGGAATTTTGCAGAAATTTCACAGCTCAATTTCTCAGGAATTAAGAAAAAAATTCATGTTCCAAAAGTGACCGTAGCAAAATCATTTCCGGGACAAAAGCTCATCAGCACGAACAGGCAGGGTGGACGCACCTGTCCCCTCTTCCAAAAGGCCGTCCATACGAATGCTGCCATTTGTAGGCAACATAGCCCTCGTCTAACTCATATTTTGAATTTGTTTTTGATCTAGCCCTGTAGCGCCACGTAATTGCAAAAATAACCTCTGTTCCTCTGTATTTTCAAAAGTAGACACCAGACAAGCGTGTAATCACTGTATGGGTGACGCGTGTCCCATTCCGCGCTCGCTGAGCGCGGAAGGAATGCTGCAGTCGCGAAATGGCTAGCGAGCGCGGAACCAAACTTTTGGCGCGGGAGGTGGCGGGAACGGCGACCTTCATGATCGCTAAGCGGAAGGACGCAGCGCTTCATGCGGTCGCCAAGCGCGAATGAGGCGGCCCCTGCGCCGCGAAGCGCCAGACTGCCACGCGCCGCGGCCAAGGCTCCGCACCACGCCGGCCGTGTCGTAGCGTTGCCTCGTCGTCGTGGGCTAGTGAAGATAAAAAGGAAGGCAGCTGAGCGTCTCATTCAATCCATCTGCCATTCCATTTCTTCCAGCAGCGACGAACGAGCGAACAAGCGACCGAGAGGAGAGGAGAAAAAGAAGGTGATTTTGAGTGGCATTTTGGGAGGTTTTCAATTTGAATCTGGAGGTTTCGCAATTGTATAAGTTGTAGATCGACTTGCGAGCGTCAAGAAAAGGTATTTTTCATGGACATGTGTTTTATTTTTAGCTAGTTGATTAGCATATAATTAGCTTAGTGGTCATGTCATTATTACGTAAATACACATGCAAGTAGCGTAGTTATTTTTTATTACCGTAATGGCTTCTTGATTGTGTAGAATGTGTTAAGTAACCGTGCTTAGTTGACGTAAATGTTTAGTTTGTGTGGATATCATTGTTAGTTAATTAGCACATAAATATAGTAGATAGTAGAAACAGACAGTCTGTAACTATGGCATAGATAGTAGATGTTGTGTGGAATAGAAGAGGTAGAGCTTGTAGGCACATACATTGTATTGTCTGAGCGGAAGCTAATCTAAATAGGTAAACCAAGACTAAGACACATGTATAGAAAGGTTTAATGCGATAGTATATAACTATGTTGTAGTTATTTGATGTTGCGTGTATTATCTGGTTGGTAGCATAATTTTTTTAGGGGCGAAAAATCTCTATTTTGAAACCATGTAAATATACGATTTATTTGAATTGTTTTTTCAAAAAATAAAATAACATTGTGTAGTTATGCAAACCATTCGACCTAGTGGGATATTATTTACTATTGAAATAGAAGTATGAAATACATTTAGGAAAGATCAATCAAGAGCAGAAGAAGTCACATAGCCAAACTGCAGAATATATTAAAAATTTTTGTTACTTGATTACCCATTTTAGCCTTGTGTTTTTATTTAGAACTCCATATATAGAATTGAATCCTGTAATACACAACTAAATGCGAATTAGTAGGAGCAAAATTAATCCAATATGTTATTTGATACTAACATTACATGGTTTCTTGATACTAACATCACGTAGTCAAGTGTATCTATTTATTTATGTTTGTCGCTTTTTGCGTAGAACCCAACGTCTTCCACTGAACATGTCGATTCAAGACTTGTTCGTGTTCTATGGCGATGGTCTCAGACGCTGACAGGCCGTCTGAGCGGACGAATCAAATTGTGACCGGACCAGATCCGGCACCGGGCACGAAGGACATGAGCCTATGCGAGCTAAGGAGATGTGTGCGTTCCGCGTTCGATCGGGACACTAGAAGGAAGAAGTTACGCATCGAGGCATTGTATGCCTCGGTGGGTGGTGAAGGTCAGACCTTTTGGTAACTTATCAAGGTGAGCAGTGATGCTTCATGGACAAACTACATGGAGGTTGTGTGCAACCCTGTCGCTGCAATATACGCCAGGCTGATGGTGTATGTCCAGTTTGTGGAGAGGACGGAATCATCTGCCATGGGTGGTTCTGGTGGAGTTGATGACGACGCTGCTGTTACCGGAGATGTGGGCGAGGTAGTGGGTGATGGAGACTTGAGGAGGCGTGCGGAGGCTTTTGAGCCGAGCGAAGGCATGGAAGGTGGTGGGCGGCCCGTATTGATCGCCACGAATACCTTGCCGAAGCGAGTTGAAAGTGAGGAGGAGGGCGTGGATACACTAGTTACGGAGAGGAGCATGATGAAGAAGTTGCTACGGAGGTGTATTTGGTGGTGTTGTGACCACCGACGTTGCCTATGTCTCGTCTAGATTGGACGACATCGCAGTGACATCCCTGGTTCTACCGCAGCCAGAGGAGGCGGAGTGGGGGTTCAATAAAGATACTCGCTCTTAGGGCGGTGCTTCCCCAACAAAACCGCCCGGCGAGCCATTGCGAATCGCCATCAACATTAGCCGGACGTGTCGGTGCACAAGTCCAACCACGACACCTCGTCGTGAAGTGTGTGGATGGATCTTGTCTTTGGCAAGGTTCGTCGGCGCGAACGGTTCAGAGTGCCGCCATAGACTTCCGCATAACGGTCTTTGAAGGATCACACATGCGAGCTTGCGAGCCGCCGTGGCACCGCAACTGACGTCCTCATATATTGCGGGCCGATAAGCCACCTCGTCGAGGTGATGTATCCGTCTCGCCGGCTACTTCGCGAGATGTTGTTAATACGGTGGGCTTCGATACCTCTGACAAGGTATGGCGAAAGCGAAGGTCCTAAAGCGTATGTTAAGCACATACGAAGAGGCCTATGACTTTGTCCCAAGAATGCTCCATCAGATTGCAGAGTCCAATCCCGGGACATACATTGACAAGCTGGACCGGGTGCATCCTACGAAGGGGCCGAATTGTTTTATCCTTCATAGGGTATTTTGGGCCTTCCCCCAGGCGAGCGGAGGGTTCAAGTACTATCGTCCTGTGCTATCGATGGACGGCACCTTCCTCACTAGCAAGTACAAGGACACCACCCTTACCGCGGTAGCAGCCGACGCGAATGACCAGTTACTCCCCGTGGCCTTCGCGATTGTTGAGAGTGAGAACACGGATAGTTGGCTGTGGTTCCTTGCAAACGTGAAGCGGTGGTTCAAGATCGCGGCGGTAAAAGCGTCATCTCCGCCTTAATCTTTGGGTTGTGTCCACATTTACCACGATGCAAAGCGGGACCTGACCTCCTTCGAAGGGAACGACCGATTTAATTGATGGTGCATGAGGCATCTCGCGAACTTCCACACAAGGTTCAAACAAAGACCGATGAAGACCTTCAAGAAGCTATGCATGCGAGAACCAAAGGTGGAAGTTTGACGCAGCATGTGGAGACAGTTGGGCGAGGATACTAGCAAGCATGTAAGGAATTCCCGGGACACGGAGGGAGGGCGCGGCGGAGGCTCCTCGAGTTGGGGAGTTCACGACAAGGTAAACTTCGCACGCACCCGACTTAGAGAAATGGTCTCTGCTGCATGACACGGTGGTGCATCAGACGGAATCATGACGACTAACATGTCGGAGGTGTACAACGGTGTCCTGAAGGGTGTCCGATCCCTCCCGATCACCGCAATTGTTGAGGAGAGCTGGAACCACACTGTGGGGTACTTCGTCAACATGAGCCATGATGGCGAAGAAGCATATGGACGAAGGCAAGCGAAGATTCAAGGTGGCGCAGGCCTACATGGACAAGAAGATCAAAAAGGCTCGTTCGCATACTGCTAGGACCATGGATGGCATCAGGAAGAAGTTTGAGATCCATCTGAGGTAGAAGTATCTCACAGGTCATGCTAGGGGTGATCGCAAACAAGTCCGCCTTTCGTCGATGTGAAAGCGCCCCGCACCGCAATAAGCCCTGACTCATCACAAGCCTGCGCTCCCATGTATACGCGGCGTGGCGCCGATCCTCGGCATACGTCTCGAGCTCTCGACATTCACCACAGATGCGGCACTTGGAGTGTTGAGTTCCATTCGTCACGGAATTTGGACATGCATTACAGGGACCTCTGGCCTGGGCACGTGAAGTGGGTGCCGAATGACGCACTCAAGCGGGCGGTCGTGGAAGACGACAATCCCGCCGCATCCGTAACGACATGGATGATAGCCAGTGTGGGCAACGGGCTAGGCGCCCGAGATGCAGACTCTGCAAGACGATTGACCACTTGTTCGTCACCTGCCCGAACAGGCCCGGGTCAAGCAACGCACCGTAGTTTCATCGTCTATATATGTATGCTATATGTTTGTTGTAATGCGTTAGGTGTTATCGTGTTGTACGTGTTGGAATGTGTCGGACAATGGTTGTTGTCATATGTTTGTTGCCTATGTATGCTGTATGTTTGTTCTAATGCGTTCTTACGCACTCCTGTCAAGTGTAATCGTGTTCTATATGTTGGAATGTGTCAGAGAATGGTTCTTGTTATTTGTCTGTTGTGTATGTATGCTATATGTTTCACTTTCGTTTTGCTTATTTGTATGTACTCTTTTATTTACACACTGACTTGTTCTTGTACGTATCTTAGGAGATGGCGCAGCCTACAGACGACGTCACGTACGAGCTGCTCGACCCACAGTGGGATCAGAGACACCGATGCCATGCGTGGTCATCCGACGGGGGCCCTTCGAGCTTTGTCCTCAGGAGTCCCAGAGAGCACTGGCCTTTGGACCAGCGGTACGTCCCACTACTACGGACACCGGGCTTTTGCCCATTGCCCGCCTGTTGGACCTGGACCACACGTTTCAGTTTGACGCGCCACTGTTGTCCGCGCTCGTGGACTGTTGGAGACCGGAGACACACACCTTCCACTTCCGGTGGGGGGAGATGACCATTACTCTACAGGACGTCGCTATGCTTACAGGACTACCATTGCGAGGTCATGCAGTAGTGCCACCTCCCAGGTGACCAGACTGGAAAGTGCACATGGCTGAGAGGTTCGGTCACCCGATCCCGTAGAACATATCAGGTGTGCCACATTCGTGGCTATGACGGTACGGGTTCCGCCTCAGACACGCCGACCAAAGGTCGTCGGACACACTTCCTTATGCGTACTGCTCTTCCTCTTTGGGTGGGTCTGCTTCCTTCGACTCAAGGAGATTGGGTGCACCCTAGCTACATCCATCTTCTTTGGAGCATTGGCGGGACTTTGGCCCAACGAGGTGCCACAAGATGCGATTGGGGCTCCGCGGTGCTTTGCGCCACGTACCGAGGCTTGTGTGATGCCTCACAGCGCAGTACGGCCGGGGAGTCAGTCCTCGTAGTATGCTACATCCTCTTGCAGCTGTGGTCGTGGGAGCACTTCCCAGTTGGCCGCCCGTACTTCCACATGGCCGTGCACCCGTACGAACACATCCCAGAGTTTTACGGTGCGGGAGATGCCACTGACCCTGTTGAGGGGCCCACAATGGGCACTCGCTGGACACGTGCTCGGCTAGGGTGGGCTAGGGAGAGGCCGAGGCGCGTCTACCCTGAGTTCCACAACCAGTTCGAGACTCTGCATGAGGTGGAGGTCATATGCTTCCCATGGTCTATACAGATCATTGTGGAGACGGCCCCATACGGCTTGTCCTCTCTATGCAGTCAGGACTACGCGTACTGGATGACGACCTGCCATCGAGTGTTCTCCTATATGGTCGAGCCGTACTCACCACAACGGGTCATGAGACAGTTCGGGCTTTACCAGTAGGTGCCACCGCCTCCGGGATGACCTCTTGCAGCGAAGGCCCACAGGTATGTTGTTACTTGGTTTTCCTGTTGGCTACATCTCTTTTTTTCGATTTCATAATGTCCAAATTCACCTGCAGGCAAACGAGGCAAGGGCGGAAGAGCGATGACAGAAGGGAGACACAGCTACCGTGGACGACGTTGTGGGCCGAGAGGGCGACGATCGACGTCGTGCAGGAGGCACGACCGTACAACATCGAGACACACATTGCGTACTTGACATGGTACGTTCCGCGCACCAGGAGCAGCCTTACTGGTGCGCCGCCCCAGCGCCCTACGGAGGTCATGCACGACGCCGCTGTACGAGCAGGTCCGGACACTCATCGGGCGGCACGCCAAGACGTGACGGTAAAATATTCTTCGCAGTTTTTTTTTTGCACGGGAAACACGTCTAACTTATTCTTGGTTTCCTTGCAGTTAGACCGCCTTCAGAGTATCAACAATGAGGTCGCCCAGGTCTATGGCGGAGGAGGGTGGCAGCCTCTCGCCTAGGTATCTTTGACGCGTCTATGATGACTTGGCAGTGGCAATCAGGAACATGACTTGTGGTCGGCACAGTGACGTAGCTGGGCGACGACGACGCGGACACTGAGAACAACCTCCTTCCCCACCTCCCTCCGCACCACCGTCTGCACGTCCGTCGCACTCTAGGAGTCGACCTAGCTACCATCGCTCTTCCTCCACGCGCCTCGGCCTCGGTTAAGCGGTATGTCAATTACGATTTGTTGTCCTAACTGTTAGCACGTGCCCTTATTTGTAACGTATATCTCACTTCCGTTTGTTCTTTCAGCACTTGCGACGTGACAAAGATTTGGTACCGCCCGTCATCACGGGCCAACACAGATCGGACTTCGAGACGGCGACTCGACTCGCCCCAAATTTCGCCGCCAAGACGAGGCATTTCCCACGTTTGCATCGGAGCATGAGGGCAACCCGTGGTCCGAGCAGTCATTCAGAGCAAGCACTGTGCACTATTTCAGCGCCGATTGCACCGGAGCATCATCGTCCGCATAGCCACATACATAGGTACGCTATAACGTACTTAATTTAATCTTCCCATTACACGCTACAGTAAACTCACGTAGCCCACCGACTTTACAGGTCTGGAGTAACCAATGGGGACATAAAGGCCAAGGATCGCAGTCTGCACTTCCGACTCCGGAGGTACATCCTTTCCAACATGACTACGATTGCAAAGGTCATAACATCTGCCCTAACGCAGTAGTGCTGTTTCTGCAGGACGAGTGGGTGGGCGATATGCTCCAGTCTTACCCGGCTCTCTACAATGAGTTCTATGTGACACTGCCTCCCACGCAGCAGTCCCACTATGACTTTCGAGAGGCACGCCACTCCCCAGCACAGTTCACATTCCTTCAAGCAGCCTGAAGATCGGGCAAAGGCGGAGGTAGGGACCATGAGTTTTAGTGTGTTCTACTATTATTTCTTGTTTCTACCAATTAGAAGTTCAGTTGTAATGAGATTGTAATATCCACTATTTACCTATGCATCACAGTCCTTCATGAATGGATCAACTGCCGCGTATCCTTGCATTACACGAATGAGTTTGTTCAATGCATATCGACGCCTATAACTTAAAGCACGCGACACATCGATGCAACATGTAAACTCGATAAAAGGCAACCGCAATAACGCGTCCACCATTTAGTTACATGCTTTAGAAGATTGAACATAAGTGTGTACAGAAGGGGAGACTACCGACATACAAGCTTCTCGCCTGCGCCTAATTGTAGAAGGTGCCTCTCGCTACCCACATAGAGTGTTCTCGGTTAGGCGCCACGGACGTGGCTCGTCATTGTAGTAAATGCGCACATATGCAATGGGTTGGTAAAGAAGATGTGGGATCATAGGAACTTCCTATGTTCACGACCTCCTCGTTGCCCCTCTTCTTGCATCTCATTAGCGGAGGTCATCATTTTGCTCCTTGAGATCGTCAATTTGCGCCTCCAAATCAAAGATTCGGTTCCACAATGTATGCACGTGCATCGAAACATGTCGTTCATAGGGAGGATCGATCCAGCGGGTAAAGTTGCATTTCACCATCTGCTGCAAGGGACAGTTAGTATGGAGGATGTATTAGCAGTAACATGAACAAAACTATTTACTCCAAAGTATGGGCATCGGAAGAAACATCGTCCGCCATCGAAAAGGCAGTCTATGACCTGCACGATAGCGTCCTTCCCGTGTCTGCATTTTGGCCATACCGGTTGAGCACGCTTGTTCGGCATCAACCGGTAGTTAGGGCCGAAGTCCTTCCTCCTTTCCAGGAGAAGATCTGGCTTCGGCGACCCCGGTTGGACTAGTCCTTGGGCGTCTGCCATCGTATGTTACTGTAAGACAGACAAGGTTCTTCTTCCTACAGTTTCAAGGGTCGAGTGGTCTTACTTTCGGAGCATGGGGCGTGCATTTTATAGCCCGCGGGGGGAGGCTAACAAAGCTGGTAATGTATTAGCTTGCAGATGACAAGACCAGATGAGGCTGGCTGCTTTGCGCAGAGATAAGACCAAACGAGGCAGCTTTGCGCAGTGACAAGACCACACAGGGCAGCTTTGCATAGTGATAAGACCAAAGGAGACAGCTTTCTGCAATGACAAGACCACACGGGGCAGCTTTGCGCAGTGATAAGACCAAAGGAGACATCTTTGCACAGTTTAGGGTTTAGGTTTAGGGTTAGGCTTTTCAGATCGACTTGACAACCCTAAGCACCTTGCCAGCTTTTAAGACCGAAAAGACAAGATTCTGCAAAGAAAGACATGACAACACTCTACCTCGCCAGCTTTTCAGACCGATAAGACAACACTCTGCAAAGCAAACCATGACTTCTCACTACAAAGTAAGACGTGACAACACTATGCCTCGCCAACTTTCCAGATCGACATGACAACACTCTACCTCCTCGGCTTTTCAGAATTAAAAGACACGACTCTCTACTCTGCATGAAATTAACTACACCATGCCAACCATGGAGCTTATAAAAGGGGGTTGAACCAAACCTAACTCTACACAACACTACATAACAGATACCCAGCTATGGACTCTTCGGCAAACTTCTACGCGATGATGTTGAAGAAGTAAAAGTGGCTTAAGTAGAAGAGGAAATAGCTACAATACCCTGATAAATCAATGAAAGATGCTCCAATACCACCACATTTTCCGATTCCGCAGTGTGTGTGGCGAACCGGCAGAGATCATTTAGTCCACACACCCAGACACCGCCGCCCGGGCATACTACACATGCGGGCACCACCTCGTAAGCGTTTCTTTCGTGCGTATCGATTTTCCTCTCCCAACGTTGAATTCCTTAAATTTTTAACTTCATCCCCACGTAATAGCAGCCTGAGATGCGCTGCCACTTCTTCCAGTGGATCGACGGCCCGAGATGTACGACAGGCATTCATATGCAGGTACATGCTTTGAACTACTCGGTCGGGCCGAGAACTTCGCGGCGGTGGAAATCTTACGTACTGGACCCTGTTAAGGAGACACCGAAGGAGCCCAGTACTCGCCCGGGCGTAATCCATATCCGATGACGTGAGTTATGAAGAATTTACATCCTTATTACGTTTTTCGCTGTACTATGTACTTACATTATAGAATCGCAGGACATGGACTACTTCGACATACCAGCCCGACATGGACAGTCCCGTGACAAGGGCAAGGAAAAGGCTCATGCGGCAAATCGGCCCGCCACAAAGATATCCATCGCCCGGCGAATCAGACGACGACGTGAGTTATGAAGAATTTACATTATTCTTACAATTTTCACTATATGATGCACTTACATCATGAAATCGCAGGACATGGACGACTTCGACATACCAGCCCGACGTGGACAGTCCCGCGACAAGAGCAAGGGAAAGACTCATGCGGCTGAGCTTGGCCGCCACAGCGTATCCGGTCGCCCGGGCGTAATCCGTATCCACGACGTGAGTTATAAAGAATTTACATCCTTCTTACGATTCTCACTATACGGTACACTAACATCATGGAATCACAGGACATGGACGACTTCGACATACCAGCCCGACGTTGACAGTCCCGCGACAAGGGGAAGGGGAAGGCCGGCGAGGAGTTCAATGCCGAGCTAGCAAGGAAGGGAAAATGGCCCCGGTCCACGCAGTAGGTCAGGTCATTACGTAGTAGTCCCCCGTCCTACCCGTCATGTTTTTTACTATCCCCTAAAGGCATGTATACTTATATGGTCCAGATGCTTGTGTCGCAGTTGTACCATAGTAGTAGTGAGGATGACTAAAGCAATTAGTCAACCATCATGCCATGTAACTACGCAGTAACGTGCTTTTGTCCGCGGACTCTAATGTAGTTACGGTCCGTGTCTCCGCTTAAGCCACCAAAGCAAGCCTATATTGCAAGTATGCCTCTTCTAGTGGAATTCCAGAAAGAACCATTCGCATCGACATCGAATCCTCCATGTTTTAGGGCATCTTCATAATCACAACGAGCGTTCTCAGCCCCTTCAATCATATTCTGTATAAGCTTAATAAAGTACGCCATCGACTACCTGCCTTTATACGCGTATACGTTCAGACGACTTCATCAAGGAGACTCCATGTTTTAGGGCATCTTCATAATCACAACGAGCGTTCTCAGCCCCTTCAATCATATTTTGTATAAACTTCATAAAGTATTGCTGCGTTTTTATCCCACTTCTAAAAGACAACAAGTGTTTCAGCACACAAAGTTTGTTTGGACGACATCCTCAAGGTTATACCTCATTTGATATGCTTATCAATCATCATTTCTCTGAACAAATTAAATAATTGAAAAATTACTGAAGCAACAACGCTGTGACGGGAGGCTCCACAAAAAAGTTTCGTAATTTTCTAAACTCATTTGCTACATTTTGAAATTACTACAAACAGCGATGAAACCGCGACGAAACCCTCATTTTGGAGAAAAGAAAACCCTAATTTACAAACCTCCGTGCCCATATTTCTTAATAATGTTCTTTTTACAAATATCAGTGCCCGTTGAAACCCTAACTAAAATTACTGAAAAAATTTCGTATTCATAAAAGCGCTAACCGGAACGAAATCTTAGACCGCTGGAAACTCTAACCGTCCTGCTGGAAACCCTAATCCCATCCCATTCGAAACCCTAATCACTGCCAATCCACTGAAAACCCTAATCGTCAAAAACTCTTAAACTCTAATCGTTAGCACCGAAACCCTAATCGGCAACGCCGAAACCCTAATCGGGGCTGCCCCTTTCCGCGGTCGGCCACCGCGGAAAGCGCCTTGACCTTCCGCGCTCGGCCACCGCATGAAGTTCCGGCCCCTTCCGCACTCCTCCACCGCGGAAGGTGGCTTTGCCCCGGACTCCCGCGCCCGCGTTGCTCTTTCCACGGCGAGGCTGCCTTCCACGCTCGCCGAGCGCAGAATGGGACACGCATCAGCTGCACGGCGATTTCGCGCTCGCATGGGGTCTACTTTTGCAAATACGGTGGAATAGGGGTCATTTTTGTAAATACGTGGTGCTACAGGGCCAGAACAGTAAAAAATTCTCATATTTTTTTGGATTCTGAGCCGGATACAAATATGATTCAGGATACGAACACAGAACAGATACAGACTAGATTAGGATCAAAAACGGATAAAAATACACGGATGGTATGCGTATACATAGAGTAGCATATGTTCGACCAAACCACCATAGTATGTGTATACATGGAGTACCATATGTTCGACCAAACCACCACATGAGTATATAACCATAATATCAAGTTATCAACCAAAGTGTCCATATCACATAAGTAGTGACAACGGGTTACCTTTTAACAATCATAACAATATAGATGCATAAAGAATAAACTTTCACACAGCTTGGGACCTTGCACCCAAGAATGCTTGGGGCGTTCTTAGGGCCACGCGCCCGAGAACACTTAGAACCATGCACCCGGGAATATTGATTAGTAACAAAAACTAAATAAACAAATTATAACTAAATCAATGATGTTTCGATCATTAAGATAACACAATCTATATCTACTAATCAAATCTAGATGAAAACACCAAGTCCCTAAGTTAAATTATAGCAATCCAAACCATACATAACATAAGTACTGACCAATCATTAGTGAATTTTTTTATGTTGATCTACTGAATGGAAATTCAGTCTTTATTTGTCTAGCATGAGTGGGAAAGCCTCTTTTATAGGCATAACCTGTCTCTGGTCCAGAGCTCGTAGTGTGTGATTATTCCTCGAGATATTGAATCACAAAGAGCTAAAGTTTTACTCTGAACAAATTCATGGAACTCACCCCAGGCGGCGGTGGCTGTGACTCCCGACGGATGGAGAGGGGATGGCGTGGGCAGGCGGAGCCATGCGGACCTTGTTGTATGGGATCGGCGAGCGGGCGTCGGCGAGGAGGGAGAGCAGCCGGAGCACGCCGTTGAGGAGGTGGAGCCACGCAGAGGCAACGACGAGCGCGAAGGCCACATCGTAGAGGACAGAGGTGGGCTACTAGTCATCCGGTGAGGCAGCCACAGTGGCAACAACGTGGTAGAGGTCAGGGACAAAGACGACGAGGGGCTGAAAGGAGAGGAGAAGGGATTTTGCGAGGCCAACGAAGGCGTGGAAGCGGCCGGCGACGAGGAGGGAGGCGAGCTCGCCGAGGGAATCTGCGGCGACGGAGGAGGATGCGGAGCAAAGGAAGCGACGCAAGAGGAGGATGTGGCGGCAGGGGCGGAAGAGGATGAGGAGAGGGGACGACGATAGTGTGGTTTGGGCGTGTGGCAGCTAAGTGACTAGGGTTAGGGGAATTAGAATGGAGATTAGATGGGCTCGGCTGGGCCAAGATCCAAAGGACTTGTTTGGCGGATATCTGGCATGGAAACATCCCGATATGTGGTTCCCGTCCCGGATTTACTAGATATTGATTGCTCCATATCATATCCTAAATCTAGATTCAACTATCCAAATCCTATCCCGAATCTGACCGGATAGTGCAATAACTTCACGAATCCGATCCCGACCGGATCTGACTCCGGATCAGACAGAAAATATCCGTCTCGTTTTCATCCATAGTTTCATGTCCACACGCATCGTGAAAACGATGTCCACACGCATTCGTGAAAACGGAATGCGTTGCGTCGAGTAATCCAATCTCCGGTGACTGGTTAGGGCAGTTAGGGCATGATTGCCACTATTCGCGATTGTGATTGCGACTACTCTCCCATTCCCTACTGCTAGACCAATGCTAGTGATGTTTGGTGCACCCAACCTACAGCTCAACTTACAGCAAGATACGTTTCCTAACAGTGCTTTTCTGCTAGTCTTTCGCATGCTTTACAAGTCAAACTTTTTTATTCCAAAGAAGTTTTAAATTATACTGAGTTGCAGCTCAACCTGAATACTGCTATGTATTTAAGTAATATTACAACTGAAATTTAGTGTACATTCAATTAAACATATATATACTTATAAGCCCTCTCTCTTCCTCCCTTCTTCCTCGTCGCCATCTTCTTTTCGATGGTGGCAGGCGGCGACAGCGGGGCTTCTTCTTCTCAGTAGTAACATCTAATCTGCATCGTGCTCCCGACGCCTGATGTCTATTCGCCGATTTCCAACGGTGTGTACTTTCATCGGGGTTAGATCTATGGCCCTTCTCCACCAGCTCGTCTTCAGACGTGGCGATCCGGTGCCCTTCTCCGCCGACTGGCATGACGACGGAGGTGACGCGGTGCAGATCCAGATTTGGCACAGTTGGTAGAGATTGCGACGGCTCGGTGGCGGTGGCTTGTGCGGCGCTCGGCTCCTCCCTGGTGGACGGTTGTTAACCGGCTGATGCATAGGCTACAGTGGTCGTCGCCTTCCTTCGTGCTGGCGGCGGTTAGCCGTTGGAGATGTTGCGGTCGTCGTCTTGGCGATTTGGCCTTCATTAGTTGGATCTAGCGACGAGGTCGTGCTGTGGCGTGGTCTTAGAGCGTTAGTACCTTCGACCCGGAGTGAAAACTCTTGATCTGGCCTTCGCTGGTTGGATCTGGCAACAACATCAATCTGAGCGGCGTTACCTTCTTGAAGGCGTTGCTTTGGAACACCGGTACCTGAGCTCCGAAGTGAAAACTCCTGATCTGACCTTCACTGGTTGGATCCGACGACAACGACGTGAGTCGTATCCCTTCTTGGAGGCGTCGCTACGGAGACTGACCTATAATAACCTCTTTGCTACGCAATTGTTGTTCGTGTGTAGACGATCTCCTAGTTAGTCCCGGAGGCAAGGCTAGGTAGTTTTTTAATGCTAGCCTTTGCATGATAATTTGTTTGCCATTATGGACTTTTGGCCTTTTTGTTTAAGCTTTTAGTTGATGATGATGTAATAGTTGTATGCGTCTTTAATTGATACAAAGACCAAAAGTTATACTTCTATTATCTAAAAATCTCGACCTGAATCGTCGATATTTGCATGTCCCTTCTTTTCCTTCCATTTCTTCCATGGAAACCGTACTTGCAGAATTGCACCTTCTTCTAGCACGTTCATAGGAACTGTAGACATACTCCAAAATTGTACTATTTGAGAATTTCCGTGTTTCAAGCAAGGTCTCGCCACTCACGAGCAACTGAATCCTCTGATCCACATGTAACAACAAACTATCAAAAAAGAATACTACCCTACCCAGCGAGTTTCTCGTGCTTCTCCGCGCCAAGTCGCGCCCTACCCAGTGAGTTTCTCGTGCTTCTCCGCGCCAAGTCGCGCGTTGTTCGATTTGTGGACGAAAATGCCGAACAGTTCCTAACACGGACCGACGAACGCTGTAAATTAAAGGAGCCCGTCCAAAATCCTCCAAGAGAACGCGTCACGGCCAGTAAAAAGAAAATCGACGCAGGATTATGTGCTAGGGGTGCCCATCGGCTCCAACAACCTAACGAATATATCAAGCCAAAGATACACCTTGACTAAGTCAAAAGATACAAGGTTCCCCTTTACACAAACCAATGGTACAGAAACGTCGTCGAATGCAGTCTCGACAGAAGAGTATAACACATCCTTTAGTGAAGGGATCTAGGAAGCTCTCGCTCTAGCCCACCTCGCATGGAGTGAAGCGGATCCCAGGAGCATTCACTTCGGGTCCATCTCGCATGAAGCGAAGGAGGTCAAGGCCATTTGTGGACCAGGAGTACAGACATAGTGGATCAAGTCCATGAATGTCTACCGTGCACCAGAAGCTACGTCTAAGGAGGTGCAAAGACCCTGAAGCCCCTATAGTCATAGTATCTTGATGTAACACCATAAATAGTCACTTTCCCCTTGTGGTTAGGGGAGGATCTTTTGGCAATAAAGAGACATATTTAACACACTTTAATATTTTTTCCCCATCTTTGAGGACTTTAGGGGTGTTCTCCCTTTGCATTGCAAGGAGCCCGAGAGTCCTCCTTCTCTACTATCTAGTTTGTAGCTACGATAGTCTAATCGAGTGCCTCCTTAATTAATTCAGTCAGCTAATCGCCCGTCGCTCCCGCTCGTTTTCGGCGTCCATACATTCACAAGAGAAGTGCCCCTCTCCGATCTCCATCCCAGCGTTTGTTGAGTATGACGATTCATATCCTAACCTACTTGGACTTGAAGATGTGTTTTATAAGGATTTCTATAATAATCCTATTAGAATTAGGATTCCTATCATAATCCTATTAGAATTATGATTTCTACTTCATTTTTTAGGAGAACTAGAGGCATTATATAAAGCCATAAGGGGTGGTCATGGAGAACACAAGCTACTCACCAACTCATCCAAAGCAATATGCGCACGAGAGGATTAGAGGTTAGATTATTCTTTAGCACTAGATTCTTGTACAGGGTAAGGGTCCAATGGTCCTAAAAAGTTCAAGAGGATTGTGAGAGTGCGACAATCTCTTGTACTCTTTTGAGGTTATACTTAAGAAATTTGCGGTCGGCTTCCCGAATCCTTCTCTCCTGTCATGATTATTTCATCGTTGTTATTAGGTTATCTCTACAGAATCCATAGACTTCGTTCTTGATATCTTGCATGCTTGTGCCGTTTCTCACAAACTCTGATTCGATCTGGAGCTGTTGTGCATAAGAAGAGGTATCAGAGTGTAAGAAGTGGTATCAGAACCAAGACTAAATTAATCAGATTTACGAGAAGGTCAGCAAAGCGTCAGGTGGCATAAAATCAAGATTGATGTCTATGATGTGGAATCAAGTGGAGAAATTTGACGGTGAAAAACATTTTAGCGCGTGACAATGTGTACTGAAAGATGTCCTTGTCCAGCAAGGGTTAATCGATGCTCTTGAATGAGACAAACTGGAAAAAAAAACATTTGATAAATACTGGAAGGAGATGAAGTGGAAGGTTGTCAGTACAATCTGTCTATATCTCTCCAACGAGGTAAAATACTCGGTGATTAAGAAGAATTCGTCAAAGAAATTATGGAGTAACTTAAAAGAATCTTATACGGCAAAGTCGCTGACAAGCCGGTGGGTGCTAAAATGGTAACTGTTCAGGTTGCGCATGAAGGAAGGCACATGGTCCATTAACCATCTCAATGTCATCAACAAGCTTATCTCATAGTTGACTAGTGTGGATGAGAAAATTGAGAGAAACGACAAGATCGTTATATTGGCGTCATCTCTACCATCATCATGGGAGCAATTGGTGATGAATTTTATCGTCAAGAGAAGCACTCTCATCTTTAATAAGGCAGTAGTATATCTATTGGAGGTGGGGTCCTTAAAGTTCATCCTCAGGTGATCAAGCATTGGCTGTCGTAGGTGTTGCAAGCAAAAGCAAAAGTCACAGGAAAAAGAAGGGCAAAAGCAATGGCACAAGTGTATGCTATCTATGTGATGAGGAATGTCATATGATAAAGAACTATCCAAGTTTGAAGCAAATCAGGGGAGCATGCTCAGTGGTGGCAGCGAAAGATGATTCGGGCGTACTAGTAGTCAGTCAATCAGGTACTTCTCATGGATGGATATTAGATTTAGATTGTTACTTCTATATATGTTTGGCAAGGGAGATATTTGACGAAGGATCTCTATGCCCGGCACATGAAACTATTCACTTAGCAAATTGAAAGAAGTGTGCAATTACTAAGGCGGAAACGATTACATTGGAGATGTATAATGGAGCACATCGCACATTGACGAGAGTTCGATATGTTCTTGGCTTAAAAAAGAATATAATATCTGTGAGGTTGCTTGAACTCGAAGGTTGTGATGTATCATTTCGAGGTGGAGTTATGCGAGTTACTTGTAAAGGGCAGGTAATCATGAAAAGTATCTAAAGCAATAAAGGATACCAATTAATGGGTAATCATAAGGAAAAAGCAACCGGTAGAAGGTCTGATAAAAATCCTAGTCAGGAGAAGGAACCGTGTTGTCAATGGTAGGTACTCAGATATCATCTGTATTTATGTGTGGAATTGCAAAGACAATTGCAAAATCTAACCAACGCAAAGACGAATGTGCGAGGTGTTGGAAGAAGAAAGATGTGATTGATCCAACCACGCGGTACCGACGAGAAGGTGGAGCTCAGAAGCTGTACAAACATATGACATGGAGGGTTATAGGAACAAGATGTGTAATTAACCAAACTACACAACAAAGTGGCTTTTAGGTGGAGTTTTCAGAAGGGCTAGCTGTAATATCCCAGTTTTCTGAGCTTTAAAAATCCTTTGAATAGTTAGTAGGGAGAAAATTCACCATTTGGATTTATTTGAATTTAATTCAAAAGCTTAATATTGGACGTTGAGTAACAAAACAATTTAATATGACTAAAGTCAACATGAACAATGGTCAAAACTATTTTATTTGGATTCTATGTGCTTGGATATATTTTCTAGAATTTTTTCAAGTTCATTTGCTTTTTTTATATGCTTATTTGAATTTCTGATATTTTCTTAAAAGGAAAAACTATTTAATTCTCAGAACAGTCTCTGGGCCGAAACCCTCTTGCTTCGGCCCATCTCCTCTCCATCTCGGCCCGTTCCCTCGCGCAGCCCACCCACTCTTGGTCGTTCAATCGAGGTGAACGCCAGATCGAAAGGCCACAAGGCTCGTGATCCGCTGGCAGTGGGGCTGCACGAGTCGCTGCCTCCGAGCCGCTTTCTCCTCCCGCTGCGTCGACACCACCATGGATTTCTTCGAGTCTGGCTCGACAAAATCGCAACTGGCCCCGATTCTTCGCGCGGACGACTCCATCTAGAAGCCTTATCCTTCCCACACCTATTTCAGTTGAATTCGAAATTTGAATTCGTCTCTATCCCCGTTTCCTTGCACGCTCGTTTTGGGCGGTTTGATCTCCGCCGCCAACACGCCCTGACCCTATAAATAGGCTCCCAGGGATCGCCAGCTCCTCCACATCTCAGAGCCGCCACCCACTTCACCCCGTTCGCCCTCGAGCCGCCTCAATTTGGAGTTTAGGGTTTTGGAGCCGCAATCCAAAACTTTGAATTCCGCCGCCGATCATGCCCGTCTCGGTGGTTCGCCGTCGCCTTCCTCGCCGCACCGCAACCTCGCGGCACCCCTTCGTTGTTCGGGACGCCTCGTGGTCATCCCCAACAATACCGATCATCCTCCTCCGCTCCCAAGACCGATTCCGGCCGCCCATTCCTCTCCGGTGCAAAGAAGGTAGCCCTGCGCGCAATAGCATCCTCTCCACGCGCCAAGACTCACCGCCATCATCGCGCCTTCGCCGCTGTTGCCGCCGGTTCAGAGCGCGGCGCCGCCGTTGTCGACACCGCTGTCGTGGACGCCAGGTCACTAAGCCACCTCGCTGCCACATAAGCCACCACGTCCTCCTTTTGCTTGCGTGGCATCCGTGTGGCATCGCCATGTGGCATGTCCCCACCCAACCCAGATCCAACCTCCGTGCACCTGGTCCACGGTGCACCATCTCACCTCCAAGTGGGACCCACCTGTCAGGTGGAGTCCTGTTCGACCAAACCCCTTGTTGACGTCAGCGCCACATCATAAATCCGGTTTTTCTTTTAAAGAATAATTCGGATTATTCTGAAAATAGGATTTCTTTTAGATTCAAACTTCCAAAGCTCATATCGTTTGCATCCGAACTCCAATTGAGCCCATTCAAATTACTAAATTCATCTAAATTCAAGATCTACTTATCTGAGATTTTTATTTAATTTTTGGAGTTTGTTTTGCTTCTGTTATTTATTTTGTTTGTTTGCTTCGTTGCAAGTAGACGTCGACACTTTGAGAAGATTTGAAGAATAAGGAGTACCTCAAGACCAAGATCAAAATTTTTAGACCTTTTCCAAGGCAAGCTATACCTTTGACCATCTTGACTCCCAGTTTCTAAAAATTACTTTGATCCAAATTATTGCATTTAATTCAAGTAATTATTTAAATGCTTTTGGGTATAGTTAATGATCTAAATTGTTATAATTCCTTGTCTACTTGATATGTCATAATCTTTTGTCGCCTAGATTGGTTTATTTTAGTTGGTAACATCGTAGCACCAACGTGGGTTGGTTAGATACGACTAGTTTGCTTAGCTATGCCACGAGTCACCATTTCATGTAAACTGCTATTACAACTTGACTAAGTGATATAGAACTGTGTGATAAAACTGCGTGTACTATGTGCTATTACTCGTGATGGCATGTGTTGCACTTAACCAACTGGGTGGTAAAAGATTTGGACTAAGGCAAGGGGGTGGATACTGTGTGAACTAGTGGACTGTGTGAACTGTGTGTATGGGAATATTAATCTGTGTGTCATAATAATCTGTGTATTTGTGTGTCTTAGTTAGAAATTGGAAGTCTTTCCTTGGTCAATTAAGAACTTAACTTTGTGCGCCATTAAACTGAGCCTTACTGTACGACCACATGCCTATTATGGGATGGGCCTAACTTAGTAAGTTATGAATTCTTGACATTGATTGCTCAGGTAGTAGGTTAGGCTCTGTGAAAAGGGTGGAGGTGTGTGCTACTATGTAGTCGCATCGCGGGATGGTTTGCCGCTTCCCTATCCAACGGTGTGTGTCGGAATGCTTCCTGTGTGGGGTAGTCTAGCTCAAAGTATACTGGGAGTGTCAATGTTAAGATGAAGTTTCCGAAACGTTTTGTTATGATTAGTGCTTGCAACACTAGTTGTATCTTGTGGGTAAAGTGTACAACCTCTGCAGAGTGTTAATTAATCTAATATTTGGGAAGGGAGCTGTGTGATCTAAATCATATGGCTGTATGTATAACCTGTTTACGCTGTGTGCGTCTTTGTGAAATTAAACTGTCAAAATTAAATATTGTTTATTTGTTTTACCGTATGCTTTTAATCTATTATTTATATTCAATTGCAAAAGTTGCATTTCTGCAAAAGAACCACATAATGCCATTCCTTTGAAATAAGCCTGCATGTATATTTGCATTTCTGTGGTATAGCTTGCGAGTACGGTTGTGTACTCATGCTTGTTGTAAAACATGCAACAGAAGAGGAGGAGTCATCACCTGAATTCGAGGAAGAGTTCATCGAAGGTGCTTGATCGTAGGGTCTTGATCCCAGTCAGTTGCCTATGGTGAATTGATGGGAGGCCACTACCGTTTCTGTTTCCACTGCTATTTAATTCTCTGTTAGCCCTGTGTGGCTTCATAAATGTAAACTCGACCATAAGGTCAAACCCGTATTTGTTAATCAAATTATTCGTTTATGTTATTAATCGCTTGTATGGATCAATATTTACCTATGTTGACACTGTGTGCACTAGCGTGATTCTGGACTAGTGCATTATACATAGAGGGTCCAGAATTGTATTTTTGGGTCCCGACAGAGGTGGTATCAGAGCCATACTGACTGTAGGTCTTGACCTTAGTTAGATCGGCCGTTTGAGTGTCCAAATTATTTTCTAAAAGAAAAATTAACTTGCAAGATTAACTAAATTGCTTAACTCCTCTCATATCTCTCTTCACTCATCTATTGCTAGAATTTTTTTTCCTCTCCCCGCTGTTTTAACTTGGTCCTTGCCTCTTGTCTGTCTTAACAGATGCCTTACCTTCAGACCTTCGGAGATCGCAATGGAGGACTTGCTGCAGAGCTTTGGAAGCTGCTGCAAACGCTTGGAGGCTTCGATTGCCCAATGTACCGCGACAGTGAGTACATGGTCAACGGGCGAGATCGTGGTGTGATCTGCCGTCTGATAGTCTACGCTAGGAAGAACACTATAGCCAGCCAGCCGTTGAACATCTCAGTCAGGAGGATCACGTTTGTGCAAGGAATCCAGGAGTCACTACTACAGAAAAGGCCTTCACAGACGGTTCAAAACGCCATCACGCATAGCTTTGAGCCGCTCGAGTTTATGGGGTCAAGGATGCATGAGGTCATTACGCATTTTCAAACCGCTCAGGATGCATACTATCACGCACGGTTTCAAATGCACAAATCTTCAGTGATGACTATATATCATGCATTTATTTCAGCCACAAACCATCTCGTGATGACTATATATCATAGACGGTTTCAGCCACAAACCGCTCGGTGATGATTATATATCATGCACGGTTTTAGCCACAAACCGCTCGGTGATGATTATATATCATGCATTTGCCAGGTCAAACCGCTCGTGATGACTTTTCTCTATAAGCCACATATATATTTAAAATATATATATATATATATATATATATATATATATATTATATTGTTAGTTTCACCACTTTCGAAGTCGCCCACGCAGATGAGGAAGAAGAGACGCAACCAGGCAATCTCATTGAATTTCGCAAATTTGAAATCGTTGCACAAAGCGTTGTTACTTGTTGTTCCAATTTCACGTAGTACTACGCCCACGCCACTTTCGTAACGCCGCAGTAATTCGATCGAAGTGGCATCATGTATTAGCAACCAAGTAATTGATTTCCGACGCTTAGGCAAATTGTGTTTTAAATTTGCATCATGTATTAGCAACCAAGTAATTGATTTCGACGCTTTTAGGCGTACCGTGTTTTAAATTTGGCAGGGCTCAATGAGGTTGCCCGTGGTTGCCGCCTCCTCTTCCTCATGTCGTGGACGCCGAATTCTAAAGTGGTCGAGGGACTACTTAACAATACATATATAATATATATATAATGCCGTTTTAAAGCCACAAGCACCAACGCTGGAGACTTTATAGAGAAGAGATTAGGAATGGAATGGTAGGACGACGCATCTAGAACGCAAGGTAGGAGAACTTGACCTGCATGAACACAATTACATAGACAAATGTGAAATGAATGGCGAGAAGCAACAGATGACATCTTGACAAAATGACAAATCGACAAATAAGTCATAACATATATATCACACATTTTATACATCTATTTTTGCAAATCATCAATCATACATATCAACAAATTTCATGGTTCACCAAGCAAGTTTCCACTATCAATAGCAGCATAACACTTGACACTTCCAATAAGTCATAACTCATAACAATATAACATATCAACAAATTTCATACATATCAACAACCCAATAAGTCATAACATATCAAGCCCCATCCCAACCCACAAAGATGAACTAAGCAAGATGCATAGAATGCACATACACTAATAGCCCTTAGTTGACATCACAGAGCAAGGACTATTAATATGAACTAATTATCAATTCAATTTCAAAGATAAGACTATTAATACCATTACATCACAGAGCATGGGGACTATTAATATGAACTAATTATCACTTCAATTTCAACATAAGACTATTAACATCATTACATCACAGAGCAAGGGGCTATTAATATGAACTAATTATCAATTCAATTTCAACATAAGACTATTTACATCATTGAGCAGCTCAACAAAGAAGACAAAGAAGACCAAGGGTGTCCAAACCCGCCACCACACCAAGAGTAGCCCTCGCATCCATCGCAGAGCACTAGCCATTTTCATCACAGAGCAAGGGGTAGAGACAGAGAGGAGTAAGGTAGGGTTACCTCAAGATAAATAAGAACCACTTGCCATGACCCCACCACTCAAAGACAACCTCATCCATCTCCTTCACCTTGCATAAATCACACAAACATCGTGACACAACTTAAGGCCCAAGCATAAAAATCAAACTCAACACAAGACATTAAGCTAATAGATCTAGAGGAGAATAGAAGGAGGATGGGGAAAGCAAAGACCACCAGGCCCGAGCGCAGAGGCCGAAAGCAGAGAACTAAGCCATGGCAAGAAAGCGACACGCGCCAAGCCCGATGGTTATGGCGGCGTCACCGTAGTTGTGGACGATTTGACATCGCGACAAGACACTACTATCGCACGAGTGTCTTGTGCAAAGGCAGAGTGGTGTCACAACCCATGGCGACGGCGACGGGTTGGGCGGCGATGGCGACGGGTTGGGCGGCGAAAGGGAGGGAACGAGTAAATGCGCTGAAGTGATTTAATTAGGGCGAGCGCAAAACCCTAGTGGCCGGGCTCGATTAATAAAGAGATTATCACGCACGGTTCTATTATGGAACCGTGCTGATAATTATCACGCATTTAATGGAACCGTCTGTGATATGGTTTTTTCTCAAGTATATTTATCTTGTATATACACTTACATGACATGAAGAAATTACATGTTTATATGTCAATATTGTCATTTAAATATCACTATATATATATATATATATATATATATATATATATATATATATATATATATATATATATATATATATAATTTGTTCCACTAAACCGTCTCTAATATAATTAATATTAATTGTAACTTCACCTCCAAACTAGATTTTGTTTTTCCACAAAATCGTCTCGATATATATATATATATATATATATATATATATATATATATATATATATATATATATATATATATATATATAATTCAGCATATAATTAATATAGTAACTTCACCTCCAAACTTTTTTTTCATTTTGGAATTTTCATATATATGGCCAACCAAATGGTACCGCTACAAAAAGATTAAAAAAGTAGAAACCTATAAATAAACAAAGTTTTTCTAGTGGCGGAGGTAGGTGCTATCTCTGCCTTTAATACTTCATAGGCGATGGCGCCAGATCGGACGGTGCCTCGATCATCACGAATGAAGCCTCGAAAAGGCCCACCACGACGACTGCTCAAGTGTCTCTCAAGACCCTTGACTGTTGAACCAAGAAGAATTGAGCCCATAGGTTCTCTTCCTTGCTTGAGGGGTCTCTACTGTCGACTTGGCCGCCGCCGCCTCGACACGCTAGCCCAAGTGACGGCAAGCCTCCTGGAGACATGCACCTTGCCCAGTTCACAGCTGCTCAAGAGGAGTTGTTGTATTTGGTCGCCACCGAGCTGGAGTGCGCCTACGAGGCCTGGGAAAGATCCGAGAATAGGATCGCCATTCTGGAGCAGGCTCTCTACGGTCAGCATGAGCCCGAAGTTGATCAAGAAGAAGAAGATCCAGAGGAAGTTCTAGAGGAGCCAGCAGAAGCTGCAGAGCTAGAGGAGCTAGCAGAAGCCGCAGAGCCAGAGGAGCCACCGACTGCACCCAAAGACGCTCGCCTCCCACCGCACCAGCCCGGCATCAAGATTAGTTCATGAGGATGCCACCACTTTCAGTTCACAAGAAGTGAGCACCGCCGTGGCAGTGGAGGCTACCTTAGTGGCTGAGTTCGCTAGAGTTTTAGTTGTCAGGCTTAGCCAGTTTCCTTTTGTAGAGTCGCCCTTTAGGCGGTAGCTTGTGTGCTTAGGTTCGTTCTATTTTCTTGTGTGCAAGTGTGAGCTGCAAAGGCCCTCAAGCATTTGTTGCAACCATGCTAAGACCCTAATAATAAAGGTATTTCATTTGAGTTTCTTGAGCTGTGTTTGTTGGGTTTAATCTACCCCCTCGCTTAGTTCTTAACTCATCTTGTGCTTGCTACCTTATCTAACCCATGGAGCTTCATCAAATGGTTCAAACTCGTCAAGCTGCTGCAAGTGGTTCCGGCACCCAAACGTCAGGAGAAAATGAGCAGACCCCCGCAGGAGCAAATCTGCCACAAGCACCCCCTCTTGACTTGCAGAACTTTGGAGCCTTCATGGCAGCACAAACGTAGATGATGTATACCATGATGAACCAGATGCAGGCTATGAACAACAACAACAACAATCATCACCCTGGAGCCCCAGTCGCTCATGGACACCAAGGACCATCCAAATTGGCGGAATTTATGAGGACTCGTCCACCAACTTTCTCTGGACATGTCACGCCAGTGGAAGCTGATGATTGGCTTCGCGTAATCGAGAGAAAGTTGCTAATCACTCAATGCAACGACCACGAGAAAGTTATGTATGCCACTCATCAGATGGAGGGCATAGCTGCTGAGTGGTGGGAGAATTTTTGCACAGCGCATGAGGCGTCGCAAAATATCACTTGGGAAGAATTCTCCTCGGCCTTTCGCCAGTATCATGTACCTGAAGGCATAATGGATCTGAAGAAGGATGAGTTCCGTGCTCTCAAGTAAGGAGCTATGTCGGTAACTAATTACCTGAATAAGTTTTCTCAGTTAGCTCGCTATGCTGCAGAAGATGTCGCTACTGACAAGGTTCGTCAGAGTCGTTTCTTAAAGGGATTAAACTCAGGACTGCTTTCATACACTTTCCCAGACTTCCAGGAATTGGTTAACAAGGTGTTGGTTATGGAAGACAAACGCAGAGAGCTGGATGACAACCGCAAGTGGAGGATGGTTCAGTAAGGAAGCCACCATTCACAACAGTAGAGAGCAAGGGTAGTGTCAGAAAGGGCTTAATCGCTTCCCGCAGAAACTGCTCAGACACCTCGCACCGCCTTTTAGCACCTCGCCCTTTTGTTCGAATTTCGCAACCCTATACCACCAACCCCACCCCTGTGGAACAACCGTAGAATGATCAAAGAGTGTGTTACAATTGTCGTCAACCAGGGCATTTTGCCAATCAGTACCCACAGAAGGGAGCCATCACTCTAGTCTGCTTCAACCTTGGAGCTACACCAACCAAGACCCCAACACAGGGCAACCAAGGAGTTTCTCAAGCTTTTGGTCAGCCAGGAGGAGCACCCTAATCAGTTGTCAGAGGTCGTGTCAACCGCGTCATTCTGGAAGGAGCCCAGGAAGCACCGGACGTCGTACTAGGTAAGTTCCTAGTAAATTTAGTACCGTGATCGCCTGCTTGATTCTCGAGCTTCGTGATTCGCTCGCTTTCGAGTTTTTGCAACTAAGAATAAATTTGAAGTTATACATCTTAAGCATACTCAGTTAGTCATGGTAAAATTAGAGAGTTAGTGATTTCAAGCATGGTAAAATCACAGACGGTTTTTAATACAAACTGTCTGTGATGAGATACTTATCACAGATGGTTTGTATTAAGAAGCGTCTGTGATATGTCGTCACAGACGGTTTTTGTATAAAACCGTCCGTGATTCGTAGCGCAGGATTTCAAAAAACTTTGAACGCGTGTGCGGGAGACAAAATGTTTTGGCGCTGTCCTTATATATTATAGCCATCCCAGCTTTGTCTTCTATCAGTCTCTCCCTCTCCCCTCCCCACGCCGAGCTCCGGCGACCACCCTTGATTCTCCGTCGCGATTCGGCGAGGAGATACAGCCGACGACAACGAGGAGGAGGGATGCGGAGGAGCTCCTTGTCTGCCGCAGGAGGCAGACTACCGGAAGGTACGTGTACATCCCCAAAACATACACAATTTGTTGGCTGTTTGTTGTAAAGAAAATTATCTTAATTTTGTGTTACCTAAGATCGGAGTGTCAGCCGAGGTTTTCACTGCTCTCCTGTCGACGAGCTTGAGTCGAACTTGACGACATGCAAGAACATCTTGTGATATGCTAGTGAGGTACAAAGAGGAGCTCACAAGACCAATCCAAGAAGCTAATGAGTTCTTCAGAAGCTTGGAGACATAGATGGTTTCTAGCTAGTTTAACTTTGTAACTTTTTTTTTCCCATTCGAGGGACGCTAGAAACCTTTTGGTTTTCTTTTCTATAATGTGTTTGCCATCAGAATTTTTATTAGATTTTAGTTGTCTTGCTAGAGGTTGCATATGGAAACCATCATCCATCAATTGATTGGTTTAGCTCAAAATCTGATTTTTTTGCAATAGAAAAACTATCACATGTGGGTTCAACAAGAACCGCCTATGATAATTATTATCACGCATTTTCTTGTTCGTAACCGCCTATGAAAATAGAATTATCACGCACGGTTCTTGTTCGTAACCGCCAGATAGATTTTCACGACGGTTCAAAAATCGCCTATGATGACCTCATGTCATCATCGACTTATAAACTCGCATTGCTCAATAAAACCGCTCGTGATGATGTTTTTGAACCGTCTATGAAGACCTTTTCTGTAGTAGTCCTAATCCTACTATGATTAGGATTTGTACTTCCTTTTGGAGGAGAACTAAGGGCACTATATAAAGCAAACACTATATAAAGCCACGAGGAGTGGTCACGGAGAACACCAGCCACAAACCAACTCATCCACAGCAAGAGGCGCACGAGAGAATTAGAGGCTATAGGTTATTCTTTAGCACTAGTGTCGTCGATACAAGATCGGACAATAAACTTATAGGCACCCCCGGTTGGATGCGTTGACCACCGAGAATGCAAGGAAGAAGACTCAACGAGAATCACACGGGAGGGTCCGTACGTTCTAATGTAGTGCATATGTGTGGAAAGAGTTACAAGTAGTCTCCTCCTCCTCCTCATATACAAGGGGTCCTATTTATGGAGCGGAAGGGGGATATCTCTTAAGTTATATCGTTGTCCTCGGGGCTTAGGTTGCTCCAGGGGTCCTTTCGTCCATCGCGTCAAGTGGGTCCCGCTACATTCGAGATACATGATATCGCCAGCCTTTCATCTATGCGGGTGTCAACGAGACCTCGACGCGTGACTACCCCGGGGCAGGTCCGGAGTGGATTTGCCGACATGTCATGCCTCATCCAGGGTTGGTCCCTAGGCCTCGTCTAGGGTGGATCCCCCGATGTGTCACGTTCATCGAGGTTAGTCCTGAGACCTCGTCCAAGGTTGGTACCCAGACCTCATCCAAGGTGTTTCTTGTGATGTGTCACGCCTCGCCGAGGTTGGTCCTCGCACCTCGTTCGGGATGGATCCTTAGATGTGTCACGCCTCGCTGAGGTTGGTCCTCGGACATCGTCAGAGGTTGGCCCCCGGACCTTGTCCGAAGTGGATCTCCCGATGTGTCATGGCTTCACGAGGTTATGTTGTCTCGAGGTAGTGCGGGGTCCCTCCCCAACAACTATATTCTTGTATAGGGTAAGGATCTGATGTTTCTAAAAGATTCAAGATGGTTGTGAAAGAACGACAATCTTTTGTACTTTTTTAAGGTTGTGCTTAAGAAATTTACTATCAGTTTCGCCAATTTTTTTTCTTTCGTTGTGATTATTTCGTCGTTGTTATTAGGTTTTCTACGGGACTTATCTACTTATTCTTGATATCGCTTGTAATATTTCTCACCAACTCGCATAGGGAGGGTATAAGAGTATAACAGCATTAAATGGTCGCAGCAAGCCTGCTCTCCTTGCCGGGACGACCTGACCACGCATGATGCATGGCTAGGATGGTCAACGCATTTCACAATCGCCAATTAACTACTACCAAACAGGGGATAAACACTTGGTGTCTATCTGTACCTGAATGTCTGAATGACTGGACATCGATTCTCGCTCCCCTGCAATATCCGGACGGCTCCTTGGAAAAAATCTAGTTTTGATCCTCCGGTTCTAAGCTCTCGTCTAGCTAGTTTATTAAGGATCTTACGTTTTCAGACAACCCAAAGGATACGTACGATGTACTCTGTCACTCCACTGAATTACTACTTCTGCAAACATCGTAGTCGACTGTCTTGTTTAATTCAACTTGTTACCTAACACACCTGTCCTAAAATGACTTCTCAAAACAACTATAATAGCATTTCTAACGTCTCCCATGGCGACCAAGTCATGAACTTTATCCTAGCAGTATAATTACGTGCGGTACAAACCATCTTGTTTTCATGAAAACAAACAAAAACAAAACCCCCACCCATCGCGACCAAGTCATTAACTTTATCCTAGCAGTATAATTACGTGTGATACAATTAATGCTGACCAAGGGTTATGAAGCTCGGGTAAGCATCACTAAGTTTGAGTGGATACAATTGGCTATACCATACGTTTTAGGAATAATTAATAGTGTGACGTCAGTTTACTGTAAGCCTTACCACGTAGGACATATGAAAGAGAGAAGAGAGCATAGAGAATTAGACCATCTTTAATGCATTAATCGACTGTAATACGATAAACAAGACATATTGTACATGAAGGAGTTGTCTATAAAGACATATAAAAAGATAACTCATTGTAGGAGTTATCTTTAGTGTTGTCTATAGATGATATAGAAAGATACTATAGACAATCATTGTCCATACTATTGTACATGCCTTAAGGCTCACAACACACAAGTCACAACACGGGTTCAAATCCCACAACTTCGGAAATTACAAGGGAAAATCAATACACCATCACTACAATCAAGACATTTTACCAGTATTATATGGTGGTGGTATAAATCAAATCAAATCATTGATTTGTTAATGACATAATAGACTTTTCTTTGTATTTATAATTTTTTTTCATGCTATCATGGACTTTTCCAACTGGGGTTGAAAATATTACTATTGTGTCATATGATCTTCACATGGGCAATTATAATTCTACCCACCTTGGGATTCTACTACTCATACTATTAGGTGTAGTATAACTAAATCATAATTAATCTGAACCATTGGATAAAAAAATGGATGAACCGTATTAGATTGAGTGTACCATAAAAGATCACATATAGAAAAGACCATATTAGGCCATCTACAATGTGGTGTTTAAGCCGGTTCAAAGGAGGAGAGATAAGATATTTGTCGATGAATTACTATCGATATTTGTGAGTAAATGTTGGAGACATAGCTCTCAAGATTACACAAGAAGAGAAAGGGAGTTTTTAGACAAGTTCAGGCCTTCTTAGGAGAGAATAATAACTCTACTCATGTGTTCTTATATTGAATGGGATTACAAAGTACAACAAGCCACCAAAACTAATAATGTTGTCAATGGCTTCTAACTGTATGTGTGTCGGTCCCCTTATCTTTATCTGCCTGTACTGCCCCTTATAAAGCGTTGAAGGGGTGACAGTTGTTGCGCGTTAGGAGGCGCCTTGACAGTTGCTGGAATCCACACATTGATGACGGTTGTTGTCTGTGAGATATTCTCCTTGCACGTTCGTCAGGCGGTTATTGCCAGAGACGGAGAGAGGTGCGTGCAGTTATGTCTGAGACACATATGTGCACGTATTGTATTAACTATCACGCATAATCTAGCATGGTGTATATTGAGACTTATCGACTAGAAGATGGTCGTGTATTGACCTGGTTGTAACATGTCTTACGACCAAGGGTGGTCAGAATCGATCGATCGAATAAACATCTCTCAGAATATCCCTATTTTCTGGGCTTTTTGGAAATTTTGAAAACTTTTAAAATTAACCATTTGGTTTTATTGAATTCTAAAAGCTTAAATTGTAATTTAGAATTTTAAAAGCAATTTAATTTGAATTAATTAAAACTTCAATTAATTCAAGTTGGTTTAATTAATTTTATGGATCTTAATTGGATTTAAAAATCAAAAGTATTATTTTTAAAGCCTTTTCTTGGTTTTGTTGGATTTTAAAAGAGGTTTTCCCTTTGTCCCTAAGTTAAAAATAATTAATTGCAAAAATTAAAAGCAAGAGTTAAGCTAAAAATATTTTTATTAAGTTCTAAATAATTCAAGAGATTTCTATATATTTTTCTTGAATTTTTGGACGGCTTTAGCTATTTTCTAAAAAGGTTTTTGCTTTTCTGGTATTTTCTAAATTCGAAAATCCTTAAAAATCCTCCCTATTCATCTAGGGCCGAATTTCTTCGGCCCATTTTCCTTTCTCCCGTATGCCCAACAAATACGTCGGGTTCGCTTCATCATCAGCAGCCTGCTTCTTCGACGGACACCGTCCGATCTAAATCGGACGACTGCCATCCCCACACCCTTTCCCGCCTCTCCTCTCTTCGCCACGCCCGTGAGGGTCCCCTGTCGGCCCCCACCTTTGTCCTCCTCTCGCCACATGACAAGGCTTGTATGCGCTGTTTGCACTGGGCCGCCAGACTCCGGCCCCAAGGCCCCTTCCACCTCACACATGCGATTTAATGCTTCGCCTTCGCCATGCCCATTGTCAGGCACACCTCCTCCCTTGCCTCGTCCGTCTGCTGAATCGCGGGCACGCCACCCTCCATGAAACAGCCGCCGCAGACGCGACCTCCTCCTCTAGACCTCCCTGCTTCTATTTAAGGGGAGCACCGAGCGCCCCTCAACCCCCTCTTCCCTCTCCCACCACTCACTCTCCCTCTCTCGTCTCCTCGCTGCCGTATTTCGAGGATCCTCGTCACCGGCCGTGAGCTCCGCCACCGCCATTTGCGCTGCCACCAAGCATCCTCCGCCGCCAATGTGAGACCCCAGGGTATTTAACTTGTAATACTTAGCCATTCACTTGACCCTAGTATCACAAATCAAATATCCCGTGCCTCGGGAAAATGTATACATCCCAAAAGTGTTGTATACACACCCTTTTACAAAATCATGCATCAATTCCATACAAACATATAAACGAAGCACAAACTTAAACAAAAGACATACATAATAGAGATTTATTACACAAGGGGCCAACCGGCCACCAAAGCTAAAACTTAAATAACAGTGGAATCAATTATACCATAAGATGGCGATAAACAAAAGTTACCGGTTTGCCATTACCCCACAAGGCAAACTGATCAGGCTGCCAGCTAGTCGTCAAAGCGAAGTCCACTCACAAAAGTTAATCCCTTGGGGATCAACCTCCTCTGCAACAATTAATTAAGCAAAGCAAATGAGTACAAAAATATACTCGCAAGACTTACGTGTAGTGTAATGACCTATACGTAGCTACATGCAAGCTTATTTAAGTGGAGGAGGCTCTAGACTCATTTTCAAAGATAAAGCAAGTTTTCATTTGCAATAATGTAATAGATTTAAAGCAGTTTTACAATCTGTTTTTATTTGACAAAAACAACGAGATACAAGTAACAATAATAAAATACATCCTGGAAGTGGCTAACCCAATAGCCACCACAATAATAGCATGAATTCCCCATTCATACCACCCACATCAAGTTTTAATTAAATGTTATAGTCTAGTTCTTGCACGACCTTACCAAGCATGTCCATAACCTAGGACGAGGCTATTCGAATAGTTTGAACCCTGCAGGGGTGTACCAATGTACCCACACATCAGACCGCCTTTTTGCCAAGCTATTAAGCACACTTACTTTGGTATGCCGGCACGGCTAAGTACTACGAGACATTTTCAATGGATTGTGCTAATTAAGAGTCACACCCCTACAAAGAGAAGGACACATCGGCCAGCTCAAGCCGTTTGTGGATGCTCCCCTCCTGTCACAACAACAAACATTTTTCTTTACAACAACCACCAGCGACTCATAATTAACACCCCCCAAAGTACTTAGTCAAGAGAGGTCCCATATCCCCCTCGTGTGGTTAGCACGCAATAATCGCTTAGCTTAGTGACACAAGTAACTCGGTCCTTGTTGACCCGGGCACTATTCCAATCACACCATCAACCATTGTGCCCAAGTCTCA
Source organism: Phyllostachys edulis (assembly GCA_036346405.1). Classification (NCBI taxonomy): domain Eukaryota; kingdom Viridiplantae; phylum Streptophyta; class Magnoliopsida; order Poales; family Poaceae; genus Phyllostachys; species Phyllostachys edulis. The sequence goes on from CM070546.1 coordinate 104,269,081, forward strand.
AACATTTCATTTTCAGTTTCAGTTTTTGACTTTACAAAGTAACAAAGCACAAAGTGCTGAGCATAATGGTAATAATAATTTTGTGTGATCAAAGTTATCGACTAAGTCGATAACCGCCCACTTCTACCGGTAGCTAAGCATTTCTAAGCATGACACCGTAAAGACAATAAAAGAGCATAATTCAATCACCGGGCTCTAATTCACCGGCGAGATTAATAACTTATGGTTAGTGGCAGGGGATAACAATTTAAGGGCAACCATGCAATAGGGTTAGCTACCTCTAATCGGGAAAATAAACTTTGACACAAAAGCATGCATACATACAATTTGTAAACAAAGTATTAGACTTTAAAAGTAATGGGATTATTATGATCAAACTGCTTACCTTTCTGGAGATGCTCAATATGTTGAAGAGGGTCACTCTCAAGATCACGTACTCGTCGGAACCTAACGAAAGAACGAAAAAGAACCGATAAGAACGAAGAATACTGAAAAGACTCAAAAACCAACTTCAGCGAAAAGCTTTGAAATTTTTATAGCAGGTAGAGCATGATTTTTAAGGAATTTAGCAACAAGAACCAATTGATTTGGATTTTCAATGCGAAAGTTATGGCCAAAACAAATTCTGTCTGTTGGAAAAAGACTGAAAATCCAATTCGGTTACTATTCATCCGAAATTAAATTTTTGGCACAAATTTCCAGAGAGGTGTTGCACTAGAAATTTTTAGGGTAAATAAAGCACCACATAAGATGAATCAACACAATTGGATTCACCTCATTTGGAGCTAGGATGCATTTTCTATGATTTTTCAAAGACATGAAAAAGTGCACAAGTTAAATGCAATTACAAAACTTTTAATTACAGTAGCATGCCTAAAACATATTTTACAAATAATCTTACTAACAGAGGAAACCAACAAAGTTGATTTCACTCAAAAAGGAGCTACAGAGAATTACTTATGCATTTTTCAAGTTAAATGAATTTTTAAAGCATTAAATAAAGCTAGACTAATTTTAAATCTATTAAAACAATTTTCTGGAGCAAAACTAAGCTTACAACCATTTTTATATTAAATCTTAGCTAAAACCAGAACTAACAAAATTTGAATAAACCGAAACGGGTTTAAAATGAAATAGTTATGCAATTTTGAAGTTTAATACAATTTTTAGTTAACAAATAAAGCTTACCGGGAAATAAAACAATCTTAACCGACGGAAACGACGTGGCGCAACGTGGGCCGTCGATAAAGAATCCCACGCCCACGCCAAGATCGCACTGCTTATACATACAATACAAGCATTTTAAACGACAACCAACCGATAAGATCAGATCCAACTGTCCACATCGATTCAACCTTCGGACAGTCCGAACGTTCAAACGATCGTGGGCCGTTGATCTAGAGATGAAGGGCTAAGATCAAAGGGACGTTCAGACAGTCCGAACGTTCCCGCGATCACAGCCGCTGATCTAAGAATGGACGGCTGACGTTCGGTAGTCCAAACGTTCACAGCGATCTAGATCGTTGGATCTAGATCGGACGGTGAAGGTTCAATGGTCCGAACGTCACTCAGATCTGGGCCGTTGATATTGAATCCAATGGCTCACATCGATGGAAGCAATCCACACGTGCCCGAGAGAGAGAAAAAGAGGATGGGCCCCACTGTCAGTGGCACATGGTCCCGCCTACGAGTTTAAAGCGCCTGGGGGTTGCTTTAAACACATGGGCCCACCTGTCAGAGGCAGCAAGGCATGGAAAAGGACGGCTATTAATTGCTTAACACATTGATTAGCAGTGGTTAACCATGATTAGCGATTAATGAACCGAATCTCTGTTCAAAAGGCACGCATATAGAGCGATGAAGCTTGGGCCCACCCGACAGAGACTCAGAGGCATATTAAAGCCACACATTAACTACTAAGCCGTCATTAACACAAATTAATCAATGATTAGCCATTAATGGAGGATCTTTGTCCTAAACGACAACGGCACAGTGCCACCCTCGTCCGACAAAAGCCCGATGGCTTCCAAGGCTTGCCGTCGGCGACATGGACCACGCCAGCGCCAACCAAGAGCCAAAACGGGACCGCAATAGTCACGCGCACACGCTGGTGGCGGTGGCGACCACGGAGGAGGACCACAACGGCGACTAGCCGGAGAGAGGCGGTGCGGCAACGCACGGCCGAAAACGAAAAAGCAAAAGTAGCTCCGCAGCGGTTCTGAGAAGTGGGTGCCAAGCTTCTAGGGACTAATGCGAAGCTACCTTAGCACGGAGAGGACCAGAGGAGGTCAGAGCTACGCCGGCGACGAAGCGCAGCGCCGGAGCTGAGAACGAAAACGAGGAGAAGATAGCCTGAGCAACAAGAACACGACCGGATCATCACATTAGCTTCAATAGGGCCCTCAGAAGGTCCACGAGCGAGTAATTGAAGAGCTATGGTGCTTACCGGCGTTGAGGAAGAAAGGGGGTGAATCAGCGGAAAAGATCCAAACTCCAAAATTAAGCCACTCCTATGAAAGCAACCTAAAATAGAGTTAGGGGAAAGGACCACAGAGGTGAGAGGCTCAAAGCTGAGCAAAAAGATTGGAAGGAAGACCACTAGAACCCTGTTGTCACCGAGGAGCTTCAAGGTCCAGTAATGACGGCTGAGGGGCTCTCAGGGTTTTGAGCTCAACAAGCAGAGAGGGTGCAAGTTGGAGCTGAGGGGTGAAGAAAGGAAGTCAAGGGAGAGCTTGAGGACTACTTGTAGCCGAGGGAGCAAGGGTTGATCAAAAGCACAGATCAAGGGTGAGCTCGATCTAAGCCTCTGCCATGGACACGCCGAAAGGTGGTGCAAAGCAGAGAGGAGGACTTTGGGGTGAAAGCACTGGCGGATTTAATGCTTGCAAAGAAAGAGCCGCTTGAAGGACTCCATGGAGGTGACCTCGATCGCCAGGCAAGAGAGGAAGCGACGGAGCAAAGCGAAGACCAGACTTTGAGGAGGAGCACTGGCAAGCATTAATTGCGGGCTTAAGAGCCATTGCTAAGGACGGAGAGGGGTAGACAGGGCACTGCCGCTCCCACACCATGCGCTGGCGCTCGTGCTCGAGCCAGAGGAGGAAGGAGGCGTGGGCCCCACAAGTCAGAGAGAGGAAGCCAAGCGGCTCGAGCCAAAAGGGTTAAGTGGGTTGAGCCTAACCCTAAGGCACGGACCCAACGCACTCAACGGTGGGATCAAACACGGACGGTCGCGATTAGAAGGAACACTCAGGGGGCTCCAAATACTCCCAAGCAATCGTGGCCACCCGATCAAAATGGACGGCTTAGATTGAACATATCGTTCGGACGGTCCAAACGTTCAAATCAATGCTAGCGGTCCGATTAGAAATCAAAGGCTGAGATTGAGAAGGATCTCGGGTGGTCTGAACGTTCACGTGAATGTGGGCCATTCGATCAAAATCCAAGGGCTCAACGCAACGCGCCACTACACACGGGCCCGGTCCAATCGGTTTAAGGAACGGTAATACCGGTTTGAGCGGTACGACCGGAGGCAAAAAGGAAACGCACCGCACGGTTGGATTCAAATCCAATGGTGGAGAAGGGGAGGTCCAAAGGTCTCAACGAACGAGGGCCACCCGATGAAGATTCAACGGCTGGCAAAGCCTGCGCGCTCCACCGGAATGAGCCAGGCGCTGAGAGGGTCGGGTCGCACCAGAATAGGCGGTTGGGCTCGAGTCTAACTCGAGTCCAATAGCAAAGACTTTGACTAGGGTTTGAAAAGAGCTGAGATTTGGAAGAATTATTAGAGGTAGCAAACTAACTCCAAAAATCCCGAAATCTAGACTAGAGGTTCCTCCCTCCAGGATGAACCTTACATAAAATTTCCAGAGATTTTTTTATGCAGAGCATTTTTCTCCAAAAATTTCAGAAGGTTTGGATCAAAGGTTTGACCATGGAATAAAAGATTTGACTGAACATGTTGAGATACAAATAATTTCTAAAAATTTTGAAATTTTTCAGAGGATCCACAAGGGTGATCCAGAAGCTAGAAAAAACATTCCAAGGAGATGATCACAAGATTTGTTTTTTAAAAAGTTTTAAAAGGGCTATGCTTCTAAACAAATGAAGCATTAGATTTTTGAATTTAATAATTCCTTTGAAAAAGGTTCCAGAAAATCTAAATAACAACAAGATGCAAGAAAAGTTTTAATTTCTTCTCATTTTCTTACATTTGAAACACAAACCTATTTTTGGGATGTTACAGCCAACGACCTCGCCACCCAAGCATCGCCAGAGATCTGCCTCCCGTCAAGACCTCAAACCGAAACCCTCGATCCGCCGCCACATTCCGCCGCGCTTGCGTCTTGGCCGGCCTCCCCTTGTCGCCGCGTCCTTGAGACCACGCAGACTGCCATTGCCGCCCTCTTCTCAGAGGTGCACTCACGGCCACTCAGATCTCGCTGATTCACGGCCGACCATCGGCCGTAGCGCCACGGCCAGTCCGACGTGGATCGCCACTGGCGCCTGTCAGCGACCACCTCAGCCCTTTGCTGACGTGGCTTCCTCGTCAGCAAGCCCGCGAGGATTTTCCTGGTTTTTCTTTAGAAAAATTAATCGGAAAAATCAAGAAAATCCTGATTTCATCATTTTATGTAAATTCAAACTTCCGAAGGCCATAACTTCCTCATTCGAACTCCTATTCGAGTGATTCAAATTTCTAAATTCCTCTAAATTCATTGTCTTCCTATTAGTATTTATTTGGATTTTATTTAGTATTGTTTTATTTACTTAGCTTGTTTCAAGACGATAGATTCCTTGTTTGGACGAATTCATTGACCGATTTAACGGAGCATCTCTACTCTTCAGCGAAGGCAAGTCGTAGACCTTTGATCATATTGAACTCAATTTATAAAAGTAGATTGTTTGATATAAACATGCATTGCTAATTTTATAATAAATAGTTTCGGGATTAGTTAATTACCTAATTGCCATTATACCTCGTTGATAAATTGTAAATGACTTGTATCCTTGAATGACATAACTCCTTGAACACCTTAGGATGGTTAATTATTCGTTGGACATTATTGTAATATCAACATGGGTACTGCATTATGCTTAGCCAATGCTTTAGTTATACGATAGATTCACGATCACATACTCAAAGAATGATTGAATTTGACTAAAAGAAATATGGAACTATGGCGGGGCCACTTTTGATAAAAGATGTTGTGCCATGACTAGGGTGGTCATTTGGCCGGGTTGAACCCAAATGATTTATACTCGGGCGAGTGATCATGCAGTAAAGGGGATGATTTTGGGATGAGGTTGCCTCGCCTGAGTAACCACTAAGGACTTAACTTTGTGCGCCAATGATCTGGGCCATACCGTGCAACCACAAGTTCATTTATGGGGTGGACCTAGCCAATTAATTAGCAATATTTTGAGTAGGTTCTGTTTTGGATGTTGAATTGGCGTAAGAGGGGGCCAGATAAAGGCGAAACTTTAGCGAGCAGAACCAAGTTAAAATAGAGCTTTGTAAAAGCCTTGTCACGTGCTTTAGACTGCTCTCTACTTACTGTATTTAATGTCAAATATTGCTTTCTGCAAAAATAGCCATAAAGCTATCCTTGTCAAACCTTACATGAATATTACTTGCATACAATTCTCTGCGACTTGCTGAGTATATTCAAAGTACTCACGGCTTTATGCCCTCTGGTTGATCAGCCACCGAAGAAGAACCAGGAAGTATCGAGTTCTACGAAGAAGACTACTTTGAAGACTATGAACTAGGTCGCGCCCTCCACTCGATTGCTGTGGGCATATTGGGTGACCTCCACCGCTTGTTTGGTTTCACGCAAGCTACCTTTTGTTGTTAAGCCTGCGTGTGGCAAACGTTGTAAGACTTGACCATAAGGTCTTTTTGCTAAATAATATTAATTTGTCTGCTTCATCTATAGTTTGGTTGTGTGGATATGATTACACCAATGTTGCAAATGTGTGAGCTAGCTACTGATCATGGGACTAGTTCAGAATACACAGAGGGTCCTGAGGTTGCATACTCGGGGTCCCGACAATCTCCGACCAGAGGTATACCATAGGACTATTAGAATATCATTATCTATAATGAATATTATAGATAAATAGCTTTATTAGTTGAGGATTATTCAATCCTTGTCAATATTGAACTGATTCAATACATTGGGGAGATCGATTCCAATCAAGAAATTTCTAGATCCAAACTCTCTTCTTGATTCGATTCTGAGGAGTAAATAAATTACCTGGCAGAGGGAGGCGCTGCGCCACCACATCAAGAACCACGCGCATCATCTCTGCCATGCCGGAGTATATAGAACCACGCACCCATAACATAGGCCTCCGCCGTCGCACCGTGTTGCTGAAGAGCTCGCCACCATGTCACAGATGAGGGCATCTCCAAGTTAGAGACAATATTGTCTCTAACATATGCTACATCATCTTTAGAGATAACATCTCCAATAGATAGTCTCTAGCACACTCTCTAACATTTATATTTTATAATGTTCCTTTGAAACGGGCCTACATGTCAACTAGAGTAGATTAATGTATCATGTATTATTTCGCGTGCACGACAGTTTCTTCAGGAAGAGACGACCTGTGCTCTCTCTCTTCCCCCTCTCTCCTACACGTAGAATTTTGTTGACGTGACATAGTTAAGAGACAACAATAAATACATTATTGGAGATGCCTAGGACCACGTCGCCACATCGAGTCGCAGATCACCGTGGCATCCAGATCTGCCCACCGATGATTGTTGTTGCCCTCCCCTTGTCACATATCGCCGGTTGTTGTAGCCTCCAAAGCCAGCCACCGCGTGTCGCCTTCACCTTGCTGCTCGCTGCACTGGTGTCGTCCAACCAACGGGATGGGATGGGAGTTGTTGTGATGAGAGATAATGGAGGGGAACCGAGAATGGATGAGGATGATGAACCGATGGTGAAGAGATGGGATATTATTATTTTCTTGTTTTGTTAGTACTAGTGTCTTGTGACGTGCCTTGGCACTGCGTGAGGAAGCGACGGCGCCCTTGGGCGCGCGAGCCACGCCCGTGTGTGGGGCCTGTGCGTGGAGAGTGATCGGTGACCGCCAGCCTGCTGCACGTGCGCGCGCCAAGGTAGAGGTAGATCGGACGGCCAAGAAGCGAGCGTAATGTGATCGAACGACTCAAAAAAATTCTGGCGACGTGGCCATCCAAATCGAGGCTGAACTTTTCCTCGATTTATACCGTAGGATGATATGGATCCCACATGGGAATAGGAATCGAATCTGTATGTTGGAGAGAAAAAATGATAGGTTGTGTGCATGCCTACAAGGCTTCTCTTTGAACCGGAACTGGAACCGATTCAATGCATTGGAGATGTCCTTACACTTCTTGGTTAGATCACTTATTGCTCTTGGATGATGTATAGTAGTAAATGACCTTGGAAATGATGAATGAGAGGGATATGCAAAGGTAAAAAAAATTGCTTTTAAATTGTAGAATGACATGTATTTGGAAACAAAATTTGAAAGCTAGAATGTCGTGTATTTACGAACGGAGGGAGTACAAATTATCCATCCAACTCGTAGTGGGTGAGAATTAAAGTATGATCATTAGCCAGAGAGATAAGGGTACTCTTGGATGGTGTATAGTAGTAAATGACCTTGGAAACGATGAATGAGAGGGATATGCAAAGGTAAAAAAATGCTTTGAAATTGTAGAATGACATGTATTTGGAAACAAAATTTGAAAGCTAGAATGTCGTGTATTTACGAACGGAGGGAGTACAAATTATCCATCCAACTCACAGTGGGTGAGAATTAAAGTCTGATCATTAGCCAGAGAGATAAGGGCCACACCATTGGGTTATACAGTGGTTCGGTGCCTAAGCTAGCATCGGTTTGTTGAAGGCTAAAACATACTTATGAGTACTTCTGCCTTGCGGCCATCCTCAACGTGTGTTCCGCTCGCACAGCGCCACGTGTCAACTTATCATTCATATTCCATCTCTTCGGCACCCCCCTCCTTCCCCTTGCCTCCACAAGGCGCTCAAATTGGAAGAACGCCCCTTCCTTCCCCTCTAACACAAAAAATAAAAAATACAAATCAACTCAATGCAAGAAAATAGTCAGGAAATTTCAACTCGAATCCGAGGAATTTCAACTCGAGTCAGAGGGAATTCAATTCGGTTTCAAGAAATTTCATCTCGGTTGAAATCGGAAAAAAAAAATCAAAATTAGGGTTACAGTCTACCCACTTACCCTTCCCACTGACGCGATAGGAGGCACAGGCTCTCGGATGGTAGCGATGGGCGACGCGGGTTCTCAGACGATGACGACAGAGCAACAAAAAAAGGGGGAAGGCATGGGGGATTTGCCATTTTCTTAGGTGGCGTAGGCTCCCGGACAGCGGTGAAGTATCTCGAGCAACGGCGTAGGTAGTAGATGGTGGCAATGGAGCAGCAAAGGCAGTAGAAGACGTAAGGTGGAGTCACCATTTCTTAGCTTCGTGTGAACTCGGGGCTAAGTGAGGGAGGGTGAGCGGACGACGGGAGGTGGGCAGTCAAGGGAACACGTGGCAAAAAAGCAAATGGTCTCTAGCGAGAATATGGCCCGAGCACAGCATGGCCCGACCAGGAGTGTCGTGCTTGGGTCGGCACCCCGGCCTAGCGGGTTTGCCTAGCCCGACATGCGCAGTGTAGGGCCAGGCACGGCACGGCGCGACCCAAAGCACAGCATGGCACGGGGCACGGCCGGTGATGGAGGAGGAGGTGGTGGCAGCGGGTGGGTGCAAGGGTGGCGACTGCGCGATAAGGCAAGCCGGACGATGGAGTTCGAGCAAGGACGGCGGCACTAGCGACCGGGCGAAGACGTCGTCGTCGAGGCTCAAGAACTACGACAGCGGCTAGATCTGGATGGGCCCATCCAGATCCTACAGAATTTGGCTGAGGAGTGACGACGAATGTCGGTGAGCAGAGTGGCAGTGGTCGGACATGAGAGGGAAGGGAGGAGATTATGTGGGAAAGGAAAGGAGAGAGAGGGTGGATAGGGAGAAAAGAAAAAGAGAAATATTAGTGAATTTTGTATAGATTGACAGAGTGACAGGCGGACCAAGGGATTTATTTTATTTTATTTTTTGTTTTTTAATTTTTTTGGGACGAGATGGGCATACGGGCCACCCTCGGGTCATCGGGCTTAACATGCCTGGACTGGACTAGCACGGCCCGAGAGATCGGCGTGTCGTGTCTAGATTGGTACCCCAGCCCACGGGTCGGCATGGTATGACCCGTTTAGTTAGCCGGATTCGGTCGTCTTAGTGCAAAGCCGAGCTAGGTCGCCAAGCCAGTGACAGTGTCTAGATCGTAGGAGTGGGACCGACAAAGTTATGCGTCAAACACCGAAGGCACGGTAAGGGTAACCTCAAAATAGCAAATTTTTATAAGGCCATTGAGATTTAGAGCATGTTTCCCGGTCATGTTCAGAATAAACGAAGAAAGAACCCAAGAAGCATTGTATTCCACAAAGTTCCATTAATTAGGTCAAGTTAGTCCTACCAGGAAACTACGCAGTATACTCCACACCGTCAATTGTCTTCTTTAAATATGGATTATTAAGAACCAAACAGTCAACTTAAAGAAACTAAAAGGTCAATTTCGAGGCCTATTTACATGGTCAGCATGACAGAGACTTTTTTTATATAATTTAATCTATTTTTTAAAATATTTTAAAGATATCATATTTCTAACTTTATTTCTATTTCTAACCTTTTGATCACGCTACAACGCGCGACGTAGCAAAAACACTCTATCACGGATGCACGGGTAACACGTCCAGGGACAAGGAAAATATTTGCACACCAATTAATTAATCAGGATTTTTCAGTTTTTGCCACTCCAATAATTGACGTTTCAGGAAATACCACTTAACGACGTGTCGGCCATGGGGGCTGCATTTAGCTGAGACAACGGAGCGTGTATTCTAAAATGCCAACGATCAGAGTCGTAAATCCTCATATTTTCAACTTGTTTTGACAAGTATACCAGGAATTTCTATGGTTTTGTTACAGTAGAGACATCCAATGATGCTTGGCCGGCCATTTAGCCGAGAAATACCACTTGAACGCTTTTGGTGAGACAGGAAAGGAGCCACCCTTTATCAATTCCTCGGCTTATGATTCGACCTACCAGTGTTTGCAATACTTGACAAGTCTTAGGAGTTTTCTAGACAAAAACCCTACTTTTATATACTAGTGTAGTTAGTATGCGCGATAGGACAAAGGTGTCAGTGCAGTTTACAACCTAACCTCCACGACGACGAGGTTTTAAGCCTAGAAGGAGATGCTGACATGCGACTGAAGGTTGGCAACTGCTCGATCGCTTTTAGAAAGGAAAAAAATCAGATCATGGTTTTAAAAATATAACACTAAATAGGTTCTTCTTTAAAATATGTTAGTGAATAGTGTCCATATTTGATATATACTATTATGTATCATTTACATCACTTTTATATGTGTTCAGGCTCCGTTCTTGACTACGTATTTTCGTATTGACGAAAATGCTCCCCCCTCTCCACCACATGCCATGTCTATTACTACCGATTGAACTCAGTTCTAACATCTGTGGTCATAACTTGTTGTGCACATCCTGCTATCTTCAGAACATTAAACCATACAAAATCGAGGTGGGGATGAATTTGGGACCGAACAGATTGGATCCAGTCGGTGGTAAAAGACAGGGCAGGTGGGGTCTTTTTCGTCCATACAAAAATACGTAGTCAAGTACGAGATCTGAATACATACAAAAGTGAGGTAAAGGATGCATAATGGGATATCTCTAAACATGACCACTCTTCACTGACATATTTCAAAGAAGAAACTCTTCAGTGGTATATTTTAAAACTATGCACTTTGCAATGGCTTATATCTATTTTTTTCCTTTTAGAAAATAGATATTGTAAGAAATGATGATGAGATGTACCGCAAGTGAAATAATTAATTATAGAGAGAGAATGCCTGTGTGAGAGACACACTCACCGCAGATGACTGCACCTGCTAGTGTCGGAGCACTTCTCTGTCTACGTGGCTGGGCTGGCCTATTATTTTCAACTCTGATATTTTGGCTGGATTGAAATGTTTTTATTCGTAATAATAAAAGTAACTTTGGTTCGTATGAAATTGTAAAAATGGCATCGTGACAGATTAGAAAAACCACGTAATACACTCCTAATCCATAGAACCTACGTACCGCGAACCAGAATCACAGAAAGAACGTATTGCGGACTAGAATCATGGAACGAACGACTACGTGCATGCTTAATCACTAAAGGACAAGCTATCCATGCTTTAGGAGTTCTAGTCCACGGTACATAGGTTCCGCGGACTAGAAGTGCAATAACTGGTTTTTATGGATTAGAATCGTGGTACGTGACCTTCCTAATCTACAATGGTATCATTTTTACAATTTTTGTACAAGTGAAAATTACTTTTTACCGTTACAGATAAAAACATGTGAACTGAGCCAAAGACTTCACGAGTACCACTCCGATCTGTCGTGTCGACCATTCCATCTCCCATCCACTTGGCCACCCTAGAAATCAAAACCAAAAAAGAACTTTTTTTCTTCTTCTCCCAACGAGTACTAAGCCAAACCAGCTTCCTTCTTCCCTCGCGATTCCACTCGCCTCGCAGCAGCGTCTCGGCCCAGCTCGTCGCGGTATCTCGCGGCGCCGCTCGTGCATTCTAGAGACCCGTCGCTCTCTCTCTCTCTCTCTCTCTCTCGCTTCGTGCTCGCTCGCGCCGCGTATCGTCTCGTCCCCGTGCGATGTCCGGTTAGTTGGTTGGTCGAGACGAGATGCAGTGCGGAGTTTCGCGTCCCGTCCGGGGGGCTCGGTGCTGTGCGTGTCGGCTAGTGCCCTTCTCCTTTTTTTTTTCCTTTTTGGGTGGAGACTTTTCTTCCACGTGCATGCGTGGCTTCACGCTTCTTGGCATGGCCGATGGGAGAAGACGAGGAGACTTTCGGGCGCGCCGGAAAAAGGCTTCGGAGGCAGAGCATGATAAACAACGTTCCAAAATTCGGTAGCTGGTCGACAGGCCATCCACGTAGTAATTATATAATATAATCGGTCTGATTATATGGTATAATCGACAATTACACGATAATAAATAGGACACCTATTTTTTATATATGACCGAGTATATGGTCTAAAAGATTTATTTTTAGAGCACTGATAATAAAATCCTATTATATGCTTGATTGCGACCCCTAGAGCCTTTGCTTCCAGCTATTTCCACCCATCATAATCCTATAATTGATTGATGCGGGCCTACACTGCCAGAAATATAATGGAGTGGCAAGTGGAATGCAAAACACATCGGACTTGAAAATAACATAAACACATTTGCCTATTTTAAGTAAAGAATTAGGGACTACTAATGGAAGGTACGCAGACAAGTCAACAAAGTTGAGTGTCGAGCTCAACTAGAAATAAACCTCCAAATCTATCTATCTATCTATCTATTATCTTATTAAAACAGAATCAAAAGAAGACACCAGGTTACTCTCAAGTGATAGAAATACTTACGTTAATCTGTAAAAAAAAAAGAGAATGATCTACATCGTCGATTGTGGTGGGTCCTCTATTATCTTATTAAATTAGAGTCAAAAGAAGACCATGTTTGCTCTCAAGTGCTACAAATTCCTACGTTAGTCGGTGGGAAAAAGAGAGAGAAAGATATACCATCGATCGTGGTGAGATCTAGATTATAACGGTCTAGATTAATAGAAAGAGTCTATATCAAGTACAACAAAACTGAAATTCGGAATGAATAATAAAATAAAATTAGCAATTTGATTTTCATACGAGTTCTTAAGTAAAAGAGTTCATGTCAAGTACAATAATATTGAAATTCGGAATTAAAAAAATCAGCAATTTGATTTTCATAGAGTTTCTAAGTAAAGGAGCCCATGTCAAGTACAATAAAACTGAAATTCAGAATAAAAATAAAATAAAAGTAGCAATTTGATTTCCAAATGAATTCCTAAGTAAAATCCCAAAATAATTACAATTTGGAATAGAAAAAAAGCTAAAATGGGCAATTAGATTTCTATACAAAATCCAACAAAAACCAAATTCAAATAAAAATATAAAAAATAGCAATTTGATTTCAATATGAATTCCAAAATTATAATTTCGAATAAAAATTAAACACTAATTGACAATTAGATTTGTTTACTAAATCTAACAAAAAATAACCTGAAATTTGAAATAAAAATAAAATAAAATTAGCAATTTGATTTCAATACGGGTTCCAAAGTAAAATCCTAAATAACTATAATTGGGAATAAAAATTAGAGAGAAATTAGCAATTGGATTTAGATATTAATTCCAAGAAAAATGAACTGAAATTCAGAATAAAAATAAAAGGAAATTTGCAATTTGATTTCCATACAAATTCCAAAGTAAAATCCCTAAATAACTAAAATTTGGAATAAATTAAATAAATTTAGCAATTTGATTTGTATACAAACTTAATAAAATTATTTTAAATGTTGAATTAAAATAAAAGTTATACCGAGGATGACACGAATGGTGTCAGAGGAGACACAAAAGAAGCCACCACGTTTGCTCTCAAGGTCACATGTTTTTATTGTTGCGTCCTATTGAATAATAATATAACATAACTGTAGTTTTGAATAAAAATACAAGTTTTAACGAGGATAGCACAAATGCTGTCGGAGGAGACCACAAAAGACTACAATGTTATCGATCTATCCTTCAAAAAGACATTGATCCACGGGGAAGCAAAGAGCCGAGGTGGCGACGACAGAGATGAAGACGATGTTGAACTGCTTAGCTTAGTCGTTCAACGAGGACAATGTTGTGCTGCTCGTCGCAACCATTGAAGAGAAAGTCTGGTATTGAAGGAGCCAAGGACCGCGATAACAAGTGGTGAATGTCAGCGTTGTTGAAGAAGTTAATGACCAAAGAAGCTCGATGGTAAGAAAGCCCTAACAGAGAGGAGATAAAGTTTTGCATTGAAGATGAGCTATGAACGATATGAACCCATTGGGTAGCTGGGAGTGTGCCATCACTGGTGAGGGGCACATTGTCACCAACGATGTGAAAAGTTTTTCTATATCATTAGACAACGATTAAAGCACTAAGGGCCTGTTTGTTTCAGCTTCGCCTTCCGGCTTTCACCCAGAAAATCCAAAAGTCAAACAAACAAATTGGCTTTTCGGGTCGCTTTCCGGTCGCTTCCTTATTCAACGTGTGTTTAAAGAAGCGGAAGCCGCCGAGGTGCTTCTCGCGGCTTCCCGCAAACTCGATTCCCAAATTACCCCCGAACTTCGAGGGTAATTACCCGTAAAATGCCATCGCATAAAAGGCCTATCAGCCAGCCCCCCCTTGCCCCGCCTCGCCCCGCCCGCTAAGATCCCTCCTCCCACGTCCGCTCTCAGGCCCGCCCGCTCCCCACTAGCCTCCTCCTCCCCCCCCCCCGGCCTCCTCCTCCCCCCCGGCCTCCTCCTCAGCGCACCTCCTCCTCGTGAGATCCAGATCCGGATCTCACGCCCACCCACCTCCTCTCCCGGCTCCATCTTCCCCGCTGGCCTCCTCCCGGTGCCCTCCTCCACCCCCGGCGCCCCCTCCACCTACCTCTTCCCCGGCGCCCTCCTCCACCCCTGGTGCCCTCCTCCACGGCACACCTCCTCCACATCCCTCCTCGTCGATGACCTCCCCTTTGGATGCTATGAGTCTTCCTCCGCACAAGTAGTACCCCCAACGTGCGTCTCTCTAATCCTCCTCTCCTCTCTCGTCGTTGCCCTCTCTCATCCTCCTCCCTTCTCTGGTGTCGGCTGCCCTCCTCCCCGCCTGCTCCCCGCCACCGCCACCGCCTCCCTTCTCCCCAGCTCCCTCCTCCCCGGCCAGTGTGTTTGTACATGAACCGATTGGTGATTAGAATGTATGGCAATGATTCATGGTAGTTTTTTCATGAACCGATTGATTATGGTATTTCTCGTTACTTTCATCCGTGAAAATGATGAATTGTATTTGCTACTACTTGTTTGCTTGAAGTTCAATCAGACAAGAACATTAGTGTGTTTTGGATGATTATGCTTTGTGCTAGTTACTAGTACGAAGTTTTCGCTGTCGGATGCAATTCTCATTATTACTTGTTTGCTTGAAGTTCAAGTTCCTCCAGAGCATTTTAGTTTATTTAGATATGTAGATGCATGGTATGAACTCATGTCATAAGATGGTGCTGGTGCTTGGTCGAACAATGATCTAGTGCTTGTGGTGGAGATTTGATATGTTGATAATATTAAGATGGCCTTCTTTGACTGTAAAAATAGTAGCAACATGGTATGTAAATCAATGATTTTTTTTGTTGTACTTCACCTTCTCATAAGTACTAGTCTAGTGTGTATGGTTCATATCCTCAAATTGCTTTGACTATCTACTGACTTTTGCTCAATCAAATATGGTTTCATTGTCCAAATGAATGAAAGAATTGAGGTTTAGCTTATGCAGTTCAAATCTGAAGCTTTTGGAATGTTAGTACCCTCATCACTAATGATCAGACATTAGTGTGTTTTCGATGATTATGCTGTGTTTACTTCTATCATGAGCAAGAAGTTTGGTTTTAGGAAGAAGCTGATATATGTAATTCTGTTTTGTGTTTTGATCTCTAGCTAGAGCATGCATGACAACTTGTTGTTGATACTTACAAATCTCTTGCTGTGACATTGGATTTGCTTGTTTGCTATATTATGGAATTGGCTATATTAATCTTTCCATTTTGGAGGGTATGTGTGAGGATGGGGATGCCTAACACTGTCGATGCCGGTCCCAAGCCCGGAAAAAAGTGGAGGGACATGAATTATATAGTTACAATAAATAATTATTACTGTATTTATTTATGTAATAATTGGTTGTATTAATTATTCACTGTAATAATGATGTGTAATTATTGTTTGTCGTTAGTGATCGTCACTTGTCGTTAATTACCGTTAGCTGTCGTCAAATGTCGTTAGTGATCGTCATTTGTCGTTAATTACCGTTAGCTGTCGTCAAATGTTGTTAGTTATCGTCACTTGTCGTTAAATATCGTTAATTACGTTAAACAGCATCAAACAAGTCATTACTGTTCTTAGTGGCATTTTGAATATTTCTCATCTCAAAAGCTGCTGCCAACATATCTAAAAGTCCGACAGCTAAACATCAAACTAAAAACTCAGCCGTTCAACCCACAACCAAAAAAGCCCCACAGAACAGTCGGAAACCACTTTTATAAAAGCTCACCGAAACGAACACGCCCTAAAACAGACGTGTCGACATACAGCGACTTTAGCTGCTTCCACGTAAAGCATGGAGGGCCACTTTGTATTTCCGTACCAACACGCGAGAACAATTGGATGACAGGCAAGCATGCAGAGTAAACAATCCAGTTTTAGTGCGCGCGCTCTACAAACTTTTTTAGTTTCTGATTTGATCCATGGGGAAAGTTATTATTACTACGTTATTTTTTGTATAGTGGCAGTGCACTTTTAGAAGAAACAAAGGATACCGTAAGAAATGATGGTGAGACACATCGCAAGTGGAAGAATTAATTCTAGAGAGAGAATGCATGTGTGAGAGAGAGGGGTGTTGTCTCACTCACGCTCACCGCAGGTGACTGTACCCTGCTACTGCTGCAGCACTTGCCGGACGGTCCAAAAGAAGATTTTTTTCTCCTTTAAACGGGTCATCAGTGCCGTTTTTGACTGGAGTAACGTTTCTCGCACTGTATTATTAAAAATAGCAGTACGAATGTCTTATACCATTACATATGTAATTTCCGTCGTCTCTATTCTAGAATCAATGTTGCTTGTATGTCTACTGTCCGAACAAAGCCGTATGGGGGGCGTGCAGTGGTCGTGCGGACGACAGACATGTTAGCACACCCTCTGTCCAAACGAGGGCTGATCAAAATTGTACACATGACAATGTTTAACACATTGTGCTATTGTATTTGGCGAGTTAGGCTTGCACATATCGGCTGAATAGTGCCATTTAGAAAAAAAACTAAGAAAAACATTTTTCACGTACACGGGCTACACCTCCCCTCTCTCTCTAAAAAATGTTTTCTTCTCTCTCTCGGTCTGTTCAACTCCTACCCACTACCACGAGTACTACGGTCTTGTCGTGTCGATTACTCTCCATCTCCCGTCCACTTCGCCACCCTAGAAATCAAAACAAAAAAAAAACAGTTTTTCTTTCTCTTCTCCCAGCAATGAGTACTAAGCCAACCAGCTTCTTTCTCCTCTCGCGATTCCACTCGCCTCCGCGGCAGCGTCTCGGCCCAGCTCGTCGCGGTATCTCGCGGAGCCGCGCGTGCTTTCTAGAGAGATGAGATGAGATCCAGCACCCAAGCCGCGAGCATGGCCCCCACGCCTCTCGGCGCCAGACGCGACGCGAGACTCGCCGTTCTCTCTCTCTCGTGGCGCCTCTCGCTTCGTGCTCGCTCGCGCCGCGCATCGTCTCGTCCCCGTGGTCGAGACGAGATGGAGCGCGGAGCTTGCCGTCTCGTCCGGGGATGGATGGAGTGGAGGCCTCGGCGCTGTGCGTGTCGGTTGGACTTGGACCCCTTCTCTTTTTTCTGGGCGGCGACTTTTCGGCTCTATAGCTTTACCTGTTTGGTACAGATGTGGTTTTTCTAAAAAATGATTTTCGGTTGGACTGAAAGTATGTAGGATTGAATGCCTGAACTGCATATTTAACGGCATTTAACAAGGACTAACAAAAATTGTTGATAATTAAGGACAAACTAACGTAATTGACGATAATTTACCACCTAGAAAATTTTCTCCTCGCTAACCAGTATATCGAGTTGTTCGCCATTGATGCATGCATGTTCGATGTACGTTAATACTTGGCATTGAATTTGATGTACAAGAATATATCTTACCATTGACTACACTACCTTTGTTTTGTGACTTGTAACATTTTTTTTATTGCTTACCTTATAATAGTTTAATAAAATGATTTCAGTCATACTGTGCTTTTATTTGTTTTATTTTTTTGGCCATGTTATGCCATGTTGTGCCATCTTTTTTGTCCACTTTCAAATTTTTACTTGAATTTTTTTAAATACAACATACATAAACATACAAAGTTCATAACAAAAGTTCTAATTCAATGAGTATCTTCTCTAAAAAAATTCAATGGGTGTTATAATAAAAGTCTATAAGAGAGGCAAGGAGGTAGGAGATGTCGTTCACAATTCTCCTCATCTTTATTAATCAAAGCTGCTGTTCTAAGTCCGAAAACCATTACATCAAATGGCAACAGCGAAATGGAAAGAAAAAAAAAATCAAAAGGTAGCTCGCCCAATTCAGCTTCTACAACTATTACAAAAACATTCTTTCCTTGTACATCCTTTGTACAAAGTATGATCTTTTTGTAAGCCTTGTCCTCATCGCCTCGAACGTTAGCCAAGAAACCTCAAAAACTATGTGCTTGAGACCCTCAAGCACAATCTAAAAGACATGTACCATGAATAATCAACAACAGTAGCAATCTAAAGACATGTTCTGGTTTGTTTACTTGTTTATCAGCATTTATGTTAGGTTCATGATAATTTTGAAGAGAAATACAATACTACAAACATCCTTACACTAGTTAGAACTCTTACACAATTGATTAAATTTCAATATTTCATATATGTAAAGCAATGCAAAACTTTATTTGAAATGTATGTTTATATATCTCAATCAAAAGGT
Source organism: Phyllostachys edulis (assembly GCA_036346405.1). Classification (NCBI taxonomy): domain Eukaryota; kingdom Viridiplantae; phylum Streptophyta; class Magnoliopsida; order Poales; family Poaceae; genus Phyllostachys; species Phyllostachys edulis. The sequence goes on from CM070546.1 coordinate 104,287,836, forward strand.
AAGATGATAGCACCATCAATGTTTCTAGCAAGATCATATTTATTCTTTTATTCCATGATATCAATGGCCCTGAGGACCTTTCAATGAGCATCAGATCATGTTGCCTTCGCAGCGGCAGGTCAAACTTACCATTTTCTATACAATCAAATAGGCTCCACGACAATATCGAGAAATTTTTTGATCCAATTTTGCTTCAACATAATTAATAAGAAATTTGAGTACATGACTACCTAAGTTTGTTTCTAGTTTTAGACTAATGCTAAATCGAGCATTCACTGGGGAAAAGAATGGCAGGGATGTTGTACCTTGGGTTGGAGGAAGGAAGCATGGTCAGGTTATTTGGTGGAGGTGGCCGGAGGCGCGGCGGGCGGCTCTATGGAGGTAGTCGGAGGCGCGGGTAGGCACTCGGGGGGTGGGCCTAGTCGGAGGAGGGAGGCAGCGGCTCGGGGTGCCAGATCTAGCTGGGGAGGGAGGAGGGAGGAGGAGGAGGGGGCGGATGGGGCGGTGGCAGCGTTGCCGCAAGGAGAGGAGGAGGGCGGAGGACCGGGCATGGCGTGGAGGGCAGATCCGATCGGGCAGAGGTGGCCGGAGGCGTGAGTAGGCATTCCGGGGGTGGGCCTAGTCGGAGGAGGAAGGAGGCGACGCTGGGTGCCAGATCTAGCCAGGGAGAGAGGAGGAAGGAGCCAAGGAGGAGGGCGGAGGAGTGGGTGGGGGGCAAAGGTGGAAGGGAAGGAGGGCGGAGGAACGGGCGGTGCATAGGAAGGAGGGAGGCGGGTAGGCATGCTCAGGAGGAAGATGGGGGATCAGATGGGCGGGGCTGTGTGGGGGCTAGGTTTTTCTGCGAAGGGGTTGTGGAGTTTTGTTAAATGGCAAAAGCGGGTAAATACCACCCAATGTCGGGGGCAAATTCGGAAGGGGGTGGTGGGAAGCCGCGGGAAGCTACCCCGAGACGGTTTTCGGCTTTTTCACGTATAACGCGGTTTCCAAGAAAGCCGTCAGGAAAAGCCCCCCGTTTGGGACAGCTTCTAGCTTTTTCGATCAAAAAGCCGAAGCCGTCCCAAACACCCCCTTAAGCCAGTTTTGGGCTTTCAAAAAGCCTAAAGCCCTCTAAACAGGAGGAAGCCTTAAGCTACGGCCGAAGTACACCTTAAAGTCGAAGCATCTTCTCACCAGCTTTGCAGGTTTATTGCGGAAGGGGTGGATCGGTTTGCCACTACAACTTCAAAAAAAATACCCTCCAAATGTCGCTGATTAAAAGGTGTTCTCCCGTTCGATCACCCTCCAATCCGCCATCCTTGCCAGCCGAATCCACGCTGGGAAGCTCCTCATCGCGGACTGCCACGGCAACCTTCGCATATACTCCGCCCTGGCCCCCGCAAATGGTGAGATCCGACGGAATGGTCCCTATGCGCTCGAGCACCTACAGGAGCAGCTGTGGCGCCGCGCGCCCTCCGCGAAGGAGACAAGTGCCAGCCGCGACCTCCTGCTCTCGCTCTCGCTCTCCGATTTGGTCGCCGTCTGCCGCCTCCCTGGACTTGAGACCATCGATGTCACGTCCAAGCTCAAGAGTGCCATCATCTTCGCGTGGGATGACTGCTGGGGCCTTCTCGTCGTCGGCCGCCAGAGGCGCCTAACTGTGTTTTGCCTCGATAGTGAGAATTCAGTTTTGCATTTGATACGATTTGAGTACTTTTTATTGCCATGGTTTGACCATTTGATCGATTGGGGTTTCTGTGAAGCTGGAGATCACCTATTGATAGCGCTCGAATTGGAGAATAGATACTTTTTGGGCCGTGGAGTGCGAATTGGTGTTCATAGCTGGTGGTAACTGTTAAAAAATTGGTACTCGAATTTACATCGCAAGCTCTATCCCGAATTTGGTTGTATAGTGTCGAGACCACGAGTATGCAACCTCAGGACCCTCTGTGTATTCTGAACTAGTCCCATGATCAGTAGCTAGCTCACACAGTTGCAACATTGGTGTAATCACATCCACACAACCAAACTATAGATGAAGCAGACAATTTAATATTATTTAGCAAAAAAGACCTTATGGTCAAGTCTTACAACGTTTGCCACGCAGGGCTTAACAACAAAAGGTAGCTTGCAGCAGAAACCAAACAACCGGTGGAGGTCACCCAATATGCCCACAGGCAATCGAGTGGAAGACGCGACCTAATTCGCATAGTCTTCAAAGTAGTCTTCTTCGTAGAACTCGGTGCTTCCTGGTTCTTCTTCGGCGACTGATCAACCAGAGGGCATAAAGCCGTGAGTACTTTGAATGTATCCAGCAAGTCGCAAAGAATTGTATGCAAGTAATATTCATGCAAGGTTTGACAAGGATAGCTTTATGGCTATTTCTGCAGAAAGCAATATTTGACATTAAATACAGTAAGTAGATTGTAAAGCGCAATTTAACATATTAATACATAATTAATCAATTTTCTTTGAAACAACAAGTGAACACCCTGTTCACTTCCCAACCATCAACCACAACCATCTACTAGATTTGACCAACCCATTCTAACATTTTTGATAAAAGTCTACCCCTCGTATGAAATCACCAGGCATTGTCCATAACCGGGGATACGGCTATTCGAATAGTTTTACACTCTGCAGAGGTTGTACAGCTTGACCCACAAGACACGAATTCTCTAGTTTGTTCGACATATATCTATGCCACCGCTCACTACCTTAGGTAAGCAGTCTAGAGCACGTGACAAGGCTTTTACAAAGCTTTATTCTGACTCAGTTCTGCTCGTTAAGGTTTCGCCTCGATCTGGCCCCCTCTTGCGCCAATTCAACATCTAAAACAGAACCGACTCAAAATATTGCTAATTAATTGGCTAGTCCACCTCATAAATGAACTTGTGGTTGCACGGTATGACCCAGATCAATGGCGGACAAAGTTAAGTCCTTAGTGGTTACTCAGGCGAGGCAACCTCATCCCAAAATCATCCCCTTTACTGCACGATCACTTGCCCGGGTATAAATCATTTGGGTTCAACCCGGCCAAATGACCACCCTAGTCATGGCACAACATATTTTATCAAAAGTGGCTCCGCCACAGTTCCATATCTCTTTTAGTCAAATTCAATCATTCTTTGAGTGTGTGATCGTGAATCTATCGTATAACTAAAGCATTGGCTAAGCATAATACAATACCTATGTTGGTATTACAATAATATCCAATGAATAATTAACCATCCTAAGGTGTCCAAGGAGTTATGTCATTCAAGGATACATGCCATTTACAATTTATCAAGGATGTATAATGGCAATTAGGTAATTAACTAATCCCGAAACCATTTATTATAAAATTAGCAATGCATGTTTATATCAAACAATATACTTTTTATAAAATGGGTTCAATATGATCAAAGGTCTACAACTTGCCTTCGTTGAAGAGTAGAGATGCTTCGGTTGTCAAGTCCGCGAAGTCATCCGAAACAACGGAATCTATACGTGCGAACAAAGCTAAATAAATAAAACAATACCAAATAAAATCCAAATAAATACTAAATAAACACCAATAGGAGTACAATGAATTTAGAGGAATTTAGAAATTTTAACTCGAATTGGAGTTCGAATGAGGAAGTTATGGCCTTCGGAAGTTTGAATTTACATAAAATGATGAAATCAAGATTTTCTTGATTTTTTCGATTAATTTTTCTAAAGAAAAACCAGGAAAATCCAAGCGGCCTTGCTGACGAGGCAGCCACGTTTGCAAAGAGCTGAGGTGGCCGTTGACAGGGCGCCACGGTGGCAGCCACGTCGGACCCGAGCCGGCGGCGCTCACGGCACGATGGTCACTAGCGAACGGCGGGTTCTTGGTGGCCGGCGAGGGCACCTACGAGAAGAGGGCGGCGTGGCGAAGCAGGTGCACGTGTTCTCGAGGATGCGGTGACAAGGGGAGGCCGGCGGCGAAGACGAAGAGCGGCGATGGAATCTGGCGAGGCGGTCGAGGGCTTCTGGGGCGACGAGGCGCGACAGGAGGCCGTGCTCTGGCGATGCCAGAGGCGAGGTCGTTGGCGGTGGAGGAGGCTTGGTGGCGGCGGCGGAGCTCACGGCCGGCGGCGGGGATTCTTGAAATACGGCGGCGAGGAGACGAGAGAGGGAGAGTGAGTGGTGGGAGAGGGAAGAGGGGGTTGAGGGGCGCTCGGTGCTCCCCTTAAATAGGCACAGGGAGGTCCGGAGGAGGAGGATGCGTCTTGGCGGGCGGGTTTCGGAGGGTGGGGTGCCCGGCGATTCGGCCGGACGGGGCGAGGCGAGAGAGAAGCGTGCAGCAACAAAGCGCATGGCGTGGCATTAAATGCGCGTGACGGGGTGGCAGGGGACACGCGGGACGGGTCAGGCGGCATCGGCGCGAAATGCGCTACAAGACGCCATATGCGCCTAACAAAGAGGAGGAAGAAGAAGTGGCCGTGACGAAAGGCGCGGGGTTAGCGGCCGTCGATTTAGATCGGACGGTGTCCGTCGAGGTATGGTGTCTTGATGGAACGATGTGTATTTGGGCCCGTGGGAGGAATAGGAACGAGCCGAAGGAATTCAACCCAGATGAATAGGGAGGATTTTTAAGGATTTTCGAATTTAGAAAATACCGGAAAAGCAAAAACCTTTTTAGAAAATAGCTAAAGCTGTCCAAAAATTGAAGAAAAAATACACAGAAATCTTTTGAATTATTTAGAACTTAATAAAAATATTTTCAGCTTAACTATTGCTTTTAATTTTTGCAATTAATTATGTTTAACTTAGGGGCAAAGGGAAAACCTCTTTTAAAATCCAACAAAACCAAGAAAAGGCTTTAAACTAACACTTTTGATTTTTAAATCCAATTAAGATCCAGAAAACTCAATTAAACCAACTTGAATTAATTGAAGTTTAATTTAATTCAAATTAAATTGCTTTTAAAATTCTAAATTACAAATTAAGCTTTAGCAAATTAATAAAACCAAATGGTTAATTTTTTATGTTTTGAAAATTTTCAAAAAGCCCAGAAAATAGGGATGTTACGGATAGTTTGGAAAGGGAACATTCACATGTAGCTTTGCAAGTCTGGAGGATAAGCAACTACCACCCGCAATGCTGAATCTTTCTGTGAAATACAATTGCATTTTTCGTAAAGCAATATAATTCTACGAACACCATCAGAATTTAATAAGTAAATCAGTTTAACTTGGCAGCCTTTGGTGAAGATTTTTGAACTTTTGATCGATTCATTAATATTTACTCTTTGGAAATTTTCCGTGGTAGTAAATACACATATTTATGCTTTCTTTAGTTTCAACATGCTATGCATATTACAATATTTGAATTCGGACAACCTTGACATATTACCGTTAAAGATCGAGTTTCCTTGATGTAGTGTTGTTGGTGTTAGACGATCTCTTATGCCATGCCATGGGATCTCCTTATTTCACCTTAAGGAAATGTATTCCTTTTACTAACTTTATTTTGTAATGTTGAGACATCAAAACATATGTTTCATGAAAAAAAAATATTTCTTTAATTTTTGCCGGGTTGTTGATTTTGTTGGCAAGAGGGAGTATGCAAATATAACCATATTTGAAATTTGGAAAAGCTTTTGAAATAGTAGAGACTTTTGATTGTTAAAATTTTCAATAGGAAATATGTTCTGTAAAAAAAAAGCTTTATAGTGTTGTTAGTGCAAGGTAAAGAAGAATAATTGTATTTAACAACATTTGGTACAATATGTAAGAATAAAGGTCGCCGTCTGCCTTTAAATATTAATTCTGATATTGCACCTTCTTGATAGATTTGTGTAAGCTTGTAAGGTAAAATATGGGAAACTGGGAAGTTGCCAAATGAATGATCTTGTTCTGAATAGGTGTGCCAACTTTTTTTCCCCAGTTTTTCAGGTAAGATATAGTCGCTTGGCGCATCGGTGGCCATCGACTTTACAGAGGTCCACTTGGTGCAAAGATATAGTCTGTGAGCCAAAAGATTTGCCTTACCATGTATGATTCTATAGAGGCACATTGTTGTTTACTACATGCCTGTGGCCGCATTGGTTCTCATATCTCTATGTGTATGTGAATATGTGATTGTTTACTACATGATTGTTGGTTCTCATATCTGGACTTGTATGTGAATATGTGATTGTTTACTACATGATTGTTGGTTCTCATATCTGTATATGCATGTGTATATGAATATGTAATCTTAATTACCTTGCATTGCATGGCTACGAAGTATGAGCCGTGTACACTAAACATGTAACATTTTGTATTCCATATAAACGGATGCGTGAAAATTCAAAGTAAGGGTCTCATATATGTAACATTTTATATTTTATACATGGAAATTGAGAATTTAGTACGTTTAGAGCTTAAAATTACATTTGTATGCCCAAGTGAAAAAATAAACAAAATTCACTTATAATGTAACCTTCTAAATGTGATTTTTATAAAATTAAGTCATTTAATCAATATTTCCGAAAAAACAAAAAAAATAATATTTACACTAAATCAGCACACAAACAAGCCTTCGAAACTCTCAAAGTTATTTCAGACATTTTATCATTCATCTACAGCTGCAACAGCCAATCAGCCTAACAAAAAGCTAGGTTGCCAAACGGTCTCTCAGTAAAAGATACAACCATCAAGTACAACTGTTTTTCAACTCAGAAAGCCAAAAATAGCTTTTCAGCAAAGCTACAGCCCCCCAAACAGGGTCTTCTTTCACATGCATGCGTGGCTTCACGCTTCCTGGCATCGCCATAGGGAAAAGACGAGGGAGACTTCTCGAGTGCCACGAAACCTAATGGAGTCGCAAGTGGAATGCAAAACACAAGTTTCAAGCCTAATCATCAAACACATTTGCCTATTTTAAGTAAAGAATTAGGGACTACTGATCAGGGGCTGAGACAGGGGTGATAGTTGTAGCCCTGGCCCCTCATAATTCATGCAATCCCTTGTGCATACATGGATGTGCTAGATAAAAATAGCAGCAAAGTTCTATTTGGTCCCCTTGAATACAAAAATATTATTAATTGATCATCTCGTTATATTTTTCTAGTTCCATCCCTGCTACTGATGGAACATACATGCTCAACTAGAAATAAACCCCCAAATTATTATAAATACGAAGTCAACTATTGTCGGGGACTCAAATATACAAATCTGGACCCTCCGTGTATAATGCACTAGTCTACGATCACGCTAGTGCACACAGTGTCAACATAGATAAATATTATTCCACATAGACGGATATAAGAATAAACGACTAATTTGATTAATAAATAACAACTGCTACTGATGGAACATACATGCTCAACTAGAAATAAACCCCAAAATTATTATATATATGAAGTCAACTAATGTCGGGACCCAAATATACAAATCTAGACCATCTGTGTATAATGCACTAGTCTAGAATCACGCTAGTGCACATAGTGTCAACATAAATGAATATCATTCCACACAAGACGAATATAAGAATAAACGACTAATTTGATTAATAAATAACGGTTGTGACCTTATAGTCGAGTTTACACCTATTAAGCCACGTAGGACTGACACTAAATAAAAAGACGGCAACGGAATGGGAACAACTATAGCAGAAACCCATTGACTTGCCACGAACAACCAACTAGGATCAAGACCTAGCGATCACCCTCCTCGTAAAACTTCTCCTCAAAAACAGGCGAAGACTTCTCCACTTCAACTGAATGATTGCAGTAAGAATGAGTACTCCGAGTACTTAACAAGTTATACCACAGAATGCAATTATAAATGATGGTTTATTCCAAAGGAAGTGGCTTCTATTGTTATTTTACAAAAAACAACATTTGCAATTGAATACAAATAACAGATTGACAGCGTAGTTTAAAACGAATAAACAATAACAATTTAACAATTATTTTCACAAAAAACACGAAATCTAATCAATTTTTTTCACACAACCATATGAGTTTAAATCACACAGCTGCCTCTTCCTAATTGTTTTATGAAAATCTACCACTCGTGTGAAATCCCCGAGCATGTCCATGACCACGGACGCGGCTATTTGAGTAGATTGATTAACACCTTGTAAATGTTTATACACTTTATCCAAGATACAACCAGTGTAGCTAGCACCAATCATAACAAAATATTTCTGAAACTTCATCTTGACAATTTACCCTCTCGATGTGTTTTACCGCCGTACCAACCCTGACGAAGTGTTTTGGTCCGATGCAGATCGTTGGACCTAGAGAGGCGAACCGCTCATAAGTGTGATCCGACACAATAGTACACACCTCCACCCTGGCACACAATCTAACCTACATGCCTGAGTAGTCAATGTCAAGATTCTGTAGCTTACTAAGATAGGCTTGTCCCATACCAGGCATGTGGTCGTACAGTTATGGCTCAGTTCAATGGTGTACCAAGTTAAGTCCTTAATTGACCAAAGCGAGACTGTCAATTACTACCAACTATCATATTCATATTTTCCCAAGTGCACACAACTCCACCATATCACAATTCCATCCATTTGCCTTTGTCTAAATCTTTTCTCACCCTGTTGATTAAGTGCAACACATGTCATTAACAAGTAACAACATATTGCACACAACTTTTCATAAAGTATTCCATATTCACTTAGTCAAGTTTAGTTTTGCAATTCAAAATGATATCAATAACCCGTAGCATAGCTAAGCAGACTATTCATATCTAACCAACCCACATTGGTGTTATAATGATACCAACTAATAATTGACCAAACTAGGGTAACAAAAGATCACGGTAATACATGAGCAAGGTGGATATAAACAAATAGGTGCATAGCTAATCCCAAAGCATTTCAAGAATTAGATACTTGAAATAACACGCAATACTTTGAATCAAAGTAATTTTGGAAAATTGGGTTCAACATGGTTAAAGGTACAACTTGCCTTGAAATAAGTCTTGGTATCGGTCTTGAGCTTGATCAACTCTTCCTTCCTCAAAAGCTCCCGAAGTATCAATTTCTACTCGCAAACGAAAGCAAAAACCCAAATAAATACAAAACAGAGTAACAAATAAACTCCAAAAAATAAATAAAAACCTCAGGAATGTAGGGCTTGAATTTAGACGAATTTATAGACTTGAATGGGTTCAATCGGAGTTGGTATGAGGAAGAACGGACTCTCAAAAGATTTGCCAGAAAGGAAAAAAGAGAGGGAAGAAATAATATTCCTGGAATATTCCTTCAGTTAAAAAGACAAAGGAAAAATAAAAAGGATTTGACAGGTGGGGCCAGACTGTAAGAGAGAGAGAGAGAGAGAAGAGAGAGAAGCTTACACGCGGGACCCACATGTAAAAGAGAGGCAGGGAGGAAGCTACAGTGAACTGAAGCAGGGAGGAAGATGGCGGCTGGCGCACGGCGACGAGGGAGGTGGTGGCGATGGGAAAAATGGGTTGCCGACAGCTCGGTGGTGCCAAGGGAGGTGGCGTCGTAGCAAGGGTGGCGGCGACAGCGACGGAACAGCCGACTCGGCCATGCGGTGGTTACGACGATTCGGTGGTGCTCGGAGGGAACAAAGGGGAGCACCGCGATGACAACAGCACAAGGAACACAATGGTACAACTGAGGTGGCCGGGAGATGACCGGAATGGCGCGGTGACGGCGGCCGGAGACGAAGAGGAGGGCAGTGTGGCAAAAGTGATGCGGGCAGCGCACTTAAATAGGTCCGGGGAGGGCATATCCGTGTAGAGGCCGGCGGCGAGGCATGTGCATGCGGGACTTGGAGACGGAGTCTCCAGGTTGAAGACGATGGCGACGTTCCCACTCGGAAGTGAGAGGAAAGGACAGAAGGAGTTGGGTCAGTGGGTGCATGAAAGAAAAAAGAACTAAGTAGGCTAGCGACTGGGCTGAGAAAGGAGAAAATGGGCCGGGCAAAAGAAATTCGGCCTGAAAGATTTTCCTGAGATTTAAATAGGCTTTTCTAATTTAGAAATAGTAGAAAATCCAAATGGCTAACAAAAAAATAGCAAATGAACTCGGAAAAATTCTGGAAAATATTTCCGAGCACCAAGAACTCAAATAAAATAGTTTTAAATTTAATTGACGTTCATATTAGTCACATTAAATTATTTTGACTTTAAAAGTCCAATTTAAGCTTTATTAAATTCAAATAAAACTTGGTGTATTTTCCAAGGAGCTAAACTACTTAAAAATGTTTTGAAACTCAGAAAATTAAGATGTTACAACTAACATACTCTAAGATTATGTTCAATTAAATGTTACAAGCAAGTAAAATCATGTAAAAGTCCAAGAAAAAAGAGAGATAGGAAGGAATCACCTGATGGGCGGTTGGTGTAGGTAGGGAAGAACAGTTCCACCCAGAAGATATCAAATGTTCATTTACGTACATATACAAATACACGTATTAAAGCAGGGACGGAGGATTGTTGGGGCCATCCTGGGCCATGACCCCCCCTCCCCAGCGATAGTCGCGTGCGATGTACGACCTCCAGATCTGAGGTATTAGCTGTCTTGGATGTTGATCTGAGGTATTAGCTGTCTTGGATGTTGAAGAAGTTAATTAAACTTTGTGTGTGATGTATTTGAAGGGAATACTAGACATGCACCACTTTTTTGTGCTATGAGTAGCATTCAAGTAGATTGGTCATGTTAGTATCTGCTAATAGCAGATCAGATGGTGTGACTAAAATAGTACTGAAGTGTGGGTTCTTGGAATTAGTTTGTACTTTCCTGCGTTTATGGATTTGTTTTAACAATACATAAATCCTTTTCTTCCAATGTCTCTGACTTTGTAGGATCAAAAGTTAATTTGAGTAACTGAATGCCACTGAACTTCGATGAAATTGAACAATGATTCACAGCTTCCACCTTTGGCCCCCTTGAGATTTTGCTCAAGCTTTGTCAGAGTCTTAAAGGATGTCACAAATTTATCCGGCATCCATAATGTTTGAGGTGTGTTAGACAGCACACCGTGCGCACTTAGAGTGATATACTCCCTCTAGTTCACAAAAACAAGTCGTTTTAGAATACGCGCAGTTAAACTTTGGAAACTTTGACTATTAATATCTTTTTAAATGTTTAGATTATATGCATAAAAATCATATTTCCCCTGATTCCAAATATAAGTTGTGTTGGACATTAACACGGTATTTGATCATCAATTTCTGTGAAAAATATGTTGTTTCAAATAGAAATAACTATATGTTATGAAAGAATATTTCATAATGGATCTAGGAATACCAATTTCATGTTGTCTATCTTGGTAATTCTTTATATATTAATGGTCCAAGCTAAAAATATTTGACCGGTACATATTCTAAAACATCATTCGTTCGGAATCAAAGGTAATATGTATAGATTTGTCTCGAAAACTACCTTCACAATATTATTATTTTACTAAATTTTATAAATATATTATAATAACAAAACTAGTTTTTTTTACTGAAGGGAGTACCATGTGTGTACCTACGTGTTGGCGTACCCGCGCGCAGGCAGAGGAATAGTTGGCGTGGTGCTCCGTCAAACAGCAGGGGCACGTCACAGGGGGCCCGTTCCCCTCAGTCGGTGCCACTGCTTCCACGCGAGCAGCCGATCCGAGAAACCGAAACATTTCACACGCACTCATCTCGCGTAGCTCTCGTCTCGCGCGCGGCTCATCTCGCGGCCGGGACGAGATTAGACGACCCAGAGAAACCAAACCCCGCAAAGAAAGAAGCGAGAGAAACCCGCCACCATCTCATCTCGCGCGCACGTCGCCCTCACGACCGGACGCCAGCTCACGAATATCCACCCGATTTAATCCCGCGCCCTTCGATTCCGCCGCTCCCTCCCTGTCACATAAGGCCGTCGTCGCCTATCGATAAGCAGCGCTGCTTATCGATAGGCTTGGGTGCGTATCGCAGATAAGCCAGTGGGGGTGGCGTGGGGAGAGAGAAAAGGGTGAGAGGTCTGCAACGCATCGAAGAAAGCGAGACTAAAGTTTCTCTCTCTCCCTCTCCATCCTCCTTCCACATCTCTCCATCTCTCTTCTCTCTCTTCTCATCTCTCTCCTCACGAGAGGCGCGGCGACGACGACGAAACCCTAGAATTCGCCGCGGCAGAGGCGGCCCCCCCCTCCGAATCCGCGCGATTCGCGCTTCCGCGGCGCTGTTTCCCCGAGCCGAAGAGGTCCCCCGCGGCGGCGCCGAGCAGATCGAGTTCCTCCGGGGCGGCGCGGGCGCCATGTCGTCGCTCAGCCGTGAGCTCGTGTTCCTCATCCTCCAGTTCCTCGACGAGGAGAAGTTCAAGGAGACCGTGCACAAGTGGGTAGCCTCGCCTCTCTCTCTCTCTCCTGCTGGCCCGTGGGCTCTTTTTTCGGGGGGCGATTCGGTTGGTGGTTGGCTAGGCTCAGAGGAGTCTGCTCTTCTTTTGGGGATTTGTTTCGCTGCGTTGTGCGTTTTTTTTTTGCGAATTCCGCGAAATATATCTCCAGTTTTTCTCCTTCTTGTGCTGGTTTTGGGTTTTGAGTTCATGGGGGAAAATATTTATTTATTTTTGCTTTTGTTGATTTGTTATGTACGCGCGGTAAATTCCTGCTAAGTTTCGGTATTTTTTTATTGGTTCGGTCAAAATAATGTTTTTTGCTCTTATTTTCTCCGTGATAGTCGTTCGTTTATTTAATTTGGTCAAAGCGAATTATTTTTGGGGCTTTAGTACAGTTTTTCTTTTATGTGGATAATTCAGGGGCAGATTTGAAATTTGGAGCTCACGTGTGTCGTCTCTCTTCCCCACCCCCCCTCTTGTTCTGTTCCTCAGTTTGCTGAAAGAATGGACTAATTTTTTCCCAACCCCTACTCGTTTTCTCTGAGGAATGGAATTTTCTAGATTCAGTGCGGTTAATTCCGTGATTGGTGTGGCGTCTTAGTCCCATGCGCGCTGTCTTGCGATTGCGAGTAAATCAGTAAATGGTAGATGGTAGATGGTGTTCAGTTGGATTGCTTCGTTTCTGTCGAAATTCGTGGAAAATTTTGAACTTTGAGCGCGAAATTGTGTGATTGCAAGCTGTTGATCTCCTCTGCGCTGCATTCGTGTTCCTCTAATAGTTGGTTTGGAAGTCTGCTTGTGTATTCTGTTTCTGTACTGCGGTCAATTCTGCTTGAGATTTTACATTGTAGGTCTCTATTCAAAAAAAAACATTGTAGGTCATGTGCGATACCTCTAGTGCACATACGGGATGTTAGTCCGAATTAATGAATGTTATTGAGTTTGGTTGACTGTTTTGGGTCAATGCTGTGATCTCAAGAAGTACTTGCAACGTGTTGTGCCTTCGAGGGTTATGCTATCATCTTTTGTCCATTTGAGCTGTTTGTTCATTAATGAAGTACTACTCATTCTGTGGAAAGATAGGAGGAAAGAGTGTTAACTCACGTTCTTTCCCATTCTAATGTCCCGGGTTATTCTGCAATGGAAAATTGGAATTTCTTTGCATTTTGATCTAGCAAGATGTAATTTCTTATGGAACATTATGTTGTAGGCTTGAGCAAGAGTCAGGGTTCTTCTTCAACATGAAGTACTTTGAGGAGAAGGTCCATGCTGGGGAGTGGGATGAAGTGGAGAGGTACCTTTCAGGTTTCACCAAAGTGGATGACAATAGGTATTCGATGAAGATCTTCTTTGAGATCAGGAAGCAGAAGTATTTGGAAGCGCTTGATAGGTACTGTGCGATTGTCTGATGGGAAATTTCACTTCGTCTGAAAAGATACTGGGTGTTTCCATCCCATTTTTTCAGCATTGGGTGAAAATATAAATTTTACTATCTTTTATGTTACATTTTCTAACAGGCATGATAGGGCAAAGGCTGTAGATATTCTCGTCAAGGATCTTAAAGTCTTCTCAACGTTCAATGAAGAGTTATATAAAGAGATAACACAGCTTCTCACTCTTGAGAATTTTAGGTTCATTCATCTTGCCCTTTGTTATCATTACTGTATGTTCTTTCCTATTCACCATGAGGAGGCCATTCCGAAAGCTTGTTGATGTTTGCATTCTGTGTTTCTCACTAGGGAATTTTTAGTTTATTCCTTTGTCTGAGCCATGACCAACAATACAATGCCAAATGTGTTAGCAAGTTCTGGTGGTTTAGATGAGCACATGGGTCATTCATTTGCTTCAGATTGTTGAGAAGGAAACACAAACTTCTTTCTTAGAGTGTCTTACTTCTAGAGCATTAAAACTTTTCTGCTTGGTGCGGATGCAATTATACTGTAATCGCAGAGAAATAAAAGAGGGTGTGAGTTCAATTTTTTGTTACTTCATGAATTAAAATGAATCAGTAGTTGAGTGAGCATGCCAGCACGACAACTCCATAAATGGATAAACCTTTTAATGCTTTAATGATCCAGTTATTTGCTAAGCAACATGGTTACTTCTAACAATATTAAGGGTTATGAAAGATGGTCATCCAATAGTTTTTAAGTTATGCTGGTTTTTTCATGCATAATTTTTTATGTTATTGGGGAAAAAAACTTGTCATAATGGCTTAATAGTAGTACTTTGATTTTATTTTTGATTTTATTATTCTATTGATTGTGGCATTCCTTGAACTGGTGCTTTTAACAACATGGTGCATGCCTTTTTGGTCAATCTAATGTGCCCTTTTGTATTATCAGGTTCTTGGCTTTTCTATTTCTCATAAATTAGCTAATTTTTTTTTTCTGCAGGGAAAATGAACAATTGTCCAAGTATGGGGACACCAAATCTGCTCGTGGTATTATGCTGATTGAGCTCAAAAAACTTATTGAAGCAAACCCCCTCTTCCGGGAAAAACTTGTCTTTCCAACTCTTAAGGCATCACGCCTGCGGACTCTAATTAACCAAAGGTTTGAAATTAACAATCTACTGTTGTTACATTACCTGACCCTCTGTTTTCATGTTCACTTTAATCTTACATTGGTGGTTGGATGTGTGTGAGTTCATATTCTTTGACAACATGTGCAGCTTGAACTGGCAGCATCAGCTTTGTAAGAACCCTCGGCCAAATCCAGATATCAAGACTTTATTTACTGATCATACCTGCGCTCATCCAAATGGAGCTCGTGCTTCACCAGTGCCTGTACCATTGGTGGCTGTTCCAAAGGCTGGTGCCACATACCCACCACTCACGGGTCATGCTGTATGTTTGCTATCGACCATTTTCTTTGTATGCATGATTTAATGAATGCTTTTGTTACTTAATTCAATACGTTCATTCATGCAGCCATTCCAGCCTCCTCCTCCTGCTGGTCCATCTTTAGCTGGTTGGATGGCAAATGCTGCTTCATCATCTGTTCAGTCTGCTGTTGTAGCAGCATCATCAATACCTGTTCCGTCAAATCAAGGTGTGGTGGTACCTTTCTGTTTGCATGCATCTAGTGGTTTGTTTTATGCACCAAACTTGATCTAGTGGCTAGTTCATAATCTGGGTCTTTACTCTTTACTCTCTAGACAATTCTCTCTCGTTTTTTTTTGGAGTCATAAGAGATGTTGTATTGGTGTGGAAGATGATCCTTATAATAAACCTGTGCGATTGGTGGTTGGGCATTTTTATTTCATTGGAATTGCAATTGCCCTAAGTGTTGCACCCTTGATTTATGGAAGTGGTGTTGAATAAAGTTTCCTGCTTATCTATTCATGCCAAACATTCTTCCAAGTTTGCCATCCTTCCTTTTAAACATCCTTCCTGCTTATCTATCTGAGGTTATCAGAGTGCTAACCCAAATTGATTCCATTAATGCGTATATCTTGTGTTGTATAGTTCTTGGTAGTTCCTTCAGGGTTTTGCTAATCAGGAGAGTTATTTTGGAGAGGGGATGGGGAGTGAAGTTAACACACTGGATTTTTGTTGTCAATTTGTATCTGAGAAAGACTTAGTGTAACCTTGGTCTCAAGTCTCAACTGATCACACCATGTTGGCATCTCATATTTAAACGCTAAGGTACAAAGGAATGCTTGGTAAAGCAAGACAACTTGGCTAGAAGTCTAGAACATATATTAAGAAGTATAATGTCACACAGTTGCAGGCATCAATTAATTTGTAATGCTGTCTTCTTGGTTGTTTAAACAATTCTGAGATGTAAATCTTCAGCTCTCGGTGACAACGAAAATGAGCATGAAATTTTGATTATTTTCGTTATGTGTTTTGTGATGGGAAATGTACTTTTGTCATCTGTTGTTTTCATGTATCAAAGCTTCTCATGACTTCAGTTATATTACATTATTTCCTCAGCTGTCTCCATCTTGAAACGCCCAACATTAACAGACTATCAAAGTGCAGAATCTGAGCAGCTAATGAAGCGATTGAGGCCTGCTGGACATGGTGTTGATGAGGTAATGTTGCATTTGCAATCAAGAAATATGACCCTGTTGCATTTTATATGACCTATTAACAATTATCCATAATTATTTGCAGGTCACCTATCCTGCACCCATTCCCCAACCTTCATGGTCATTGGATGATCTTCCTAGGACAGTATTTTGTACATTGACACAGGGATCTAATGTAACTAGCATGGACTTTCATCCTTCTCGGCATACACTACTACTAGGTATGATCAAGATTATTATTTTATTTGAACCATCTTTAAAAAACAATGCGTACTGGCAAATACAAAATGGTGTTTCATGTGATTTGCATGAACACTAAACTTTTATAACCAACAATTTATCAATTTTCTTGTCATGCTTACTGTTCAACAGTTGGATCTGGTAATGGTGAAATTGCCCTTTGGGAGGTTGGTCTGCGCGAGAAACTGGTTTCAAAGCCCTTCAAAATTTGGGACATCCAAGCATGTTCACCACAGTTTCAGGTAATTGAGTACAAGTTCTAAATATAATTTACTTCTGTTTGCTTTTACTTGTACCTTGTTCACGAGTATCTATATGTTCTGATCCTATATATGTGCCTCGTTATTTACCTCTTCTGTGAAAAGAGTGTTGTGGTTAAAGACTCTTCCATATGCATTAATCGAGTTACCTGGAGCCCTGATGGAGACTTGATAGGTTAGTGTCAATCTTTTAATTTCCAGTCAGTAATTTTGTATTGCACTCAATCGTTGCTTAAGCTTCAGTTTTTTGGTTTCAGGAGTTGCATTCACAAAACATTTGATCCATCTACATGCATACCAGCAACCAAATGAAACACGCCAAGTTCTAGAGGTACTGCAAAACTTCTGATTGCGCCCTATTCATAGGATTATAGATTGAATTTCAATTTTATAGATGTTACAATACATTATATTAAATCAATTTTGTCACTAAACCTTTTATTCTGCATGTCAGATTGATGCTCATTCTGGAGGAGTTAATGACATAGCATTCTCCCGGCCTAATAAGCAACTTTGTGTTGTCACTTGTGGAGATGATAAACTAATAAAGGTATTAGACACGTCTTGAATGGCTATCTTCTTTTTTTCCCCCTTGGCCTGGTCTCCTTCAACTTCCCTTTTCATTTTGTAGGTCTGGGATATGCATGGACAGAAACTATTTTCATTTGAAGGGCATGAGGCGCTTGTGTATTCTATTTGCCCTCACCACAAAGAGAGTATTCAGGTGTGTTGTCTGAATAGAATTATGTAGGCATCAATATCTCAGGTCGCAATACTGATCTTTGTGGTTGATGATTATTCTATAAGCTAGACAAGTTCTACTCAACTCCTGTGTGAATTGAGGCAGTATGAGCCATCATGGATATGCTTGTATTCAGTGATATGTCTATCGTAGGGGGAATGAGAGAGATTCATGAGTGTATAGTTTTTTAGCACATAAACATTGATTTGGTGTAGTGATATATGATTTTCTTATGTTCCCTGCAGTTTATCTTCTCAACTTCCCTTGACGGGAAAATTAAGGCATGGCTTTATGACAATGTGGGATCTAGGGTGGACTATGATGCTCCAGGAAAATGGTGTACTACTATGCTTTATAGTGCCGATGGAACTAGGTAAGCATAGAGGTGTTATTTTACTTACTTGGCTCGGGGGGAGGGGATATAGCTTATAGCTCAGTTGGTACAGTTTTGCTCTTGCAATTGGGTCGTTGCAATTACGGGTTGGCTGTCTAATTGTCCATGCTGTAATGATAGTATCTTGTACCTGAACCGGTGGCTCACTTTTAGTCTTTCATGTGAAGGTTGTTCTCATGCGGAACAAGCAAAGAGGGAGACTCATATTTGGTTGAGTGGAATGAAAGTGAAGGATCTATCAAGAGGACATATTCTGGATTCCGTAAAAAGTCAGCTGGTGTAGTGCAGTTTGATACAGCTCAGAATCACTTTTTGGCCGCTGGCGAAGATCACCAAATTAAATTTTGGGATGTTGATAATACAAACATGCTTACCTTCACTGAAGCTGACGGAGGCTTGCCAGTCAGTCTTAGTTTCCTATTATATTTGCCAATTTTTTTTGTCTTTTGGTAATCTAACCTTTGTACATTTTACCAGAGTCTTCCACGGTTGAGGTTCAATAAAGAAGGCAATCTTCTTGCCGTTACTACAGTAGACAATGGTTTTAAGATACTCGCAAATACTGATGGACTCAGATCTTTACGGGCTTTCGGAAACCGGTCTTTTGAAGCATTTAGATCACCATATGAAGCTTCCTCTATGAAGGTAAGCACATACCTTCCTACCTGCTATTGTTTTGTTATATTGTGGGTCTAGTTTGTAGAAAGTTCCTGACCTTGAATATTGAATTAACAGGTCTCAGGTTCTCCTGTTGTTGCGAGCATCTCTCCTAACATTGGCCGAATGGATCACTTAGACAGAAATTCTCCTGCAAAGCCATCTCCTATGCTGGTATGGTGATCCAGACAAAACAATTTGACAAGTTTCATCTACTTTAAGGCCTCTTTGCTTACTTGTTAACAACTGAAACATCATCTTACTTAATCATGAATTTAATAGAATGGCGGTGATCCAGCATCTAGAAGCATAGATATAAAGCCAAGAATTTCAGAAGAAAAGCCTGAAAAATCGAAACCTTGGGAGCTGATGGAAGTTTTAAATCCCCAGCAATGCCGTGTAGCTACAATGCCAGAAACTCCAGACCAAGCCCGCAAGGTTCGATCCATGTTCTCAATTTTACATTTTGCACTTCTCATCTTGGAATCTCTGAGAAGTTTAACAACATTTGTATGCAGGTTGTCAGACTTCTGTACACAAATTCTGGTGCCGGGTTATTAGCACTAGGGTCTAATGCCATTCAAAGGCTGTGGAAATGGAGTCGCAATGAGCAAAATCCAAGTGGGAAGGTATGTATTACTCTTCTGGTTTCTTTGGTGTTTAGGTTAATCAAGGTTATGGTATAAATTTTGTCCATTCTGCTGAGCAGGCCACAGCCAGCGTTGTGCCACATCATTGGCAACCAAACAGCGGTCTTGTAATGACAAATGATACAGCAGACACAAATCCTGAGGAGGCAGTCCCATGCATTGCACTCTCCAAGAATGATTCGTATGTGATGTCTGCATGTGGTGGGAAGGTTTCATTGTTTAACATGATGACATTTAAGGTAATGTTTAATTATTTTATCTGGATGTATTTTCCAGACTCCAGGATAATTTGATCATGCATCTTTCATGCAGGTGATGACAACATTCATGCCACCTCCGCCAGCATCAACCTTTTTAGCATTTCACCCTCAAGACAATAACATCATAGCAATTGGAATGGAAGATTCAACCATCCACATATACAATGTCAGGGTAGATGAGGTACTGAATGCTTTGTATTTTCACAGATTTATACTCCAGTTTATTAAATCACTGCTATGCAGCGATATTGAGCTTTATTTTTTTCAGGTCAAAACTAGACTCAAAGGTCATCAAAAGAGGATAACTGGGTTGGCCTTTTCCAACAGCCCCAATATACTTGTTTCTTCAGGCGCTGATGCACAGGTTACTATTAATAACGATTTTTCATTTTTTTTTTCATTTTCATCGTTCACTATTCCCATTTTATGGCATTCAGATCACCAAGAATTTATTCGTGTGGCTTCATTGTGTACTTTTTGACTCTCTCTCTCTCTGATTTGCTCACACCAGTGAACCAGTAAGCACTTTGATAATCAGGTCGCTTCCTTTCCTCTTTGCAGCTATGTGTGTGGGCCACCGATACTTGGGAAAAGAAGAAATCGGTTGCTATACAAATGCCAGCTGGGAAGACTCCATCAGGGGATACAAGGGTCCAGTTTAACTCTGACCACAGTCGCTTATTAGTAGTCCATGACACTCAGCTAGCTATATATGATGCATCAAAAATGGAGAGAATCTATCAGGTAGCATATCATATATTTGATTAAAATATTTTTGTTATTGTCTGTTAAATCTCTTTCGCCCTCTTGTTTCAGTGGATACCTCAGGACACCTTGTCATCTCCCATATCACACGCATCATACTCATGCAACAGCCAACTGGTTTTTGCTGCCTTCACTGATGGTAATGTAGGCATTTTTGATGCGGAGAACTTGAGATTAAGATGCCGAGTTGTGTCATCAGCATACATGTCTTCGTCAGCCATAAACAGGTATTCTCTTTTAGTACATTGGACGCACAATATTTACCCAAAGACCATAATTTGTAGTGCTGTTACCATTTTTATTTTCATTTGCATGTTGATAAATTATAACCATTTAATATCTGGAGCGGAAGCAAATTCTCTGTAAGAAATTGTGAAGAACTGAAGATCAAATATGATAATGGGAAATGCATATATTTGGCTAATCAATAAATAACTAATTTATTAATTAGAAAAAGCATCAAAACTCCAGTCTCGAAAATATTTATTTAGTTTTCAACCATTGTATTATTATTTACACAAGCTTTCAGTTCAGAAAAATAAGAAAGCCAAGGGGTGCTTTGAGCTTGTTAAGAACATCACAGTGTATAAAATGGTATACAAGTATATTAATCAAAATTTGATGTGTAACGATCATGGATTACATGTTGTGTTAGCCAATTTTGAGGGTAAAAATATCTGGCATTTTCGTTCGACCAAGTGTTTGGTAATGTGAAGGGATATTTCATGTGATCTCAGTGGACTGGCTTATTCAATTTTGTAAGAGCTAGTTTCCTGGTTTGAGGAGCAAGGTAATATGCAAAGTCAGTATTTGGTTGGTGATTGGTGAAATAGAGATAGGTCATCACCAACGTCTTGATATTATTGTGTGAAACATTTGAGATGGGTGTTGTCATCCATTAACCGTTCCTGGTTAACCCCCCCCAATTTTCCTGAGTCCATGGGAGACTGAGTTTTTGGAAGGTCTGATGCACTCGAGCAACTGAGGTGCTGTCCTGCATCTGGAGCAGCTGGCGGGTTCTTCGATTGGGTAGAAATACAAACCAAACCATCCGATATCGAGTCTGAAATGTTGGAATGAACCCTTGATCTATTCCAATTGGTCAAAGGGCAAAATATACGAGCTACAGGTGTAGGTACATATGCAAAGAGCACCCTATACAAGAGATATATCTAATATCTAACATGAAATACAAGAGACATTGGATAATAAGCTTTTTGGCATTTTTTTTTTAACATTTGTATCCTCATTCCATTATAAGTTGCAGATTTTTGCCATGCTTTACTCTTACATGGCTCCTATGATCTAAGAAATGTATCTTTCCTGGCTCCAGCAATCCGCCTGTTTACCCTCTTGTCGTTGCGGCACATCCCCAAGAGCCAAATCAGTTCGCAATTGGGCTGTCAGATGGATCTGTTAAAGTGATGGAGCCGTCGGAATCCGACGGGAAGTGGGGAACGCCAGCTCCTGCGGATAATGGGTTGGCCAATGGCAGGACGCCAGCATCATCAGCTACCAGCAACCCAGCCGCGGACCAAATCCAAAGATAGATGCATGCTGAAGGATCTCTGTAAATCTTCTAATCTTCAGATCGACTTTGTATGTTAATGTCGCTAGGTTATTGTTGCATTTGTTGGAAAGCAAACAGAAAGAAGTGTAAGATCAGGTGTGTTACAACTTATCAGATGTTACCCTAGTTATAAAAGATGATCTTGTAATAGGGATAGTCCATTAAAAATGGTTCGCCTTAGGTTTCCTCAGTTTTTTCTTTTCAAAAAAAGGTTTCCTCAGTTTTAACTGGGATAGTCGGATGTTGTAGCTATCTTCATGCATGTAAAGCAATACATAGTCTTGCTTCCATGACGCGCTGCTGGAGTTCGTGTCCCCATTGCCACGCCATTGACAACGACTTGAATGGTATCGACGTGACCATGTTTTGTTTTTTCTTTTGATTTTCTCATATGAAAGTTCACATCTTTGAGTTGGAAGTTGAATTTCGAGATGAACCCTTTCCAGTCAAAGGTTCAAGATCACGAATTGGAAGTTGATTTCATCAAGTTGCCGGTTGAATCGTCCAGTCAAAAGTTTGTTTTTTCTTGTACTGAAATTGAGCTGAAACTTTTCGAATTTGTCGGCTAAAAGTTCAACATCCCAAGTTGGAAGTTGAATTTATCAATTTGCAAGTTTGAATTGTCTAGTCGAAAGTTTGTTTTTCTTGTATTGAATCAACGGGTCAGACCGATCTGGTGCCATTGAAAGAATTGGACGCTGATGTGGAATAGTCTTAACAGGGAACGCGACATGTTCTCCACACCTCCACGCGTCGTCACGGGATGCGTAGAGGTCCACGTGTCGCAATCACAAAAGCACCAGGGCTAATCGTAGGGAGCTAGCTGTTCGTGCATCAAACTAGCAAAATCGATTTTATTTGTTTTTGAAAAAAGAAAATGCATATTTTTATTGGGTCGCTAGATTACACGTTTATGCTAATCAGTAAAATATGACGTACTCACATGCCACTTATAAGATGCAGTTCCTCGGCTCAATAATAACTGAGTATAAAAATAATAATCTAGAAAACCTCCGCACCCTCCCCGCCTCCAAAAAAAAAAATTTAAGTATTTTGCCCGAGGTTGCTATCTAAAGCCGCCTTTTGGACATCTAATAGATTGCAAGCGAGAGACTGGCCAAACCACAGACATGTCCTCTTTGCAGACAATCACCGGAAGCGGCCCTACACCTCTTCTCTTAATGCAGATATACTATACGAGTTTGGAATGCGATAGCATAATGACTTAGCTGTGCTCCGCTCAAGCGATCTAACAGGTCTGACAATTACAACATTGGGGATTAGTAGACCAAAACGAACAGTTTTGGAGGTCTCCTAAAGAGGGCAACAACAACGGTGCTCATTTTAACCACCAGGAGGTCCAGAAAGAACGTAACATCATAATCTTTCAGAACAGATCGACTAACCCATTGGACTTAGTGGCAAAGATAAAACGGGAGAGTAGAGTTTATATCCTAGCCGGAGCTAAGGGTTTGAAACAATTTATACCGTGTAATTAAAACTCAGAACACAGTTTCTTCTATATCAATGTAATAGACTGTCCTCGTGCTGTTTCTTTGAAAAGATGCCGCCCTTAAACCATAGAACCAGATATTTAATAATTAATAGTACTCCCTTTGTTTTTAAATACATGATGTTTGACCAAGCGTTCAATCAAACTTATCTAACTTTGACTAATAATATATGAAAAACTATTTAGATTGATCATGAGTGAATAATATCATTAGATTTGTCATGATAAATATTTTCATAATATAATAATTTTGTAATTTTTTACTAACAAAATCATATAAAAAGTAATAGTCAAAGTTATATAAGTTTGACTGCACGTTTGGTTAAACGTTATGTATACGTTTGGTTAAACGTTATGTATTTCAAAAACGGAGAGAGTAATAAGTAAGTCGAGGAGCTTCTTCTAGAAGCAAGTACACACCACCGAAGAATCTAGAACAAAACACAGCCACAGGTAGAAGAAAAGGGAAAGAAAAATTCTCCCCGACTGAAGGCGGAGAGCGTGAGAAAGAGAGAGGCAGGCACCGATTGATCGATCGATCCGGCTTGAGGAGGAAGAAGAGGAGATCGCCGGAGAAGAGAGATGTTTCTGGTGGATTGGTTCTACGGGGTGCTGGCGTCGCTGGGGCTGTGGCAGAAGGAGGCCAAGATCCTCTTCCTCGGTCTCGACAACGCCGGCAAGACCACCCTCCTCCACATGCTCAAGGACGAGGTTAGGTCTCTCTTCTTTCGATTTCGAGTCTTTTTTTTCCTGCGGACTCTGATCTTGTTTTTTTTTCTTGCTGGGGATTCCTGATTTGGTCTGATTGGTATGTTTGTTTTTGGATTGGATGGCAGCGGCTCGTGCAACACCAGCCGACGCAGTACCCGACGTCGGAGGAGCTGAGCATTGGCAAGATCAAGTTCAAGGCCTTCGACCTCGGCGGCCACCAGATCGCCCGCCGCGTCTGGAAGGACTACTACGCCAAGGTTACCTTTACTTCTTCTTGCTGCCTGTTTCTTATGGTTTAGAGTTCTTCCTTGCGCAATTGTTTGTGTGATTTGGGTCAGAAGCAACTCTAGTCTTGATTGAAACCAAGAGATTAGAGTTTAGACATAAGGAACATCTGGGATTAGGCATACATGTGAATAGATAAGGCACCGGCCACCAGGGTTATCTTGCCCATAGAACAAGTAGAAATTATCAAGTAGAAACTATCTGATCTTGTGAAGGCAGTCCCCCATTAAGCAATCTGGAATGCTGCCAGTGCTGGTACTTGATTTTAGCCAAGTGCTCACGATGTGATTCTGCAAAATATCACTAGATATTTGAGCTCTAATGTTCAGGTCATTATTCATTGACGATAGGTCAAACATTCAAAGAACGAGTGTAGGGTGATAGTCTCTATCCAAGCAGAATACATGAGAATGGTTGTAATTCCAGACACTTTTAGCAAAATTGGTTTTAGTGCGAATCTTATACACATAAAAGCTGACCAAAAAGTTGCACGTATTTTCCTGGCAAACTTAGTCGTCCAAAGCTTTCATCCATCACTTTACAGTCATATGAATCCAGGGGAGAGAGAACCTGTGGAAATAGGTGGATTTTACTAGCAAAGGTTTTGCCTAACAGTACAGAAAGTCCACCAAGTAGAACAAGATTACACCAAATTACAGCTAGTTATCATCAATTCTGGATTATTCTCATGTTGTTGTTCTTCTCAAGAAAGCACATAGTTTCACAATAAAAATTTGGGAAAATTGCCCATGTATCACTTTGTTTGGAGAACTTTCCAAATTTATAACTCATGCTTCCCACTTTGCCAACATAGCACTAATATACTACAAGGTTTGCCAGTTTATCACTATTGGACAATTTTGCGCCTCCATCTTCTCTAGCAAGCATCATAATTCCAGCAAGCACCTTGTTGTTCCTTCAGCACTGCACCTTCCCCTCTGTCAAGCTGCACCACCTCACCTCCGGCCAGAGGTGACAACAGTGAGAGCACCAGACAATAAGAGGTCACCCACAATCCACTTCGCCGAGGGCTGTGGCCAGCTGCATTCAGCTTTCTTGTGCTGCATTCAGCGGCCATGGATAGTGGCACTAAAGCAGCAGTGTACATCTGCTTCATCTTCCTCCCCGGCATCACAGGACACGGTTTACAGCAGTGACTGAAGTTTGAACATGCTGTGGCTGGGGCTGGATGCTGTAGAGGTGGAAAAGGACGCCAACTGCTATTGGCCTCATCCTGCAAACCTGACAACCCTTCTGCCTCCTCCAAGCCTTCAATCCCTCGCCATGCCTACTGTCATGATTCATGAGTGCCACCATGACCATGGTGCCTAATTGCCTTACATATGGCCAGCTTCATTCAGCTTCATCTGCTGCACGCACATTCTGGTTCCAGGATAAAATGGCAGAGAGGTTTCGCTGGCAAAATCTGGTGCTGGAGCTGGGAAGAATTGCCGGTGAGGAGGGTGTAATTGAGGTGGAGACTGGTTATGGAATAAGTTGGAGAGATGGTGAGACAACCAAATCGGAAAAGAATAACTCGCCAAGGAATAATATATAGGGGTAAAGTTGTCCACAAGTGGTAAACAGGCCGAGGTTGCAGTTTCTTGTGGTATGTTGGCAATGAAGGAAGTCTGAGTGGTACGTTTGCAAAGCTGTCCATACATACTGGTCTATAGACAATTTTTGGTAAAAAAAGAGAGTAGAAGGCTTGAAAAAAATCCAAGATTTTGCGGTGTGTACTGTTCTTGCATAAAACTTACTTAGGGCCTGTTTGGATGGATGGGGATTAGATCCGACCCCTTCGGATTTACAGGGATCTTAGTACAATTTCCCTTCCAATTCAAAGGGATTGGATCTAATCCCTTTTTATCCAAACAAGCCCTGAGTTAGCTGAGTTCACATGTGGGTTTTACATAAAAAAAAAAAACTCCAACTGGCCTAGAATGAGTGGGAACAAGACAAAGGAACTAGCTTGGGAACGTTGCTGTAATCAAGGGAAGTATACATTATATTGACCGCTTGTCCCCTTAATATATTGCAAAATTATCATCATCGGTTACCCTGTTGGGAATATTTTCCATCTTATCTATCAGGTATTCTAGGCATATTCAGCCTGTGTTCACCAGTTTCTTCTGAAACTGCACCTGTCTTGTATGGTTCGTGAACTTGAGTGTACAAATAGATTTGACCATGATTCCATTTTCCTATAAGATTTGTCTTCTTAGAAAAGAAAATTGACCCTGTTTCCCAGTTTCCAAAGTTCTCCTTCCTCTTTGGCCCACATAATACCTTTCCAAATCACATTTATTTTTTCTTCGAGAACACAAATTCTATTTGTTTAGAAATCTTATTTCTGCCGTTCTTCCTAATAGTTGCAAATTTAGGCATTACTAATTTACTATCATCCCAAATATGCTATTGTATAGCCTCTAGAAGACTTAACCATGATATGAGATGTGCTGTATTTCCTGTGGACTTAACATCATTCGGATCTATGTTTTGTGCTTGTGTTGTGATTATTTTTCCTTCAGAAAAGTTCTTGTGTTGTGATGTTAATGGACCGGAACTGTTAAACAGAATAATCAATCAACCAACAACAAAAGCTGAGAACCATATATTTCTGTTGCTTCTAGCTTTGTTTATTGCTGGCCACTTCATTGTTTTGATACGCTGTTGCCATGCTTGCTGATTGGGATTATGCAATCTCCCTAGAGCAGTTACATCTTGATCATCTTCCTATTGGCCTATCCGGCTGGATATTTTTCTTTTCTGTGCTGTGAATTTTCTAACGTAATACATAATGCATTTGTCCCACATGATAATAATTCATTAAGTAGAAGCGATCAAATTAGATGCATGACAAACAATTTATTTATTGAATAGCTCTCTGTATGTTCATCAGAAGCTATATGGGTACTGTTTTGTGGCTTCTTAACTCAATGCCTCGAGGCCTGTTCCTACTCAAATTGTGACACGTCTCTATGGCGTCTTTTGTGTTACTATTAGAGCATCTCCAACGTTTGTGCTTAGCCGGTTCGATACGTTAGAATTAATGATACAAACCGATTCAGCACATTGGACACAGTTGATTCAATGCAAACTTGGGGAGAGCCGGTGCATAGTTTGCATCCGGTTCCAACTGAGTAAAGTAATATTTTTACTAGCCGATACAATTAAGTAATTAGCAGTTGCATTAACTCCTTTTGGGGAAAGCTTGTGTGAATGATTATTTTATTCTTACAGTGGGTCCATCTAAAGCATGGGTTCAATTCAACACACTGGAGCAAAATACACTTACTTTGAATCAGCTGACATGGCATAGTTTTGAATCAACCTTGATTCAATACATTGGAGATGCTCTTAAGGACCATTAGTATGGAATCCTATAATACAGGGAGTACTTTGCACCTGATACGGGTATTGATGGCTACAAGATCTTTCAGTCCTCAATCCTCGACTTAAGTCATGTTTGGTTGCCCTGGGGAAATTTCCCATATGGAAAATATCGGAAATGGGGTGGAAACAGTTCGATACTGATACATGTCTTGACACAATCACAAATTGTGTAGTTTTCGCATTTTGCTAGTATAAGAGAAGCGAAGATATGGAGGAGAATATTGAGCCAGCTAAAGCCCTTTTGTTGGTGGTACGTGGCAGTTGGGAGAGGTGAGTGGCTGTGGGCAGTGTGCTGTCATGAACTAGTGAGGATGGGCTTGAGTGCCTCTTTGCTGGGTCATTTTCAGCTTTTTATCTTTCCCCCATAAATAATCACTGGAACACGTCAATCTGTCCGGAATAGCTGGAAATGGTTGCAATGCATACTCTTCTATCCATTTAGTTCGCAAAAAACGGAAAAAAATTACGGCCATTCTGCCCCACAGTAGACCAGAATGAATAACTATGGGTGTGCCACCATGCTGACCACCATGCGAATGAATAACTATGGGTGTGCCACCATGCTGACCACCATGCCTTAGCCATCTCGTGTACTGCCCTACTGTTCACATCTCCGCATTTATGACAAGGAAATCCTACTTGAATGACTACATGTTCTTACCTTTTTAGCAAAAATCGCATTTGAGATGCAGTGGAATGGATTCAGTTTTTCATGTATAGGTATGGTGTGGGAAAGAAATGGCTGGCTGTTATCACTTGGAATTTAATCTAAAGAGATAAATTCTGCTATTACTTTTTCCCTCAGTTGAATATTGCCTGTGTAACCTTTAGTGGTAACTTATAAATATTGAATTTGGCGAGTTTTATGTTTCCGTATGCTTTTGTTGGCTACTTCTAATACCTGATCTGTGCGATAGGTTGATACTGTTGTTTACTTGGTGGATGCTGCTGACAAGGAACGGTTTGCAGAGTCGAAGAAGGAGCTTGACGCTCTTCTTGCAGACGACTCCCTTATGAATGTACCTTTCCTCATACTGGGTAACAAGATTGACATACCGTATGCGGCGTCAGAGGAGGAGCTGCGCTACTACCTTGGACTGAGCAACTTCACCACCGGTAAGGGCAATGTGAACTTAGCTGATTCTAATGTGCGGCCCCTGGAGATCTTCATGTGCAGCGTCGTCCGTAAGATGGGCTACGGCGAAGGCTTCAAATGGATGTCTCAGTACATCAAGTGATAGGTCTTCCTCTTTGTCAATAGCACAACCCCTGCTGCTGTAAGAGGATCTTTGTCAGTCTCCTGATCCTTTGGAAAAACCTGCAGCTGTAAGAAAAAGTTTATCTTAGTGATAGAGAAAGCCTGTAAGTTGATGTTTGTTATGAATATTGTGTGTATATTTAAGAGGGTAAAATGGGCAATATATATAGGAAGTACAAGGGGGTTGTTATATACAGATAAGGAAATACAAAAAGAGTCCTATTCTAACACCCCCCCCTCCCCTCTTAAACTCATGGTAGATCACGCATACTGAGTTTGGAAAGAAAATACAAATGTTGTGTTTTAGTATGTGGTTTCGTGAAGAAGTTAGCAACCTGTAACCTTGATGGCACAAACTGTAAAGGAAATATTTTTTCCTGCACCTGTGAGCGAGTGTACGAAGCATCCACAACAATGTGCTTGGTGAGCTTATGCTTCACTGGGCTCTGGGCAATACTGATAGCACTTGTACTGTCAGACAAAAGAATCGTAGGTCCCATCACGGACACTCTAAAATCTACAAGTAGCTACCTCAACCAAGTAATCTCTGATGTCACTGCTGCCATAGCTCTCAACTTAGGCTCTGCACTTGAACGGGGAACTGTAGTCTGTTTTTTAGTCTTCTAAGCAATCAAGGAGGAGCCAAGAAAAACACAGTAAGCAGAAAGAGAACGATGATAAGAAGGATCATTAGCCCAGGTCGTATCGGAGTACGCTTGAAGCTGTAGTGAGGTAGAGCCAAGGAAAAACAAACGACGAAAGATAGTCCCATGTAGGTAGCGAAGAATACGAAGAAAGTGACTGTAGTGAAGACGGGTAGGACGAGCTATAAACTGACTCAAAATATGAACATCATAAGCAATATCAGGACGAGTGCTTACAAGATACACCAAACTCCCAACAAGATGACGATATCGAGTAGAATCCTCAAGAAGATCACCATCAGTGACACGAAGCTGTAGGGATAGCTCCATGGGAGTCTCAGCAATGTGAGTGTCATTCAAACCAGACCGATCAAGAAGATCCTGGACATACTTCTACTGGAAGAGGTAGTAGCCCTTAGGCATGGAAGAGACCTTAATCCCAAAGAAGTACGTAAGAGAACCAAGATCAGTCATCAAAAATTGCTCACTGAGATGCTTCTTTATATACGTGATGAATGAGGAATCATCACCAATGATGAGCATATCATCAACATACAGAAGAAGCAGTGTCCTACCCCGAGATAAGACATGGACAAAAAGAGCAGGACGATGGGAACTGACAGTAAAACCGACAACAGTAATCACTGAGGTAAAGCACGCAAACCAGGCACGAGGAGCCTGTTTGAGGCCATAAAGAGCACAACGAAGACGACAGATATGCCTATCGGGAACAGAATATCCAGGTGGTGGCTGCATGTATACCTCCTCATGCAAAACACCATTAAGAAAGGCATTCTTAACATCAAGCTGAGAGATATACCATCGGCGAACAGAAGCAACCGCAACAAGTGCGAACAGTGGTCATATGGGCAACAGGGGCAAAAGTCTCATTGTAGTCACGACCGTACTCCTGCTGAAAATCGTGAGCCACAAGACGAGCCTCGCAGCGCTCGATAGTACCGTCAGACCGGGTCTTAATCTTGTACACCTACTTGCATGTGATCGGACAAGCATGCACAGTGGTCTGTACAATATCCCAAGTCTCCGTACGTAAAAAGAGCATCAAGCTCCTCTGCCATAGCGAGCTACCACTCATAATGAGGAGCAGCCTCATGATAAGAACTAGGCTTAGTGACAGAGAGAGCATGAGCTATCAGACCAAATCCAAGACGATCAGGAGGTCGAAGAGATATCCGGTCACGAAGGACGTAACGAGGAGCATCATTAGAAGGATCAGATGTGGGTGTCGGCAAGATACCAGGAGAGGAGACTAGTGAAGGACAAGGACGCCTAGAGTAGTGAATACTAGAGAAACGAGATGGTGGTGCTGCAGGAATAAGAGGCAGTGTTGCTGGAGGCAACACTAGAGGCGAAGGTACAGAAGGAACCACTGGAGACAAACCAGAGGAAAACTGTGATAGTAGAGAAATGGGTGAAGAGTCAGAAAGAGACAACCATGAAATCGACTCAACGGTGGAAACAGGAGGAGCCGAATCTCGATAGAAGAA
Organism: Phyllostachys edulis; assembly: GCA_036346405.1. Lineage (NCBI taxonomy): Eukaryota > Viridiplantae > Streptophyta > Magnoliopsida > Poales > Poaceae > Phyllostachys > Phyllostachys edulis. The sequence continues at coordinate 104,318,997 of CM070546.1, forward strand.
AAGTCGAGATTCGTCAAAGACAACGTCTCGTAAAATCCTGATCCATCGAGTGCAAGGATTCCAATAGCGATAACCCTTATGCTCAGAACTATAACCAAAAAACACACGCTCAACTGACTGGGCTGATAGTTTAGTGTGCTCACGAGGCTGCAGCAAAACAAAACAAGTACAACCAAAAACACGAAGGTGAGTGTACTGGGGGGGGCTCGAGAGTAGAGCCGCTCTATAGGACTGGCACCCTTAAGAGTAGTGGAAGGCTGTATATTGATGAGGTATGCAGCCGTAGAAATAGCCTTAGCCTAGAACTGTGGTGGAACGTAAGAGGCAAGGAGAAGAGTGCAAGTAGTCTCAATCAGATGACAATATTTGCGCTCAGTAACCCCATTCTGAGCATGGGCACGAGGACAAGAAGACTGGTAAAGAGTGCCCTGCTCAGAAAGAAACTATCTAAAAGCGCCGAAGCAAGACTTCGCCGCGAATCACAAATAAAAGTACGGATGAGAGAATCAAACTGAGTACGAACCATTGTTGCAAAGCTATGATAGATCACAAGAAACTGACCACGATTAGACATAGAGAAAATCCATGTAAAACAGGAATAATCATCAATGAAGATCACATAAAGTTTATACCCGCTTTTAGAGATAATAGGTGCAGGTCCCCATACATCTGAATGAACTAAGTCAAAAGGACGAGAAGACAATGACTCACTAGAATGATAAGGAAGTTGTAGCTGCTTGTCCAGCTTACAACCCTGACAAAACATGGCCGTGTCAACAATAACACATCCAAGAACACCCTGACAAACTAATGAAGAAAGACGGAACCCACACAAGTCGCCTAAACGATGATGCCACTGCGCAAAGACGCCAGAGGTGGTGGCAGCAGTGGCGGTGGAAGTAGACGTAGAGGTGATAGGAGCTACTGAAGTGGACAGAAGGTGGAGGCGATCAAGGATGTAGAGACCCTGACGATCCCTACGACACTGGCTAGTCCCAAGTACCGTTCCTGTCTGTCGATTCTGGATGAAACATGTGTGAGAGTCAAAACCAACCCTACAACTAAGATCGGTGAGCTGACCTACCGAGGGAAGCTGCATGGTAAGCTAGGGAACATGGCTAACAACTGGAACAGAAAAGTCAGTGGACAACAGAGTGCCCTGATAGCTAACAGACAGAGGAGTACCGTCAGCTGTCTGAACAAAGATGGGAAAAATAGGAGGTCCTACTAAAGTGAGAGATATGGAGTCCGATGTCATGTGGAAAGAGGCACCAGAATCCAGAACCTAAGAGGTATCTAGAGGAGACATCTGAGCTCGACCGCGTAACTCGCCGAGTGTGAGAGAGAGCCAAGTATAGCTCGCGAATTCATCAACAGAGTCAACTCGCTGAGAAGATCCTGACGTGCTGGTCTGTCCTCCAGTCGAGGAAGGGCCTCCCTGCCCTTCCTTGGAGCGTGGACCTCCATGCGCCTTGTTCTGCTTTTTTCGCACCACACAACGCTGATAGTCGTGCTCGGTGTTCTTGCAATAATTGCACTGAACCCCAGTTGGTGCAAAAATAGGAGCAGAAACAGACACCTGAGGAGGGACTATAGTCGAAGCAGAAACCATCAGTGTAGTCGAAGAAGAAGAGGTAGCAAGCACAGCCGGAACAAACTATGCTGCTAATCCGCGGCGAAGCTCCTCAACACGAAGTGTCGAAAGAGCGTCGGCGACTATCAGTCGTGGTGAGTGGCTCAGCAGTTGAGCATTGATAGGCTCAAACTCTGGGCGAAGACGGTAGACGAAGTTATAAAGGCGAAGGCGATCACGATCCACCTTCTGCACTTTATGACACTCCTAGCAGAGAGAGAAGCCACCATCCGGTGGCACCACAGACCGCCAGGCTCAGAAGAAATCGTTGATGGAGGAGTCCTCTGGCGGTTGCCTCCAACTCACGCCGGCTTAAAAGAACTGAGCATCACTACTCTGCTGGTATCGCTCGCACAAGTACTCCCAGATCTAACGGATGGCACGTAGACCAACAATATCTGACTGAATGGGGTCGTCGACGCTGACCACCATGATGGCTCGAACACGGGTCTCATCAGCACACCAGCGCTCAAAAGCGTATATGGCATACTGAAAGGCCTCATCAGCAGCGTCAGTAGCAACAATAGCGGTCTCTGCTTTCTTCTTAGCAGCCTCATCTTCTACAAGAGGTGCAGAGGTAGGCCGGCTGGGAGAAGGCTGAACCGACGACGGCAGACAAGGTCGAGTACCAGTAACATATCTCCAGAAGCAGAGACCATTGAGTGTGATCTCCATTAGGGAAGACCACAACTTGTAGTTCGTCCCATTAAGCTTCGTTCCCGATAATGGGATCGCAGCTGATGGAACAGAAGCCATTGGTAGGCGGAACTGGACGGCACAACGACCAAGACAACGAAGTCTAACAGACGGCGCTGGATGGCACGGGGGTTAGATCGACGTACTCTCTTTTTTTGGTCGGGCCACCTTTTTGTTCTTTCTTTAGCCGGGCCGGTTCAAAACGGCCCACACAACCAACACACGCACGCGGGGGGAACCCTAGCTCCCCTGCTGGTGGTGGCGTGTGCTGGCGGCGGCGGCCCGAGCGACGTCAACCGGAGCGGCGGCGCTCCGGCATCGGGTGGTGAAGGACTTCAAGTCGGCAACATTGGCGCCGGAGGTGGCGGGTCGGGAGGCGGCGTGCTACGGCCGGCGTCGGGCGTTGGCATCGTCCGGTGTCGGTTCTTCTTCAGGCAGCGTCCTCGGGCAATTTGGTGTGATCGGCAGAGTGCGGCGGCGGCCTGGTGACAACGTTGGGCGGTGGCGGTGGGGGGGGGCTAGAGTTCCCCCTATTGGCGGCGGCGACGCGAGTGGCAACGGCGACGGCGGTGGCGGTGGCACGAGCGGCGAAGGCGATAGCGGCAACGGTGGCACGAGCGGCGACGGCGGCACGATGTGGCAGTGGAAAGAGCTAGGTTAGTAACATCGCTTTGATACCATGTTATGAATATTGTGTGTATATCCAAGAAGGCCCAATGGGCAATATATATAGGGAGTACAAGGGGGTTGCCATATAAAAATAAGGAAATACATAAGGAAGTCTTATTCTAACAATGTTAATCCTAGATATGTGATGGGGCTAGTTGTTTAATTGTTTGTGAGTGAGATTATTTTAATAGTCACTATGAGGTTGTTGGGATCATTCCTAGACAAGGGAAATATTTGAGCTAATGTGATCACGTCATCTCAGCCAGTGAAATGTTTGTTAGCAACCAAGTATCTGTTGGATTTTGCTGCTAACGTTGCGTCTCGGGTTCTTGAAAATTTAGTACAGCTATAATCCTTCTGGTTTTCATTAGTATAATAATACGCTAAGATCAGTACAATCCAGAAGGAGGTGTTGGTTGCATACTTAAACCACAATAATGCAGGGATTCAGATTTTGTGTTGCAACGAAAGACATATAGTCATTTTCCAAACAGTTATTTTTGTCTAAAATTTCCCCTCTGTACTTCATCGTCGCAATGCCAAATGAAACCTTAAATCAGATGTAGAACTAGGTGAGAGACCATGTGGAGGTCGTCCCGTGTGTGTGATGCTTCCTGGAAGGTGCGGGAGTGGCGTTTTGGTGAATACGCAAAGCTGCACTAAAGGAAGTGGATGTTTGTTAGGGCTTATTGGATAAAGTGCTAGGGTTGGTGTGACCTAATGGGTAAAGCAAAGTGTAAACCCATTAGTGGGAGGCTATAAAAGGAGAGGGAGAGTTTGTGCTGAAAATTTGAGAGAGTGGGTGCTAAAGTTTCAGGATTTCATTTGTGTTCTCTCCATGGGTGTGTATGAGAGATGAGAGTGATTTGGCTGTAATCTTTCTTCTTTGTAATCTGACCTCTCTCTGTCTCTATCTATGAAATTCTTGATTTCTTTTCTTGATCGTTGTTTTGCCTAGTGCTTCGAGTGTTTTTGGATCTGCTTTTGCCCGTCTCTTTCTGTGTTTCTGGAGGATTGTGGCGGCGCCCCCTGTACCCTGAGAAAATGAGCTCACAGGAGAATTAGAAGCTGTGGCCGCTAGAGCCCCTCAAAGAATTGGCGAAATCGCAAGATCTAGTGATTCTCTGTTTGATTTGATATGTGCATGATCTTCTTTATCCGGCTTGTCCCATCCTCGTTATCTGCTTGGATTTGATTTGGGCGATGACTTTTTGTTTCAGCTTGTCCTCCCGAGATTTGTGTGTCCCCTGTAGAAATCCGGATCCTGTAGCGGCTCTGGGAAAATCAAATCTCGTGCGGCAATGCTTGTCTCGTGGGAAATAGTTTTACTTGTTGGCTCTGTTTGATCTAAAAAGTCAGAGAGTGATCCTGTTTGAATTGATCTTGTTCTTTGTAGCTTCCTTTGGTCGGTTTTGTGTGGATTCGTTCGGATCACGCTGTGAGTGAAGTGGCTGTAGATTTGTTTATTAGTTTGGATCTGTTTTTTGCCTATCTGTAATCTCTATCTTTGATGGGACTGAAGTTCCATTTTTGTTTTGCTGCTCTTGTTTTTTGTTGACAGCTCTTTGATCCGGCTGCAGTCCTCATCAGTTTTAGCCTGTGCTGTTTTTACCTTTTTTTATTGTCTTGATTGATTTCCTCTGTGTTTAAGAGTGCGGCGACTGTGTGTGCGCCTGTGGAATCTCTGAGCCGACAGCGGCGGCATGTTTGCCCGTGAGAAGCATTTGGATCGGCTGCACAGTTGTTGATTTGATGCCCATTGTTCAAATAGCTGCTCTCCCTTTGATCTGTAGCTTGCTGAGATAGGCGGCAGCTTGTTTGGTGTGAGGTAGAGCCGCACGGAAAGATTTGAGCGCTTGGTGGCGGCTCCTGGAAAAGCCTTTGGGCGGTGGCCTGCTTGTCTCGCAAAAATCGGTAGACACAAAAGAACTGTGTGGCTGTAGCTTGTAAGTTCTCTCATCGGGTTGTAAACCGAGATGATCTGAATCCTTGTTGCTGCAGCAGCTTGTAGCGTCCTTGGCAGAGGCTGTATGCTTTTTATTGAACTCCCATCGATTTGCTGCTCCCTGTGGCGCGATCGCTTGTGGCGCTTAGAAAATCTGAGAGCTCAAGGCGGCGGTTTGATTCTTGGTGAATGTTTGAGTTCTTTTTATTTGCATTGACCGCTCTTTGATTCAATCTTTTGGTCGTTTTTTACTTCATAGCTTCTATAGCTATTGGAGAGGGAATTTTGTGTGCGAATATTTGGGGTAATTTTAAGGCACCATTCACCCCCTCTGTCGCCATTTCGTCCTACAATTGGTATCGAGCGGTTAGCTCTTTTCAATAGATCTTAACCGGTCTCAAGAGCCGTGGCGATGGACAAGTACTCGACCAAGCCGCTTTGTTTTTGATGGCATCGATTACCCTTCCGAAGAGCGAATGGAGACATACATCCAGCCCGGGGTATGCCATCTGGCGAAAGGTCAAGGTTCGATTCATTTGTTCGCCGATGAGAACATCAATGCCGGAACATGGTTGATGTTGAGGCGAATGCAAAGGCAAAGAACATCATCATCCGTGGTTTGAGTCGAGTGAGTTTGACCGCATATCTCACTGTCGTCCGCTTACGATATCCGGGTGACCCTCGGCGCGATACCATGAGGGCACCACCCAGATCAAGACGGTTCGACAGACCGCTCAAACGAGAATACAACAAATTTGAGATGCTTGTTGGTGAGTCCTTAGATGAGTGCCAGACGTTTTCACAAGATCTTGAGCAACCTCCGAGCGGTCGGTCTCACATACCCGACTCGGACAATGCTCGTCCGATGCTCACGGACTCGTCTGCGTGTTTGGGAGATGAAAGTGACCACCATCAAAGACACGACAGACCTCTCGACCACGACTCTTGGCCTACCAGACTCGCGCCTCAAGACTCACGAGATTGACGTTGTCTCGTCGGTCGGGTCACGATCGATGGCCTTAGTCACCAATCCGTTTCTTCTTAGGGCTTTCTTGATTCTTCTTGTGGTTTCTCCTTGTCGCTCTGTGGACGAATCGATGATCGCTAGAGCAGCTCGAGGATGAGCAATCGCCCTCCTAGCTCGGAAGTTTTCTCATGCTTACAAGAGGAGGAGGGAGAAAGAGGAGGACCCGTGATTTGCTTCGAGTGTGGTGGCCCTAACCACATTCGGCAACGCGCCTAAGCCGAGAAGGGCAAGAACGACTACGCGGTTCGGGCAAGAACGACTACACCGACAAGAACGCAACAAGAAGCCTCCAGCTCAGACGCCCAAAGAAGAAGAAGTTCGCGACTTTGGCAAAGCTAAGAAGCTCTTCCATCAGCGTCCTCACCGCCTTCGACGACCTCGACCTCGGCGAGGTGGAGGGATGGAGCGACGATGACGGACGGGTGACCAAGAGCCCAAGGATGGCGGCGACGACTTCTCCCAAGCATGTGCTTCATGGCCCTCGAGGGCGAACTCGGCTGACAAATGTACTCCGACTTCGGACGAGGTAGATCCCACCACTGAACAGCTCAATCATGCTTTTCTTAAGCTAGGAGGTTTTCATGCTAAAGCTAAGGCTAGGTGTCTTTGAGTTAGAGAAGGAAATAGATAGATGTCACTAGAGATTATTGCTCTTACATCCGCTCCTTCTAGTGATGATTGTGATACATGCTCGCTTTTCTTTGGTTGATATGGAGAAGTTAAGGACCTCACATGATAGTGTGTCCTCCAAACTTGATAGTGTTAAGGTGGAGAATGTTAGTCCGCTTGTCGAGTTAGAGTTGAGTAGGATGGTCATTACCCTACTTATTCTTGATGAGACTACTTCTCCCACCTCATGTGAGGGTAAGGACATTCTTTGCTAGAGGATCTTATGCCATGCTCCTTGATCTCGCCTGAGTCTTGTGAAAATTGCAATAACTTGAAGATGAACTTAAACAGGCAGATCATAAAATTGTTGAACTACAAGCTTCTTTACTTGAGCCGATTGATTCATGCTCGAAGCGGCCCTAAGTTAATCTGAACTTGAAGTCGTCTCCAAGCAGTTTCAAGATATGATTGAACATGAAAGGAAGTTGGCTCGGTTTGCTTCTAAGGACCTCGTTAGCTCACCATGCATTAAGTGTAACAAACTAAAATCGACTTGATTGCTTTGGATGAGAAATGTGTGAAGCTAACTAAGGATCTTCTAGAAAAGCCACATTGTGCTTGCAATATGATTGCGGAGAAGGGAGAAGCTCCAGGTAAGGATGAGACGCTTAGCAACGTGAACCAAGCGGCTAGCGATGGATCTGCCCTTGAGTCGGTGTGCGTGCACAAGCCATTCTTCCCTCTTTCTTGGTTCTTCTTTTGCTCCCTTACCTTCTGCTCTCTTCTTCCCCTGCTCTTCTTGCACCTCTCTCTTTCGGGAGTGTCAAGACCTTATGAACACTCTCGAGAGATTTGTAGGAGGCAAGAAGAAGCTCAATCTTATTCTAGACCAATCTAAGATCTGCAGATTTAATCGTGGTCTAGGATATGACTTCTTTGAGGACATGAGGAAGCATCCACCGCCGTGCTCGCACCCATAGCACTGTGTGTGATCGAGACCGAGCCCAGGACCGAGAAAGTCCATTTCAAGTCGGCGGGCTATGTCTAGGGATTTCGACAAGAAGGTAATTTCACATCTCGCTTCTACCTCTCGGAAGGTGAAGTATCACCGCACCTTCGTCGGAAGGATGGACACACAATGATCGATGCTTTAGGCGCGCCAAGATCGCGTAGAGACCATGTTGAGTCTCTTAGGCGCATTCGTGGTCGGCCCTGCACCTTGAGTGCACCTAAGACCAACACGAGGTCTAGGCTTGGTTCTTCGATGGGTTTGTGCAAAGATCGAGGACTTGGTTTTTCGAAGTTTTACGGTTTTCGTCCTCATGTCGCTTTCGATCGTGACTTCCGCCGGCCCCGAGGGTAGATCTCGTTTTCCCATCGAGATAGCTACCATGGCGTGTTCAACATGTTGCGAGTGCTCGACTCGCTCCTTCAGAGCGGCCGGACCCGAAGAACGACGCTTCTACTCTTAGACCTTCGCTTTGAGTTACAGAGAGCGAGGGTAGATAGAGGTCATCGGGCTTGACTACTTCATCCGCCGACGTGTTATTCAATATTGGGTGCCAAAATCATTGTTGATTTATCCCAAGATCGAGACTTTACTCTGCTTGACTCAGTTCGCGGGTAGGGAAGGAGAAGGTTTGGCTTGTAGACTCGGTTGTTCTCGTCATATGACCGGAGACTCCCGTTGGTTCTCCTCCCTAGCCCGCGCTCCAGGTGATGAGACGATCACTTTCGGAGACGCTTCGTCTGGGCGCGTCATCGCCAAAGGTACTGTGCGTATTAATGCTTCTTTTATTCTTAAGGATGTTGCCTTGGTTAGTAAGCTGCAGTACAATTTGCTTTCAGTTTCTCAGCTTATTGATGACGGTTTCGAGGTGAGCTTTAAGAAAAACAATTGCAAAATTCTTGACTCTTCGGGTAGTCTGGTTTGCGGGATTTCTCGTTATGGGAGGATCTTTCGTGCTGATTTTTCTGATTCTTCTGGTGATCCTCTCCGGTGTTTGGTTGCTTCTGAGTCCCGCGATCTCTCTTTCTGGCATAGGAGACTTGGTCATATTGGATTTGACCATTTGACCCGAGTTAGCAGCCATGATCTCATTAAGTGGTCCGCGAAACTCAAGATGGTCAAAGATCTTGTTTGCACTCCATGCCAAGACGCGGCAAGATGGTTGCCGCTTCTCATCCTCCGGTCCAAGCATTACTATGACCGATGCACCGAGACATTGCTCCACATGGACACGCTTGGACCCAAATGAAAGTCTTGATCGGCAGGAGGGAAGTGGTATGTTCTTGTTGTGGTCGATGACTTCTCGAGGTACTCTTGGGTGTTTTTCTTAGCCTCGAAGGGCGAGACATTTACACATTTCGAGGTCTTTTTAGTAGGTCAGTCTGCTGAGCTCCCGGTGCCTTACGAGCGATCCTTGATGACAATGGCACGGAGTTCAAGAATTCCTACTTTGAGAGTTTCGCGGTGAGACAGTGTAGAGCACCGTTCTCTTCTCCATACGCCCTCAAAGAAATGGCGTTGTGGAGAGGAAGAACCAAATACCTTGGTCGAGATGGCCAGACGATGCTTGATGAGTACTCTACACCGAGGAAGTTTTGAAATTTGAGGCCATTGCGACCGCGTGCCATGTTTGAATCGAGTTTTCTTCTGCACTCCTACACCGCACTTCTTATGAGTCGAGATACGAGCGAAAGCCAGCGTCTCTCATTTTCGTGTGTTTGGTTGCAAGTGCTTTATCTTGAAGTCCGGGAACCTAGACAAGTTCGAGTCACGCCTCTGTGGCGGTATCTTTCTAGGCTACTCGACTTCTTGGCGGGCTTACAGTGCTGAAGGCGAGTCTAGTAGAATGGTAGAAACACGTGAGGTGACTTTTGACGAGGCGGTCACCGGGACTAGGCCAGATATCTCGTGTTCTTTAGAGCAAATCCGAGACTATCTTTGTGGATGATGAGGACGAGGAGACGATGGTTGTTTACCCGATCCGGCTCCTCTTCCTTCCCTTGAGATGCCTTCTTCCACGGCACCTCAAGATGATCACCTTGCCTTCCGGGAGCTAGTGGCTCTGTCCCCGCCTCGTCTGCACACGAGGTAGAGGCCACTTCTTCTTCTCATCCAGACCTCCCGACATATCCGTAAAAGTCATCCTTGAGGCAGTGATTATTGAGACCTTTTGAGCGTGTCACACGCCTAAGTCCGCTTTTCTCAATTTCGTCTCCATTCTCGCCTTTGTTGCCTCCTTTGAGCCCAAGGATGTTTGTCACGCCCTTTCGATGAGTCTTGGGTCAATGCCATGCATGAGGAATTAGAGAACTTTGAGAGAAACAAGGTCTGTCGCTTGTTGAGCCCCCACGAGGCCACAATATCATTGGAACCAAGTGGGTGTTCAAGAACAAGCAGAGCGAGGATGGGGTAATCATCCAAACAAGGCTAGATTGGTAGCTCGTGGGTTTTCCTGTGTTGAGGGTCTAGACTTCGAGGAGACCTTTGCCCTCAGAGCTCGACTTGAAGCCATTAGAATCTGCTTGCCTTTGCGACTTCTAAGGGTTTCAAGCTTTACCAGATGGACGTGAAGAGTGCCTTCCTCAATGGCCTTATTGAAGAGGAAGTCACGTCCGAAGCTGACCTCGAGTTTCGAGAACCCCAAATACCCTAACCATGTCTTCAAGCTTTCAAAAGCCAGATGGACTTAAGCAGGCTCCAGAGCTTGGTATGAGAGGCTTAAGTCCTACTTGTTGAGTCATGGGTTTGAAATGGGTAAAGTTGACAAGACCTTGTTTATCCGTAGGCTTGGTAGTGACTTTCGCTCGTCCAAATCTATGTCGATGACATCATCTTTGGCGACTCTTCTCATGCTCTGGTTTCACAGTTCTCGGATGTCATGAGCACCGAGTTTGAGATGAGCATGATGGGTGAGTTGACATTCTTTCTTGGCTTCCAAATCAAGCGGACTCGGGAGGTACTTTTCTTCATCGAGGCAAGTACACTCGTGATCTCCGAGACGCCTCGATATGAGTGATGGCAAGCTGTGTCGACTCCCATGGCTTCTACAAATTTATCTTGACCCAGATGAGGATGGCGAGCCGCTTGATCAAAAGGAGTTTCGCAAAGCATGATTGGCTCCTCTTGTACCTCAACGCCTCGAGACCGGACATACATTTTTACGTGTGTTTGTGCGCTCGTTTTGAGCTTCTCCTCGCGTTTCTCATCGCCAAAGCGGTGAAGCGCATCTTCGGTACTGCGAGCTACCATTGACTATGGTATCTGGTACTCTTCCTCATCTGTCTTTCCTTGAGAGCCTTCTCGGATGCGACTTTTGCCGGTCAGAGGATAGATAGGAAGAGCACTTCCGACACCGCCAATTTCTTGGCACTTCTCTTGTTTCTGGTCTTCGAGGAAGCGGTCCGGTGTTACCCCATCCGCAGAGGTCGAAAGCACGTTCTTTGCGGCCGATTGTTTGTAGCCAAGTGCTCTGGATGACTTCGACCTGTGGGACTTTGGGTTAGTTATCGATGGTGTTCCACTCTTTTGTGATAACACTTACTGCGATTAACATTGCCAAGAACCCGGTCAAAGATTCGGACCAAGCACATAGATATCCGCTTCCACTTCCTTAGAGACCATGTAGAGAAGGGCGACATAGTGCTCCAGCCAGGAGAGTGACCACCGGTTGGTGACATTTTCACCAAGCCATTGGATAGTTCGAGGTTTTCACTCTGTGGAGAGCTTGGGGTGGTTTGTCCTTATGGATTTGTAGTGAGGGAGCTTTGGGTTTCTTGCTCTACTATATTATTTATGCTCTAGCTCCTTACTATTGCATTGCATTTTGGGTGCATTTGGGATTAGTCCTCCTAGCATAGATTAGAGTGCTTCTTTTGTCTAGTTGTTTAGATTTTGCTCTTATCTTGTGATTTTAGGATCTTGCTTATTAGTCGTTACTTATCTCACTAGGTTGAGCTCACTCACTTCTTGTAGGTTCTAGCGAGGTTGGGCCACCCTGCAGACAGGCAGTGCGTGTTTGCTCCTAGGTGTGTTAAGTGGGCGCTTGATAGTCCTAGAGTCATATGGGGTAGATGAGAGTCGATCGAGCCATAGTATTCTCTATATCTTATCTATGCTTTAAGGATTTTGCTGTTTATGTTTTCTTTGCCGACTTCTCGATTTATTGTTTTGGTTCAAGGGAGTTCATTTGGGAGCTTCTAGAGCTTAATATTGACATAACTCAACTTGAACTAAAAGTTGCATCTGTTGTTGAGGAGCTGGATCTTACGCATTTCTAGCATTACGCATTGTCATATAACTACATTGAGCCTTGATTATTATCCTGCTATGACATGTTTACAATGCTTTACACCTTGCCATGACTTGTGCTTATTTGCTAGATTTATCATGACTTCATATGTGTAGCCTAGCTTTTGCCATGATAAGTTAATTAAAATTGCTCAACTTAAACTAAAACTTGTCATGTTAGCACTCGAGATTAGTCTTTCTTGAGCTATCCTTTTATGATTCATGCCATGTCAAATATTTGGGTAGAGTGATGAATCTATATTGAGCCTTAGATTGATTTGTTTTAGTCTCTTGATGATGCATGAGTTAGTACAACTTGTTAAAAGGCAAAAGATCTCTTTTGTGCGAAAAAACCGATCTCACCAATTCTCTCCTATGAGACGGCTTGCCATTGCACTTGGCATGAACTTAGGGGAGTTTTGGGTGACCTAGACTATCTTCTTAAGCTTCTCGCTTGGAGTAGTCGATAAGGCTTGAGACCTAGCACATGATAAAACAAAAATCTGGTTGGAAACCACCATGAATTTCAAAAGAAAATATGTTTCATGTGTTCAATGTGCTTAAAGCCACAAAAAGTATCATGTACTTTAACCAATGTTTCAATCTTGAGCATAGCACTCTATTTGGTCTCGATTTGAGCTTCTTAGTTCCGCTTAGCTTATTGACATGGCTCGCATCATCCTTGGATATCTCTAGCGAGACTTTGCTCATTGATGACTTGACTTGCTCACATAATGTACCTCATTTTCAGATTGTCATCTATGTGTTCTAGCTAGCTTATACATATCTTGTCATGATCTAGCTAGCCTTTTTATTGAGTTATGGCTTGGTGTATTACATTATGGTCATATTGGATAATTCTCATGGCTCTAACTGCTAAGAATAATCAAACTTCAGCCATTTCATCCATTGACATGTCTTATTCTCTCTTGAGCATTCTTGATGTGTTTATTGCCAAAAGGGGGAGAATAGAGAAGAAAAAGCTAGTTGGATCATTTTAGAGCCTTGGAGAACAATTTGCTCTTTTAGTTGTTGCTCTAGTGTTCCTTCTGTCGACATGGTCATTAGTTTCACTCTTCTTCTTTGGACCATGTTGGTTTCTTCAAACTCAAACTCATCTTTGCGCTTTATCGAGTTTGTCAATATACTCATCAAGGGGAGATTGAGAGACCATGTGGAGGTCGTCCCGTGTGTGTGATGAGTAATTGACATAGGTTTAGGAAGTCGAGTTTGGTTTGTGTGGTCGGACCATGTCGTTGCGCGGTGCATTCGGTTTCGGTCGATCTTTGTCGAGCTAGGACGAACGTGCTTAAGTCGTTTATTTTTTTTCGGTTCGATCGGCTTGGGCTCTGAATATTTTGTCTGATGCTATTGTATGGTTACAATATGTCGAGCGGTGCTATGTGATTTGTTTCTTGTCTGTGTGACTGCAGGACGTCGAGTGGAGTCGTAGCGAGACACGGAGGACTGGACTAGGCGCAGGTGGCGCTGAGGTCAGAACAGTCGGGATGTGTCGAAGACGGCGAGGACTCGGAGTGGTTGCGAGGCTTGCGCGGCAAGAATCGAGGAAGCTTCCTGGAAGGTGCGGGAGTGGCGTTTTGGTGAATACGCAAAGCTGCACTAAAGGAAGTGGATGTTTGTTAGGGCTTATTGGATAAAGTGCTAGGGTTGGTGTGACCTAATGGGTAAAGCAAAGTGTAAACCCATTAGTGGGAGGCTATAAAAGGAGAGGGAGAGTTTGTGCTGAAAATTTGAGAGAGTGGGTGCTAAAGTTTCAGGATTTCATTTGTGTTCTCTCCATGGGTGTGTATGAGAGATGAGAGTGATTTGGCTGTAATCTTTCTTCTTTGTAATCTGACCTCTCTCTGTCTCTATCTATGAAATTCTTGATTTCTTTTCTTGATCGTTGTTTTGCCTAGTGCTTCGAGTGTTTTTGGATCTGCTTTTGCCCGTCTCTTTCTGTGTTTCTGGAGGATTGTGGCGGCGCCCCCTGTACCCTGAGAAAATGAGCTCACAGGAGAATTAGAAGCTGTGGCCGCTAGAGCCCCTCAAAGAATTGGCGAAATCGCAAGATCTAGTGATTCTCTGTTTGATTTGATATGTGCATGATCTTCTTTATCTGGCTTGTCCCATCCTGTTATCTGTTTGGATTTGATTTGGGCGACAGCTTTTTGTTTCAGCTTGTCCTCCCGAGATTTGTGTGTCCCCTGTAGAAATCCGGATCCTGTAGCGGCTCTGGGAAAATCAAATCTCTGTGCAGCGGCTTGTCTCGTGGGAAATAGTTTTACTTGTTGGCTCTGTTTGATCTAAAAAGCTGTAGAGTGATCCTGTTTGAATTGATGCGCTGCTGTAGCTTCCTTTGGTCGGTTTTGTGTGGATTCGTTCGGATCCTTATTTGTGAGTGAAGTGGTGTAGATTTGTTTATTAGTTTGGATCTGTTTTTTGCCTATCTGTAATCTCTATCTTTGATGGGACTGAAGTTCCATTTTTGTTTTGCTGCTCTTGTTTTTGTTGTGACTCTTTGATCATTTACCGCAGATCCTCATCGGTTTTAACTTTGTCTTTGTTTTTACCTTTTTATTGTCTTGATTGATTTCTCTGTGTTTAAGAGTCGGCGTGTTGTGTGTGCGCCTGTGGAATCTCTGAGCCGACAGCGGCGGCATGTTTGCCCGTGAGAAGCATTTGGATCGGCTGCTTGTTGATTTGATGCCCATTGTTCAAATAGCTGCTCTCCCTTTGATCTGTAGCTTGCTGAGATAGGCGGCAGCTTGTTTGGTGTGAGGTAGAGCCGCACGGAAAGATTTGAGCGCTTGGTGGCGGCTCCTGGAAAAGCCTTTGGGCGGTGACCTGCTTGTCTCGCAAAAATCGGTAGACACAAAAGAACTGTGTGGCTGTAGCTTGTAAGTTCTCTCATCGGGTTGTAAACCGAGATGATCTGAATCCTTATTGCTGCAGCAGCTTGTAGCGTCCTTGGCAGAGGTCAGTATGCTTTTATTGAACTCCCATCGATTCTTTGCTCTGTGGCGGTATGCATTTAATGGCGCTAGAAAAATCTGAGCTGTTGCGGCGGTTTGATTCTTGGTGAATGTTTGAGTTCTTTTTATTTGCATTGATCGCTCTTTGATTCAATCTTTTGGCTGTCTTTTTACTTCATAGCTTCTATAGCTATTGGAGAGGGAATTTTGTGTGCGAATATTTGGGGTAATTTTTAAGGCACCATTCACCCCCCCCCTCTGTCGCCATTTCGGTCCTACACTAGGTCTGCGCAATACACAGCTGGCCTATTTATCTATGTGCGGTATTTGCTAATTTAGCACGCTGGTGTGAAATATGGGGATTGGAAACAGAAGCACTTTGCTGCTTTGCAGAGAAATTTTTTTCGACGGGCCAGCTGGAAGATTTCCAGGCCAAATATATTAAGAATAGGAGAACAAGTTCAGGAAAACAAGAAGAGAGAGAAAGCTCTCTGAAACGGAAAAAACCCTGCAGCCTCAACTGGCTGTGCTAAGGTAGCATCGACAAGTTACACACAGGGGACTAAAAAGCTGAAACACATCCGGCAGCCTTCCACGAGAAGATTTCCTCCTTGATACTCCAGAGCACATCGGTCGTAGGCCAGCAGCGATTCTGGCATTATGCTCTTTCCACATACACCAGTGAACGAGGATGGTCACCGTGTCAAAATCCCGTCGGAGCGGTTTTGAGATCAACTTCCTTGTGGTAAGCTACCAATCTTGGGAGCTAGACATCGCAGCGGAGGGGGTCGGGAACTGGATGCCGCTCCATGTCCTGAATCTTGCCCAGACCTCGGTCGAGAAGGGACAGTCGACAAACAGGTGCTTGCAACTCTCGCCAGGGTGATTGCAAAGAGAACAACACCCGAGATGGGGCCAACCGCGCCGTTGAAGATTATCATTGGTGAGGCACTTCTCATGAATGACCAACCACATAAAAAACTTGCATCGTGACGGCGCTTTAGATTTCCAGATGCACTTGTGGCAAGCGAAGGTTGTTGAAGCGGCGAAGAAGAGCTGATAGGCAGAACAAGCCGAGTACCTGCCGTCGACCAAGTGCTCTGTGTAATTTCGTCGTTCTTCTTGGCGTGGAGAATCTTGGCGACAATGTCCCTGACTTCAAATCTTTGCGCTAACGCCAAAGAATGACCCCCTCGTGTCCTTAGTCCAGGAATTGTTGGCGAAATCCTCCATATGCAGACTTGTTCTTTTTTCCGACAAAGGAGAATAGGGCCGGCACGACATCGGCAACTGAGCGCCCACCTTCGATCCAGTGATCATGCCAGAAGTGCGCGCGTGAGCCGTCACCCAGTCGAATAGTCGTGGCTGCCCTGAACATGGGCAGGATATCCGCGTCTTCGCCGGTCGTCACGCCGTGCCATGGCTTTGGCTCGGGATCCCAAATTATTCGAGAGCCAAGGGAGAGCAAAGATCGAACGACACCAAATCGTGGATACCCAACCCCCCACATCGGAGCGGTCTGCAGACTTTTGGCTAGGCAAGCAAGCAATGATCACCGCTGATGGAGTCAGACCCCTTCCAAACGAAAGCACGACACTTACGGTTTATTAACTTGATCGCCCACTAAGAAAGCCTGAAGACCATCATGAAGTGAACCGGCAGCGCCATCAAGACAGATCTGGTGAGTACGACACACCCGCCTGGAGTTAGGAGTTTAGGTTTCCACCCAGCTAACTTTTTCGAGAACTTGTCGACTAGTTGTTGAATGTCGCTCTTCCTAAGAGAGCGAATTGAGAGCGGGATTCCAAGGTACGTGATTGGGAAGCGAAGCTGTCGACACTGCAACGTAGCCGCGGCCGCCGTCTCGGTCTCATCATCGCAGCAAATGGTTGTGATAGAGCTCTTGGCCAGGTTGGAGGTGAGACCAGATGCCCTGCCGAAGATGAACAATAACTCCCTCACCACCTCACAACCTTGGGATGAAGGGCTGAAGAAGAGCACAACATCGTCCATGTAGATGGAGACGCGCAGCTTCGTCACCAATCGGCCGAGGGCACTTAGCAACCCCGACACATGGCTCATCTCGCCGCAGCCTGCAGGACGTCCATAGCCATGATGAACAGGGTGGGGGAGAGCGGGTCCCCTTGCCGCACTCCCCGCGCGAAGGACAGGGGCAGGCCATGGCCACCGTTGAGCAAGATCGACGTGGTTGTCGTACGAAGGATGGCGGCGATCCAACCACGCCATTTGCTACTGAAGCCAAGTTGCGCCAGAACACTCAACAGGAACTCCCAGGATAAAGTATTGAAGGCCTTCGTAATATCAATCTTGAGGAGGACGGCGGGAATTTTCTTCCTATGCAGCTTCACCGCGGTGTTACGAACCAGCTTGAAATTCTCATAGATACATCGCTTTGTAATGAAGGCCGATTGTACTGGCGACACCAATTTGCCAATCACGGGGGAGAGCTGTAGCGACAATAATTTGGTTATGATCTTGGAGAAGCTGTGTATTAAACTGATCGGACGGAAGTCCTTGACAGCTTCTAGCTCGTCCTTCTTTGGAAGCAGTGTAAGGTTGGCGGAGTTGAGCTTGTGAAAGTTTTGAGCATTTCCTCTGTGGAATTTGGCGATGGAGTTCAGTAGATCTCCCTTGATGGTTGGCCAACAGAGCTTGTAAAACAACTTAGAGAATCCATCTGGCTCTGGTGCCTTCTCCGACGGCATTGCCATGATGGCAATTTTGACCTCATCCTCTAGGAAGGGGGCTTCAAGATCAACAGCTTCGGAGGGGAGGAGGGAGGGCAGGCTGAGTGCATGTAGCCTCAACGGGTGTGAAGCCGGCGCTGGAGAGCCCATGATCTCCGTGAAGTAATCTCCCAACATCTCCAACTTATCCTCTTGGCTCGTGGCGACGCGGCTGCCATGCGAAAGTCTAGGGATAAGCTTCTTGTGGCGCCGCACATTGGCCTTCATGTGGAAGTATTTTGTGTTGGCGTCGCCCTTGCGGAGGTACATGATGCGCGCGCTGACGTTGGCGAATGCGCTCCAGAGACGCCAGAACGAGGTATTTCCCTTTGAGGAGAGCGCGGAGCCTACGCTCATCTCTGGAGAGAGGGCGATGGTCTTGTGCTTGATCGATCTAAAGAATGATCTCGTGGACGATCTGGAGTTGCAAACTGAGGCCACTAAGCTTGCGTTGCCCCCACTTTTGCAGTGCCGTAGCCGTTCGGCGCAACTTGGTGTCGAGAATGACCTACGAGTCCTCATTGTGCACTGGCGACGACCATGCTGCGAGGATAACATCCTGGAAGCCCTCAAGTTTGGTCCAAAAAGTCTCGAAGCGAAACTGTCTAGCACAGAAAATAGGAGTGTGGCAGTCCAGCATCATCGGGCAGTGATCTGAGATCGAGGAACTTAGAGCTTGCAGCTGGCTCACCGGGTAGAGGTCATCCCAAGAGTTCGAGAAAAAAACCCTATCCAACTTCACCAACGTGGGATGCGACTGTTCACTGCTCCAAGTGAAACGGCGTCCAGCGAGAGCCATCTCCGAGAGGGCCATCGAGTTGAGGGCATGCCGGAATCTACTCATTAGCCTTCGGTTGATACGATGATTGTTCTTGTCGGCGGGGTCGCATATCAAGTTGAAGTCGCCATTAAGCATCCACGGGAGCTAGACGTTGGCCCCGATGGTGGTCAGCTCCGAGATGAAGCGGACCTTGTCCGCCTCCAACTGCGGCCCGTAGACAGAGGTGATGTACCATTGGGCATCGTCTGCCATGGCCCTAACATTGGCCGAGATGGTGAACTCTCCTTTCGAAAAAGATGAGTGTCACCACGTCTGAGCGCCACCCTACAATAACACCACCGCGGGTGCCATCCGCTGGGAGATAGTCGAAGCCATTGAAGCCAGCACCGAGAGTTTGAGTCACAATATTTTGGTCAACAGTTTCTAGTTTTGATTCTTGCAGACATACAATAGCCGCATTTGCTGACTGGATGAATAAACGAACTACGTTCCGCCTAGCCGGGGAGTTAAGCCCCCTCACGTTCCAAACTAGCACACCGAGGTTTGATGCCATGGATAACAATGCAGCTGCGACACACCCACTCGACGCGGCAAGCTAAGGTTGCGCCGACGCCTCCTCGGGCAGGGCGAGGGCTTGAGCGTCCACCTCGCCGCCATCCTCCTCGAAGTTGTCCTCACAATCGTAGAGCGCCGCCACCGCTCTCAAATAATGTGGTGCAAGAGGCTTGGAGAAAAGTTCGAGGTATTCCTTGAAGGCTTCGTTCGAGACCTTTTGTTTTTCCGCGATAATACCCCAACGACGCATGAGCACCTCCTGTGCCCGCTGGACTGGAGTCTTTGCTTTGCCATCAGAGGAGCCAGAGAGGCGTGTGCTCCGACGAGGAGTGAAATCCGGCGGGACCACATTCCGCCTCCTTGGTGCCGGCGTCGCGGGAGGCGGCATAGGAGGATGCACGCCCAAAAGCGAGCAAGGGTCACTGACGCAGAGCTGCGTCTGAAGTTGCAAGACTAGCTGGTCTGCTATGACCATCTGGCCCGTGGCGTGGACAGACCGTCGAAGCTCACCTTGGACCGGTGCTGATAAGATCCGAGCATACTCCATCAGCCCAGAATGCACCAAAGGCCCAGCGTTAGGCTGGGACAAGAGATGAAAGGGCAGAAAAGCGGATAAGTGATTTGGCGGTCAAGTTTTGGTCCGGAGTTCCTACCCGAATCTCTCAATTCTCTATCCATGAGCATGCCTAACAAAGCAAAGCTTCATCTGACCTTAAGACCGAAACAGATTAGGGTTTGCTGAGATGGTTGCGGTTATAGAACTGAACTTGCATTTGGAGTTTGCATTTTTGGTTTGTGGTGATAAAACTGAACTCCTCCTTTGGAAAAAAAAAAGAAGATGACGTAGCTGAAGTTGCGTTTGGAGTTTGCGTTTTGGAAGGCACCATTTTTGTCTGTCAGTACAGCATCCACCGGTGAGAACCATGTTATGTTGCACAAGTCAGACAATGTGAGTATGTGCTACTATGCTCTCCCTAAAACTAAATCTTTCGAGTTTTAGATCGGACGAATGATGTTTATTCCCATGCCGATCGGACAGTTGGGATAAAAGTCAGTGTCCTCGTAACTTAGGGATGAATATTCTTGCAAAAAAACTTGAGAGATGAATAGAACCAAAAAAAACATACATACCGATTTCAAAAAGAGAGAGACGGGGGGAAAAACATACTTCACAATCGGGAAATGGTCGAATCGAAACCAATCCCTCTCTCTTCCCATTTTTCGCCCTTGATCTTTTGCAGTTGAAAGGGGAAAGAAACGAAGAGCGTGTGCATTCCGTGCAAGTTTTACTCGCCGGCCGGCTTGGTAAGGGGCTAGCGAGCTCGCTTGCTTGGCCGTCTCGACTCCTCCCGCGTCGTTTACCACACGTTGCTCTCTGATCACACCAGATAGGGCTCGAAACAACGTCAGCCATGCAAAATCAGACGACGAATCGACCGGATTGGATTGCCACGTCCAATCTCTGCCCTGCCCAGGTGGCCGGATAAGGAAGTCTGAATCTTTTGAAGAAAAGCTTGGATTTTTGCCTTTGTTATTTTCCCATTTGCAACCGTCGGCGAATGCAGAACGTCACATGTAGCCTTGGATTGAACGTCTGCCAGGATACGACTTTCTAAGTTGATGATGCTTACTCCTGTGGAAAATTGTGATGAAACGCTGAGCTGACAGCTCGGAAGCCACATTTGGATTGGCATTGTTCCCTGGGAGGGAAAGGCTCTCTCTTCTTCGAGGGAGGAGGCCTCTGGTTCAGAAATCAGAATGGTGCATTGGAGCAGGAGATGGAAATCAGGAAATGGACTCTGAACGTGTTCCATTCTGGGTATTGGGAAAATGGGAGATGCTATTGGGACGTATTACTGGTGCCAACGGATAGAGTGGACACACGTCTTCTCTTGTTTACACGTGTGTGCGATCGGCCTGTTCATTGCATGACTATCTTTTGCCTGTTTACAAACGAGGACTACTACTTCAAGACTTCAAGGCTACTACTTTTTTTTAACAAGGATAAACCCAGCTTTTTATAAAAAGCTAGTCATCATATTACAGCCAATGTCATAACTGAAAGAAAGACAAAAGCTGGGGACACCAGCTAAACAAGACAAACTAGGGATAACTAGAAACTGAATCCTTTCCCAACATCTGAACAAAATATCCAAAAAGGATAGCGGCTGTAGAGCAATGTAAGCAAGTCTCATAGAAAACAGCAAAACTACACCCAGCAAAATACATCCTCCAAACTAAAAATGACTTGAAACGCACCATCCAAACTAAATTTGACTTGAAGTGCAAAAGATCTTCATCCAGTCCCCCAAGCGCTTTAGCAGATGCTCAAACTTTCGCCGGTCAATGCTTGTAAGAAGGGGAAGCTATCTCTGCAAGCAAGATATGAGTTTGAACATGACTTCGATTGAAAATTTAGGGAAAATCCTCTCAATGGCCCCTCTGTTCCTATATTCCAAAGAGTCCAGGCAAGAGCTGCAAAACTGATAGGACCAAAGTTATAGTCAGTAGCACCCCTGTTAACGAGCCACCCTAAATGCAGGTCATCAATAGAATCAGGAATTCTATCCTAAAGAAAAGCTTCTTTGATACAACACCAAGCAAATCTTGCCAAAACACAACGAAAAAGTACATGATCAGAATCCTCAATGACACCACACAACACACAATTAACATCACCCTTCCAACCTCTTAAACTCAGCTGCTTAGCTGTCTGAATACGGTCCTGATAAACCTGCCAAAGAAAAATTTTAACTTTCAAAGGGATTTTGCTCCTCCAAAGTCTCTGTAACTTCCAGCTAGTCAACCCCCCAAAAGCAATATGACTATATAAAGACTTGACCAAAAAATGCCCAGAAGAGTGTAAACACCAATTCAAACTATCACTTCTCTATTAATGCCACTTTGTTCAACAAACTTTTCATGCCATCCCACTAAAGAATCTCGTCACTCCCAAAGCTTCTAGTAAACTGAATATTCCAAACCTTGTCTAACCAGCAGTTAGCAACAACAATCTTAGGATCCTCACAAATCCTGAAAAGTTTATCAAATCTGATTTTCGAAGGACAGTAGTCAATCCACACATCTTCCCAAAAAGAGATAGACTTACCATCTCCCAAAATGTGAGTCACACCCCACTTGAACAAATGTTTCACTTTATGCAGGTTATTCCAAAACTAAGACCCTTTATTGAACTTAGACACCCAAAAATCTTTGTTTGGAAAATACTTAGCTTTTAAGATTCTAAACCACAATTCATCCTTAGCTAACCCAATTCTCCATAACCACTTGCTTAACAAACAGTCCGCTTTCCAATTGACCATATGATATTTAAATTTCTCGCTAACCCCTCTCCAGAAGAATCTCGACCTGATAGAGTCCATTTTCTTGTGAATCTCCTCACTCAACCGATAGAACCCCATAAAATAAGTAGGAATACTGCTAAGACAACTGTTGACCAAAACCATTCTACCACCCGAAGATAACAAGTTGCTTTTCCAAGACCCCATCTTTTCTGCTGTCTGCTTCTTGACAACTTTATCTCCAATAGGAATCCCCAAATAGGTCAAGGGGAAGTGACCTAATTTACAGTTTAAACTGCTAGCCACTTTATGAGCTTCTTCATTGTCCAACCCAATAACAAAAACCTCGCTCTTGTGGTAGTTAATTCTTAAACCCGTCATCCATTCAAAACAGTATAAAAAGAATTTCATATTAAGGATATACTCATCCTTATACTCAATCATGAGGACAATGTCATCAGCATACTAAATGATAGGGACACCCCCAGGAATTAAATTGGACACCACCCCTTTAATTAGATTGCTTTTCTGAGCTCTACCTATAATAGAGGTCAAAACATCAGCAACCAAATTGAATAGCAGAGGAGAAAGAGGATCACCTTGTCTAAGACCTCTATGAGTGGTAAAGTAAGAATCAACAGAACCATTAATATTAATGCTCACTTTACCCCCTCTCACTGAACTCATCACCCATTTAACCCACTTATCAGAAAAGCCTCTACTAATCATAATAGATTCAAGAAAATTCCAATTCACTTTGTCATAAGCTTTCTCAAAATCAAGCTTAAGGATAATACCTTTCTCTTTTGTAACTCTCAACTCATGAAGGATCTCATGGAGAGAGATCACCCCATCCAAAATATGTCTCCCTTTGATAAAAGCAGTTTGACTCTCATTGATAATCTTATGAGCCATCTTCCCCAATCTGACAGCCAATAACTTGGTAATGATCTTGAAACTAACATTCAGAAGACAAATAGGCCTGAATTGCTTGATGGTATTAGCATCCTGAATTTTTGGTACCAAGGTAATAACCCCAAAATTCAGTCTTTTCAAATGAAGATGCCCCTCAAAAAAATCATTGATAAGCCTCATAAAAGACTGCTTGATACAACCCCAAAAAGACTTATAAAAACAAGAGGGAAAACCATAAAGTCCTGGAGCTGAATCTCCATCTAAACCTTTAATCACCTTTCAAACTTCATCTTCAGAGAAATGCTGAATCAAACTAACATTGTCTTCATCGGAAATCAATTGCTTATCCTCCCAGAAGTTGGAAATAATGTGCACCTTATGACCACCGTCTTTACCAAAAAGAGCTTTATAAAAATTGTAAATATGATTTCTGATATCAGCTTCTTAGTATAGCACCCCTCTTCATGATCAAGCTTAAAGATAAAAATTTTCCTTATTCTCCATTAGCACAACTATGAAAAAACTTATTATTTGCATCCCCTTGAGTAATCCATTTAACATCCCCTTTTTGTTGCCAATATTTCTCCTCCATATCATATAAATGTTCCAAATCTCTATCTACTTTGTACCTGTCAATCCATTCCTCAGCACATAAACCCACCCTATCAGCTTTCATATGAAGATGATGTAAGATATCAAGGCAACTTTTCATCTCAATTTTGAACTTACCATTCAAATTGGCACCCCCAACCTCTTAAGTATTGTCTTAAAATAGCCAAACCCTCATTCCACCCATCCAAGGAATAACAATTATCAGAAATTCTGTGAGAGATTTCCTCCCATTTATGAGAAATCACCTCATTAAATTTTCTTGGCACAGCCACTTTTTATCAAAAAAGAATCTCCCAGACTGTTTTCTCTCCTCTCCTCCAGTGTTTAAAATTAAAGGACAATGGTCAAAACCAATCCTGGTCAAGCTGACAACAGAACAAAGAGGAAATCTAGCTTCCCAACTAGGAGACACCAAAATCCTATCCAAATCCACCATAATAGGAACTGATTGCTTATTAGTCCAAGTAAATCTGTTACCACCCCTTTTAATCTCCATCAAATCATTATTAGAAATAAAACTATTAAAACTGTCCATAAGGGAGAAGTTAACCTTGCCAGAACTCTTGTCAGACACTTTCCTTATCAGATTAAAATCACCCCCTAAAACCAGAGGAAGGACAGAAGATTGGACTTTAATATGTAACTCATCCAGAAAAGCCTGACTTAAGTCATGATGAGCAGGGCCATAGATATTCAGAACTTCCATCCTAAAATTACTCTGTTTGTGTCTCAAAACCATACTGATAAAGAATCTCCCTTGGTCACTTCCTTCAATTTTCAAATCTTCTTGTTTCACCCCTATCAAGATCAAGTCTACTACTCGTTTGAGTCTTTTTTTCACCTTGCTAAGCAACATCTAAATGGCAAGTCGTCTCGATGAGTAGGTTTTGGCCCTACTCCTATGAGCAGTTTATACATTTTAGCATCAACATCTCCGGATCTGAGATTGTCTCATATAGCTCAACCTCACCAAAATGTTTACTTTGGGGAATTTAGCGACGAGTTCAACTATGATTTAAACAATACTATGGTATTGTCCTTACCATAGAAATTTATAAAATGATTGACTTGTTAAATAAAATAAAAATTGGTTTGTACTTGGGCGAAATAGATGTTTGGATGGTGCATGTTGATGCACGGGATCAAGTCATTTCTATGACCGATGCCTATGGGTTTTATGGAAAGTCGCCCAAGTCAATTAAGGACTGGTTTTCGAGCCGCATCTTGCTAAGCCCCATCGTACTACCACATGTCCTGTGTGGGCGGGACCTAGCTAAATAATTTGTATCATTTCATGGTGGTTGTGCCATCCTGTTGCGTTGGTGTCTTTTAGGATCTACTTTTATGTATAACCACCTGGCGTAAGAGGGGGCCTGAACCCGGCGGGTCTCTATCCAAAAGGAGCGAAACCTTAGCGAGGCGGTACTATGGTGGGATGACACATTGTAAAGGCTTCATGATAATGACTTAGTCGTACACCTTCGGTAGTGTGTCAGACGGACATTATAAGTCAATTATCTCTTGTGGGTAAAGTTGTACCACCTCTGCAAAGTGTAAAACTATTCGAATAGCCATGTCCACGGTTAAGGACATGCTAGCAAAGCCACTCCAAGTTAGATTTTGGTTTTAATTTCAAAAGACTTTATTAAATGATTTTGGATTTCTATCCAAATAGGGATCTGGGCGGGTAGCCAGGTGATAGGAGGGTATCCTTCACCACTTGTTGATGAATGTTATCTAACTATAAAACTTGAGATTTAGAAAATGAATTTTAGTTATAGAGTAAACCGCTTTAGAACTTAGTATGAATATTTAAAAAAATATCGCTTTATGCAAATTAAGCTATATAAGCCTCCCTTTGTTGGATCCTTGCATGCATTATAATCTGTTAATTGGGTGTGACTTGTGGAGTACATTCATTTGTACTCACCTTATTTAATAAATTGTTGATCAGGAGAAGAGTACTACAAAAAGAATGATGTCACGCCCTGGGTAAGCAACCCCCGGGACCCACTGTGCATTCTGGACCAGTCCCAAGATCAGTAGCCGGTCCGCATGGTTCCGACACGATGAGATCACAGCCATACAACAAACTAAAGATGAAGCAGACAAATTAACAATAATAACAGCAAAATTCCTTATGGTCAAGGTTGTTACAGAGGTCTACCACACAGGGCTACAACACAGCGGAACACAAAACACACGTGGAAACCGCTCGACATGCCCACAGGCAATCGAGTGGAGGACGTCCCCTAGCTCGCCTGGTCTTCGAAGACCTCCTCTTCAAAAAGGTTAGAGGTCCCTGGGTGGTCTTCAGCTGCTGATTAACCAGAGGGCACAAAGCCATAGGTACTTTGAATGTACTCAGCAAGCCATAGGGAAAAGTATGCAAATAGTATTCATGCAAGGCTTGACAAAGAGGTCTTTATGGTTACTTTGCATAAACCAATATTGAATGGAAATACACTAAGTAGGTTGCAAAGCACAAGTTGAAATATTATTACATAAGTAATCAAGGTTCTTTTGAAATGACTCATGATCACCCTGATCACTTTCCGGACCACTCGTGACCACCCTGGTCACTGCCCAGACCACTCGGAACTAACCAAGACCAACAAGTTTTGAGAAAGTCTACCCCTTGCGTGAAATCACCAAGCATGTCCATAACCGGGGACACGGCTATTCGAATAGATTTACACTCTACAGAGGTCGTACAACTTTACCCACAAGACACGACTTCTCTAGTTGGTCGGGCACTCGTCGATGCCCCTGCTCACTACCTTTGGTAAGCATTCTAGAGCACGTGACAAGGCCTTTACAAAACTCTGTTTTTGACTCGATTCTGCCCGCTAAGGTTTCACCATTCCTAGCCCCCTCTTGCGCCAATTCAACAACCACAATAGAACCAAAACAAAACATCGCTAATTAGTTGGCCAGGTCCACCCTATCTTGGACATGTGGTTGCACGGTATGGTCCGGATCAATGGCTTACAAGGTTAAGTCCTTAGTTGTTGCTCAGGCAAGGCTTTCTGCATTCCCATGTGCCTCGCGCACCTCAATGCCTCCCTCACTTTGCCTCGCGCATTCCGCCTTTGCCACCGACTACTCGCCTGAGCAAAAATCATTTTCTGGTTCAACCCGACCAAATGACCATCCTGATCATGGCACAACAAATTTTATTAACAGTGGCATCACACCACAAATGACACAACTGTGATCTCGCACCATAGTTGCACATCAGTGGTATCATACCACAATTCCATATGTCATTTAGTCAAGTTTATCATTATTGAATCACGTGATCGAGAGACGTCACAACTAAGAGCAAGGCTAAGCAATATACGCACCCATGTTGATATCTCAAAGATGTCCAACTAAGATTACCCAACCTATGGTGTCCAAAGGGTGCATGTCAACATGTCGAGTATAATTATTCAAGGAGTCATACTGTCGAGTAGGTATGTAGCTATTTTTTCAAAACCATTTTTTTACAAATAGCCATGCATGTTGGTATAAAACAAAGTAATTTTGCAAGCTGGGTTCGATATGATCAAAGGTTTACGACTTGCCTTCGCTGAAGAACTGAGATGCTTCGGTAGAGGTCGCCGGGTCCAAGAACTCTTCAGAGACGCTGGAACCTACACGTGCGAAAAGAACCAAATAAATACAATGAATCCAAACAAAAGCCAAAACTACCAAACTAGAACCAAAAGAAAAGGCATTGAAATAGATGAAATAGGAACGGGCTCTTGGGAGGAGGTCCAACTGAGGTCGAGGGAGGTCCTGAGGAGGAGGTCCTGGGGAGGATGTGACGGCGCAGGCTCCAGCGGATGGTGGCGAAACTTCAAGCAAGGTGAAGCTGGGCGAGAGCAAGAGAGTTGAGTGAGGCTAAAGGAGATTAAAGAGGGCTGCTCAGGCTTTTATAGCTTGGGAGAGTCACTAAGAGACTCAGAGACTCACGCGAGTTCAAGGGTAGGTGAAGGAGGAGATGGGAGCAGGTCTGGGAGGAGACAAAAGGGGGAAACGGGTCGATTCTTGTCCTTACCTGTCATCCAGTGAGGCGATGGATTAACACAAACACGTGGCTGCCCACCTCCAAATCTCACTGATGACTCACTTTTAACCAGTCTATTGGGTTGTCCAACTTTCTGGACACAACCGTCAACTCTCCACCAAAACCATTGGCGAACCGCTAATACTGCTTTTCAGGATTATGCATATTTGTGATAAAGCTACTTATATAGCTAATATTTTATGTGAACTTGTTGAGGTGAATATGGCTTACAAAGGATTGTAACCTTGTCAAGGTGAATATTACCTACAAGTGCTAGGTGGGTTTGTATGTGGGGTAATAGGATTTATCTAATTATCATGGCATTCAAAAGTATTATTTCAGTATTTAAAGTAATTGGCACAAATACAATAATGAAAGTAAATAATAATTATATGAATTATAGGCTCAAAATGATCAAGGAATGCAACTTGCCTCCTTACACAAATTCTTCTAGATACTGGTCTTGTCTGGCGTCTTCTGGAATCTGGTCGTCGCAGTCGTGACCTAACGCGCAAAAGAAATAAAATAAACCAAATAAAATTCGGCTCGACAAGGAATGAGCCTGGAAATGAGTCCAAGTACAACAAAAATATAGTAAAGAGATAATGAATCATATATAAAAAGGTGAAAAGATTTATTGGGGCTTGGTATAGCTTATCGGGGTCAAGAATGGGCTTTCTGGGTTTGAGATGGTCAGAATAGATATAAAATGTCAAATTAGGGTTTCGGTGAATAGTGTCATGTTTACTGTTCATGCATGAAATGGCTCATGAACAGTGGTTAGACACTGATCTGGATTAAGGAACAGCAATCAAGTTTACTATTTTCAGATTGTGAACGGTACCTTTGAATGAACAATAATCAATGTAACTATCAATGACTGCAAACAGTAACTGAAATTACTGTGCTATGAATAGTGAATGACCGAACTGAATGAACAGTAATGGGCCCTAAATAGTAGTAGCTACCGGATTTGGGCCGAGCCCAT
This sequence comes from Phyllostachys edulis, assembly GCA_036346405.1. NCBI lineage: Eukaryota > Viridiplantae > Streptophyta > Magnoliopsida > Poales > Poaceae > Phyllostachys > Phyllostachys edulis. Next base: position 104,347,801 of record CM070546.1, read on the forward strand.
TTGACTTTACGGTCCGAAGGCCCAAATCGGCCAGGCCTTTAAGGCCTTGAGTGCGCCGGCGGCGAAGGCATGAGGCGGCATAGGGAGGCTCCACTGAGGTAAGTGCCTTCCCCCCTTGGATTTTGTGCGGGCTGGGGCTTTTCGGTGATGGGTTGCGGTGGCAGCAGTGAAGAGAAGGGTGGCGCCGGTGGAGCTCCGGCGGAGTGGAGGTCGGAGGTGGTGGGAGAAGGGGTCGGGGAGGGAAGGGGTGGTGTTGGGGTGGTAGAAAAGAGGAGTGGAAGAGGGAGGCGGTGGCTTGCCTCTCGGTTTCGACGGAGAAGAAGAAAAGGCAGCGATGGCTCTTGAAATTCGGCCGGCTCCGATGGAGGAAGGGTGATGGGGGGGGTGCGGGTGCGGGTGCGGGTGCTTGTGTGAGGAGGGAGGGGCATGGGGGTGGCTTTTATAGCTGAAGAGAGGCGGAGCAGAAGCAAGCGGTCAGCGATGGTGGCGGCGTGGACGGCCAGTGCTTGGTTGGGCGGCGAGAGAGAGGTGGATGGGTGAGGTGGTGGCGGCGATGGCGGTAGAAGGTGCTGGAGGCGGTGCGTAGCGCGGGAGGTGGCTGCTTACGGCAGCAGATGAGGTGGTGATGGCGTGGGCGGTGGTGACGTCACGGGCGTGACGGAGAAAACGAAGGGGAAAACGCACTGGGAGAAGGCGCCACCGGGAGGGGGAAAGCGGAAATACCCAAAGAGGAAAGCGGGAAGGGGGAAATTTTGCCGAATTGGAAAAGTTTTGAATTTCAAACCGAAAAACTTCCAAAATTTTGAAATCCCGAAAAAAAAATTGGGCTATTTCAGCGTGTGTATTCCGTGCAAGTTTTACTCGCCGGCCGGCTTGGTAAGGGGCTAGCTAGCTCGCTTGGTTGGCCGTCTCGTCTCCTCCCGAGTCGTTTACCACACGTTGCTCTCTGAAAACACCAGATAGGGCTCGAAACAACGTCAGCCATGCAAAATCAGACAGACGAATCGACCGGATTGGATTGGCACGTCCAATCTCTGCCCTGCCCAGGTGGCCGGATTGGCAAGCACGCACGCACGACGCCGACTCCTACTTGTCAGTATTCGCGTGGCATCCCAAGGGCACAAGGAAGTCTGAATCTTCTGAAGAAAAGCTTGGATTTTTTGCCTTTGTTATTTTCCCATTTGCAACCGTCGGCCAATGCAGAACGTCACATGTAGCCTTGGATTGAACGTCTGCCAGGATACGACTTTCTAAGTTGATGATGCTTACTCCTGTGGAAATTTGTGATGAAACGCTGAGCTGACAGCTCGGAAACCACATTTGGATTGGCATTGTTCCCTGAGAGGGAAAGGCTTTCTCTTCTTCGAGGGAGGAGGCCTCTGGTTCAGAAATCAGAACGGTGCATTGGAGCAGGAGATGGAAATCAGGAAATGGACTCTGAACGTGTTCCATTCTGGGTATTGGGAAAATGGGAGATGCTATTGGGACGTATTAATGGTGCCAACGGATGGAGTGGACACACGTCTTCTCTTGTTTACACGTGTGTGCGATCGGCCTGTTCATTGCATGACTATCTTTTGCTTGTTTACAAACGAGGACTAGTACTTCAAGTCTACACTTTTTTGAGTCTTTTTTTCACCTTGCTAAGCAACATCTAAACGGCAAGTCGTCTCGATGAGTAGGTTTTGGCCCTAATCCTATGAGCAGTTAATACATTTTAGCATCAACATCTCCAGATCTGAGATTATCTCATACAGCTCAACCTTTTACCTCAGGACAGAGACTAGGAACACAAAAGGCAATATCAGAAGAGAGAACACCCACATCTTACCCCAAAAATAAAATAAGAAGGAAGAGGCAACAGTTTGAGTTTGTTGAACTTTTGATCTATCTGAGATTTTTTTCTCATATGTTGCCGATGAATGTCGAAATACAGGTAGCATCAGCATCTAGGCATGGCAAGTATTTGGCATTCCAAGTTGGACAAAGGAATCATGTATATATTGTGGTGTATAGAACGAACGAACCGATGTATCACCTATGATCTCAATCTAACGACCAGGAGAGCGCCGAGGACGAGCAGCTTTGCCGGCAACAGCAAGACCACCAGCAGGTGGGCGTGCCTCCGGACCCGGCTCACCGTCTCCCTCCCGCCCTGCACCACGGCGTCCACGAGGTGGCCGCACGGTTGCTGGCCAGTGGCGCCGGCCAGCACGCCGTGCACGGCGAGCGGCCACAGCAGGAGCCGCCACCGCTCCCGCTCCGCCTCGCGGAGGTGCCGCACCTCCTTGCGCACCACGGCCCGGACCGACCGCAGGTACGAGTTCACGTCGTGGTCGCGGTACACCGACCCCTTGGGCCCGTAGGCGCCGCCGTCCTTGAGGATCTCCAGCGGGTGCGGGGAGTTGAAGAAGGTGGATATGGCAGACTGGAGCTGCCGCAGGGAGATGCCTGACGAATCACCCAGATGGTAGATGCCACTGTCCGGTGGGAGAAGGTGGTGGTGTGGGGATAGCCTCTTGTCTGGCTGCAGGATAAAAACCTCGCCCATTGGCGCGTACAAGAGTTTCTGCAGTGAATTACAGATAAAGGTTACAGCCATTATTGGTTGATGTAAGATTGCTATGCTGAAATACAGATAGAAAACACTGCACATTGGTAAAATTTATGTACACATATGGCATATGAGCAGGGCACCTACAAATCATCATAGTATTCAGTAAAGATCCAATACATTTTTCAATATCTTCAGAAAAATGGCATCCATCAAATGGCTTGGTTTTTGTGTGTGTCCGGGGGGATGCAGATTTAGTCATATAATCATATAAGAGTGAGCATATTAACTTTTCAGCATTCAGACTACAATTCAGCAGATGAAGCAACCAATGATGTGCTTACCATCTGTTCTCCATGTCAAGTATTGGAACTTATCAGTGTAGGGACAAAACTAAGTCATCAGATGCGAGTGCATTAATCTACCTGGTTTGTGAGACATGGGTGACTGCGGAAATTCCCATTGGCAAGCTTCAGAATGTTAGCAACATGGTCAGGATAGTTGCAAGAAAATACTCGAGGAACAATATCTCGATGCATTGTGATAGACTGCACATGGCTTTTCGGCAATCCGAGCTTACGAAGCAAGTGGTCACCCCCACACATGATGCATGGCGCACCAAATGTTATAACAGGCAACAATGATGAAGTAGGCACCACTCCTCTCATCAGTAACATTAGATTCACAAGCAAAGCCAGACTCCCGCCAAGAGAATGACCAGTGAATCGCAATGCTGCGGATTTACCATTACTTGTCAAGTGAGATTTGACATATGGTAACATTTGGTGATATATTCCCTTGGCTGCTTCATATATTCCCCTGTGAACGAGCACATCGAGTCCCTGGGCCACATAGCAAATGTACAGAGATTACATGAGTGTGTCAGCTCCTCCTATCTGCATCTAATATTTCAAAAATGCAAACATTTCTGCATCGTTGAATTCATTTGATGTATCCATGATGCAGAACTAAGTGAAGCTGTCGACGCTACAATGATTGACTACCGACATGAGATTTATTTCCATCTATCGTACATGAGGAATCCTGCAACTGAAAATGTGAGCAACAGCTAGTAGCATACCTCAAATTTGATGGGTTCAAATAGTAGGTTGGCCTGCCAAGAAGTGATTGACTCTGATCCCTACCGATTAAGTAAGCAAACCATGATTGAACAAGACAAGCTGCAGGATTAAACCAGTATGAAAAGAGAAAATTACTGATGTCATGAGATATCGGCACGAGTTCTACCTGAACCACAAAGTATCTTGTGCTGCTTTGATCATCATCGCAAACAAACCACTCGCAAGGACAGGATCTCGAAGAATTCAAATCGTCTGCAACAGCTTGTCTGGTTTCTTCCTTAGCGGCAACCATGGAGGTTACTGAATTCGTCGTAGCCATAAATGAGGCTTCGTCCAAGGTTAAACCTTCACCGTTCTCACCATTTACAATGGCCATGATGGTTGGATCATTCTTGCCATCATTCCTGAAACCAAAGGGAATGATGCCCATGGCCCGGGAATGTAGACACGAGGCAACCGATGACACAACTTGGTATGCGCCAAAGGGATTTATCCCCAGGCCACTTCCTTTCTCCTCCTTGCTCCCCGGCACAACATTCTTGATATCTTCAGATTTTTGATCTGGAGATTCACCTTTCTCAGTGCTCTGCTCCTGCTTCTGAGCAGGGTTACTTCTGGTCTTCTCTTGCACTGATGAGGTCACAAACCGCAAGTTGTACCTTCGCAGACATTTTGGCTGAGAAGGTAGAGAAATTGCTAAGTTGGGAAAACTGGAGTCAGGTAGGAAATTTTGCAACCACAGCAGCCTAGTTACATTAGATAGATCAATAAGGTATTTGTGTAATCAGTAACATCATGACCACATCAGTACCAAATAAAAAACCAAATGCATGGATAATCTATCCATAAGCCGCAAAAGCAGCTCAAGCCAAGTGACCGATTGATGGACATCAAAAGACAAAATGGAACTCAAGCATGGAAAATTCCAAGAGTTAGCTTATGGAAATTACACCGAGCAGACCTGACACTAACTTATCATATTCTTCGGAAGGACCCCACAATCGGGGCCAAATACCCCAAGGGGTCCAGAAATGAAGTACAATTTGCAGAATAGTAAAACAAAATAGACTAAATTTAGCTTGAACATTCCTAAAAATACCACCGCCTGCATCGATGTTGAAAATTTACAGCACGAACAAGAACGCGACATGAACAATTTACCGGAAGCAATCGTCTTTGCGTACAGGTAATTCAGCAACGATTAACTGTGATTAAGGCGTGGAAGAATGGCAGCAGCTGGCATTGCTGCGGTGATCGTACCTGAATCCTGGGGATCATGTAGGCGATGTTGCAGAGGTAGGACATCTTGGAGTACTCCTTGGCCTCCCCGAGCGACACCTTCCTCAGGAGCCTCGAGAAGGACGCGCGGTCGAACACCTTGCCATCGCTCTCCTCGTCCTCCCCGACAGCGCAGCCTTCCTCCTCGGCCTCGCCTCCGCCGCCGCACGAAGCGCACCTGTCGCCACCGACGCCGCTCGTGGCGTCCGCTCCCTGTCCGCCGGCGGCCTCCGCGTCCGCTTCCTCCACCCACCGCGGCTGCACCCGCAGCATCTGCAGCACCCAGTTGCCTTGCCTCCGCTCGTCCGCCCCCGCCTCCTCCTTCTCCGCCTCCACCTCCGCCTCCTCGCCCCGAACGGCACCGCCCGCCGAGCCCGGCCTCTCGCTGCCGCCGCGCGGCCACAGCCGCAGCGGCGGCGCCGCCACCGAGGCGGTCGTGACCGGAGCCTGCGGCGGCGCGGCGGGCCGGGCGCCGCGCACGAACCTCAAGGCGTCCATGGCCTCGGGGAAGGCCTCTACCAAAGTCCAAACCTTTATCTCTCCCTTCTCTTGGAGGTGGGCGGGCGGTTAAGCCTCGCGGCTGTATCTCCGGGCGCGAGTTAGCCGTTAATAATGGCGTGGTTAAGTTTAGGGAGACTTGATTAGTGTGGCTGGTTAGTGGTTATCTACCTTGCTGAGCTGAGCTTTGTGATGGTCAACTGTTGCTGTGACTGTGCGAGCGGTTGCAATGGAAGAGAGAGATGGGCGCATGGACATGGGTGGGAGGAGGAAGAGGAGAGCTCCTATATATGTGGAGTGCGGTGGGGAGAGGGAGGGGCCACGGAGGTAGGAGCAGAGGAGGGGATTGTTTGTGGGGAAGCAAAGAAAATCTTTGCTTGCTTGCCTGCCCTCGGTGATCTTTTCGTTTGGCATTTTGCGGTGGCCTTTTTGTTTGCATATTTGTCAAATGTGTTTCCATTGCTTGTATTATTTTTTTTGATGGAAAACATTGCTTGCATTATTAAGATATATACATGGTCGTTAGCTCGAGATGTTCTGATTTTTTCCTATGAAAGCTCTGTCTTTTCGACAGGAGGAAGAGAATTTCAAAACTCATATCAGGGCAAAGTTTAAAAGTTTATAGTACTGTGTAAATCATAGTTTTAATCTGTACATCCCACGATTTTTATTTCACGCTGTCGTATTCGGAGAAGCAAGTGTTTGTATTGTATTCTCAACTCATATACCCTAAATAATACGTCACTTTTTTTTACCATGCAAAACCATGGATCGAACATGGTTCGTCCAAGTTTCGCGTAGCAACCCACCGTTTCCAGAGGTCCAACATTTGAAAGCAGAAGATCAGGAGCCACTTCCATGGGCGCGTTGGCCTAGTGGGCGCATGAACACGTCAGCGGATGAGACGGCTCGCTCGGAGGCATACGTGGAGACCTTGCCTCGCGTGGTGCCATGCAGCTGGGCTTAATTCACAAGGAGCCATCCATCCAGATGGGTTAGAACTGGCCTCCCGTGTCTCTCACAGGAGCGCGACGTCTCGTGTGCCACGTATATACTTGGGCCGTACTTTCAGTGATGGCCACGGTTTCTATGAGTATGCATGATATGTGCTTGTGCCATCCGACCATGTAGATATCATTATTTGTTCCAAAAGCTTGCACACAGAGGGTGGGGTGGATATCGAGCCAGGTAGTCATTTTATCGACCTTTTTCCGAAATTGGCATAGTTTGATTTAATATCATTTTATTTATAGTTTGGAAATATTTTTAGAACCGAGCTAACGAGCCGAGCTAGAGTGAAATCCAATTTCATTCGAAATTGACTCATTTCAATGCTTAACCAAATAATGAGTCTAATTAGAGCAATTTTGAACCGAGCCAATGAGCCCCATTAACGAGCTTTTTTTCCACCCCTAACGGAGGTTCTTCAGGTGGTGTGATAGTTCACTTGTTAAGATTGCTTATTTTTTTAGCTCTTTTACGGTACACTTAATTTAATACGGAGTGTTCATTCTCTTTGATCCAATGATTGAGATTAGTTAGGATTTAGTTATACTACATCTGGTAGTATGAGTAGTAGAGCCCCGACGGGGTAGAATTGTAATTGCTTATGTGAGGATCATATGCCACAAGAGTAATATTTACAACCCTGATTGGAAAAGTCCATAATACCCTCACAAAAAATACAAATACAAAGAAAAATCTATTATACCCTTAACAAATTAATGACCAGATTTGATTTATACTACCACCATATACTAGTAGTAGAACGTACCGTAAATTTTCTCTATATGGAAGAGAGAGATGGGCGCATGGACATGGGTGGGAGGAGGAAGAGGAGAGCTCTTATATATGTGGAGTGCAGTGGGGAGGGGGAGGGGAGGTGCCATGGAGGTAGGAGTAGAGGAGGGGATTGTTTGTGGGGAAGAGAAGAGAGGAGAAAGCGAAGAAAAATCTTTGCTTTCTTGCTTGCCCTCGGTGATCTTTTTCATTTGGCATTTTGTGGCGGTCTTTTTGGTTGTATATTTCTCAAATGTGTTTCCATTGCTTGTATTATTGAGATATATATACATGGTCGTTAGCTCAAGACGTCCTCATTTTTTCCTATGAAAACTCTGTCTTTTCGATGGGAGGGAAGAGATTCAAAGTTCATATCAATGCAAAGTATAAAAAGTTTATAGTATTGTACAAATCATAGCTTTAATCTGTACATCCCACGATTATATTTCATGTTGTCATATTTGGAGAACCAAGTGTTTGTACTGTATTCTAAACTCATATAATCGCATGACCTCGCACGCTCGCTCGCTAGCTCCCCACCGGCTTCCTCTTCGCGCTCGCTGGAGCGTGGGCGCTAGCTCGTCATCGGCTTCCCCCGTCCTGCCCCTTCTTCCTCCTCCGTGCGCGCGGGAGCGCACGCGCTGGCTTCCGCCGTCCTCCCCCTTCTTCCTCCTCCGCAGCGCTAGCTTAGCGGCTTCCCCATCCTCCCCTTCTTCCTCCTCCGCCTTGAGAACACGTCTTGTTGGCTTCCCAATCCTCCCCCTTCTTCCTCCTCCACAAGACAAAAGCACGCTAGCTGTCGTCGCCCCCTTCATTCCTCCTTCAGACGCTGCGGAGTGCCCTTGCCACCGCCTGGGCTTCCCCACTTCGTCCCCTCACCATTCTCCTCTGCGCGCGTGCCCCCTCGCCTCTGGTTTCTCTCATTCAACCACCATCACCCTTTTGTCTGCTACTCCAGCATGTCCCAGGCAAGTTTCGATTCCATTGACTGCTGGTTTTTTGTTGCATGTAACATGTTCAACGAAATGCCTGACTTAGATGCTTAAATGTCTGGTTTCATTCCGCCCCCAAAAACAGGCTAATATGACATCGGCCAAGAATACTGTTGCACAAGACGATGGACTGGTGGCTGCCTTTGTTGAAGCTTTTTTTTTTGCCACAAGTAATAGGCAGAGGGATGGAAACCTATGTATTGGTCCTGCATTTTTCACCGAAGAAATGCTTGCACAAGATGAAGATACAGATTGTATCAATTCACAACATGCAAAACCATGTGTTGGCCTGGAATTTTTCACAAAAGAAGCAAAGAAATATTCTAATGACTATGTGCTTAGTTGTGGCTTCGGTACAAAGGTTTCAAGCTGTACCAAGAGCCGTGTTATAAGCGAGTACAACAGATATGAGTTCACCTGCTTCTCTGAACGTGGTGGAAAAAATGATGAAACGGGAGCAAGTGCTAGCAGCGGCTCGCGGAAGAGTAACAAGCTGTGCAAGTCTGACTGCAAGGCAAGGATGGTGGTTCTTAAGAGGAATAAGAAATGAGTGGTTACCATTGTTGAGCTGGATCACAATCACCCCCCCCCCCTTGAGCCCCTTGACACTTTGTTTTTTGAGGTCACATAGGCACATCACAGGTGATGACTACGCCTCGTAGAGTTGCTCCACATAAACAATATCCCTACAAGGAGTTGGATAGCGGTAACACAGCCAGCAGTCTCTTTTGGGTTGATGGATATTTGAAGGAAGCATACAAGAGATTTAGTGATTGTGTTGTGTTCGACACTACGTACCGCACAAACAAGTATAAGCTCCTGTTTGCTCCCATTATTGGTGTTAGCAACCATAGACAGACTGTGCTGTTTGGGTGTGCTTTTCTCAAGGATGAAACGATAGAGACCTTTGAATGGTTGTTTGAGACATTTTTTTAAAGCGGTGGGTAACAACCCTCCTAAGAGTATCATGACAGATCAATACAAAGCAATGGAGATCGCAACTGTACTGTCGAAAACCATCCATAGGCGCTGCGTATGGCACATGTATAGAAATGCAAAGCTCAAGCGGGGGGAGGGGGGTCTGTCAAAGTTGGAAGGTTTTGAAGATTACCTTAGATCATGCATTGATGACTCCTTGTCTGTTGAGGAATTTGAAGGAAGATGGGCTGAGTTGGTTGACCGCTATGATCTATCAGACCACAAGTGCATGCATCACATGTACGGAATTAGGGAGAAATGGGTGCCTTGCTACTTCATGGAAGCTTTCTTTCCATTCATGAGCACCACACAGCGAAGTGAGGGCATGAATGCACTGTTCAAATATTTTGTGCATCCAGATGACTCGATAAGAAACTTCATCACACAATATGAGAAGCTCGTATAGTCTTGTTTGGACAGGGATGACAATCAACGGTATGTTACTATTCAAACTGATGCAACATTGTGGTCAAGGTATCAGATAGAAAAGCAGGCTTCCACCTTCTACACCCGTGCTATATTTGCCAAGTTTCAGGAGCAGCTCATGAGTACCACAATGTACAATGCTGTCAACGGGGAAGCTTGTGATTCTTATTATGTCCAGAATGTGTGTGGGGGAAAATTGAACAGAATATACTTGGTTAATGCTAGTTTGGAGGATCAAGCATTCAGTTGTGTGTGCAATAAGTTTGGAAGAGACGAGCTGCTCTGTGAGCACACCCTTAAGGTAATGACACAACTGAATGTCAATCTAATCCTGCAAAAATATCTGCTTGAGAGATGGGCACTAAAAGGTTTAGAAAGTTCTAGAAAACAACTTGTGTACATAGATGTCAATGAAGTTACAAGTAGAAGGCTGAAATATACCCGTGTTTGCAAAAAGTCAGTTTGTATGGCTATTGAGGCATATAAAACAGAGTACAGGTACAGGCTTGCCCTTCAGGCCATTGATGATTTAACTGATCGGCTAGCCGCTGTTAACTTATCTTGACAACTGCCTCCTGAACCCAATAGGTACAACACTGGGAAGGACATATCTGTGGGTGAGAGTAACACGCTAGCGTTTGGAGATCCTACAAAAAAAAACTAGAGGCCGTCCAAGAAACTCAACAAGAATATGGTCTTCCGTCTTTGACAATGACAAAACTATGGAGAAAAGGAAAGCAAGGAAAATGACGAAGCAGCCAATTCAAGACTCTAGCAAAAAAAAAAGACTCCTAGCAAGGAACCTTTGTGATGTTTTTTGTGATCTTTTTGCTATTGCTGATACACCCTGCTTTGTGATGTTTTTTTTCATGCTGCATGCTATCAATCAGTAAACCTTGTGTTAATCTTGATGAGACTTAATGAAACTGTCTTAAAATTTCATAAAACCTTACATAGGACGAAATCTATGTAAAACTTGTGATGAAACTATACGAAACTTGATGAAACACGATGAAACTCCATGAGACTTGGGATGAAACTTCATGAAACTCATATGAAAAACACATGTGAATTATTTGAAACTTCATGAAACACGATGTCACTGTTGAAAAATTTGTCCTAGATAAAAAAAAAGTTGAAACTTTACGAAACTTCAGGATACTTGGGATGAAACTTAATGAAACAACATTAAACTAGGTGAAAACTTGCTCTACAAAGTATGGAGAAACAATGATACTGGATAAAACTTAATGAAACATGTCCCAAATATAACTAAACGAAACTAGTTGAAACAGAGTGAAGCTATATGAAAATGAGTGAAACTAGATGAAACTAGGTGAGCCTACTTAAAACTTGCTTCCTGAAAGTGAATTAAACTTGTCAACAAAATATGTATACACAATGATACTTTGTGGAACTTCATGAACTTAATGAAACTTGTCATAAAAATATGGAGAAACAATGGTACTGAATAAACTTGTGAGTTGTGATGAAACTATATGAAACTTGATAAAACACAATGATACTCCATGAGACTTGGGATAAAACTTTATGAAACTCATATGAAAAACACATGTAAATTATTTGAAACTTCATGAAACACAATGTCACCGTTGAAAAACTTGTCCTAGACAAAAAAAAAGTTGAAACTTATGAAACTTTATGATACTTGGGATGAAACTTAATGAAATAGCATAAAACTGGGTGAAAACTTGCTCTACAAAGTATGGAAAATCAATGATACTAGATGAAACTTAATGAAACATGTCCCAAACATAATTGAATGAAACTAGTGAAACTGAGTGAAACTTGATGAAGCTGAGTGAAGCATGTTTGAAACTGGGTGAGCCTACATAAAACTTGCCTTCTAAAAATGAATTAAACTTGGCAACAAAATATGGACAAACAATGATACTTTGTAATGAAACTATATGAAACTTGATGAAACTCCATGAGACTTGGGATGAAACTCATATGAAAAACACATGTGAATTATTTGAAACTTCATGAAACACGATGTCACTGTTGAAAAACTTGTCCTAGACAAAAAAAAGTTAAAACTTTATGAAACTTCATGATATTTGGGATGATACTGGATGAAACTTAATGAAACATATCCCAAAATAACTGAATGAAACTAGTTGAAACTAAGTGAAACTAGATGAAACTGAGTGAAACTTGCCTTCTAAAATTGAATTAAATTTGTCAACAAAATATGGATAAACAATGATACTTTATGAAACTTGTTCAAACTTGTCATAAAGATATGAAGAAACAATGATACTAAATAAAAACTAGTTGAAACTTGTGATGAAACTATATGAAGCTTGATGAAACACGATAAAACTCCATGAGACTTGGGATGAAACATCATGAAACTCATGTGAAAACACATGTGAATTAGTTGAAATTCATGAAGCATGATGTAACTGTTGAAAAAACTTGTCCTAGACAAAAAAGTTGAAACTTCATGAGGCTTAGTTGGGATGAAACTTAATGAAACAACATGAAACTGGATTAAACTTGCTCTACAAATATGGAAAAATAATGATATTGTATGAAACTTGATGAAACATGTCCCAAAATAACTGAATGAAACTAGTTGAAACTTGATGATACACGATATCACTATTGAAAATTCATGAAACACATAAAAAATTAACATGATCCTAAGTGAAAACTCCCCAACAAACTGCATGAGACTAGGTGAAACTTGAAGAAACTTTATATGACTATGAAACTTGACCCTAAAAAATAATAAAACTAGTTGAAACTTGACCCTCAGCATAAAGATCTAACTTGCATTACATTAGGTAAACTAGGATGAACCTATGTAAAACTTGAATGAAACTGAGTGAAACTAAATGAAACTGGGTGAGCCTACAAGAAACTTGCCTCCTAAAAATGAATTAAACTTGTCAAGAAAATATGGATAAACAATGATACTTTGTGAAACTTAATGAAACTTGTCATAAAAAATATAGAGAAACAATGGTGCTGAAAAAACTTGTGATGAAACTATATGAAACTTGATGAAATACGATGAAACTCCATGAGCCTTGGGATAAAACTTCATGAAACTTATATAAAAAACACATGTGAATTAGTTGAAACTTCATGAAACGCGATGTCATTGTTGAAAAACTTGTCCTAGACAAACAAAATTGAAACTCCATAATACTTGGGATGAAACTTAATAAACAACATGAAACTGGGTGAAATTTGCTCTACAAAATATGGAGAAACTATGATACTGGATGAAACTTAATGAAACATGTCCCAAAAATAACTGAATGAAACTAGTTGAAACTTGATGATGCACGATATCATTATTGAAAATTCATGAAACACTTCAAAACACTACTACAGAAAAGCTCATCACAGACAGTTCGGAAACATCACCATAGACGGTTTTCTGAACCGTCTGTGCTTATGGGTCAGTAATACCCTAAGGGAATTATAGACGGTTTTTTTAATCGTTTGTGATAACACTTATCACAAACGGTTCTAAGTTAAGAACCCTCTGTGATAACAATTATCACAGACGGTTCATACTATGAACCTTCTGTGATAATCTATTATCACAAACGATTCTAGTTAAGAACTATCTGTGATAGCTATACTATCTATTGCAAGATGGTGGTCTCGTTCTCATAAATAGGCCTCCTTCAGTTCATCAATATTATTTGATTGTGCTATAAAACAGTGCAATCAAAGAATGCAGATGAACCAAAGCAGGCCTATTTATGAGAACGAGATCGCACCATCGTGCAATAGACTTTGGCGCCATGTTTTATAGAGGCAACAACAATCATCACAAGAACTAGAGGCATCAACAATTAATTTTCACACGCACAAGCATCAAGATTTACATGGCCAAAACCCTAGCCATCCATCAATCATCATAAGAACTAGAGGCATCAACAATTAATTTTCACACGCACAAGCATCAAGATTTACATGGCCGAAACTCTAGTGACGTGGATTAAAATCTCTAAATATTACTTTATTTAATTAAAGACCACATGTCCTTCGTGGTTGTAACCCCTAAGGCTAATGACCCCTGTGGTCGTGAGGATTCCAGAGGTTACATTATCGGTATGCTGGTCGGACGAGGCTCAGTACCTGCTGCTCGACCAGATGACTACTCGTAGGAGTTTTTGAACTAGCACTTGGACCTGGTTCCAAGTACATCCTTACCGTGTGACGAATGGAACACATGTCTTATTTGTTCTAAACCACACGATGTTTGTGGCCCGAAGTCACTGACAATAACCATCATATGGTTTATCTCCCACTAACATCAAGCACTGGTCAGTTGGCTTTCTACCAATTGCCACCGCTTCTCCGATCGGACACGACACTTCCAAAGGGCGCCAATTTCAGGAGTAACTGCCACCTCTTCATCAGTTATTTAAAGGAGAAGGAAACTAGGGGATAGAGAGAGCAGCAGACGAGATCAAAGGAGACACGATCTACAACTGCAACTCAAGACTGTGGTAGAAATAGCAATTAGTACACCAAGTGTAATTAGGGCTAGTCCACTGCCTTGTCATCACCCCCGTAGAGGATCTAGTTCATTGCAATAACGAGCAACCCCATTCGCTCCCAAGAACTGTTAGCTATTTTCCTTTGTTTATTTCATAAGATTGGCGACTCGATCGTCAACAGGTGGCGCCATCTGTGGGGTGAAAGGCGTTGAGTTCTTGAAGCTTTCTTTGCTCAAGCAATCCTCATTCATTTTCCTTTGCTTCACCGTCGCTCATGCGATCATGGCAGGAACTTGGGATAAGGAAAACTAGTTCGACTTGGTAGACTACTCCAACCTCAACATGGACGCATGCATCCATGCCATGGAAGAAAACGGGATATCATCATCATCCTCTTCCACTGTCGGCTCACCACTTGCTGAGATCAGTGAGGTCGACTGGATGGAGGAGGATTCACCGCTACTGCCAATGGCACTCTCAGAGGAATCGGTCCTTCTGACCAGTTCGGAACGTTCGAATGCCTCTACAAGCCCGGTCCTCTCGACTGGCAAGAACGGCGACAAAAGCCCGACGCTGCGATCAGAAGGTCCATGTACTCTCGATACGGTCATGAGCGACCAATATTCACCAACAGCTCCAACGTATTCCAGGGACCAACCGACATCTGGTGAGGGTGTCAATGAAGCTACCACTGGTCGTAGGCCAAGTGGGAATGATAAAACTCAGCGTATGATCGGCAATCCGCTGGATCAGGCTGAGTCCACCACAAAGCCCACCGAAGGTGGTAATCTCCGACCACTCCACATCATGGAGGCTCCTTATCGAAGCACTGTAAGGCTCTCCCTTAGTTATGATGGGAGCTCATCTTAGGACTGCTGTTGAAGGCACGAGGTTCACGCAATCGGAGATACTAATCAAGATGCCATGCACAGTCCTCTACAACTTAACCTGCCACCACCTAGTGGTGGAAATGGTGCGGGCGCTCCAGCACCAATTGGTGGAGGCGATCAAACTGATGGACATCGATCATTTAATTCACCTGTTCCTACCCCACAGCAAATGATGGGTCGGATAGGACAAACTGGAAGGTCAGAGGGGAACTCGAGCCATCGAACGCCCACTGCAAGCGAGAATCCTCCAAGACCTTCAGTGACGATTTAAAACCTGCAACGAGTTTGTGACATTCTAAATAACCCAGATCCTGCTCTAGCAGAGACTCCTGGTTATGTTCAACTCGCAGGGAAGGTATCGGAGATCCTCCAACAGAACATGTAGCGTACAGAAATGTACTGGGAGCAAAGGAACTCACAAAGTCACACTATGACTTCTTCCCCAGCGCTCCTCCCTCAACAGAGGACATCATAGTCGAACGGTGGACTGATTGATACCAAGACCTCCTCAAAGATTTCGACCAGGGAGTCACGAGGGAAGACAGCTCTTCCAAGCAGCCACTCCTCCCCCTCGTCAAGAGGAATGACCGCTTGGTTCGAATGACCTTCGGCATCATCTAAACCAGGTAGGTGGTTAGAGGCGTTATACTAACGTTCACGACTGGATTAGGACACTAGAAACTTGGAATGTTAATATGAGGAATCGGTCCCCAACCGACTACAATCCAACTCCTTTTCAAAGAAGGCACCACGACTCTATTACGGGCTGTTGAGCATTCTCGGCAGGTCTCCAAGCTGTTCGCTGGCCGAACAGGTTCCGATCAGCCAACATAGAGAAATTCAATAGGACCCAAAACCCATTAGAGTTTCTTTAGATTTCTACTACCGCCATTAAAGCTGTTGGTGGTAACGGCAATGTGATGGCAAACTATTTGCCCACAGTCCTTGAAGGATCTACCCGGTTGTGGTTGCTCAACCTACAGATCAGATCTATTTACACTTGGGAGCAGCTATGCGACTTACTGATCGCAAATTTCCAGGGGACGTATGACCGCCCCAAAAAAGAAGTCGATCTACATCGGATCAGGCAAAAAACCAATGAAACTCTTCAACAATACAACAAGCAGTTTAGCTAGGTTCAAAATTCTATTCCCGAGGTCGCATATTCCTCTATCATCCAGGCTTTTAAGGCATGATTGAGAAATCGACGGTTTATGGAGGATATCACAATGAATCCTCCACGAACAACTATCGAACTTTTAGACATGACCGATAGATATGCGGCCGCAAGCGAAGCGGTTGAATGGAATGAAGTTATTGATCGAAAGGAGAAGATCCCTCAATCTGGCCTAGAGAAATCAGAGAAGAAGCATAAGAAGTCTCTCAAGGGTAAGAAGAAATTTTTTCCAAGGGTAAGAAAGAATTTTTCAGTCAGAACAAGGCCAAAGCTCCTACTGACGAATACAAAAAGAACAAGAAGTGGTGTCCACTTCATCAGGCGGCAGGGCATGATCTACGCACCTACCGAGCTTAGCAAAAGAAGCTATAGGATTACTATTCAAGTAAAGGTCTCTTCCCTTCCATGTAAGAACTTGGTGAACCAAGCTCCAAAAAGTACAAAGATGTCGACGAAGAAATAGAGTACCAAGAGCCGCAGCATACCGTTGATATGATCTTCAGAGGATCCGATCAAGCCATTCAGGTGGTCGAAGATAGTTATCTCCTTCAGCAAAGAAGACTGCCCTATCCCGTCGACTCGACCTGGTAGGTTCCCTATTGTTGTTGAACCTACTATCAATAATTGCAAAGTTAATCGAATCCTCATAGATCGAGGTAGTTCTTTAAATATTTTATTTACATTAGTATTGGAAGAAATGCAAATTCCCAGGTCGAAAGTAAAACATGTGAAGTATGCCTTCCATGGCATAGTTTCTGGTTCAACTGCTAAACCGATAGGGCAACTCTCCCTACCGGTTATGTTCGGAAGGCCAGACAACTTCCGAACAGAAAAAAATTCCATTTGATGTAGTAGATTTCGAAACTGCATACAATGGAATCCTTGGTCATCCAGCATTAGCAAAGTTCCTGATAGATACGCATTACGGCTATCAGAGTATAAAGATGCTAGGGCCAAAAGGGGTCATCACGGTTCGAGGGGATAGAAAGATGGCATACGCATGTGATCGAAAATCCCTAGAACTGATCGACGAACTTTCGACTAGGAAAACTAATCCACCTTCCATACAGGTCCAACACTCAGGACCAAAGATGGCTCCAAAACCTTCCGACCAGACCAAGGAGGTTCTACTCGACAAAGATGCTTCTCCAAAAAGCATCAAAATATCATTTGGATCAAGAAATGCTAACGCATCTACCCAAAAGGTACTAGTCGGGGCAGGACTCAACTTCAAATAAGAAGAGTCGCTCGTCTCCTTCCTCCAAGCAAATCTGGATGTATTCGCTTGGCAGGCATCCGACATGCTCAGAGTCCCTAGGGAGGCGATTGAGCACAAGCTAGCTCTCTAGCCTGACAAGAAACTGGTCAAATAGAACCTAAGACGCTTCACACCAGATCGAAAGGAGGCAATCTAGTCGGGGATCAACAAGCTTCTTAAGGCTGGATTTATTCGTGAAGTCAACCACCCAGAGTGGCTCGCCAATCCTGTAATGGTTATAAAAAGCAACAAAAAATAGCGAATGTGTATTGACTTCACAGATCTTAATAAAGCTTGTCCAAATGATGACTTTCCCCTTCCACGCATTGATCAACTTGTAGACTCTACTTCCCAGTGTAAGTTGTTGAGTTTTTTAGATGCGTATTCAGGGTACCACTAGATTAATATGAGTAAAGATGATGAAGAGAAAACTTCCTTCATCATACATATGACACTTACTACTATGTTAAGATGTCATTTGGTCTAAAAAAATGTTAGTGCAACTTTTCAAAGATTAATGCAAAAAACTTTTAATCCTCAGATAGGTCGAAATCTAGAAGCCTGTATTGATGGCTTGGTTGTAAAAAGCATCAACGCTGGTTATCATATTTTTGACCTATACGAAACCTTCGGTAAGTCTGGAGAAGTGTGTGTTCAAAGTTTCTTCTAGAAAGCTTCTTGGATTCCTAGTTTCGACTAGAGGAATTGAAGCAAACCCAGCGAAAATATCGGCCATCAACCAGATGCGCCCTCCGACCACAAAGAAAGAAGTCCAAAAACTAACCGACCGTATGGCAACGCTAAGTCATTTCATAGCACGGTTAGGAGAAAAAAAGATTACCTTTCTTCAAGCTTCTTTGAAAACATGGAAGTTTTGAGTGGACTAAAGAGGTAAACGATACCTTTGAAGAGCTCAAGAGGTAACTTACGAGTGCCCCAATCTTAGTGTCTCCAAGATTGGGAGAAGCATTGCTGATATACGTGGCTGCAACACCACAAGTAGTCAGTGCTATACTAGTCGTTAAGCATGACAACATCCAACGACTAGTATATTACGTAAGCGAAGTCTTACATGGACCTAAGAAAAGATACCCACAGGTACAAAAGTTGCTCTATGGTCTCCTTATAGCTTCAAGGAAACTAAAGCATTACTTTCAGGCCTACATAGTGGTACCAACCAGATATCCTCTTGGTCAAGTTCTTGGAAACACGGAATCATCGGGACGAATAGCAAAATGGGCGGTCGAGTTTGGGGCATTCGACCTCTATTTTATCTCACGAACAACAATCAAGTCTCAGGCTTTAGTAGAATTCATTGCCGAATAGACGAATCCTGAATCCACCCAAGGGTCCGAGTACGAACACCACGAAGAGTGGACAATGTACTTTGACAGTTCCTTGATGCTCAAGGGCTTGGGGGCTAGAGTTGTCTTGATATCCCCTACTGGAGAACACATGAAATACGTCATTCAGTTAAACTTTTCTACTACTAACAATGTGGCAGAATACGAAGGTTTACTAGTAGGACTCCGAGTAGCTAGAGCATTCGGGATTCGCAGATTACTAGTGAAAGGCGATTCTCAACTAGTAGTAAATCAAGTCAGGAAAGCGTATCAATGCTCAAGTACCAAGATGTCATCTTATTTGGCCAAAGTACAGAAATTCGAAAAGCACTTCTTCGATTTTCAAATCCAACATATTCCTAGAAAGAAAAAATTTCCAGCAGACCAGTTGGCACGGATGACCTCAACAACGTCACCTATCCCGCTCGAAATTTTCCTTGAGCAACTCGTTTCACCCTCGGTGGTTGAGCCTTTCGAGGACTTAGATGCTCCACTAGAAGTCGTACAGCTCGATCCCAGTAGCGATTGGATGACGTCGATCTAGAATTATCTTTAGAATGACATTATTCCTGAAGATGATGTAGAGGCTGATCGTATAGCTCAAAAAATCAAATCATACACTCTGATCGAAAGTACCCTTTATAAACGGGGATCCCACGAAGTGTTGATGAGATGCATATCTCAAACGGATGGTATTAAGTTGTTGTCCGACATACATGGAGGAGTCTGTGGAGCATGTCATTCCTACAGAACTCTAGTCGGTAAAGCCTTTAGGCAAGGATACAACTGATCAACTGCCCTTCATGATGCAAAAGAGCTTGTGACAAAGTGCGTACAATGTCAATTTCATAGTCGATAAGTACATCAGCCGGCACAAGCTTTGCAGACAATACCTCTTTCTTGGCCTTTTGTAACCTGAGGACTAGACATTTTGGGACCATTCTCAAAAGCACTCGGGGGATTTGAGTTCTATTTTGTAATGATTGATACATTTACAAAATGGATAGAAGCTAAACTAGTCGTTAAAACAACAACTAATGCTACCAAGAGGTTCCTCACAAAAAAACATGATTACGCGATTTGGCATACCCAGTCGTATAATCATAGATAATGGTACTCGGTTCTTGAGCAAAAAAATTCAGGAATTCTGCGAAGATCTAGGTATCAAGATACATTTCGCTTCTATCGCTCATTCGTAGAGCAACGGAGCAGTCGAGGGTGCTAATGGCATTATAATGCAAGGAGTAAAACGCTGAGTGTTCGACTAGTTAATAAAACGGTAAGGAGCTTGGATTCAAGAACTTACCTCTGTGTTATGGGTCGTTCGAACCACGACTAGTCGCGTGACCGGTGAAATATCATTTTTTTCTAGTTTATGGTGCTGAAGCCATGCTTCCTCCGAAATTAAAAATTGGCTCTACTCGAACTGATTGTTTCAATGAGAATGATCAGACAGAACGAAGACTCGACGACTTCAATTTTCTTGAAGAACGATGAAATCAAGCCGTAATACGATCAGGAGTTTACCAACAAGCCATGCGAAGGTACCATAGTCGTTAGGTGTAACCTCACAGCCTAGCTATATGTGATCTGGTTCTCACAAAAATTCAGAGCCAAGCAAATCGCAACAAACTTTCGCCTAAATAGGAAGGTCCATGCACTGTGGTCGAAGTCACCAGACCTGGTTCGGTATGACTAGCCATGTCAGACGAGCGTGTTTTGTCAAATTCTTGGAACATTGATCAATTGCATAAGTTTTTTGTGTAATTTTTCCATCATTTCAATTTCAATAGAGATTCATTCTTATTTTACTTTCCGATGAGTGATATTGTTTATACGTTTGTTATCTATTATTTGGTCGCATACTATTGTTGTTTAGCTGGTCGAAGAAGAACCAATTCTCTCTGATATCCTTTTAAAGGGTATCTTTTACTTTTTTGCATTGACATACTCGTCACAAGCCATAAAGGTCCTAGTCGTGACCATCACAATCATGGTTCTCACGCACGACCATCCACTCTTTTCTTAAAGAAGCAAACAAGTAAAGGAGCATAACACGAATATCTTGATATAGTTACTTACATGCTTAAGAATTCAAAGACTAATTTTCTTCATTTCAACATTCTGTTTTACTCTTGTTTGGCTACTGGTCGAGATACAAAAGGCCTCCTAGTCAAAATCTCTCATCTCTACATGTGGTCCTGCCCACTAGGAGTGTCTTAGCGATGGTCCTTTTCTCACGATCTTCGCTGCCAGATGAATCTTGAAAACGAACACGTTTCACGAAGTGTCTATCATGTCTTCAGTTCTTAGCAACTTTTACAACTAGTTTTGGTAATATGTATAAATAAGACCACTTATCATTTTTGCATACATTTTTGCATAATTTCTTATCATCAGTACAAGTTGTATACATATCTTTCGACCATACAAAGTACTATATTGTATTTTGATTATGGAAGTAGATCTACAACTAGTCGAAATCATGCACTGATTCCGACCAAATTGATTTCCTAGTATTAATACGATTAGTTTTACCACATAATTAGCACATACTTTGTACTATGGTTGTAGCTTTTCATTCCTTTTCTTGGTCTACTGCTTCTTTAGTAAGTTCTTCTACTACACAAGCAGTCGGGGGCTGGGAAATATATGAATATTCAGCAAAAGTGAAAAGATAAACACAGACTTTACTGATGACTAAAGATAAGTTTTAATATTTACAATTCAATTATTACAACCATCTACTCTTTGGGACCATTAGACTGGTCGCTACGAGACGGAGATTCGACCTCCATTTCCTTAGCCACCTTGTTTCCGAGAGGCGTTACTTCCTCGAACAGCTTGGCTGCTTCATCCTCCGAACAGTTGAAGTCAGCTTCAATAGCTTGGAGGTGAATGGAGGGGTCGAAAGCTTTCAGCTTTGCCAAAGCAAGGCTGACTCCGTTAGCAATGGCATCCTTCATGATCTGTGCATGGTTCTTTTGAGTTGTCTTGAGTAGACTTTGGGGATCTTCGGGTTGTTGGCTAAGGTAGTTTATCTTCTCCACTGGATCTCTTAAAGTGGGCAGACATGATCCCGATCCCATGTTGAAGAGCATTTTGTTGAGAGCCTTGACTTTCTGTTCAAGACTCTACCCAAGTTGTGCATCCTTGTCATGCTCGAACTTAAGAGTTTTCTTTAATTTTGAATTTTTTCTGCACGAGTAGATCAAAAGTTAATGAAATATAATTATAATACATAATGAACTGGTCAAGTTTTACGATCAGTTACCTTGAGCTTTCTTCTCGAAGCCTCGATGGCCTCTTTATGCTTGAGGGAGGCTTCATTGAACCTGGTCGACCAGTCTTCGATCGACCGGTCCTTTGCCTGGCATCTTTCCTCAAGTGAGGCTATGATGGCTTCCCTAGCCTTAGTTTCTTTTTCAAAATTTTCTAGATCTGTCAAGTTTGACAAAGGGGGAAATTTAGAAAGGAACAAAATAGCAAGAAGGGAAGAAGCCAAGATATTCTTACTTTTTAGATCGGAGTTTTTCTTCTCTAGAACAGTTATTCGCTGGGTCAGTCCTCTGACCACAGCAAAATTCTCCACCATATGCTACATAAATAGCAAACTTCTCTAAGTTTTTAACAAACTTTGAAGAAAGGACTATAAGAGTGGTCGTGGGTGCATACCTGGATCGCGATGTTCACATATTCGGAGTAGATAGCACTCGGACCCGTCTCTAACTGACTATCCGAGATCCTACTCCAAGCCTCATCGAGCTTCTCTTTATTGAAAATCCGAGGGCAGTTGGGGGAGTTTTTCAACAACGAAGTAATCTTTTTTTGAACGGTCTCAGCAGTGGTCAGAACCTGCTAGGAATCTTCTTAGACCTCTACCTCCAAAGGCATGGTCAAAGCCACCATAGGTTCCTGAGCAGCCTCTGGTACCACCACTTTCTCGAGGGCTGGCTCGACCACCCTTTCCTCAGGAGAGAACTCCTGAGGGGTGTTCTGATCGGAGACAACCAGAACACTAGAGGACCTATGAAGACAGAAGAAATGAAATTTCAAGATTCTAGAATATCAGAAACATTAAAGGTATGTATTTACATAAGTTTCTTTCATGTATACATACTTGGTCGTCTTTTTGGTCTTAATCTTGAAACGTCCTGGAGCAAAGTCCATGGTGCTTGCCTCTCTTTTCTTTTCAACCGATTTTACCGGTTCCGAACTGGCAGGGTTGATTACACCCTTCACATCCTTTGACCGGAGGTTGGAAGAAATCTCCCCGACCATGAAGTCGGAAAGGAGTTCCCTGACCATCTGGTCGGAGGCGCTAGTTTCATCAACCTCTGGGACAGTTGCTTTAGTAGCAACCGCCTAGTTCGTCATGACCACACCAGAGTCTGCGACCACGGTAACTACAGTCGGCAGATCTTGTTTTCCTCCCGTCTAATTATACAACCAAGTTAGTTTGGCAATGGAATACTTCATCTAAAATGTAAATTCCTTTTTTATGCCTTTTCTTACCTCCAAAGAGTCACCCTCTTGAGTGGTCGTTGGAGCAGGAGTGGTCGAAATGTTGATGGGATCAGAACTCCCAGTGAGCTCATTGATCTCCAACCCGACCGACTGCACGTAAAAATAAAAGTTATGGCATCCTGATCAGAAAAATAGATAAATAATGAAAGGAAGTATTCTCACCTTGAGCCTCTCTATTCTCTCCGCTAGAGAACAGAATGCTAGAATAAAGGGAGCCACAGCCTTGACACCAGGCTCCCCAGCACAGATCATCTTGATTCGTTCACTGATTTCTTCAGCGGAAAGCGTTGTATAAAGAGAAGAGAGACTGTAAGGTTAGAAAACGATCAACCAAAAAAAAACTGGTTGGAGTTTTTAGGACTTACGATCGGCAGTATCGATGATCGTATGGTCATGAGCAACGTACCATAGCGAGGTACGTGATCGGATCTTCAAAGGACTTATCCGGTATGTGGAGAAATCTCTCACCACATGCCAATAAGTTAGTCCCCTAATGCTAAGGAGTTGGATGGCTTCAATCCAACTCCCTACTCTTCCCTCCTTCTTCGTGGAGGAACGCTAGTTTGGGTTCTCGACCGCCACCTTGCCAGCAAAGTAGAGGCCGTCATCTTTTGTGGCCGTCATGTAGAACCAGCTTTTCTTCCATGACGGCCACGAGGACTTGAGGTATAAGCGGATGTACTCCTTAGCCTTCCTGTCGTGGAGACGCAGGGCGCACTCCTCAGGTGCAGTCACTGATTTCCGCGACCTCGATATCTTGTAGAAGTACCTGAAGGCTTCCAGATCCAGCGAAATCCCTAGGTACGCCTCACAGAGGAAGATGAAGATGCTGATATTGGCAATCGAGTTAGGAGCAAGATTTACCAGTTCCACTTCGTAATACTCTAAAACTTTGGAGAGGAACGAGTGTACCGATAGTCTGAATCCGCACTCAACATATGCGAGGAAAATAGGGATTTCTCCCTCTTCACGACTGGGAAAATGCTCCCTGACCACTGGTCTCCAATGGATCAAGTTCCAGTTGGGAAGCATCCCGATCTTCTCCAGGCCCTTGAGCTTTTTCATGCTCAAATCAGAGACCGACCAATTGGTGATTGAGTCCAAGATTGCTGGATCTCGGGCGAGAAGATGAAACAAGTTTGGGGGAAGTTCTTGGCCAAAAAGTGAAGAGCGAAAAGAAAATCTAAGAGCGTAAAAGCCCTAAAGCTTTGCGCTGAAGGGATTTTATAGCAACACAAGTATTAACTGCAATGGAGAGTTGCCCGAAGCCAAACAGGCAGAAATCTCTTCGTTTTTCTAGACAGTTCCTCAACTTTAAAGTGAATACAGACCACCTTGTTTTTTACATCATTCAATGAGGGCATGACTGATATGATTTCATCTAAGAAGGGGTTCACACTACACATTCATTTAAAATTCGGGGGCTAGCTGACAATGATTAAAATCTCTAAATATTACTTTATTTAATTAAAGATAGCACGTCCTTCATGGTCGCAACCCCTAAGGCTAACTACCGCGTGGTCATGAGGATTCCAGAGGTTACATTATGGGTACCCTAGTTGGACGAGGTCCAATACATGCTGCCCGACCAGATGACTGCTCGTAGGCGTCACAATCGAAGGCAGAGGAGCTCATGGCGGCAGTCGGCGTCGTCGATATGGGGGAGGCGGCACCGAGGAGGCGGTGAAATCGATCTGGAGTAGTTGGGCGTGTGCAGGCAGTATATATAAGGGGATTTGGGTAGCGGAACCGATCCGGAGTAGTTGAGAGGTCGCGGCGCCACTTCGGTTTGAAAGTTTGAATAAAGGGGGCGGCCAAATCTAGAGGGATATAAGGCGGCGGCGAAATATCACAGACTGTTTTTAATACAAATCGTCTATGATGAGTTAATTATTACAGATGGTTTGTATTAAACACTATCTCTGAAGTATCATAGACGTTTTTTATTAAAAAAA
The DNA here is from genome assembly GCA_036346405.1 of Phyllostachys edulis. NCBI lineage: Eukaryota > Viridiplantae > Streptophyta > Magnoliopsida > Poales > Poaceae > Phyllostachys > Phyllostachys edulis. Next base: position 104,373,028 of record CM070546.1, read on the forward strand.
ATCGTCTGTGATATTTAGTAATATCACAGACGGTTCTTGTTAACCGTCTGTAATACTTCACAGGTGGTTTTCAACATGAACCGTCTATGATATTACCTCTTCACAGATGGTTTTCAGCGCAACCAGTAACACAGACGGTTACTAAATCATCTGTGATTGTATTTAATACTGACAATTTTGGTCAACCGTTTGTGATGAGGCGTCCAATATTAGCCTTTTTGTAGTAGTAAAAATTAGCATGAATCTGAGTGAAAAGCCCCCAGCAAAGCTGCATGAGACTGGGTGAAACTTGATGAAATTGTATATGACTGCATGAGACTGCGTGAAACACAATATTTCATGTTTTTTTATGAATCTATCTTAAATTCTGATGTCACTTGTTGAAATTGTATTAGACTAGATTCAAAGATGATAGCTGAAACCATGGTCCCAACTTAAAATGAAACTGAATTTACATTAATACAAGTGAAAAAAGGATAGCAGTGTTTATATAACCATGATTCATAACTGTGTGAAACACATTGTTAGACACAAGATTTTCACAATCAACAATGCTCGAATGGTTCAAAAAGAAAACAAGAAAGACCGTAAAAACAGTGTGACATCTTGTACATTTTCAAGAGATGAAACACTGCAAGACACTGTAAAAAGTATGAACCTGTAAAACTAATTAAACAAAGCATGTAAGCTAATACAAAATTATATTTAATGAAACCATGTTACAAAGCATACACTGCAACCATAGAAAAACACATTCTGGAGGGGGGAGATCATCTTGTGCAATTTCAGTTGGAGATCCGATTAGGGTTTAGATCGTTGAAACGGTGGTACATGAGCCTGTAAGCAAGCTCATTCTTGTTATCTTCGACGTTGGCCTGCATCACAAGAAATATGGAACGCAAAACTTAGCCATAACTAAAAATCTGTAGCAAATAAGTCTACAATTTGTGCCCACTAAGATTAACATTGGCAGCTGCAAAATGTGAAGACAGTGTTGAATCTCACTTACGCTTCAAACTTAGAACAAAAAAATAGAAAATAAAAAATTTGTTACGTACTGTATTGTAACCAATGAGACTCTTGCCATTGTGACATTCAAGCACCGTTATTACACAAAATCCGCAGTCATGACTTTTTTCACAAAAAAGACAAAAAAAAACATACAAAAATGATAGTAAAAAAAGTTAATACAAGACAATAATTTAAAAAAGATGATCAATGTAGAAATGAAGGAAACAAAAGGGATTTGAAGTGTCAAACATGGTTGTTTGCAATGGAATCTGAGGGTGCTGGACATTGAATATATCATATACCCCAATGGGGTGCCCTCGCAACCTTGATAAGGCATGTTGTAGGTTGATACCCTGAAAAAAAGGTACAATCGATGATTGCGACAACTACTCACCACAATGTATATACTTGTCACATGCATTTAAAAAACTAAAAACCACAAAAACTATATATGATTGGTACGACTACTCACCACATTGTACCACAATGTATGGTAAAACTATTGGCACTACTTTGGGCTCTTCATAGAATCATAGATCTCAATAGTTTCATTAAGCAAATAGACAAAAATTAAACTCCAGTGTTGATCCGATAGAATTGGAATGTATATCTACATTTGTTCCACAAAAAAAATGCAGTTGTGTATATTCAAATTGATACAAATCTGCATGAAACTTGGTATGGAAGGACACATAGATGAAACTATGTGAAACTTAGTGAAATTAAAAAAAAAGGGATGGTGGATTTTTTTATGAATTATGTATAGTGAGTGCGATGATACTTATATGTGTGCAAAGGAAAACATGTGTGTGCAATGGAAAACGGAATAAGAAAATAACAAACACATACTCGTTCGAGTTCTTCGATTGGAACCTTAGAAAGTCCAGCTGCAATCTTTGCATCATCGGACTGCATGTATGATATCATCAACTGAGCCTACACGAAACAAGGGGGAAAATAGATACAAAAACATTCAAATGCGTGTCATGTGTGCATTCCAAAAAAAGATCCGTCTGGTACTCACAGTGGCTATTAGATCTACAATGATCTTCTTTTTGGAATCCCAGTCAAGCATCAATGCTTTGCAACATAGCCACATAAAGTTGTTGCACACTTCGCCTTTCCTAGGCCACAAAGCATTTGAAAACTTCTTTGCTGTGACATGAGCTCCTCCAATGATCATTTTCGTTTTGTCAGGTTTTTCAATGATTCCACATATAACATGCTCTTTGAATGTTTGTGCAACAGTTGGCTTGACAAAGCTCTTGATTTTTACCAACTGCCGTAAAACCTCGACTTTGTCCATAGTTATTTTGTACCTTTTTTATCTCTGTTTTGTGGCAACCAGTACGCTTCTAGGATCAGGGAAACGCTCCCCGCCGGGTATTGGCTCAATCAGTGGATGAATATTCTGAGCATCTTTAGGTTGAGGGGTCTCTCTAAGTCACCAATCTCTATTGGTGTGGATAGTTGAATAGTGCTACAAGCTGCACATCATGAAGAGATAAAAACATCTAAAATGGGGAAAAAATCAGATATAGGCATAACTTTCAAATATTTCATTAAAAGGTTTCATGAAAAATGAGACTACTGACCATGTTTCATCAGAGGGACAGTTAAAAAAAGAAAAGCTAAAAAATAATGAAACCCTTGTGTGAATCTTCATGAGACTTCATGAAAAATGTCTTGTATTTTCATGTAACTTGTATTAGATTAGGTAAACTAGGATCAAAACTATGTAAAACTTGAATGAAACTGGGTGAGGTTACATGAAACTTGCCTCCTAAAAAGGAATGAAACTTATCAACAAAAATATCGAGAAACAATGATGCATTGTGAAACTTAATGAAACTTGTCAACAAATTATGAAGAAACAATGATACTCGATAAAATTTAATGAAAGTTGCCCCCAAATAACTGGATGAAACTAATTGAAACTTGAAGAAACTAGATGAAACTAGATGTCAGTATTTGATGAAACTTGATGAAACTAGATGTTAGTATTTGATGAAACTAGTTGAAACTTCATGAAACTTGATGTTAGTATTTGATGAAACTAGATGAAACTTGATGAAACTATATGCCAGTATTTGACAAAACTTGATAAAACTAGATGAAACTAGATGTCAGTATTTGATGAAACTTGATGAAACTAGATGTCAATATTTGATTAAACTAGATGTTAGTATATGATGAAACTTCAAATACTTTCATATGAAACTTGAAGAAACACATATGAATTAGTTTTATCCAGTTATTTGGAATTAAGCTTCATTAAACTTAATGAAATTGCATGAAACATTGTAAAACTTGCTCTACAAAAAAATATGGATAAATCAATGGCACACAATGTCACTAGTGATACTTGGCAGTAAAAAAACTTTAGAATGGAAAGCTACTTACTAGGGGTGAGCTCAATTCTCAGCTAGTCCATTTCAACTTGCAGCTCTGTATCAGTGGGGCTCACCAATGTTGGAGATGACTCTCTAGCAACCAGTTGAAATTCATCAATCTTGGCTGCACCCCCCTGTGCATGATCCTCTTTGTTAGCCTTGGCAAATCCATGATCCTCATCAATATACTTGGTAGGTGCAAGATCCTCTTCATTAGCCTTGGCAGGTATAGAATCTTCTTCATTAGCCTCGGCGGGTACAGAATCCTCTTCATTAGCCTCGGCAGGTACATGATCATCTTCAACAACAGGTACATGATCCTCTTCATTAACCTTAGCAGCATCTTCATCTTGGGCCTGAGCACCGATGCCAGTTGCCTCTTGGGCAGGAATAGCGCCAATTCTGACCACCTCGTTAAGCAAGTCAACCCCTCGGATGTCTTTGTAAAAATGGTGGCCAGCACCGGTAGCATCTTTGTCAGCTGGATTTTTTGGGTCTTTAGTTGCAGCAGTAGAAGGTATGTGTTTTTCCCTTCCAATCTTCCTTACCTCATCACGGAACTTAGCAATGATTTCCGCGTCGAATGATGCAATCCGTGACTCAAAATATTGAATGGCATCTTGGACAAGTTGAGAGTGTCTGAACTAAAGCTTCATATTGAACTTGTCAATCAACTTGGTCATAGCATCTGTATGTTGACATGAACAAAAGACATGAGAAAGGAAAGGTTAAACCACAATCACTAAAAAAATCAGCATGTTTAATAAAATTAAGATGGAAACACACACACAAATGACTAACCTCATCGCCTGTCTTTCCAGTCTTAGCATCACCATCGATGCCCGGTCCATCACCATTACTCTCACTATGCACATCATTTTGAGAAGGCTCGGACAAATTCTGGTGCATAGATGGAAAACCACACACAAAATAAGAGCGAAAAAATGGATCATGATTTTGCTCATGGAAAAAAAGAATAAAACAAATTTATGAAAAATAAAACAAACTACTAACCTCTTTACTGACCGAGGTTTCCTTATATGTATCACCAACAACCCTGTGAGTTTCATCCCCATTTGACACAACATACAAGGTTTTAGATAAATTCCGCACCTTCAAGCGACCATACTGAGTCTTTGTGTGGTTCCTCATTGAAGACTTGACATCAAATGAGCTCAAAGACTTGAGATGTGCAGTCGTAATATGTTCCAGACGTGGGATGCCTCGCAGAGTCAATATGCTCGGTGAATGTACAAAGTCAACATATATCAACTGCACATAAAAAAGGGATGCAATAAACAAAAAAAGGAGAAAAGGTTGTGTTAGTACAACACACACATATGATACTTACATGCTTCAAAACACAAAGAACCAATATAAAATGTGACATACATCAAGAATATGGACGCACCCACGCACTTGCACATTAGTTGTTTGGGATGCTTTGTAGTCCCTAATGCCTTGAAGCAAATAATCACTGATGAAGTCGCACCAATTTATTTCCTTTATGTTCTTTATATCGCTGACTATGCTCAATAAAGATCTGTTGATATAGTGACTTGTGTTGGGTGCTAAATATAGACAAAACATGATGAGCGTGAAAGATTTGGAAAATGGTTCCTCGTCTGTTTCACTAATCATCTCAGGTATGGCCACATTGACAGACTTTCCCCTTCCTCTGTTTGAGAATCTATCTTTCAATGTACCCTCCACATCCATCGGCACTAGTACTTGCATGGTACCACAAGGAACCCCAAGAAGCTTCTTTGTCAACTGCTCGATGGGTATGGACTTGCCACCAACCTCTAGCGTACCCTTATCACAATTCACATTGTTTATCAACCATACTGTCAACCCCTTGGGTAGTTCCCACTCTGCCATCGATAGGAGGCTTCGAAACCCAATCTTGGTGACATAACTCTTTTGCAGGGAGGAAAGGGATTTCACTATTGGGGATACTCGATGTGGAGCGCATCTGTACCCTACAATTTGAACCTGCATTCATAACAAAACATATCAAAAACTATTTGAGGATAAGGAATAATTTCAAATAGGTAGTTTTCATAAATTTGTTGATTCCATATTGTACCTTCTGAATGCTCTCGGTTGTTTGCACCTCTTTCCTCAAGTAGCCGGTGCAGGCTTGGGAACATGTCTATGCTTCGGAGTTGTACGTGATTGTCTAGGAGCACTTGAGTCCTTGGTTTTCAATCGGGGTGAACACCTCTTGTTTTTGGGAGGAATAGATACGTCAGCGGATGAGACGGCTCGCTCGGAGGCATACGTGGAGACCTCGCCTGGCGTGGTGCCATGCAGCTGGGCTCAATTCACAAGGAACCAGTCGTCCAGATGGGCCGAAACTAGGCCCCCGTGTGTCTCACAGGAGTGCGACCTCTCGCGGGCCGTGTATATACTTGGGCCGTACTTTCAGTGATGGCCACGGTTCTACGAGTGTGCATGATATGTGCTTGGGCCATCCGACCATGTAGATATCATTATTTGTTCCAAAAGCTTGCTCACGGAGGGTGGGTGGATATCGAGCCAGGTAGTCGTTTTATCGACCTATTTCTGAAATTGGCATAGTTTGATTTAATATCATTTTATTTATAGTTTGGAAGTATGTTTATAACCGAGCTAACGAGCCGATCTAGAGTGAAATCCAATTTCATTCAAAATTGACTCATTTCAGTGCTTAACCAAATAATGAGTCTAATTAGAGCAATTTTGAACCGAGCCAACGAGCTTTTTTTCCACCCCTAACAGAGGGTCTTCAGGTGGTGTGATAGTTCACTTGTTAAGACTGCTTTTTTTAGCTCTTTTATGGTACACTTAATTTAATACGGGGTGTTCATTCTCTTTGATCCAATTATTCAGATTAGTTAGGATTTAGTTATACTACATCTGGTAGTATGAGTAGTAGAGCCCCAGAGGGGTAGAATTGAGGATCATATACCACAAGAGTAATATTTACAACCCTAGATGGAAAAGTCCATAATACCCTCACAAAAAATATAAATACAAAGAAAAGTCTATTATACCCTTAACAAATCAATGGCTAGATTTGATTTATACTACCACCATATGCTAGTAGTAGAACATACCATAAATTTTCTCTATATGGAAGAGTGAGATGAGCGCATGGACATGGGTGGGAGGAGGAAGAGGAGAGCTCCTATATATATGGAGTGTGGTGGGGAGGGGGAGGGGAGGTGCCATGGAGGTAGGAGCAGAGGAGGGGATTGTTTGTGGGGAAGAGAAGAGGGGGGAAAGTGAAGAAAAATCTTTGCTTGCTTGCTTGCCCTCGGTGATCTTTTTTGTTTGGCATTTTGCGGTGGTCTTTTTGTTTGTATATTTGTCAAACGTGTTTCCATTGCTTGTATTATTGAGATATATACATGGTCGATAGCTCAAGACGTCCTGATTTTTTCCTATGAAAGCTCTCTCTTTTCGACGGGAGGGAAGAGAAATTCAAAGTTCATATCAGTGCAAAGTATAAAAGTTTATAGTATTGTACAAATTATAGCTTTAATTTGTACATCCCACGATTGTATTTCACGTTGTTGTATTCAGAGAAGCAAGTGTTTGTATTGTATTCTCAACTCATATACCCTAAATAATACGTCACTCTTTTTTTTACCGTGCAAACCCATGGATCGAACATGGTTCGTCCAAGTTTCGCACAGCAACCCACTATTTCTAGAGGTCCAGCATTTGAGCATAGAATATCAGGAGCCACTTCCGCGGGCGCGTTGGCCTAGTGGGCGCATGGACACGTCAGCGGATGAGATGACTCGCTTGGAGGCATACATGGAAACCTAGCCTCGCGTGGTGCCATGCAGCTAGGCTCAATTCACAAGGAACCAGCCGTCCAAATGGGCCAAAACTGGGCCCCCGTGTCTCTCACAGGAGCCGACCTCTCGTGGGCCATGTATATACTTGGGCCATACTTTTAGTGATGGCCACGGTTTCTATGAGTGTGCATGATATGTGCTTGGGCCATCCGACCATGTAGATATCATTATTTGTTCCAAAAGCTTGCACATGAAGGGTGGGGTGGATATCGAGTTAGGTAGTCATTTTATCGACCATTTTTCGAAATTGGCATAGTTTGATTTAATATCATTTTATTTATAGTTTGGAAGTTTGTTTAGAACTGAGCTAACGAGCCGAGCCAGAGTGAAATCCAAATTCATTCAAAATTGACTCATTTCAATGCTTAACCAAATAATGAGTCTAATTAGAGCAATTTTTAACCGAGCTAAAGAGAGCTAAAGAGCCCCATTAACGAGATTTTTTTCAACCCTAACGGAGGATCTTTAGGTGGTGTGATAGTTCACTTGTTAAGACTGCTTATTTGTTTAGCTCTTTTACGGTACACTGAATTTAATATGGGGTGTTCATTCTCCTTGATCTAATGATTTAGATTAGTTAGGATTTCGTTATACTACATCTGGTAGTATTAGTAGAGCCCCGGCGGGGTAGAATTGTAATTGCTTATGTGAGGAACATATGCCACAATAGTAATATTTTCAACCCTGGTTGGAAAAATCCATAATACCCTTACAAAAAATGTAAATACAAAGAAAAGTCTATTATACCCTTAACAAATCGATGGCCATATTTGATTTATATTACCACCATATACTAGTAGTAGAACATACCGTAAATTTTCTCTATATGGAAGAGAGAGATGGCCACATGGACATGGGTGGGAGGAGGAAGAGGAGAGCTCCTATATATGTGGAGTGCAGTGGGGAGGGGGAGGGGAGGTGCCATGGAGGTAGGAGGAGAGGAGGGGATTGTTTGTGGGGAAGAGAAGAGAGGGGAAAGCGAAGAAAAATCTTTGCTTGCTTGCTTGCTTGCTTGCTTGCCCTCGGTGATCTTTTTTGTTTGGCATTTTGCGGTGGTCTTTTCGTTTGTATATTTGTCAAACGTGTTTCCATTGCTTGTATTATTGAGACATATACATGGTCGTTAGCTCAAGATGTCCTGATTTTTTCCTATGAAAGCTCTGTCTTTTCGACGGGAGGGGAGAGAAATTCAAAGTTCATATCAGTGCAAAGTATAAAAGTTTATAGTATTGTACAAATCATAGCTTTAATATGTACATGCCACGATTATATTTCACGTTGTCGTATTTGGAGAAGCAAGTGTTTGTATTGTATTCTCAACTCATATACCCTAAATAATACTTCACTCTTTTTTTTACCGTGCAAACCCATGGATCGAACATGGTTCGTCCAAGTTTCACGCAGCAACCCACCGTTTCCAGAGGTCCAGCATTTGAGCGCAGAAGATCAAGAGCCACTTTTGCGGGCGCGTTGGCCTAGTGGGCGCATGGACACATCAGCGGATGAGACGGCTCACTCGGAGGCATATGTGGAGACCTCGCCTCGCATGGTGCCGTGCAGCTGGGCTCAATTCACAAGGAACCAACCATCCAGATGGGTTGGAACTGGCCTCCTGTGTCTCTCAGGGGAGCACAGCCTGTCGTGGGCCATATATATACTTGGGTCGTACTTTCAGTGATGGCCATTATTTCTATGAGTGTGCATGATATGTGCTTGGGCCATCCGGACATGTAGATATCATTATTTGTTCCAAAAGCTTGCGCACGAAGGTCGAAGGGTCTTCAGGTGGTGTGATAGTTCACTTGTTAAGACTGCTTATTTTTTTAGCCATTTTACAGTACACTTAATTTAATACAAGGCGTTCATTCTCTTTTATACCCTTAAGAAATTAATGGTCTGATTTGATTTATACTACCACTGTATACTTGTAGTAGAACGTACCGTAAATTTTCTCTATTTTTTAGGTAAGTACTTTGGCTATTAATAAATTGGCTTCAGATGACATTGAGTTGTGCTTAAAGCCTAATGAGCAAGCAAGGAAGTAATCCCTGTGTCGATCCTGTAGTGAACAATCTCTGTAACATGTCGAGATCTAACCGAGTCACACCGTATTGACGATCAGACCATATCATGTGAAACTGCATGAACTGCTTTGCTCATCACATGATACGCATGGCAAAATGACTCGTCTGCATGCACCGATGCCACCATCGTGTTCTGGTGCCTGATTGGTGAAAAAACCAAAAGTCTTGGAGCCTCCAAGCTAAACGATGCAGAACTTTTTTTTCGAAGAAACGGCAAGAGTGTCGTTATTGCATTAAAGATAGGAGCAGTTCACAAACAGAAATCGACGAGAGAACCGGTGAGAAAGAAACAACAGAGAAAGAGAGAGAACGAAAGAAGAAAAAAAAAAGACAAAACCAGCGAGAAAAAAACATAATATTTACAAAAACTTCCCCCTCCTAGGTTAGTTCTCTGACATGAGTATCATCCCCGCCTTACAGATAGATCTGCAGCTTGGTCACCCCACTCTGTGTCCATGCGCAGGCTTCTTCTTTGATGACCGCCATCAGCCCCCTAGCATCTGTCTGAGGTGTTGAAAAATCTGCCTATTTCTTTCTTTACAGATTTGCCAAAAGGTAAGAATTATCAACGAGTCTTGGCCTTTCTTGTAAATGCCATCTGTAGAAAAGAAAATGTCGGTCCACCAGTCAACCATTTTTAGACGAGATGTCCAATTGGTTGGATTTAGATTAGCTCGTTGCACCCATGTGGCCACTAAAGTCCAGATATGTCTAGCATAAGAACACTCTACGAATAGGTGCATAGCTGTTTTCGGGTTGTATGTACATAATAGACATCAGTGATCGTTTTGCATATGGCGACGAGCAAGGACGTCCGCCGTCAGCAGTTGGTGCTGAATGAGAGTCCATGCGAAGATTTTGCACTTTTGTGGTGCCCAGACATTCCAAATAAGCTTTTGAAATGGAGTCTCCACCGCCCCCAAGAAGTGCGCACAGTATGTCGACTTGGCTTAGTAGATTCCTGAGCCTATCCACTTCCAAGATATGTCATCCTTAGTTTGAGATAGCGTGACTTGGCATACCAGGGTATAGATTTTGACAAACTCATGTATCAGGTGTATGGTAATTTTCCTCCTAAGATCGGCTATCCACTCCCTCCATGCATTGCGTCCTACACCGATCTATTTTTCCTAGCCGCAATGCAAAAAAGCCCTAGAGCCAGATCTTTGAGTGGCCTTGCACCTAACCATTTGTCTTTCCAGAAAATTGCTTTGTCACCCTTGCCATGTTTATCATTGTAGATGCCCGGAACAAATCATGGTCTGTTTGAGCTATCGGCAATGGCATCCCATTCCAATGCTTTTTAGGCGCCTTCCATTGATACCAAAGCTAGCGAAGGTGAAGTGCGCGACTGAACTGTTCCAGTGCCAAAACCCCTAGACCGCCGAACTTTTTTGGACGACATACCGCGCTCCAGTTTACCCAGCAATTCCCTCCAGAGCAGATGTCCTTTCCAATCCAGAGCCAAGCTCTTCGCCGCTTGTCTATTTGTTTTATGACCCAGGTCGGTAACTCCATAGTTGTTTGGTGGTACGTCGGTATGGCTGTGATGACCACATTTAGCGTCACTAGTCTCCCTACACAGGATAGCATGCTCTTGTGGTAACCACTTAATCTAGCTTGAACCTATTCCAGCAGAGGCTGGAACAAAATCTTCCCCGGCTTGCGGCACGAAAGTGGCAAGCCAAGATAGTTACAAGGCAATTGCATTCGGGTAGCCGGAAAGTTTTGCAAAATTGCATCTAGATGAAGTGAGTGGCATTGGATTGGTATGACGGCGCTTTTGAAGATGTTTATGTTGAGTCCCGCTATTTCTCCGAAAACTCGCAAAATCTCTTTTATGTTGTCAACGTCTTTCTTGATTGGCGACAGAAAAATCATTGCTTCATCAGCATACATAGGCAACCTTACTTTCACAAATTTCCCACTAAGTGGCGATAGTCATTCGTGTTGATCTGCCAATTCCAGAATACATTGCAGGACATCAATTGCCAGAACAAAAAGGTAAGGTGAGAGGCAATCCCCCTATTGCACCCCGCACTGATGCCTAATATTTGGTCCTTAAATGCCATTTAGCACAATCCTTGAATTAGATGTGGCCAGCAACATTGCAATCCAGCTCCTCCATCTGTGGCCAAAGCCTTTATATTGCAGCATGTCTAGTAAATATGGCCATGAGATGGAATCAAAAGCCTTTGCAATATCTAATTTTAGCAGGATCATTGGTGTCTTGGACCGTGGTAGCTCCGGGCGATGTTTTGCACATAAAGGAAATTGTCTTGTATAGTCCGCCTTTTTTATGAACGCACTTTGGCTTATGAAAATTAAATTATCCATATATTTGGAGAGCCGTAGGGAAAGCATCTTCGATTATCGAATTTTTTACTGTTCTAACCCTGTAGCGCCACGTAATTGCATAAATGACCCCCGTAGCTTCGTATTTCCAAATCTAGACCCCGGACGAGCGCGGAAATGCCGGACGAGCGACGCGTGCCCCATTCCGCGCTCGCCGAGCGTGGAATTAAAGTTTTGGCACGGGAGGTGGTGGGAGCGGCGAGTTTCATGATCGCTAAGCGGAAGGACGGCGAAGTTTCATGATCGCCATCGTGGAATGAGGCGGCCCCCGCCGCGTGTTCGCCGCCGCCACGTGCCGAATATGCGCTTCCACACCGCTGGCTGCCCTGCGTAGCGTCGTCTCCTCGTCATGGTCGAGTGAAAATAAAAGGGAAGGCAGGCAGCTTCTTCCATCCATCTTTGCTCTGCCCATTCTATTTCTTCTAGTAGCAGCGATGAGCAACCGAGCGACCGAGAGGAGAGGAGAAAAAGAAGATTTCGAGTGGCATTTTGGGAGGTTTTAAATTTGAATTTGGAGATTTCGCAATTGTAAAAGTTGTAGATCGGCTTGCGAGCTTCAAGAAAAGGTATTTTTCATGCACATGTGTTTTATTTTTAGCTAGTTGATTAGCATATAATTAGCTTAGTGGTCATGTCATTATTACATAAATACACATGCAAGTAGCGGTTATGTGGTGTGTATGTGGTCAGGCGACGATGATGCTCGGTGCAATCGGCGCGAAATAGTCTTGTGATGCTTGCTCAACGATCGCCGGACCACGGGTTGCCCTCATGCTCCGTCTGAGCGTGGGAAGCGCCTCGTCTCGGTCTTTGAAATTGGGCGAAGCGGTCGGTCATTGTCAAGTCCGATCAGTGTCGGCCCGTGACGACGGGCGGTACCAGAGTGCTTTCACGTCGTAAGTGCTGAAAGAACAAACGAAAGTGAGATATACGTTACAAATAAGGGCATGTGCAAACAGTTAGGACAACAAATCGTAATTGACATACCGCTTGCCCGAGGCCGAGGCCGAGGCGCGTGGAGGAAGAGCGACGGTAGCTAGGTCAACTCCCAGTGAGTGCAGACGTCGCGAGCGGTGGTGCGGAGGAGGTCTTGAGAAGCGATCGAGGCGGTGGGGAAGGAGGTTGTTCTCGGTGTCCGTGTCGTCGCGCCGCCCAGCTACGTCCGCCAGGCCGACCACAAGTCATGTTCTCGATTGCCTTCGCCGAAGTCATCATAGGCGCGTCTCGGCATACCTAGGAACCGAGAGGGCTGCTAGTCCTCCCACGCCAGTAGAACACAGGCGACCTCATTGTTGATACTCAAGGCGGTCGGTGTAAGGAAACCGAGAATAAGTTAGACGTGTTTCTCGTGCAAAAAAAACTACGAAGAATATTTTACCGTCTCGTCTTGGCGTGCCGCCCGATGAGTGTCGAGGACTCGCCTTTCGTCAATGGCGTCATGCGTGACCTTAAATGGGATGTTGGGGCGGCGCGCAGTAAAAGGCCGCTCTGGTGCGCGAGCGCACCATGTCAAATCGCAATGTGTGTCTCGATGTCGTACGGTCGTGCCTCCTGCATGACATCGATCGCCGCCCTCTCGGCCCACAGCGTCGTCCACGGTAGCTGTGTCTCCCTCCAGTCGTCACTCTTCCACCCTTGCCTCGTTTGCCTGCAGGTGAATTTGGACATTAGGTAATCAAAAAAAAGAGATGCAGCTAACAGAAAAACCAAGTAACAACATACCTGTGGGCCTTCGCTACAAGAGGTCGTCCCGGAGGCGGTGGCACCTGCTGGTAAAGCCCAAACTGTCTCATGACCCATTGTGGTGAATCTGACTCGACCATATGGGAGAACACAAGATGGCGGTCGTCATCCGAAGACGCGTAGTCTGATCGCGACCGAGAGGACAAAGGCAGACGGGGCCGTCTCCACAATGATCTGTGTAGACCATGGGAAGCATATGACCTCCACCTCATGCAGAGTCTTGAACTGGTTGTGGAACTCAGGGTAGACGCGACTCGGCCTCTCCCTAGCCCACCCTAGCCGAGCACGTATCCAGCGAGTGCCCATTGTGGGCCCCTCAACAGGGTCGGCGGCATCTCCCACACCGTAAAACTCAGGGGTGTGTTCGTACGGGTGCACGACCGTGCGGAAGTAGGGGCGGCCAACCGGGAAGTACTCCCACGACCACAACTGCAAGAGGATGTAGCATACTGCGAGGACTGGCTCCTTGGTCGTACTGCGCTGTGAGGTATCACACAAGCCTCGGTACGTGGCGCAAAGTACCGCGGAGCCCCAACTATACAGCGGCACCTCATCGGGCCAGGCGTCCGCCAACGCCCAAGCAAGATGGATGTAGCTAGGGTGCACCCAATCTCCTTGAGTCGAAGGAAACAGGACCCACCCAAAGAGGAAGAGCAGGTACGCAAGGAAGTGTGTCCGTACGACCTGTTGGGTCGCGTCTACGGGGCACACCCTGTACCATCGTAGCCACGAATGTGGCATACCTGATATGTTCTGCGGGATCGGGTGACCGAACCTGTCAGCCATGCGCACCTTCTAGTCTGGTCGCCTGGGAGGTGGCACTACTGCATGACCCCATAGTGGTAGTCCTGTAAGCATAGCGACGTCCTGCAGAGTAATGGTCATCTCTCCCCAGTGGAAGTGGAAGGTGTGAGTCTCCGGTCTCCAACGGTCCACGAAGCGACAACATGGGCACGCCGAATCAAACGCGTGGTCCAGTCCAACAGCGGGCAATGGGCAAAAGCCGGTGTCCGTAGCGATGGGGCGTCTGCTGGTCCAAAGGCTGCTCTCTGGGACTCGAGGACAAAGATCGGAGGGCCCGTCGGATGACCCGCGCGTGGCATCGGTGTCTCCGATCCCGCGTGGGTCGAAAGCTCGACGCGTGACGTCGTCTGCGGTGTGCCATCTCTGAGATACGTACAAGAACAAGTTAGTGTGTAAATAAAAGAGTACGTACAAATAAGCAAAACGAAAGCGAAACATATAGCATACATACACAACAGACAAATGACAAGAACCATTCTCCGACACATTACAACATATAGAACACGATTACACTTGACGAGAGTGCGTAAGAACGCATTACAACAAACATACAGCATACATAGGCAACAAACATATGACAACAGTCATTGTCCGACACATTCCAACACGTACAACACGATAACGCCTAGCGCATTACAACAAACATATAGCATACATGTATAGGCGATGAAACTACGGTGCGTTGCTTGACCCGGGCCTGTTCGGGCAGGTGGCGAACAAGTGGCCAATCGTCTTGCAGAGTCTGCATCTCGGGGGCCTAGCCCGTTGCCCACGCTGGCTATCATCCATGTCGTTACGGATGCGACGGATCTGCTGTCTTCCACGACCGACTGCTTCGATCGTCGTTCGGCACCCACTTCATGTGCCGGGCGCGAGGTCCTCGTAATGCATGTCGGCCGTCTGAATGGAACTCGGCACTCAAGTGCCGTCAGTGGTGAATGTCGTAGAACTCAGAGATGTATTGCGCCGAGGATCGGCGCCACGCCACAAGACGCCGCGTATACATGGGAGCAGGCTTGTGAAGAAGCCGAGGCTTATTGCAGTGCGGGGCGCTTCCCCATCGATCGAAAGCGGACTTGTTTGCGATCACCCTAAGCTTGACCCGTGAGATACTTACGCCTCAGGCGGATCTCAAACTTCTTCTGATGCCATCCATGGTCCTAGCGATGTCGCGATCGAGCCTTTTCGATCTTCTTGTCTATGTAGGCTGCGCCACCTCCGAATCTTGCTTGCCTTCGTCCATATGCTTCTTCGCCATCATGGCTCATGGTGAAGTATCCACAAGGCGATTCGGCTCTCCTCAACAATTGCGGTGATCGGGAGGGATCGGACACCCTTCAAGACACTATTGTACACCTCTGACATGTTAGTCGTCATGATTCCGTACCATGCACCACCGGTGTCATGCAGCAAAGACCATTTCTATAAGTCGGGTGCGTGCGAGTTTACCCACTGTGTGAACTCCCCAACTCTGAGGGAGCCTCCTGCCGCTGCCCCTCCCTCCGTGTCCTGGGAATTCCTTACATGCTTGCTAGTATCCTCGTCCAACTGTCTCCACACTGCGTCGAACTTCCGTCTTTGGTTCTGCATGCATAGCTTATTGAAGGTCTTCATCAGGTCCTTGTTTCGGAACCTTGTGTGGAAGTTCACCGCGAGATGCCTCATGCACCATCGATTAATCAGTCGTTCCCTTTGGAAGGGAGGCGTGTCCCATTTGCATCGTGGTAAAGCGACAAAGAACTCAAACATTGCGATCGGAGATGGCCGACACACCGCGATCTTGAACCACCGTCCGCTTCACGTTTGCAAGGAACCATAGCCAACTATCCGTGTTCTCGCTCTCAACAATCGCGAAGGCCATGGGGAGTAATCGGTCGTGCGTTCGTCATTTGCTACCGCGGTGAGGATGGTGCTCTTGTACTTACGATGAGGAAGGTGCCGTCCATCGACAAAGACAGGCGACGATGCTTGAACCCTCCGCCGCTTTCGGGAAGGCCGAAATACCTGTCAAGGATAAAATAATTCGGCCCCTTCGTAGGATGCACCCGGTCTAGCTTGTCAATGTATGTCCCGGGATTGGACTCTGCAATCTGATGGAGCATTCTTGGACAAAGTCGTAGGCCTCTTCATATGTGCCGAACATACGCTCTAGGACCTTCTGTTTCGACCGCCATACCTTGTCAGTGGTATTGGGAAGCCCACCGTGTTGACAACATCGCGAGTAGCCGGTGAGGCAGATACATCACTCTGACGAGGTGGCTTATCACTCCGCAATATATGAGGACGTCCAGGTTCGGTGCTGCGAAGTGGCTCTGCAAGCTTCGCATGTGTGATCCTTCAAGACCGTTATCACGGAAGTCCGTGGCGGCACTCTGAACGTTGCGCGACGAACCTTGCGGCGCAAGATCCATCCACACACTTCACGACGAGGTGTCGGGGTTGGACTTGTGCACTCGATACGTCCGGCTAATGTTGACGGCGTATCTGGCAATAGCCTACTAGGCAGCGCTCTTGTTGGGGAAGCGCCGCCCTAAGAGAAGAGTATCTTCATTGAACCCCCCCACTCCGCCTCCTCTGGCTGTGGTAGAACCAGGGATGTCGCTGCGATGTCGTCCAATCTAGACGAGACTTAGGCAACGTCGGTGGTCACAACACTACCAAATACACCTCCCGTAGCAACTTCTTCATCATGCTCCTCTAGTCAGATCCACATCTCCTCCTCGCTTTCAACTTCGCTTTCGGCAAGGTATTCGTGGCGATCAATACGGCCGCCCACCACCTTCCACGCCTTCATTCAGCTCAAAAGCCTCCGTGACGCCTCCTCAAGTCTCCATCACCCACTACCTCGCCCACATCTCCGGCAACAGCAGCTTCGGCATCAACTCCACCAGAACCACCCATGACGGATGATTCCGTCCTCTCCACAAACTGGACATACACCATCGGCCTGGCGTATATTGCAGCGGTGGGGTTGCACACAACCTCCATGTAGTTGGTCCATGAAGGCCACCGCCACCTTGATAAGTTGCCAAAAGGTCGACCTTCACCACCCACTGAGGCATACAATGCCTCGATGCGTAACTTCTTCCTTCCGGTGTCCCGATCGAACACGGAACGCACACACCTCCTTAGCTCGCATAGACTCATGTCCTTCAGGCCTGGTGCCTGGATCTGGGTCCGGTCACAATTTGACGGGTCCGCTCTGTACGGCCCGTCGCGTACGAGACCATCGCCATAGAACACGAACAAGTCTTGAATCGACATGTTCAAGGAAGACGGCGTTGGGTTCTACGCGCAAAATGACAAACATAAATAAATAGATACACTTGACTACGTGATGTTAGTATCAAGAAACCATGTGATGTTAGTATCAAATAACATATTGGATTAATTTTGCTCCTACTAATTCGCATTTAGCTGTGTATTACATGATTCAATTATATATATGGAGTTCTAAATAAAAACACAGGACTTAAATGGGTAATCAAGTAACAAAAAAATTTAATATATTCTGCAGTTTGGCTATGTGACTTCTTCTGCTCTTGATTAACTTTCCTAAATGTATTTCATACTTCTATTTCAATAGTAAATAATATCCCACTAGGTCAAATGGTTTGCATAACTACACAATGTTATTTTATTTTTTTCACAAAACAATTCAAATAAATCGTATATTTACATGATTTCAAAATAGAGATTTTTCGCCCCTACAAAAATTATGCTACCAACCAGATAATACACGCAGCATCAAATAACTACACCATAGTTATATGCTATCGCATTAAACCTTTCTATACATGTGTCTTAGTCTTGGTTTACCTATTTAGATTAGCTTCCGCTTAGACAATACAATGCATGTGCCTACAAGCTCTACCTCTTCTATTCCACACAACAGTTACTATCTATGCCATAGTTACATACTGTCTTTTTCTACTATCTACTATATTTACGTGCTAATTAACTAACAATGATATCCACATAAACTAAACATTTACGTCAACTAAGCACAGTTACTTAACACATTCTACACAATCAAGAAGCTATTACGGTAATAAAAAATAACCGCGCTACTTGCATGTGTATTTATGTAATAATGACATGACCACTAAGCTAATTATATGCTAATCAACTAGCTAAAAATAAAACATATGTGCATGAAAAATACCTTTTCTTGAAGCTCGCAAGCCGATCTACAACTTTTACAATTGCGAAACCTCCAAATTCAAATTTAAAATCTCCCAAAATGCCACTCCAAATCTTCTTTTTCTCCTCTCCTCTCGGTCTCTCGGTTGCTCGTCGCTACTGCTAGAAGAAATAGAATGGGCAGAGCAAAGATGGATGGAAGAAGCTGCCTGCCTTCTCTTTTATTTTCACTCGACCACGACGAGGAGAGGGCCGCACAAGACGGGGCCGAGTGCGGAGCGCGCCCGCAGCGTGGCGTGGCGGCCACGCTGCGGCAAGGGCACGCCTCATTCGCGCTGGCGACCACGGAAACTTCGCTGTCCTTCCGCGTTTGGCGACCGCGGAAGGTCGCCGCTCCCACCACCTCCCGCGCCAAAACTTCAATTCCGCGCTCATGACTGGTTCCGCGCCTGCGACGTTCCTTCCGCGCTCGGCGAGCGCGGAATGGGGCACGCGTCGCCCGTCTGGCATTTCCGCGCTCGTCCGGGGTCTAGATTTGGAAATACGAAGCTACGGGGGTTATTTATGCAATTACGTGGCGCTATAGGGTCAAAACAGTAAAAAATTCTCGATTATCCCCAGCGTTGGTGAGATTTTCTTGGTTAGCCCAGCAGATGGCTAACCGTGTACTTGACTGATGCTTACTTGCACACGGATGATAGCTCCCTCTTCTTTCTCTTCCATATAAAACTAATCTAGAATCAGGACGTCAGATGTGAGTAGGTTACTCTCCGGCCACCAGATCCCCACCGCTCATCTGAGCCTACTAATAACAAAAGCAATGAGCAGTCCATAAGGAACATGTCATTTCTGGGAAGAACTTGAAAAATAAGAAGATAATTGTTGTGTGTCAAACAAGAAGAAGGGCAAAATGAGGAGCATCAGATCACTGCAACGAAAGGGAAAGAGAAGCTACTACAAAAGATGTTTTCCTATGAGAACCTCAGGCGCTTTGGTAAGAGTTAGTTGGCTTGCCCTGAAGAAAGTTGAGCCCAAACCAGAGCAGAGACTGGGTACTGGTTTCAGTTGCACACGTTACTCGTGAAAACAAAAGGGTAACATGCATGCTGTGCAATATATATCCCGTCAGATATTCAGATCGATGCTATGCTGCTAACCCCTCTTCATGGCCACGATAAACCGAGCTTGAAAACTTGTCAAGAACGATGGCTTCTTGGTGTTGGTCCAGGTGCCTCTTGGTGGCGTGTGTCTGCTGTTGGTTGATCCCTCGCTGCAAATCAGGTCCCGTTTTTGTTTCTGTTTTCGTTATCGTCCGAGTTTTCTTTGCCCAACTGCATGCGCAGACATGAACGAAGCACATCATTTGCGTTACTGAACTGTGTTCTGCTGTATGCGTGGTTGTTCGATGGTGTGAATGGACCTCGATCATGCAGATGAAGCAGCCTTCCATGATCAGAAGAGAAGCACTTCAGACATAGTTGGGAGAGCCATCATCTGCTTCAACGATCGCTATGTAAGTACACATCACCTATAGCTAGAAACTAAACACTGCGTACTAACAGTGGCTTTCATCTGAAAAGTAGGTTCCTATGCTTTCATCTGTTGTCCTTGTCCTGAATGAAACACTGTATTTTGTTTGCTCTTCTTTGGAGCTTACTCTCTTGTCAGTAATTTAACTTGTGTCCATGTGTGTGATGCACGTTTGTTCTTGCGATGGATGGCTGAAGGTCTACAGCGACTGCCAAGGCTCGCTCCGGCTGGGCCCCCAGGGCACGCTGAACGTACCGCCGGCGGCGACGGAGTCGTTCTGCGGCGGGCCGTGCCTGGCGGAGACGAACCTGGTGCTCAGGTGCGTCGACGACATCATGGACAACTTCAGGTTCTACAACGGCGCCTCCATCGGCGACGTCCGCTTCGCGATCGACCGGGGCTGCGGCCACACCGGCCTCAGAGGCACGCACGCTCTCCACACGCACGTCTCCCGACGCCATTGTTCAGCTCGGTTCTTGATGTTTTCCGTGTGGTGTTTTTGCAGGTGACTTCGACGTGCTGCAGCGCCTCGGAGGCGACGGCTACTACGGCGACAACTACTATCACAACCGTGGAGGCAGCAGGCGATTTGTTTCTTGTAATCTGATGCTGCTGCTGTTGAGCGTTGTTGCAATGCTCTTGTGGTGCTAATTAGCCGGCCAATCAACCAAGCTCAAGTGATACACATGCTAGTGATGATAGATAATTACCAGAGTGTACGGGAATCTTATGCTTCGAATTCGAGACAGGAAAACGGGGGAAAAACTGACATGCTTATGCTCTGGCTACTGCAATACTAGCTAGAATGCAAATGAACAACTTTTGTTACTTCTATATATAGTGTACTAGGGATCGAAAAGCTATGCTGTGATTTTGCTACCGCGATACTTGTGTGCGTACAATCTGAAGATTTTTTACAAGTACAATGCAAAGCTATGGAGGAAACGAAAATGTCTAGGGGCAATTGCGCGATTTGGTGTAGTATAGTATAACTTTAAGCGATTCTAAATTTCATAACTTATATTTTGCAATCTAAATTTGATGGGATATTTGATTTATATGTAATTAGCAAATTTTATTTTGAAATCTCTAAGAGAGGATTGAGAGGAGGGCCTGTCCAAGAAATTTACACTCTCAACCTTTGAATTACAAATTCTATTTTTTAAATTAATACATCTCTAAACTAACTATTGAATCTAAGCCTTTAAAATTAGGCTCCCTTAAATAGACTTTTTTTAAGATCTTTTTCAAATTAATATGTCTCCAAGACAACTATCGAATCTAAGCTTCTAAAATTAGAGTCCACCGGTCTAAGGGTCGGATGTTTTTTTATATTTTGTGAGAATTTTTAGCATATTTTTCTTTTTTTCTTACCTGTTGCAAATGTGTCATCGACTTTTAATATGTAATATATTTTGAGTATTTTTTTTGCAAAATTACATATTTACTGGCAAAACTATTAAAAACACATTTTAAACCAGATTTGGTAAGGAAACCTGCCCCATCACATTTGACGGAAACTAATAGGACATGCCCGCACGTCAGCGGCATGGCATGGCAATGTATGCCACGACCACGAGGACTAGACACATCATGATGTCAGGCGGGTTGGGGCTGACGTGGATACGGCTGAGTAAATTTCACTAAATTACACATTTGTTGGCAAAAGTATTAAAAAAACTGCATGTTTAAGTGCTCGTTTTGCAAAACTACACATCTTACAAAAAGATTTGATCAAGCAGTCAAAGAAGACGAGCCCACAATCAACCATGGAATTAGATTAACGAGGAACGAAGAAGGTGGATTAGTGGGGAAGGGGACTGGAACTCAGACACCTCATGGGCATACCAATGGCAATAAGGTGTCGTTTGGCTGAGCTCGACCCTGTCGCCAATTGAACTGACGAAAAAAGTTCTGTCGTCAATTGAACTGACAACGGGAGGGTTACGTATTTTTTATATATATATATATATATATATATATATATATATATATATATATATATAGCGAATTTTTAAATTTTTGTAAGGTTGTTTTTAAAATTTGGTAATACGTTGAAGTATCCGCGTAATTGGAATGCAAAATCGGAGAAGACAATGTAATATGAAGTACAGAATGGATAAAATAATTGGGCTTAGCGTTGTCATGCACGATGTTGTCCCGATATTTGGGGAAAAGAGATGTAATTTGTTGCATAAGATATGTGCACCATTATTTTTAGTGCACACTTCCACAAAACGTCTTTTAGACCTTTATTTTTATATTGTTTCCTCCCTTTGTACAACAAGAATTCAATGCCACAAGAGAACGAGAATTGAAGTCGGCGGCTTTACAACGTAGTTGCGAATTGAAATAGATTTTATAATAAAGTTGTGTATTACAGGGCGCGACGGGTTTGGTTACGTGCATAAGGAACGACCACATATACTATGCAACAAACCGAAATACACATACGATACATATACGCCTTTTTGGAATGGAAATAAAGTCGATTGGAACAAAGATCATTAGTTTCAGCAACCCATCACTCCCGTCCCCTTGTCTCCTTGCTACCCGCGGTGGCGGCGGCGGCCAGTCTCGAAGTCATTCATGTCCTGCGAGATGGGTCGGACGATTGAATGATGTTAGGATATATAACACAACGTCATGCCAAATTAATAATTATGATAGATATTGAACATAACTTACCTTTTCGATCCGAAGTGCGCCCGGGCAACGGGGAACGGTAGTACGACCTACGGTCTCACTTACAAGGGCCCTCCCCTTGTCCCCTTGTTGCACGCGGCGGCGGCGGCCAGTCACAAAGTTATCCATGTCCTGCGAGATGGACTAGACGGTTGAATGATGTTAGGATAACGCAACGTCGAGCCAAATCAATAATTATGATGCATATTGATCATAACTTACCTTTTGGTTCCGGAGTGTGCCCAGGCGATGAGGAGCGGTAGTACAACCCATGGTCTCACTTGCAGGAGCCTTCCCCTTGTTCGCCACCCGCTTGGCCTTGTCGTACCCATCTGCTTTCTTGGGCTCGTCCGATGCCTTTTCAGTCTAGTCAGGGTCGGGTACATAAGGTGTCTAGCACTCGAAGGTCTCAGGTGGCCATGGAAAGTTGAACATGTACTTCTGTTGGATGAATGTCCTATCGTGCATCTCCGGGCCGTCGATCCATTGGAAGAAGTAGCATTGCATCTCCGGCTGTCATGATGCGCGCGTGTAATCAGGGATTTGTGGAATGGAATGTATGATGTGAAAAATCTTTGTGTGTGCAAGATACGCTTACGAGGTGGTGACCGTACGTGTAGTACGTCCGAGCAAACGTCATCAGGTGTGTGGACTGGATGATATGTGTCGGTTCTTCGCACACACATTGGGGCGCGTGGGAACTCAGGTGGTACCGGCGCATCCATCATAGACTTATCCGGGTAGAGTTTAGCCCTCTCGGCGAGCTACTTGCGCTTCTGCAGTATCCTCTGGTAGAAGCTCGCCGAATCCTCCATCTCCTTCCTCTTAGTTGTGTGAAACAAGCTTTGGTGTAACGTTGGGTGTGGTGGTGTAGTGCTATCTTGCAGCTCTCTTCTCCTCCACTTCTCTTCTCCCTCCTTTTATGTAGTGATTTTTTGGCCTGAAAAGGGGGGTGGTAGTGTGTTGTCATCTCGAAGTGTGGTCTTGTCGTTCTGAAAAGTTAGCGCCGCAGTGTGCTGTCATATCGATCTGCAAAAGTGGCATCGTTTGGCGTGACAGGGTGTGGTTTTTTCGGCCTGAAAAAGTCGTGTGGCAGAGTGTGTTCTTGTCAATCTGAAAAGTAAGTGTCGCAGCGTCACAGTGTGTTATCATATCGATGTGCAAAAGTGGCCACTTGTTGCTTGACAGGGGCCGGTTTTTTCCCGATGCTAGAAAGGTGGTGTGGGGGAGTCAAGGCTAGAAAGAGGGTGGTGTTGGGTGTCCTAATGCTGACTCCCTCACATGGTCACGGTGTGCACGCAAAAAAGAAATATCGAAACACGAGACTAGCATAATAATAGTTGTATAGAAATTAATATTTATATAGCATGACTGATATTTAGAATAATAAATATCTACTCATGGCTCCTCTTGTGGCGTACCCCGCGTGTTGCCCTGGCCTCATCCGGGGGCGGCTGCAAGCATTGGTGCTAGTACATCAAAGGCTCAGGCGACCGAGGTACTCGATCGGCGCAAGTAGCCTGGGGGTGTCGCTAGGGAGTCCTGCGTCGGTTGGCTCGGTCCGGGCGCACCATGCAGCTGTGAAGCATCCACGCAGACCTGGCTGCCAAGCTGATCGAGGCAGAAGTCCCCGGAGTGTGACTCCTCGTACGACACATCCGGCTCGTCCCAAAGCAGTGCACGACCTGTGAAACATTACGTTGTGCATGTAAACATGGCGAAAACCACGAAATAAGACGTTACACAAGCAAGCAAGGTAGTCATACCTAGTCGCACGAAGGCAGCCGATGGCTCCACGTACTCCTGCCCCGTGTACTGGTGGAACTCAAGACCTGCAAGAAAAGATTGTCGTTAGTAACCAGTGGGGTTCGAAATAAAGAAGCGGGTGTGAATGTTTCATGCTCACCTGCAAACTGTCCCGGGGTGCTCGCAGCACGGTGCCACGAGGACCCGCTTGGCAGATCCGCGTGAGGAGCCCGTGGCCGTGAACCACCATGGCTCACCCCCCGTCCACGCACTCGTGGGTCCACCGGGTCCCTCGGCATGCGACAAGTCACGATCTCGATCACCCGTCGGCGTGTCTGGGTAGGACGCGTGCATAGTGATCAGTGTGTAGGTGACCTGTGGAATAGAAAAACATAAACTTAGCACACCAAATTGAGAATACATTATGAAAAAGAATAAATGTTCAGGAAACTAAACCGTCGGCGACACCACACCGTGCACGTGTCACCGTAGTGCCCGATTGTCTTGATTGGTACGTGGACCATCCTCGGCGTACAAGCTAACTATGTACACTCCCAAATCCAGTTGTGGTCGTCCGATCTGGAAGAGCTCGAAGGACTACAACTGAAGAAGCAGCGGACATCCAGAGAGGACGGAGTTGTCCTGAAGCCGATGGCACGTGTCGCACAGTCCGCGGTACGTCGTGCACAGCACCGCCGGACCCCAGGCATAAGGCTGGATGTCCTCCACCTCCTGGTCTGCCAGCTCACGTGCGCATCCCCGGACCCCAGGAACATGACCCACCTGAACAGCGACCGCAGGTAGGCCTCGAAGTGCCTCCTAACAATATGGCCGAGTGCGTCCTCCGCCATACGCTCGGACTGCAAGAAGACATATACACGCCAGCAATATTCACAAATGAATTAATACGAGAGGACAACAGTTACGAAGACTTACGTAGAACTAAAAGATCCGCCTCAGCGTCGGCCCGTGAGTGCTGCTGAACTCCTTGTACCCGCTGTCCGGTGACAGCACCTGCCGGGACCTTGCCAGGAACTCTGTGCGCCACGTGGCCGGGATGTCATATGCCGCCCAGGGGAAGCCAACGCAGGGCAACCCGGTCAGGAAGGTCACATCCTGAAGGGTCGGCGCCATCGCCCCACACGGAAGGTGAAACGTGTGCATCTCTGTGAGAACCCGCGCATTTAAACTAAGCTAAGCAATAGTAATTGGTAATTAGCGTAAGTAAAAATTCATTAAACCAATATAAAAGCTTAATCCCA
Source organism: Phyllostachys edulis (assembly GCA_036346405.1). Taxonomy (NCBI): domain Eukaryota; kingdom Viridiplantae; phylum Streptophyta; class Magnoliopsida; order Poales; family Poaceae; genus Phyllostachys; species Phyllostachys edulis. The sequence continues at coordinate 104,398,635 of CM070546.1, forward strand.
GTTATTTATCAATCACACAATCAACACAGTGAACTTTATAATTTGCGGAAACATCATTTTACCACACCAAAGTATATACAACAGTCCTTTTACAAAACGGAATTACAATATTACAAGCCAACTCTTATTACAGGATTAATTTTACAACGTCATTTACAAAAATTAATTAAATTGCAAATCAATAATCTTGCATTCATACCACCAAAGCCTTCCTTGTCATCTCATCCAGTTATTCTCCACCATCCCTTTTCTCGCAACCAAAAGCTTAGAAAGTATTTAGCAAAAACCGAAGGCAGTGATTGCTAGTTAGAATGAAGAAGAGGTTGTCGTCATAATTCCTCAAAGTTCAATAGGGTTCCCTTATTAACCTAGGTCAACCGGTCCCTCGATCACCAAGATAACCTGACCAACCAAAGTTAGTCGGCCTCTTGGTAACTAAGATAGCCAGGCCAACCTGAGTCAATAGGCACCTTTTACTTCCGAGGGTTTCATCATACGACGTCAATAAAGCCCAGCATGCACTCTTTCCATTTGGCCTCAACAGCAATAAAATCCTACATTGCATCTCCCCTTAAATCCCACCCTTGGCTCAAAACTTCATAGGGTATTTTGAATCCAACACCCACATTGCATCAACCCATCTCTACCACAAGAGAATCCATAGTTCGGTAGCCAAATTATGTCTGGACAAGTAGTTCTTAGCCCCTTTAGTTCACAGTGCAAGCAAAGGAGATAGAATCATGGTAAATAGGATCAGGGTAAATAGGAATATGATCTTGGTAAAAAGGATTTGCACAGGCTAAGGATAAGCACAACCAAGCCTTCCCTCTTAAGCTTCCATCCAGCCACATCCATTCCCCACCCCAACTCATTCCCAGCACTTCACAGCTGAAAGAGAAGAGGAGGAAGCCAGGAGCTTCCCCAACTCCGCCATAGCCGGCCGCCAGTACCAAGCCATCGAAGGGAAGGGGAAGGCACAGGGGGCAAGGAGAGCACCAGCGCGCGGTCATCACCATCACAGCAACGACCAGCACCGCCGACACTACCATCCTAGCCCCAATCGAACCTAGCAAGGCAACCATCTCTCCCATCCCACCATTGTTTTGCACAATCAGTAATACATCTTGTTGAGCCAACAAATACATGCATCAACCACCACTACACATCCATAAGCTCCCAGTTCTTAGCATCACAGAGCAAGGGGAGGAAGTTAGGGAGTAGAGAAGAAAGGAAGTGGTACCTCTGTGCTAACCACCATCACCACCAGCATTCCCCTCACGCATGAGCATATGGCAATCCACATTATCACCTTACCTTGCATGAACAAAAATCATTAACCATACTTCATAAATTATTTCAAGCTAAAACATAAGAGCAAAATCATAAGAGAGGGGTTAGAGGCGGGAGGGCGGCCATGTCAGAGGCTAAGCCGCCTGGGCGCTGAGTAATGTCGGTGCCATGGGGGCCGAACCAGGGAAGGAGGAGTAGTCAGAGCCTTAACTGTGCATGGGCCACCAGAGGTGAGAGGAGGAGGGAGGAAGCCGAGCAGGCGGTGAGAAGTGGTCAGCCACTAGGGCACAAGCACACAGAGAGGAGAAGAGGCCGGGAGGCGGGCTGAGTGTGTGGCTGCCCTAGACCGCGCCGGGCTGGAGAGGGGAGAGGCGGCGACGAGCCGACGACAGGGAGCCGGTGGCTGCGCCATGGAGAGGGGGCGCTAGGGGAGAGCGCGGGGCCGAATAGCGGTGGTGGCGCCTAGAGCTGAGTTGACCGGATGGGAGCCATATGGGGAAATGGGGTTGGAGGTGAAGATGAGGCAAAGAGTTAGGGGATGGGTGGGTGTGTGTCGGTTGGTAGAAATGGAATAGGGGGTAGGATTGGAAGGAGAGAGTGAGGTGAGGAGTTAGGGATTGGAGAGAATGGGGAAGAAAGGGGAGAGGAACCTGGTGGATTCGGCCGAGTGAGGTGAGAGGGGGAAATTAGGGGGTGATTAGGGAGTTAGGTAGATAATTAGGGGGGAAATTAGGGTTAGAAAAGTGGTTTTAGAAATCTAAATATAGGGAAAATGTTAGGAAAAATTGTATAAACCCTAGTAAATTGTGATCATTAGTGTCGTAACATTGGAAGTTAGCAAGTAAAATAAATAGTTGATTAGCATGACGTATTTATGCGATCGATCGAACTCATTTAGGTCGCATCGGGATAAACCGTCTTAAAATCAATCCATTGAGTAATTATTAAAATAAGTTAGGATATCATTATTTATGTTAATTAAAAAGTAAAAGTGCGTGCATAATAAACCTGTACCTCGTTGGTGAATAGTCAGGCAGGTTGAACTTTTTAATCATGCTAATTGAATTAATTTGCAGCGATCCCGAGTATTGGTAGGAAATTAAATAATAGCATGCTGATTTAAGTAAAATTTAATTAGGAGTTTTGCCAAGAAAAATTTAGTAGACTCAACGAAGGGTGAGGGCGAGGGTGAGTAGTATTTCATTTCTCGTTAGTTTAAACGCGAACTTAGGCACTTTCGACCCTAGAGAGAGTAATTAGCAAAACGACCATAGTTGGGGAGTGCTAACTTAGCGGGGGTTCGAAAAATGTTATTAAATTAAAATTCACTAACGAAAGGAATCATCTAACTAATGTACATTTAGTAGCACCAAAATGTCACTAAGTATTTACTTATTTATTTATTATTCGCTTCGCAAGATATTTGCGATGAAACGATAAGCCTTGACGCGGCGATGGTTGATACTGGATTTCTTCTTGGCGATCTTTTCTACTCTTTTGAAGGCAAGCTACTTCTTTGGTCATGAACATAACTATATTAAATGTAAACAATATCTTGCTCTATTTTATGTGTATTACATCAAAACTATTTTCTCAAAAATCAAATCAAATGAATGAAATTGGGAAAATAAGAAATGAGATGAAAGAAAGGAAGAAATGAAAGCTAATAGGTTGGTAAAAGGGGGCCCGGGCGGGGGAACACGACGACGATGATGACGACGAGGTAAGAGGTGGGCCCCTTTTTACAGATGGTTATAATATAAGGACCAACAAAACTCTTACTCGGTCGAGGTCAGAATCAAGACCAACCATTTTCCCGTTTGGTGGCGCGTAAAGGTTACCTTTTTTACGTGATTATGTTCTCCACAACGGGCATGTCATATTGCATGGGTTGAGTTAGGAAAGAACCCAGGACGGGTAAACAGTCCGGAAGTGGGGGATCCAGGACATTATAGTAATGCATGGTGGAGTGTTGGGTAGCGTCCCAACCAACATTACCGGAACTCGGTGGATGACTAGATCAGCACCGTGACGAGGTCAGTACCGACGGAAGGTAATGGGTGGAGACTTAATCACGTAACTTGGAAAACGTTCTGTATTCTGAACTCGAACCCGCATCAAAGGAAATGTAAGGGACCCGACTCATTTAGAGCTCAGAATAACTATGGGTAAAGTAGTACAAGCCTGCGCAGTGCTATAATAAATCATGAATTCATGCCAGTCTCCTGGATTGGAGTCTACGGGAACCACTAGGGGTCTATCTTCTCTCCGGGTAACAAGTAGTCTTTTCATAATTAAAATTTGCAACATAAATTTTTGAAAACTATTTTCAGAATAAGAGAAGAGGTAGGAATTTTGATAAGGATGAAATTTAGAGTCATCAAATGCATTTTAGCTATTAATGCTTGCTGAGTACACTATAGTACTCACCCTTGCTATCTCTCCCCTTGCTTAGATCCTAGTCTAGCCGGGATCTATCCCGAGTGGGATGAGGGGTTTGTAGGTACCGAGGAGGCTGTTGGCGACGAGGGCGTTGGTCATGAGGAGCAGAGCAAGGTGGACGCGAGGGGCAAATAGGCGGCCGATACTTCAGGGCAGGCGAGAGAAGCGGAGAAACTCCCTTTTGTAATTGTGTAATACTTGTATTAAGAACCATAGCCTTGCGTGGCTATTATTGCAATAAAGATGTACAGTTTCTATCTTATTGTTCTGCTGCGTAACTATGGTAAATAGCTTACTATTCGTTGGAGCAATGTTCTACTGGACAAACGAATAGTAATCCGTATGCCTAAGTGTGATTACCCCCTGGGGTAATGACAGTCTCCGACCTCCAATAGTCAACCAGCACCGTGAGTAGGCACCGATCGTACAAAAGGCGCCTGGATGTACGACCACCTCCCGCGCGGTCCTGGTCGTTCTCCCACGTCGCCTCAACCATCCTTGCTAATGGAAGGAGGCATGCCGCCTTCAAACTGCGTCGGGTAAGGTTAAGAACAAACGTTAGTCCACCCAAAGTAGCCAGGCTGCAAATGAGTACACGAAGATCGCAACGGCACGTACCTCTGAACCCAACGTGAGTCCACCCTCCATGCCCTCATGGGTGCGCGCAGCCGCAACACACCAAGCTCAATCGTCGCCTCGCCCTCCTAGGGGAGGGTGGTATCAAGGCGGCTATGGTGATGCGCGCCAATCACCAGGTCAAGAAACTCATACGGCCACTGCGCAGCGTGTCCTGGGTCCACCATACCTGAAAATTCAGTGCATACATTATAAAAACTACGAAACATGTACATAAGGTAATAAGAAGTGGCATTAACAAAATAATTGTTAGGCACAAATAGAAACCAAATTTAAGTTGGGATTATTTTGGTTAAACTCTGAAAACCGCACTAAGCTACTCTGTAATTTTTACAGATTTTAAATAGGTATCTTGCTACTTTTTTTGTTTAAAAAGTGTCTCCAGTATTTTTAAAATATTTCACGTGTGCAAGTGGAAACAAAAATAAGCTCTACGTAACATATGTAGCAACTCTGTATTTTTTTTTAAACAATTTATGATGTGTTATGCTATTTTCCTAGTTTAAAAAGACTTTTCAGCATTAACAAAATAATTACCGCGCACAAATAGAAACCAAAATTATGTTGGGATTGTTTTGATTAAGCTCTACCTACCCTACTTAGCTTATCGTGTTTTTTCCCAGACTTTAAAGAGGTACCTAGCTATTCTCCAACGTGTCTTCCTATTTCTGCATATTTATTTTAAATCGTTCGAGTACCGCAAAAAAAAATCTGTGCGATGAACTATTTTTATTTTGAGTACTACATCAAACAGCTAAAATTATCTAATCTATTGAATCCTATGTCGCTATTTTTATTTGCTAACCGACAAGGTTTCGAAATAAAGTACAAAGTTGCAAAAACATGTACCTGCAAAATGGCCGACCAGATCTGATGCTCCAACTGTCTCCTCCGCTATGAACTGCCAAGGCTTTGTCGCGTCTCTTCTCCCCGTCTCCTCCTCCCTCTCTTTTCTTTTTTTCTGGAATTAAAATGAGATTTTCACCGATTTTTTGGGCTTTAAGTAATCAGCCTCTGTCGCCTGTTGAACGAACCCTGCGGCTTCCTATCGCCATTTCAACTAGCGACAGAAACACTGTTTACTTTCTGTCGCCAGTCCAAATAATGATTGGAGGTTGGACTGACGACAGGCAGTCAACAGGGTCCCTGTCGCCAATTAAAATGGCGACAGGGTCCTATGGCCATTTCAAATGGCGATAGGGACCTAGTTTTGTAAAAAAAACGACTATTTAATTTTGTAATTATCTTTTAAAGTAATATTATTTTAAAAAAATCCTAAATAGGTACGAGTATATCAACGAGATGGGCGACAAGTATAGTGAGGGGCTAGAACCCATACACCTCACACCCAGGGACGCAGATATGGGACTAGTGGGAGCTTTGCCCCCCATATGGTTGATGGAGTCCTCTGTATAGTTCTTAGTTTGCTCATGTAGATATCAAAATGTTTATACTTAACATCTTTTGATATTTAGTTCTCACCATATGGTTCCTTGGATAAAAAAATTTATGGCTCCGTCCCTACTCATGGGTAGATCTGTTCATGAGTGGTCTGGCCCAATAGTCCGGTCTGAATTTTCCAGCTCAGGTCTTGATTTTTGGCCCCAAACCCAAAAAAGCCCACGGTAGCAATAAAAAGAATAATAAACTATTTTTATTCTTAAAATAAATTAAATATTAATTTTTATTCTATAAAGAGTTAAAATAATATTGTTTTATTGAAAAACTTGATTTTCGGGTCAAGCTTGAGTCTGCCCATTCAAAACTAAGCTTTTTTAGGTCTAGCTCAGAGTTTGGACAGATCTACTCATGTATACACATGTTCATAGGTAACCTAGCCCATTTTCATGGGCTCAGGCCGGGCCGATCTTAGGGGGGGGAAGGGTAACATGCAGCATTGCAGTAGCAGTAGAACTGTAGGAGTCTGGAAAACCAGAGGCGTTTTGGCGCGAAAAAGGTCACCGGGCGCGGAAAAGCGTGGTGCCTTGCCGCCACTCGCATTTCACAGGGGCATTTCCGTAAACTTCTTATAAGGGGTACGATCGAGCCTTCCCCCAAATCAGAAGCCGCCAAGCCGAACCCTCATCGTCTTCGCCAGCGCCGCCGAACTCGTCGCCTCCTTCCACCGAAGCGGGTACGCCACCTCCAACTCTTCCCTTCTCCTCCTCTTCCTCCTCCTCCCATCTATTGGATTGGTGTGCAGTGGAGATCCATCTAGAGTCGATTCCTTTTGTTGGCAAGGAAGCCCTACCTTGCTCGGATTGTTGTTCGTTTTGCTCTGGTCTTTTCTTTGTTGTTTACAGTCGAATCCAACCAGATCCTTCTTCTTCTTCAAGATCGATTCTCTCAGTTGACCCCATCCCATTCATATGATTATCCAAGGTTTATTACTCTGAACTAATGCTACTAATAGAGAGAGAAAAATTGGGGTTTAAGTCCGCCCCTGATTGGTGACACTTGACAGCAGATTGCACTCCTATATGTTTGGTCGCTAGGAGTCGAGACGTGGACAATCTATTTGTTTTCTTTTGATCTGATGGTAATGCTGAGTTGAGTTGATAAATCTGGAGCAACACCTTGCAGAGATGGATACGTCGGGCCCTTCAGCATTCGTCAATGGAGAGATTCTGAACATGTTTGTTGGGCGAAGAGTGCGCACAGTGGTTCAAGTCCAACGCGATGAAGGTGGAGTGCTTGTTGGGCAGTCCACTGATGGCCATCAGTTAACCATCAGAGGTGCCTTGGGTGCCCCTGCATCACACTATATGGAGGTTATTGGGATCGCTGACAGCAACCAGTCCATCCGTGCTGAAGTTTGCACTGATTTTGGCGAAAACTTTGGTGAGTTTTGATGCACCTATGGTGTTATTTGCCTCTTCGATTAATACTACCGTGCACTGTTAGTATGTTCTGCTTGCTGCCATAGTTTCCACCTTCAAGTTTGTAAGATTTTACATAATTTCATAGGCATTAGAGGCGCGTGTTGTATTCATGCTCCACTGCCACCTTTGATCAGTGAGAAGCAGACGACCTAAATTATTTTTGCTAGTACTCTATGAGTTCCCTTTGTTTCTGAACTTATTAGTTAGTGTTCGGGGTTTGTTAGTATTGGGTTACATCAGCAAATATCCTTACATTTCTGGCCTGAAACTCATCTTATTTGAGAACATCAGAGCAGCCTATGTGATTGTTTGTGTTTAGATACGAATTTCTTAATTAAGAAGCTATTTCTCCCCTTTTTTCAGAACTACTATAATTGTCTGATATTTCTTTTTTTAAGAACAATAATTGTCGGATATTTCTTGACCTATAGCCAAATTTGACTTCAGTTGTTATAAAGAATGAAGTATATGCGTTGTTATTTTTCTTCACTTGCTCTGCCTTTAGAAGCTTCAGTCTCATCCCCCAAATTGTGCCAAGTATTGTCATTAATTGACCATCATTTTAGAATAAATTTACAAAAATCGTTTATGTGGGTCAGGAAATGAAGTTCTTGTAGCTCATAAGCTAATATTCTGGAGAAGTAAGATTATTGGAGCCCAAATGCCCAACGTTGCACCATTTGTTTGCAACAATTAGCAAAGTAATCTCTAAGAGGAGCTTATTGTGCTTTAAAGTTTGTGTAGATATCTTTGTTGTAGACTCTTCTGATGCAAAATATAACTAATTGTGCTTTGGCCTCCCTTTTTTATGTTTACATTGCAGCAAAATTTTATTTTAGACTAAACATCCTCACTCCATTTCCCCCCCATAACACCGTTGATCTCTCTATCATGTTTATCTGGCAGATCCTGTGGCATTCAATGGGCTGTGCAAGCTTGCAAACGGCCAGGTGAAGAATTTGTTCCTGTAGAGGTCAGCGTCTCATAGAAGACATCTGGCTAACTAAGCATGTTTGAAGTTCATGATATGTCTCAAGCTTTAAGATTTGTCCGAATGTTACTTCAGTCACCTCTGTAATGTGTTACTTCGGGTCAGTATTGGGCACTTCTTAGGACCTATTAACCTAAGCATAGCGCTATGAAGACAAGTGTGTCTCTTGTAGTTGAAGAGCTTATTGCTTTTGCTTCTTCCAAGCAAAGCAAAGCTTTATGTTACTGTCACTTGCATTTGGGTCCTGGAAAGATGCATTTTGCATGATGCTCTCCCAAGCATCTTGATGAAGAGCTGTGCTGCTTTATGATGAATACTACAAATTACTCCAAACTAATTTCAAGATGAATGTCCTGATGGGAACAGTACGGGCTTTGATCTTACGGTTTGAAACCTAGGTCAAACAGGCTTCTTACACAAGTTGACCAATTATAGCTTCTACTATACTGAGTCTGAAACTACCAGGTCTGTGTTCAGCGAGAAAATTGTGCGTTTAGGGTTTATGGTTTAGGTTGGCACGAGGTGGTTCCGTGAATATATGCATTAGTTTGGTTTAGCATGGGGTTTACACAGTAGCAATAGGGGTGATAATGGGTTGGGTTCAAACGGGTTGGGTTGGCTTTGGATGGGTGACAACGGGTTGAAAGAGCCAATGGGTTGGGTCGGGTTTCCTTGTAGAAAGGGTTGGATTGGAGTGGGGTGGGTTGAGAAATTCAGGTTGAGAACGGGTTGAACTCGTGGATACTGCAATGGGTTGGTTCCATGGTCGGGCCCTAGTAGGTGACAAGGTTGGCCCGGGTGACCACCTTGACGTTCCGGAACCGCGAGTAGACGGGGTGAGAGCACATGGCGGCGGCGAGCTCGGAGCGCTCGGCGGCCGACGCCTCCAGGTCGAGGTGCACCACATATCGGTTGGTCGGGTGATAGAACGCCGAAGCGTTAAGGCCTTGCAGAATGATCTTGTGAGCCGAGACGAGGTAGGCGATCCTCGGCGTAGCGTTGTTGGCAAAGTGGTCGGGCCACATCTGCTGGCTGGCGCAGCTTTGCCTCGACGAAGAGTGTTTCGACGGAGGCCGCGGAGGAACGGCGAGAAGGAGAGGAGCAAGGCGGGAGGAGAAGAAGAGGAGGCGGAGATGAGGAGCGAGGAGACCAACACGGACGTGAACAATGGCGCCGCCATCACCGCCGGTGGTGGTGCGTCGCCGCTGACGCCGCGGCGGACCCAGGCGTCGGCGGCTTCGTCTCCATCATTCTCGTCCTCGTCCTGCTCCGGCGAGGCAGCGACGGGATCGCATCACGGGATTGATTGCGGGGGACGCGGTGGTGGTGCGAGATTGATTCCATGGAGATTGGTTGGGCTTCTTCTAGGAATCGAAGAGATTGGATTGGTTCGGCTTGGGAATTGGGCTGGATGGATGGAATGAGTTGGAAATGGGTGAGAAATGGGTTGAACCCATATTGAGGAATTGGGTTGGGTTGGGTTTGGATTGTATATGGGTTGGGTTGGGTTGGGTTTTGAAGGTGGAACAATGGGTTGGTCTGAATTGGATTGATATACTACATTGAAGTAGGCTAGGGTGGGTTTAGGTTGGATTTCAACCCAGTATCACCCCTAAGTAGCAACCTAGCCTAATGCTGGTGAATCCAAGTGAGCTTTTGGTTGGGTCAGGTGTTGGGTTGTTGGTTGTTACAGTTTATTCCAAGTTCAATGAATGTTGTTTCTGGCTCTGCTATGTACAGCGAGTTTGGTAGTGAGTGCGACAAGAGGTCGCCGTAGCTCGGTTGGCTAGGAGCAAGGTTGTTCGTCCACTCCGTTGTCGTACGCTCGTTCAGTGAGAAAGGTCACGACACTATCAGAAATGGCTCTTGCTGATTGGAACGTGCAGATTGGGGTTGTGGAATAAGTAGCGCAAGACCAATTTCGCGTTCTAATCAAGTAACTGCCCATCATTTTCCGAACTTTTTTTATTAATTAATCTTTTTTTGAATTTTATTTTAAAGTTAATCTTGGAGCACTTTATTTCTAATTTCAATGCTTTTTCACACCATGGGTGGTGACGCGACAAAACAACACCGCTACGCACTGAATAAGTCATCAAAATATACATTTTGTCACGCCACTACCGCGTGGCGTGGACAAATATCATGCCACGCCACTTCCAGCTATGCGTGATAAAAGTTTGATCGAAAATTACCGACGCGATGTTGTTTTGTCACGTCACGGGTGGTGACGTGACCAAAGGAGTCAGAATTGGAAATAAAGTACGTCGAGGTAAACTTTAAAATAAAATTTTAAAAAAGATTAAAAAATAATAATAAAAGTTCTCATTTTCCCTGCAAATCTGTGCCATTCTTGGGGTTCTCATTTTCCCTGCAAATCTGTGCATTCTTGGGGTTATTTCTGACATATTTTTCACGGTTACACCCACCACAATACGCCGCTTTCAGCAGACGATGCTCATTCCCGTAGCCAAGAAGACAAAGCTTGTGACTGATTAGTCTAAAGCTGAATCATTCATTCTTAGAGCAAAACCCTCTCAGCATTAAGATCAAAAGGCGCCTGCATCAGCGGAGTGGATCGGTGGCTAGTCACTCTCGTACACGTATAAAGTGTGCTTCAGCGACGGCGAAATCATATCTTTCACCTGAACCGCAGGTCATCGAGGGTATCTTGATCAGTTGATTGCATCCACTGAGAACAAATTAACGAGACAAAAACGAAAGGTTTCTTTTGGACTCTTCGCTCTTGGCGTCCTGCGTTTCAGCGACAAAGTACTTGTAAGCGAAACTAGTACACTTGAAAAAATAATGGTGACGACGATAACTAATTGTTAAGCGCAAGTGATTATATGGCCTAACAGCGATCAGGTTGTACCTTTCAGTTCAGATGGTTGATTATTCAGTAGGAAACTAGAAATCCCTCGTGACACATATCTGACCAGGGATAATTCAGGCATGTCATAGCTTGTGTCTCGCATTCTTGATTCCTTCGCTACATGCCAGTACGCACAAAATAACAAGCATTAGTTTAGTTCCCATCTGACCCAAAACAGCAAGAACGAACAAATGGACAATGAAATGCAGCACAAGGATATGTATTCATGCACTAATGTAATGAATTAATGTGGCATTTGTCCTTCAAAAGAAGGCACTAAAATCACATCTGCGCAGAAGGATTGAATCAGCAGAGCAAAAATTTTAATTTACATCCTTTCTTTTCTTTTTCTTTTTTCCGGGAGAGATAAGCACTTAAACCATTTTCACGTAAAAGCCCTGAAATTATGCTAGATGCTGCGAAATGCCATGATTCTCGTTTGAACACGCCTTTTCGTTTTTACGTTTTTTACCGGGAGGAGAGTGGGTGCATGGACTTGGCCAGCCCGTAGCTCCGGGCCCCGAAGCCGAGGCATCCGAGAACTAGCCCCTGCCGGTACGGCAGCGACGTCGTGCGCCGCCGAGGCGCCTCCTCGCGCGCCGCACCTCCCTGCGCCCTCTTCGCCGGCGCCGCCCTGTCCGACGACGTGGACCAGCGCCCCGGCTGCGGCGCCGGGCAGGGCAGCGCCTTCTTGGGCCGCGACAGCCAGATGGACGGCGGCCAGAAGCTTGACCTCTCGGCGCCAGCGACGGCCTCCGCTGCCGCTGAGTCGCTGAAGGTGCGGCCGAGGAGGTCCCGCAGCGACATCCGCCGCCGGGTGTTCTTGGCTTTGGCTGAGGACGACGACGACGCTGATGCGGAGGAGTCAGAAGCCTCTACGTTCTTGGCGAGCCGCGGCGAGTGGACGTCGACGCCGCCCTCTCCTCCCTCGTCGTCGTCATCCTCCTCCTGCTCCCCGTACGCCGTCTCTTGGCGGATTGGGGGGAGGCAGCCGACGCGGATGCGGCCGGCGAGGAAGAGATCCTCGGCGGAGCTCATGGCAGCGCCCGCTCCGGCGCTGTGGTGGCGCGCGGCGAACTCGAAGTCGCCATCCTCCGCGGGAGCGTAGTGGGCCGACGCGGACACCGACGCCGCGGTGGAGGACGGCGGCGAGCGTAGGATGTAGTGCACGGGGCTGGCCGGGGCGCTGAAGAAGAAGTAATGGCCGCCTCCACCGCCGTCCTCGTCGCAGTCACCGCCTCCCCCGCCGGAGCAGAGGCGGCGCGTGGGGCTGGACGGCGCGGTGGGGTGGCTCCGCATCTGCGGCCAAGGCAGGGAACGTGTAGTGTGGTAGGCTCGGTTTTGAAGGAAGGCGAGGGGCCGGACGGAGAGGGGTTAGCTGGCGCCGGTATATGTAGTGTGGTATGCTCGGAGTACATGGCCTCGTGGCCTTCGGGACGTTTAAGTTTAGGGATTTTTCTTCTTCTGTTTATAGATTTCTTTATGCTATTTCGAAACTATAGGAAGATTTAAGAAGAGTATTACAATTAAGAGCATGTATAATGATGTGATATCGGCTGTCTATAAACATTGATACGTCTAAAACTATAGACGAAAGAGAAGAAGTACAGAGAATTGAATCATCTATCATACAATAATCAACTATAGATAAAAATTGTTTATACCATTGTACATACCTTAAATGAATAAGAAACCATTGCGAAAAGCCGAGCACAAACATTCAGGCTCAAAAGGGAGGCTAGTGTCATAACAAGAGCCATCGTAGGCTTGATTCTTATTCAAGGTCTAAAACTTTTTCAACGGCTCCATTCGAAAGATTGGGTTTACTCTAAACCCGGGTCAACCATTCTTTAATATCGGTCCGCTCTAATCTGGACGAACGTGATGAGCACACAGGCGCTCTGCTATGAGAAGAGAAGAGAGGAGAAGAAATCGAAAACGAAATGAAGGAATTAAGATACACGCGGCGCACGCGCAGGTGAGTATTGGAGGAGCGGCTAGCGTAGTGGACGCCCAAGATTTCTCTCTCAACCTCCTGAAACTGACACGGTTTCACGTCTGATTCTGCTGTTTTCTTTTTAGTTTTTGCTATTTTTCTCTTGCGTTTGCTTCGGTGCTAGAGCAACACATTTTTTTGGATAATGAAAAAAAAAACTCTCTCGTCTCTGCATCAAACATATACACAGCTCAGCTAAAGCAACATATGTACTAGTACTTTAATTGGCAATACATATTATATGTGACTAAACCCAGGCCGCCACTGTGGGCTTGGATAGTAACTAAATTTACTTATTTAAGCCGAGGTGTCACGCTGTTCGTAACCATCGTATATACTCCGGTGGAAAAGATAAACAAATACACGACGCCATACTCAATCTTTTCGGATTGATAAGGAATTTAAACTAAAATTTCTTTCAATCTGAAGAGATTAGATCTAATCGTTCTCTATCTAAACAAGTCCCCGTGGGTTTGCTACAGAATCCAGGCTTTTCCCTATGGCCAAAGACCGCGATCCACGAGGGATAAGCCCAAAAAAACATCGGGAGATATTTTTCCTGACGACTTCCAGCCGGGCTACCCATCAAGATTACAGCTTCCGATATAGTAGTAACCTTTTCAGCCTTTTGGCTAATTAAATCAAGTACAGTATATGCTCCTATCATCAGCTTAAGAACTAGCTCAAACAGGAATTGCAAACTATATTGTGACATGTCAGGGTTACTCAGAGCAAAATTAGTTTAAGCTGTGAGTTATAACTCTGATCACAGACGTGTGTAAGGTAGGTAGCACTAGCTCTACGTAGTACGTCTCATCTGCAACATAAAGTAGTAGCCTCCTTCGGCTTTTTTTCTAGGAGATTTTTAAACTAGCCAAAGTAATCCTTGGATTGCAAGTCCAAAAAAGGCCATTTGGATCGAGCGAGACGACCGGTCGATGATTTCGGGCCCTGTCGGCTTAATGGCAATGAGACCCGCATGTTTAGTGGTCAGCTGTTGAAGACCACATATAATTATCTGCTAATCAGCGAGCGACATGGAAACAGATTAATTAAAAACCACTGCAAATTAGTTTGTCACATCGTTCTTTTTTCTCTCCCCCTTTCCGTTTCCTTTAGTTCTTTCTGAGTGATTGGTCTTGTTGTATTTTTCTTGTGTGATTGGTTTTAAATCTGTGTGATGTTGTTATGGAGCAGAGAACAAAAAATTCAGAAGCTTGATGAATGCAATGTAGGTTGTTGTTGGTCAGGTTTCGAATCGGTTGCAACCTTGCAACCTACTCACAGCCTCTCACATCTAGGAAAGAACGGGGCAACTAAAGATATACACGTCCTCTCAAAGCTAATCAATCGACTAGTATGGGTCAGATACTCAGATTGGCTGAAATCGTAGCTAGCATCTCGCCCTCACATATCAAAAGAAAGAAAGAAATGAGAGTGATGGACGATAACGATTTCGACTTATTACCTTGGATTGACCTAGCAGAACTAGGTAGAGTAAGGCTAAGGTTCTATTTGGAACATGTGTTTTTCTCTCTCAACTAGTTACATGCCCGTGCATTGCAACGGATAAAAAGAATCATACATGCGATGTTGTTGTGAATTAAAATTGTAAGCTCATTTGATGTATCTAAACTCGTGATTCAAGAAATGAGTTAAAAAATAGCTCATTTCCTAATATAAATAAGAGTGAATAATAGTATTAAATGGGTGTACATAAAGACATGTGACAACTGCCTGGGACTTCTCGAGATGGACATTAATTTGATACTTTTTGGATTATAACATGTCATAGTCATGATAAAATGAAATTTACAATAATGAAAAAACACTTGGACTAGTGGATCATATACTAACATCTAGTGCTTAACACACTTTCTTCAATTCTTCTTATCTAATCAGTCAGTAAATTAAACCGGAGAGAAGGCAGAGTGATGGCAATTGGTTGGTGAAACTACTATTCCAACATGCCCAGTGAAGGGAATAATAATAACTCGTATCACAGCTTTCACAAGCCACAGATTTGTGGTGGCTACTTCATACCTCCTGGACTTGCAATCTACCTCGCCGCCGAAGCTCGTACAACATGAGCAGTGCAGCAAAGTCCTAGGAGCTCTTCATATCTGCATGCTCGTCTCCTGTGAGGCTGATCACATCAGTATTTGGTATGTGCAACGTTATGGTTGAAGCGAAAGCGAACCCTTGGGGTGCAGCTTTCTCCAAGGAATCACCAGAGGGCACGATGATATCGCAAAAACAAGAAAAATAGCTAGTTATTTTACGCACGTAAGTTAATTAAAAGGGTAATGACAATTATTTTTTTTAAAAAAAAGGTATTTGCAAGCCAGTTTAAAACCATGGTATATTGATTGTACTTTCACAAAATCAAACGTAGGCATTGACCATTGTAACTTTTTTACATAACTCAAACAATGGTACACGAGGTCCACCTTTACTCATTTTCACCATCACATACACTGCACAAATAAGATTAAAAAAATACCGAATTCTATTAAACTAATAAATGTGATGTGCATAGAAGAGGTCCAAATATGAATGAAGAACACATAATAACAAAGAAAACAAAACTACTGAGAATTGAAAGCATACATTGTTTATCAAGCACGAAATCAACAGCTGTTCTTAAACCAGCCGACTCCTTTACTATGGTTGGTTTTGGCATCTGTGTATCCATTGCATCAAGAAAGTTGTTGGAACAATCTGCACTACCACATTGTTTTTCAAATTGTTTCATTCTACTTGCATCCTTCGGGATTAGAAGTCGTTTTTCCTGCCAACAAGAATAAACATTCAGCTGCTAGCCCCTAAACAATCATTGTAACATGCGCTATCAAAATCATGGAGCATAAAACGAAAGAGATACCTCAAGATCCTTGAGTGATAAGGAAGCTGCATGTGCTTTAGCATATTTTATATTCTTGCCACAACCTTGCCTCACAAGGAGCATCTCCTTGAGTTGTACATCAAGAGTAGCCATTATTTTGTCTCCTTGATCTCTACAGTTAATTCCTACAAAGTACCCATTTTTGTCACACCATTCAAGAAGCTCTCTGAATGGTGCTAACTCCAGGTTCTCAGGTATCACAATAGGGGTAAGGAGAGGTTTGAAAACACCCCAAACTACTTTCTACAATATCACTTAGAACCAGCATGACAAAGGCAAGAAAAATATGATATCTTCATGTAGAAAGTTGGTCCAAATATAATTAGTATACGACAATTCTGACAAATAAGACAAAAAAATATGCATAACAATAGAATACCAATGAATTGAAAAGGAAAGTAATTGTGTATCAATAAAAGAGTCCTAACTGAAAGAACGTGTCATTCATATGATCTGAAACACTAACTAATCGATTCTATGTTATCCTGATCAAGGTAGGAGTAAACCACGCACACACATCAAAACAAAGGAAAAAAAACAAACATACTTTACGCCCTATTGACGGTCCATTGGATAAAATGTCGATTTTATCCATGGATGAACTTTCCAGTTGTCGACGATCGAGTCGCCGATCTTACGAAATGAAAAGAGGAAAATGACAGAGAGTTCTTGAGAGATAATGGGACTACTCTTTATTGCTATGAACTGGCTATTACAAGGGGTGCCTTCGACAAGGCGGTGAACTAATCCTAATTACACTGAGCGTAATGCTTGCTATGCTATCAAAATCCAATCGTTTGTTGATCTTCTGAATTGGATTCGATCTCCCTTTTTGCCGCTTGTGTTCTTCTTTAAGTAGTTGATGAAATGGCGGCAATTACTCTTGGAAGTGGCACCTGTTGGGAAGTGACACGTCTAGTCGGAGGGATGCAGTGATTGACAAAGTATCAACCGTTCGACGGTTGTGCGCCTGTGAGACCCACAACCGTAAGGTGGTTGTTGTTAGTGTCTTTAGATTATGAAATGTCGCGTGGTATGGACCAAATATGACATGTGTTCCATTCATCATACGATATGGAATATACCCGGAGTCAGATCCGGATGCCAGTTCATTGCTTCTACGAGCAGTCATCTGGTCGGGGATTGGGTACAGGCCCTCGTCCGACCAGAGTATCCTCGAAATAACCTCTAGAATCCTTACGACCACGGAGGTCGTAAGCTTTAGGGGTTATGACCATGAAGACATATGATCTTTTATTATGTATTAAAGTAATACATCGAGAGTTTAATCCTCGTCAGCTAGCCCCCGAACTTTAAGTGAATTTGTCATGTGAACACTATCTCCCGATGAAGTCGTACTGGGCAGACCCTCATTTAATGTCGTGACACTCGAGGTGGTCCATATTCACTTTAAAGTTGAGAAACTGCCTTGGGACCTGAAGAGTTTTTATGTCCGTTGGATTTTTTGGGTAACTCCCGATTGCAGCTAAACAATTACGGCTATAAAATCCCTTAGCACGAGGCTTAGGTTTTTACACCTCTTGCTTTCCCTTTTCATCTCCTAAGAGAAAAATTGCCTCCGACCTCTCTTTGTCTACAACCTTCTACGACCTCCTTTCTTTGCCCATCCAAAACTCCGCCATGTCGGATCATATCACCAACTGGTCGGTTTCTGATTTGAGCGAGAAGAAGCTTGAGAGCTTGAAGAAGGTCGGGTTGCGTCCAGACAAGAACCTAATTTCTTGGAGATCAGCAGCTGGAGAGCATTCTTCGAGCAGTGAAGATGGGGAAATTCCTATCTTCCTCGCATATATCGAATGCTGGTTCAGGCTCCCAGTTCACTCCTTTTTCCCTAAAGTTTTGGAGCATTACAGAGTCGAACTGGTGAATCTTGCTCCCAATGCCATCGCTAACCTCAACATCTTCGTCTACCTCTGCAAAGCGTAATTGGGGACTCCCGCAACTCTGCATCTCTTCAAGTACTACTACAGGATAGCGAAGTCTGGGAAGACGACTGGGACGCTTGGAGAGTGCACCTTGCATCTCCACGATGGAAAAGCAGATGAGTACATTCCTATGTACTCAAAGTCTTCATGGTCGTCATGGAAGAAAAGCTGGTTCTACATGACGGTCGCTGAGAAAGAGAGCCTTTACTATTTTGGTAAGAAGGCGGTTGAGAATCCAGAATGACGCTCCTCCACGAAGGAGGAAAAAGTAGGGAGATGGGTTGTAGCCATCCAACTCTTTAATGTTAAGGGTTTAACCTCCTCGCATTTAGTAAAGGACTTTTCCATACGTCGGATCAACCCCTTGAAGGCCCGAGCATATCCGATACTCCGGTATATTGGTCATGATGATGCGACCAAAGACTCCAAGGAGGGTGAGTTCTGAAGAATTCTGATCAGTTTGCTTACATATGTCGATTATTTTTGTGATCCTAAAGTCTCTTGTTTATCCTTACAGCTTTGTCTCCTGATGAGATCAGAAGCCGGATCAAGATGATCTGCGCCGGAGAGCCTGGTGAGAAGGCTTATTTCTCTCGGATTTTAGTGATTGTTTCCACAAAAGAAAGAGCTGAGAGACTTACGATAAAAATGCCAACCACTTTTCATCTTTATATGTTTTTCGATCGATTTTACCATAAACCATCTTTGATATGTAGTCGGTCGGATTGAAGATCAATGAGGCCATTGAAAGTTGTGAGCCGATTGATATTCCGACCACTCCTACGACCATCCAAGATAGTGGTCCTACAGAGGTAGGTAACCGAATAGAAATGTATATTCTAGACGAAGGATTTTTATCACCTAACTAACTTTGATTGTTAATGTAGGTGGTTGTCGTAGACTCCAATGTGGTCATTCACGATTTGCTACCGTGGCAACTGATCTGGAGACCGATGAGACTACACCTTCCAACCCCATGGTCAGGGATCTTGTTCTCAACCAGTTGGTCGAGAACATTTCTTTCGACCTTCGATTGGGGGACGTAGCGGATCTAATCAACCCCACCAGACCAGAACCAGTGAAGTTGGTCGAAAAGATGAGGAAGGCGAGCGCAACGGATTTTGTGTCGGCGTGCTTCAAAATTAAGACCAAGAAAATAACCATGTATGTAAACACGAAATAAAAACCTATGAAAATAATTACCTCTGTTTTTTTAGAGTCTTGAACCCCTTTTCTTCTTGTCGTTGTAGATCCTCCGTATTCCTGGCCAATGATTTACTGTAACACCCTTTAGGAGAAAGCTCCTAAAGAGGTCGAGCCAGCCCCCGAGCAAGTGGTAGCACCAGCTCAGGAACCCGTGGTGGCTCTGACCACACCTGCAAAAGTGGTGGTTCCAAACCCACCTGTGGAGGTAGTGGTGCCAACCCCACCTATAGAGGTGGTGGTCCTTGAGGAACCTTAGCAGGTTCCGACCCCTGCTGAGAGTTATTCTCTCAAAGCCACTTTTCCTCATCGCTTCCGAATCTTCAAGTATGAAGAGTTTAACGAAGCGTGGGGAAGAATTTTGGACCATCAAGCAAAGACGAGTGCCGACTCAATTTTTGTCGAATATAATGACATGGCAATTGAGGTAATCTTCCACGACCACTTTTAATAGCTTTGTTCCTTTGGAAAATACTCAAAGGAGTTTTGCTATGTTTTGTAGCATTTTGTGGAGAATTTCACTATGGACGGAGAGCTGACCCAGTGAATAAAGCTCTTGAAGGAGAGGAACTCCGAATTAGAAAGTAAGCACCCCTTTTAGTATCTTCTTCTCTCCTTCTATACTATTTGACTCTTTTTCTTTTAACTAATTCTCTCTTTTATCCTGTTTGATAGATTCGGAGAAGCTTAAAGAAGAAGTTATGGCTAAAGAAGCCATAATTACCAAGCTTAAAGAAGATTGTCAGAATAAGGACCGGTCGATCGAATATCTAATGACCAGGCATAAGGAAGTTATTGACACCTTTGAGAAGAAGAACGAAGGTAACCGGTCGTAAACTCGACCAGTTTACTTCCTTTTTTCTAGTCGTATGTATTTATCTTTTGGTTTACTCGGACAAAGCAAACTCAAGCATTGAGGTGAGAAGAAAAGGCTTTTGAATTCGAGCGTGGCAAGGAGGCAACCTTTGAGCAAAGTCTTGAAGATAAGGTTAGGACCCTTAACAAGATGCTCTTCGATATAGGATCAGAAACACAACTACCCAACTTAGATGATCCCACGGAGAAGATCAACTACCTTGGCCAACAGCTTGAGGACCTCAGGAGTGTCCTTAAGACAACTCGGGAGAACCATGCGCAGACCATGTTCAATGCTGTCAAAAATAGAGTTAGTTTTGCTTTGACAAAACGAAAAGTCTCTGGCCCTTCCATAAATCTCCAAGCTGTTGAGAAAGACTTCAACTACACGGGAGAAGAAGCAACCAGAATGTTCGAGGGAATGGCACCTCTCGGACATAAGGTCGCAGAAGAAATGGAGGTCGGGTCTCCACGCAGTGATCAGTCTAGTAGCTCCGAGAAGTAAAAGAATGTAATATTTTGACAGTTATAAATAAAACCTACCTTTTATCATCAATGAAGTCTTTGTTTTGTCTTCCTAAATTCACCAAATACTTACCTTGGAATCCACTACCATCCAGGCAAAGCAAATGTAGTGACAGATGCCCTAAGTCGAAAAGGGTATTGTGATACTATATTGGTTCAGGAGAATCAGCCAAAATTGCATGAAGAATTGAGACATCTCAATTTAGAGATTGTTAACCAGGGTTGTGTAAACACTTTGGAAGTTGAACCGGCCGTTTAGATTCAAATCAGGGAAAATCAAAAAGAAGATGAAGATATCAAAGAAATCAAGAAGAACATGAGAAGAGGAAAAGCCTCAGGATTCTCTGAGGATGAGCAAGGTACCGTTTGGTTCGGTAACCGCGTCTGTGTACCTAATCACCAGGAAACAAAACAATTGATTCTAAAGGAAGACCGTGAATCACCTTACTCCATTCATCCGGGAAGTACCAAGATGTATCAGGATCTAAAGGAAAAGTATTGGTGGGTCAGTATGAAACGAGAAATTGCTAAATTCGTTGCACAGTGTGATGTATGCCAAAGAGTCAAAGTAGAACATCAAAGGCCAGCTGGACTATTACAACCTTTACCAATTCCCGAATGGAAGTAGGAACAAATCAGCATGGACTTTATCACCGGATTGCCTAGGACCCAATCGGGATATGATTCCTTCCATCTGGGTCGTGATTTACCGTCTTACTAAAGTGACACACTTCATTCCTGTCAAGACCACTTACCAAAGTAACAAACTAGCAGAGTTGTACATAGCCAGAATCGACTGTCTACATAGAGTCCCCAAAAGAATAGTATCCGATAGAGGTTCACAATTCATGTCTAGATTTTGGAAGAGTTTGCTCGAAGCATTGGGGACAAGACTCAACTTCAGTACAGCTTATCATCCCCAGATAGATGAACAAACGGAATGGGTAAATCAGATTCTGGAAGACATGCTTCGAGCCTATGCTATAGACTATGGAAAAAGTTGGGATTAGAATCTTCCTTATGCAGAATTCTCGTACAACAAAAGCTATCAAGCCAGCTTACAAATGTCACCATTCGAAGCATCGTACGGCAGACAGTGTAGAACCCCTCTCCTTTGGGATCAAGTCAGAGAACACCTGTTCTTTGGACCGAAATTAATTAAGGATGCTGAAAGTAAAGTAAGACTGATAAGAGAACGATTGAGAGTGGCTCAATCCCGACAAAAGAGTTATGATGACAATCGTCGCAGAGACTTGTCCTTTGAAATAGGAGATTTTGTCTATCTTAGAGTAACTCCACTCAGAGGAGTAAGAAGATTTCAGACCAAAGGGAATGTCGCACCAAGATTTGTTGGACCATACAAGATTTTGGAAAAAAGAGGTCGAGTCGCCTATCAGTTAGAGCTACAGGCATCTCTATCTACAGTTCATAACGTCTTCCACGTATCCCAGCTGAAAAAGTGTCTTCGAGTTCCAACAGAGCAAACCCCACTTGAGAGCATCGATCTTCAGGAAGATCTCACCTACGTGGAGAAACCAAACAAGATACTTGATGTCGCAGAGCGCGTCACTAGAAGCAAGGTCATCCGTTCATGCAAAGTCCAGTGGAGTAACCACTCAGAAGAAGGAGCCACCTGGGAATGAGAAGAAGACCTGAAAGCAGAATATCCCCACCTTTTTGCTAACCAAATCTGAATCTCGGGGTCGAGATTCCCTTAAGAGGGGTAGGTTTGTAACATCTTGATTTTCAGAGACTTTTTGAAAATTTTCAAAATTAAAATTAACCATTTGGTTTATTGAGTTAATGAAGCTTAAACTTGAAATTTTAGAAAATAAAAATAATTTAAATGAATTAATCAGAACTTCAATTAAATCAAAACTTAGTTTATTTGAATTCTTGGGTTTTATTGGATTTAAATTCAAAAGAGTGCATTAAGTATTTTCTTAGATTTTTGGAATTTAAAAGGGCTTTCCTTTTTGCCCGAAAGATAAAAATAATTTATTTGGAAAGTTAAAAGCTAAACTATAATTATAAATAATTTTATTAAGTTCCAAATAATTCAAGAAATTTTTGTGTATTTTTCTAGAATTTTTTGACCCTTTTAACTATTTTCTAAAAAGCCTTTTTAATTTCTTGAGTTATTTTATTCAAAAATCTATTTAAAACCTCCTTTTCCTTTCGGGTCGTTTTCCCTTCGGCCCACTCCTATTCCTCCCGCGTGGCCTGTTTTGCCGGCCCACTCACGCGCGTGGCTCAGCCTCACTGCGCCACGCCTCCCCTCCCGTGGACCATCTGATCGAAATCGGACGGCTCCCAAAGCGCCAGCGTTACTCGCCGCCGCTCCTCTTTCGTGGACCGTCCGATTGAAATCGGACGGCTCCCTTCTTTGCCGCTTCGACGCCTGCTGCGCTTCGCTCTCGGCCAGCCGACGCAGAAGAGCCCACTCCGCCGCCACACCGTGTCTTCTTCTTCCTCATACGCCCATTGGGAGCCCATGTCGCGCTCCCGTTTTTCTTCGCCGCGCCGCGAATCCCGCCAACGCCTTCTCTCACCCTCACCGCCTGTTTCAACGCGCATTCAATGTCGCATTCTCCACTGCACCCGCTGCCCCCGTTTTCTCCCTTCCACCTGCCCCCGTCGCCTCCAAACGCTATGCCATGCCCTGCGGCCACAGAAGCTCCGCAGAGCGCCCATGCCGCTCCTGCTTCTCTCCTCCTCCTCAGCCCCTATAAAGGAGCACCCCGGATGCCTCTTCCCCTCCTCTCCCCATTCCCCCAACCCACTCCCTCTCTTTCGGCCCCAATCGCCCGGATTTCACCGATGAAGAGCATCGGCCGAAGCTCCTTCCACCGCCTATAGCACCGCTTGCCAGGACCTCTCCGCCGCTTTCACCTCGCATCGGCACCGCCTCGTCATGGCTTTGCACTGCACGCACCCATCTCCTCGCTCCCTCACCAGATCTCTGTCACCACCTCCAAGTCACCGTCACCGCCAGCCATCTCTACACCAACCGCCACCGTTTTGGTGCGCAGCCTGACACCACCGGCATTCCCCTCGCTGAAGTGGCTCCACCTCACCACCACGTCAGCACCACCTAGGCACCACCTCAGCCTAGGGCTGATATGTCATTGTAACATCCCCAAACAATAGTGTGTGTTTCAAAGGTAATAAAAATGAGGAGAAAATAAAACTTTTTCTTCAATTGGAAATACTTGACCAAATCTGTGATTCTTGAAAAGGAATTATGGAAAATCAAAATCCAAAAATCAAATTCTCCAATTCACTCCTATCAAAAACCTCTTTGGGAAATCTTGTGCCAAACCTCTGTAAATATTTTTCCTAAGTCCCTTGGATGACTTGTAACACCTCTGAATTATCTCATAATTTTGGAGATTAATTGAATAATTTTGAGGCAAGTCAAACCTTGGTCAAACTTCTGAGTCCACCTTCTGAAAATTCTGGAGAAAAATGCATGTTATTAAAATCTCTAGAAATTTTATGGTAGGTTAATCATTGTGTCAGGAAGCTCCAGTTAAAATTTCATAAATTTTGGAGTTGTTTTGATACCCCAATTAAATCCCTAAGTCTGCTGTCCAAAATTCAAAACTCAAATTGGTTTTCACTGTTCCACCGGCTCGGACCAGTCGACTCGAGCCACTTGACTTGACTCAACCGCCTAATCTGACTGGCGATTTCTCGCGCTGGCGCTTTCATCGTGGACCGTTGGATTTCGATCGAACGGCCCACGACCACGCACTTCGCCGCGCGATCCTTTCTCCGCCAAGACGATCAGATCCGACGGCTCTGCGTCGTCGTCCTCCTCCAAGGCGACGCAATGGCGCGTCGGCGCCATGGGCGAAGCAGGTCGGGGGCGCAGCGTCTGTCGTTCGTCCACTCGCTAACGGACTCCGATTAAATGCGCGACGATTGCACCGCCTCGTTGTCCCTAAGCTCACTGCTCCTGCCGCCTTGAGCTCCCATGACGGCCGAGCACCCGAGGAATCAATGCCGCTGCTCTCCCCTCCTCGGCTACTTAAGCTCGGGTATCCCTCCTTGGCTTTTTTACACACCATGAGCTCCGGCTAGCACCCACTCGCTTTGTTCGAGCTCCCATCGCCTTGTCGCCTCGGCGCCATTGCGATCTCTCGCCCACGTGTGGCGGTAACCCGTGGCCCTCTTCCTCAATCTCGCTCCTCTGCTCCCTCTCACTTCGGTGGAGCTAAACCCCAACTAATTTGAATCCAACCGTGCGGTGGAAGCTCGATTTGAGGAATTCCTTTTCGCCGATTTTCTATTCGCCTTCTCCATGGCGGTGAGTTCACTTCTCTCGATTCCCTCTCTGGCAAGATCGATGGGGTGAGGAGGACCGATTTGATGACCCGGTCGCGTTATCATCTCCTGTGTTGGCGCGCTCGTTCTTCTTTGTTGCGCGCCATGACCTTCGTCGCCGAGCAGCCCGCCACCTCGGCTTCTCCGCGTCACTCGGGTAAGTCCCTTTGGCTCATGGCTTCGGGCACCCATTGGTTTAGCCGCCATGAGCTGAATGTTGCCGTCCTCGCTTCCGTAGCTGTCTGCCGCTCATCGCCGGTCGGCGCCGCGCCCATCCACTCCGGCGAGTGTGAGTGGTGCGGCGTGACCACGGTGCTATTGTGCACCGTAGGCACCCTTGGCACGCGCCGCCGCTCGTCAGGTCACCGGCGACGAGCCGAGGAATGCGTCGGTCATTTTTGGACGCCGCCGTCGCGTTGTCGGACGGGCGACGTGGTTCTTCAGCGCCTCCATTTCGTGGATGTGCGGTCTAGATCTCGTAGTGTTTTGTTCTTCGCCCACTCGACCGCCCATCTGAGATCTACGGTTGCGATTAGCTCCAAAGATTCTTAGTTCCTTTGGTGGGCGAGGTCGTGAGCCGCCCATCTCAAAATCAACGCCCACGACCACCTCGTCTTGGCGGAATCCAAACGCGTCGCGTTGATTCAACGTGGACCGTTGGATCCACGATCGACGGTCCCGTTCATCGTCCCAGCAGCGCGCGCGTGCGTTGTCCCGTGGTTGTGAGCCGCACGATCCAAGATCTGCGGCCCATAATCGGCCATGTCGATTTGAGTGTTATTAATTCCCGAGAGCTTTATTTTCAAACTGAAAAAGGTATTAAACTTTGGAAATTCATATATTTTTCATGTTAATTCATTTTTAGATGATTCCAGTTGTATTAATTCTGTTATACTCTAAACTTTAATCTAAAATGTTTAGAAGATTAATATGACTCCAGAAAAGCATGAAATTAGATTTTAAACATTCTCAGCTTTATTAATTGCAATGAAATTCCTGTTAAATTGAAAAATACATAACAAATTCAATATAAATCCTTTTTAGTTAAACTCAACTTTGTTAATTCTGTTATTACCTATACTTTAATCTAAAAATACTTGTAATCATGTGTTAGTTGCAAAAATGTCCAGAATTAACTTTGACTTTGCATAGGCTTTAATTGTTTACTAGAAAACATTGCAACTTGTAAAATGCATAACTAATTCTCTGTAAATGATTTTTGAGTGAATCCAAGTCTGTTGGGTTCCTCTATTAATGAACTTGCTAGGAAAAATAGTTTTGAACATGTTACTGTTTCTAGGAGAAATAATCATGCATTATAATTTTGTTCAAGTTCTTGTTTCAAAAGTTAGTAGAGAATGCAATATAGCCCCAAATGGGATGAACCCTATTTTGCTGTTCCTCTCATGAGATGCTTGAACTACTGTAAAATTTTCAGGTTCCCTACATGTCTAGAAATTTTGTCGATGAATAGTAACCTAATTCTAATTACTAGGCTGAGCAAAAGTGTTTTCATCATAACTTTTGCATTAAAGATCCAAATCAGTTGATTCTTGTTTCTATATTCATGTTAAATCAATACCTTGCTGCTATAAAAATTTCAAATCATTCGGAGAACTTTTGCTGTTGGGTCTTGTTGCTTTTCTTTATTCTTATCGACTCTTTATCGCCTTTTCGTTAGGGTTCGACATTTGTGGTAATCCCGAGAACGATCCTCCGCAACAAAGTGACCTCAACAGCCAGGCAAGCAGTTTGACCATGATTCATCCTATATTTGCAAGTCTATTATATTGCTTAAACTCTATGTATGCATTGCTACTTTGTTTTAAATTATGGTTAGTGAATCCTATAGTTGCACAATCTGTAGGGATGCCATGTCTTTACTACCTTACGCCTAGGTTACTGGCTGTGGTTTGAGCTCGTCGGATGAGCTCATATCACTAGTAGATTGCGACTTGAAATGCTTAGCAATGCTTAGATAACGGTAGAAATGGGCGGTTGTCGACATTATGTCGATGACCTTGATCACACTAAAATTATTATTCCATTATGTCCATCTTGTGCTTTGTTAATTTGTAAATACAAAATCTGAAAATAAATGTGTGGATTGGACTTGGGCATATTGGATGGATGGTGTGGTTTTGGATGTGGTGGTATGCCCGAGTCAACAAGGACCGAATTCTTGCGCCATTGATCCAAGCAATTATGCGTACTAACCACGCGAGGGGCATATGGAACCCTCTTGACTAAGTACTCTAGGATGTGTTAATTATGAGCTGCTCGGTTGGTGTGTTTTAAATGAAAACGATATGTATAGTGTGGGAGGGAACATTAGCTTCCGGCTAGGTCGTCTAATGTCTCTTTCTCCCGTGGGTTGTGCGGCTCGTAATTAGCATTATCCTTTGGAAAGGTCTCAGAGGACTTAGCTGTGCAAAGACACCTTCGAAGTGTGCGTAAAGGAAAGGCGGTCTGGCGTGTGGGTACAAGTGGTACACCCCGCAGGATAAAACTATTCAATAGCCTCGCCCTAGGTTATGGACACGCTTGGTTATTTCCCGTAAGAATTAGACTACAACCTTTAATTAAAATTTGACATGGGTGGTATGAACGGGGAGTTCATGCTATTGTTGTGGTGACTATTGGGTTAGTCACTTCTAGGATTGTTGTTGTTATCTACTTATTGTTATTATCGTTGTCAAACTTGATGTTTGAATGTTAAAAACAGATTTGACAACTTGCCTTTAAATGTATTACCTTATTGCAAATAAATGTTGCTTTATGCTAAATGAGACATACAACCTCCACTTACATAAAGCTTGCATGTAGCATATGTTATAGGCTCTTATCTTACACGTAAGTCTTGCGGAGTACTTTATGTACTCATCGCCCGTGGTTGTGGCATTTTTGTGGCTATTGTTGCAGAGGAAGGGGTGAGTTCCAAGAGCCTCACTTTTGTGCTATGTGTTGCAGCTTCTTGACGACTAGCTTGGCGGTCCCATGATGCCTAGGGTTAAGGCACACACCGATTGGCTTTGTGTTATAGCCATCTTTATGGCACTTTTGCTTCATTGTTATCTTTTTAGAATTGTTGCTATTTGGCCTAAGGGCCCCTCTTTGTAATAGCTATTCCATATTAATATTAACTTCGGTTTGTTGCTTATGTACTATGTGTTGTATGGAATTGATACATTCTTTTGTTGTGAGGTATGTATACTGCATTCTGGGAAGTATACATCTCTCGAGACCGGGTTTATTTGGTTGATAATACTAGGGTCAATTGGATGACTAAGTATTATGAGCTTAATAAATCCGGGTGCTCACAGTCATGCACGGGTGTCACGCCCACATGGCATCGCCACAGTGCCGTGGGCCCCAGCCATCAGTGGCTCAGTCCTTTTCCGAATTAAAAATAAATTTGAAAATTCCGAAAATCCTTTTCTTTTATCATTTTATGTATTCTCAATCTTCCGAAGGCCGTATCTTCTCCGTTCGAACTCCGATTCGAGCGATTCAAATTTCTAAATTCATCTAAAATCAAGATCTACCTATCTACACCAAAATTATTCAATTTGGAGTTCATTTGAGTATTATTTGAATTTGGCTCCTTTTTGCTTGTAGATTTCGACGACTCCGGGGAACCCGAATATTGCGAAGAAATAGATCCTCAAGCAATTGAGAAAGGCAAGTTACATCATTGATCATATTGAATCCCATTATTTTAAATTATTTAGATTCCATTTTAAATTATTAATGTATGCTTATTTAAATTCAAGTAATTTAAATTCTTGTTTTAAGCTTATAGTTATTCCACATTCCGTTGTATAGCCAAACTTTGTTGTGAACTCAATCATTCCTTGATACCTTAGTTAAAATCTAGTTGATATATTAGTATGAGCTAGAACATAATGAAAAACATTGTGCTTAGATAAAGGTTAGACCAAAATGTTTACTTTGGGGAAATTAGCCAAAACTTCAATTATGATTTGAACAATGCTATGGTATGTCTATACCATAGAAATCTTTGAAATATTTAATTGGTTAAATAAAATGAAAAATGGTTTGGACTTGGACGAAATGGATGTTGGATGGGTGCATGCTCATGCACGGGGTCGATTCATTTCTATGGTCGAGTCCCAGGGTTCTACTAGAAAGTCACCCAAGTCAATTAAGGATCGGTCTTCAAGCGTATTTTGTTAAGCCCTATTGTACCACCACATGTTCTGAATGGGCGGGACCTGGCTAACTAATTTGCATTCTTTCACCGTGGTCATGCCATCTGGTTGCGTGGGTGTCTTTTATGACCTACTTTTATGTATTACCACCTGGCGCAGGAGGGGGCCTAAACCCGGCGTGTTTCTATCCAAAGGGGGCGAAACCTTAGCGAGGCAGAGCTATGGTGGAATGATGCATTGTAAAGACTTTGTTATAATTACTTAGTCGCGCACCTACAGAAGTGTGTGAGCGGACAATATAATTAATTATCTCTTGTGAGTAAAGCTATACAACCTCTGTAGAGTGTAAAACTATTCGAATAGCCATATCCACGGTCAAGGACATGCTAAGCAAAGCCACTCCAAGTTATATTTTTTGTTTTGATTTGAAAAGACTTTAATAATTGGTTTTGTATTTCTATCCAAATGGGAATTGGGCAAGTAGCCGTGTGATAGGAGGATATCCTTCACTACTTGTTGATGAATGATATCTAACTATAAAAATTAAGATTTAAACAATGAATTTTAGTATAGAATAAACTGCTTTGAAACTTAGTAGGAGTATTCAAATGAAAAATGTCGCTTTATGTAAATTGAGCCATATAAGCCCCCCTTTGTGGAATCCTTGCATGCATCATAATCTATTATCGGGTGTAACTTGCGGAGTACATTCATTTGTACTCACCTTACTTAATAAATTGTTGATCAGGAGAATAATACTATGAGGAGAATGAGAACTTGGACGACTAGGCTACGTCCTCCAGACGATTGCCTGTGGTGAATCGTGTATTCTACCTTATCGCTTTACTTTCACTGTATTTTGCTCTTTGGCTCTATGCCCCTTTTGTATCAAACTTTAAGTATTTTAATGAATGACGTTTTATTGTTATGATTATCCACTTTTATTTACTATGTACACTAGCTGTTCCTGGACTAGTGTGTGATTCACAGAGAATCTGGGATCCTTCGCTTCCGGGTTCGACAATTACTGCCTCTGGTGGGCTTTGTTGTGGACTTATCCTGATCCAGCAGACCGCCGATCGTGTGCTGAGTTTCACCATGCCCACTTGGCCAACGATCGGTGATAACTTCATCGATACCTGTAACATCCCAAATTTCCTGAGTTTTTGAAAATTTTGAAAACTTTTAAAAGTAACCATTTGGTTTTATTAATTCGCTAAAGCTTAAATTGTAATTTAGAATTTTAAAAGAAGTTTAATTTGAATTAATTAAAACTTGAACTAATTGAAGTTGGTTTAGTTGAGTTTTATTGGATTCTAAGTTGGTTCTTCCTTTTGCCTTATGTTAAAAATAATTAATTGCAAAAATTAAAAACAATAGTTAAGCTGAAAATATTTTTACTAAGTCCTAAATAATTCAAGGGATTTCTGTGAATTTTTCTAGAAATTTTGGACGGCTTTAGCTATTTTCTAAAAATGCTTTTGCTTTTCTAGTATTTTCTAAAATCAAAAACCTTAGAAAATTCCCCCCTGGCTTTGGGCGAATTTCCTTGCCCGCCTCCGCCAGTGCCTGCTCCTCGGCCCAAGACATCGCATCGCCCTTGATCAGACCGTCCGATCGAATCGGACGGCCGCCATCGCTCAAGGCCCGTTCTCGCCACGCCGACGACGTCCGGGCCCGCCTGTCACCACTGTAGCCCCTAGGTCGTCTCCTACCTCCGGCCGCCGCCCATGTCGGCCTCGGCCATGATCCCGCCGAGCCGCCGCCTCACTACCCCTAGCCCCTTGGTCCCTTGTCGGTCGTGCACCCGTCCCGCCTCCACTGCCGCCCG
The DNA here is from genome assembly GCA_036346405.1 of Phyllostachys edulis. Taxonomy (NCBI): domain Eukaryota; kingdom Viridiplantae; phylum Streptophyta; class Magnoliopsida; order Poales; family Poaceae; genus Phyllostachys; species Phyllostachys edulis. Next base: position 104,429,513 of record CM070546.1, read on the forward strand.
GCGCCTTTTTGCCCCCTTCTCATGGATCTCGCCGCTTCTCGCCACCCGCCATTAAAGCCGCAAGGCAAGCCTCCCCTTCCTCCTCCCCCCCCCCTAGTCGCCTATTTAAGAGAGCACCAGAGCGCCTTCTCCTCCTCCACCTCCCGCCCCACTCGCCTCCTCTCGCCGCCCTTCGCGGATTGAAGAACCACCGACGCCGTGGAAGCTCGCCGCCGACTTGCCTCTCGAACTCCCCGCCGCCATCGACTCGCCACCGACACCGCTTCGCCGAGGCGCACTCGTGCTTGCTCTCTTCGCCGAGTTCACGAGCCGCCGCTTTCTCTCACCGGCTACCTTCCTGCCGCCACGTCCTCCAAATCTGGAGCACCGCGTCAGCGTGAGCTCCTCTAGCCGCCGGTGCCCTCGCCACGGCCATCTCCCGACCAATCGCCGGTGACCTCGGGCCAGCGCCACTTCGGGTCCGACGTGGCGAGCCACGTGGCGCCAGTCACGCCCGTCACGCCACGCCCCCCTTTTGTTGACGTGGCTGCCTCGCAGGTTCAAGCAAAGATTTCCGATTTTCCTATTGAAAATAATTCCAAAATCAGAAAATCCTTTTTCTTGATTTTATGCAATTTCCTATCTTCCTTGGCTATAACTTTCTCATTCAACTCCGATTCGAAAGTGATTCAAATTTCTAAATTCATCTAAATTCCTTGTATTCCTATTAGTATTTATTTGAATTTTATTTGGAGTTGTTTTATTTATTTAGCTTTGTTCACGCCAGATAGATTAGGTGGTTCTGGACGATTTACAGAATTCGATTTAATCAAGCACCTCTACTCTTCAACGAAGGCAAGTCATAAACCTTTGATCATATTGAACCCATATTTATAAAAGTATATGGTTTGATATAAACATGCATGGCTAATTTTTATAATAAATGGTTTCGGGATTAGTTAATTACCTAATTGTCATTATGCCTCCTTGATAAATTGCGAACGACATGTATCCTTGAATGACATAACTCCTTGGACACCTTAGGATGGTTAGTTATTTTAGTTGGATATTATTGTACTACCAACATGGGTACCATATTATGCTTAGCCAATGCTTTAGTTTTGCGATAGACTCTCGATCACTTACTCAAAGAATGATTGAACTTGACTTAATGAGATATGGAATTATGGTGCGATACCCATCGCAGCAACTATGGTGCGAGATCACAATTGTGTCAATTGGGGTGCGATACCGTCGTGATTAAAATTTGTTGTGCCATGACTAGGGTGGTCATTTGGCCGGGTTGAACGAAATTGATTTATGCTCGGACGAGTGGGCGGTGGTAATGGTGGGTGCGGGAAGCACATTTGGAATGCGAAACGCGTCTCGCCCGAAAGCACCAACTAAGGACTTAACCTTGAACCATTGATCCGGGTCATTATCGTACGACCACATGTCTATTATGGGGTAGACCTGGCCAACTAAATAGTAATGTTTTGATTCGGCTCTGTTTGGGTTGGGAACGGCGCAAGACGGGGCCCTAAATGGCGAAACCTTAGCGGGCGTAACCGAGTCAAAAACAGACTTTGTAAAGGCCTTGTCACGTGTTTCTAGATCGCTTACTCACGGTAGTGAGCAAGTGGTATCGACGGATGCCAAACCAACTAGAGAAGTCGTGTCTTGTGGGTAAAGCTGTATAACCTCTGTAGAGTGTAAAACTATTCGAATAGTCGTGTCCCCGGTTATGGACATGCCTGGTGATTTCACACAAGGGGTATATTTTTCTTGAAATGTTGGAATGGGTTGTTCGAAGCTAGTAAATGGTTGTGGTTGATGGTTGGGAAGTGAACAGGATGTTCACTAGCTGTTTCAAAAGAAATTTGTTTACTTATGTATTAATCTTTTAAATTGTGTCTTGCAATCTACTTACTGTATTTAACGTCAAATATTGCTTTCTGCAAAATAGCCATAAAGCTATCCTTGTCAAACCTTGCATGAATATTACTTGCATACATTTCTCTATGACTTGCTGAGTACATTCAAAGTACTCACGACTTTGCGCCCTCTGTTTAAATCAGTAGAGGAGGGTGAACCAGTGAACTCAGAGTTCTATGAAGAAGGCATATTTTGAAGACTTTGCGAACTAGGTCGCGCCCTTCACTCGATTGCTGGTGGGCATATTGGGTGACCTCCACCGGATGTTTGGTTTCCGCTGCAAGCTCTCTTTTGTTGCTTAGCCCTGCGTGGTAAACTTTGTAAGACTTCACCATAAGGTCCTTTTGCTATTAAATATTAATTTGTCTGCTTCATCTATAGTTTAGGTGTACGGTTTTGATTACACCAATGTTGCAACTGTGTGCACTAGCTACTGATCCAGGGAATAGTACGGTTATACACAGAGGGTCCTGGATCCAGAGATCTGGGGTCCCTACAATACCCTTACCATGTGTCGGTTGGCCTCCGGAATACGTAGGAGCCGTTGGCGAATACTAGTCACCCAGGACAATATCGAGAGTACTTGGACTCTCTGGTCGCCGCGCTGGGCTCCCATTGTCGCTTTTGTCAGTCAGATCGACTAGGCTTGTAGAGGTATTCGGACGTTCCGAACCGGTCGGAACGAGCGATTCCTCTGAGAGCACCATAGTTGGTGGCGGTGTATCCTCATCCATCCTGTCGATTTCATCAATCTCTGCGATTAGCGAACCGGCAGAGGAGGAAGAGGACGATGACATCCAGTTTTCTTCCATGGCGTGGATGCATGCGTCCATGTCGAGGTTGGAATAGTCCACCAGGTCAAACCAGTTTTCCTCATCCCAAGTCCCCGCCATATTCGCATGAGCGATAATGGAACGAAGGAAGTAGATGAGGAATGCTTGAGCGAAGTGATCTTCAAGAACTCAACGCCTTCTTCCCCACGGACGGCGCCAGCTGTCGACGATCGAGTCGCCGATCTTACGAAATGAAAAGAGGAAAATGGCAGAGAGTTCTTGGGAGAGAATGGAACTACTCTTTATTGCTATGAACTGGCTATTACAAGGGGTGCCTTCGATAAGGCGGTGGACTAATCCTAATTACACTATGCTATCAAAATCCAATCGTCTGTTGATCTTCCGAATTGGATTCGATCTCCCCTTCTACCGCTTGTGTTCTTCTTTAAGTAGTTGACGAAGTGGCGGCAATTACTCCTGGAAGTGGCGCCTGTTGGGAAGTGACGCGTCCGGTCGGAGGGAGGCAGTGGTTGACAAAGTATCAACCGTTCGACGGTTGTGCACCTACGAGACACACAACCGTAAGGTGGTTGTTGTCAGTGTCTTTAGATTATGAAACGTTGCATGGTATGGACCAAATATGACATGTGTTCCATTCATCACACGGTATGAAATATACCCGGAGTCACAGATCCAGATGCCAGTTTATTGCTTCTACGAGCAGTCATCTAGTCGGGGACTGGGTACAGGCCCTCGTTCGATCAGGGTATCCTCGAAATAACCTCTGAAATCCTTACGATCACAGAGGACGTGAGCTTTAGGGGTTACGACCATGAAGACATATGGTCTTTTATTATGTATTAAAGTAATACATCGAGAGTTCACTACTACAAAAAAAGGCTAATACTGGACGCCTCATCACAGACGGTTGACCAAAACCGTCTGTATTAAATACAATCACAAACGGTTTTGGTTTAGCGACCGCTCACGTTATCAAGCTACGCTAAACACCGCTCGTGAAGAAGTAATATCACGACGGTTCGTGTTGAAATCGTCATCAAGTATCACAGATGGTTCTGAACAAGAACTATCTGTGATACTACTAAATATCATAAATGGTTCTTGTTCGTAATCGTCTGCGATACTTCACAGACAGTTTTCAACACGAACCGTCTGTGATTCCCGTCCTCATCATAAACAGTTTGTATTAAAAACCATCTATGATATGTATCTTATCACAGACGGTTTGTACTAAAAACCGTCTGTAACTTGGAATTTTCCTTACTCTCTGATTTTACCAAGGTTTGAAATTTTTTCTTACTCTCTAATTTTTAATACAAGCCATGGTAGTAAAATCAGACGGTTCGTATTAAGAACCGTCTGTGATACTTATCACAGACGGTTCGCATTAAGAACCGTCTGTGATATGTCGTCACAGACGGTTTTTGTATGAAACCATCTGTGATTCGTAATGCTCGAGTTTGAAAAAATTTGAACACGTGCGCAGGAGGCAAAATGTTTTGGCGCTGTCCTTATATATTATAGCCACCCTAGCCTTGTCTTTCATCAGTCTCTCCCTCTTCCCTCCCCACACCGAGCTCCGGCGACCAGCCTCGATTCCTCGTCGCGGTTCAGCGAGGAGCACATGATGACGAGGAGGGATGCGGATGAGCTCCTTGTCTGTCGTAGTAGGTAGACTGCTGGAAGGTACTTGTACATCCCCAAAATATACACAATTTGTTGGTTGTTTGTTGTAAATAAAATTATGTTAGTTTTGTGTTACCTAAGGTCGCCGAAGGTTTTCAATCGTCTCTCCTTGCCGACGAGCTTGAGTCAAACTCGACGACATGCAAGAACATCCTGTGATATACTGGTGAGGTACAGAGAGGAGCTCACAATACTAATCCAACAAGTTGATGAGTTCTTCAGGAGCTTGGAGGCATAGATAGTTTCTAACTAGTTTAACTTTGTAACTTTATTCTTTTTTCCCATTCGAAGGGGGCGTTGTGAAACCTTTTGGTTTTCCTTTCCTATAATGTGTTTGCCATCATAATTTTAATTGGATTTTAGTTGTGCGGCTAGAGGTTGCATATGGAAACCATCACAATCAATTGATTGGTTTGGCTCAAAATCTGGTTTTTTACAATAGAAAAAACTATCACAGCGGCGGTTCTTGTTCGTAACCGTCATTATAGCTTTTTTCACGACGGATTGAAAATCGCTCATGATGACCTCATGTCATTATTGACCCCATGTCATTATCGACCCATAAACTCGAGACGCTCACTTAAACCATCGTGATGACGCGTTTTTGAACCGTATGTGAAGGCCTTTTCTGTAGTAGTGGTTTAATCCTTGTCACCAGTCTATTCACATATGCAGTAATTTGGGCTAGTAAGAGCCCAGTAGAATGCTGGAGAAAATGGTGGAATTTGCGCTTTACTGCAACTTGTGCAAAGTTCTCATTATTTACCGATGCAGATCGTAAATCTGTCAACTCTCCCTCAGCAGAGTCTTTATGACTATTGAAAAGATGTCGCATTAACAGAATATCCATGACTGCATCGCCAAGGAACTCAAGGCGCTGAACAAAAAAAAAGAATGTTTTGTCCAATAGAGAAATTGCATACAATTAAAAGACACCTAACATGAAGAACCATGTAAATAAAGTCCATATCAACTCAATACCTGGTAGCAGTATCTTGCTCCTGATTCCTATGGTGATGAGTGCGTGAGAGCCTCTATCAAAAGACCTTTCACTGAAAAAGCATAGCCTAGTTTTGCTTCAAGCATTTCAATTTCATTAACTTTCGGAAGATAAGTATGCATTGAAGCACTTAAGATGGTATCCATAACCAAGTCTTCCTCAATTTCAACCTCAATCCCCAGCCAGTTGAGAATAGCCATGGCTACTCTTAAGCCACCTCCTACATAATATGGAGGGTCAAATGGAGCATCACGTATGTAACCTGATGGATCATATCCATAAATTACCTATTAGCTTACAATGATATTAAAGCTCACAATGTTCAACAAAAACAATATTTGTATCTATTTCCATGATGAGAATAAATTTACTTGTATATTGCATTCAATTCCAAGCCTATGAAGTGTGGCATTACATATTATATGAGTCCTTCCGGATGACAACTGCTCCCCACGCTTATGAGGAAATTTCAAGAAAAGATGGCAACTCACTGCATACTTGAAGAATCTAGACCCGTCATTATGAGTTAATGGAGTATTTTGGTTATTAATGACAGATCCATTTGTGAGACTAACACTTCTATTGTTATACCTATTGTTTAGTCTCAGTTGGAAATTGTTGTAAAATGTGCAGTTTTAGCAAATAAACATAATCAAATCCAGCATTTACCATTAGCAATAAAGCATAATTACAGCATGTAATAAATGACCATAATAACATGTGTCCATGAAATTCTTTCAAGTCATTTAAACACAATATTATGCTCAGCATTAATAGTAGGAAATCATCAATTAACAGCATAATGCACAGAAGATTGATGATATTATGTGCTCTCAGAAGGAGAGTAGCTAAAGAACAAGTATTTGTCATCTCAATCCTATTGTCTATACTCTTCATTAATTGAATCAAGACAATATAATTTCAAACTTTGAGCTCTAAGAATTATTTACTAAACTGTCTAAAGATCTCAACTGGAGCAGAATATAGAATGTATATTCAGTCTAATAGAAGATAACTAGGATCTCAAACTGAACTCTAGACCATCAACAGAATTTGATCACCCTCAAAATAAATTGAACACCAACACAGAAGTTCAGTAATGGCTAACAGTCACAATGATCAAATGAGATGCTAGAGATCAAAGTAATCAGTAGATTCAATATCACTTGTTAAATTCGAAAGAGCAGACTGCCAGCAGATCAATCATACAGAAGCAAGTAATACAACAGAGCTCAAAGTATGAACTAATTATCTCATTCAATTTCAGTATATGACAAGCTTCATCACTAAGCAAGCCAACAAAGCCCACTTATCAATTTGCAAAATCTCCAGTACTAGATTTAGAAATCAGAACTAATACAGATCAAAGTATCTGACGAGGATCTAATAATCATCATTTTATCTTTTATCTATAATTCTTATTATAAGTAAATATGACGTCATGTGGTCCCTGGGTATACCCCCTAAATTTACAAGGGAGAAGCATACTAGGTGGTCGTAAGTTCTTCTATGACCACCCCCATAGTCGTAAGTCTTGCTACGACTACCTTATGGTCGTAAGTTCTTCTACGATCACTACCCAGTCGTAAGATATTCTACGATTACCTCATAGTCGTAAGTCTTGCTACGACTATCTTATGGTCGTAAGTTCTTCTACGACCAGGTCAGCTACGACCACCTTATGATCAATAAAACCTACAGGCAAGTGGGTCCAATTGATTAAGGAATCCAAACAGTCAATATACGTTGTTATTATGCGAAATAATAACACGCAATACCCCATTATCTCTGACAAGTAACTGCCAGGCGGCGTGAAGGAGTTACCAGTCCGATGATTACTGCAAACGTGCGCTCGTTACTAGATTTGATGAGGCGTCTCTTCAGCAGGGGAAAACGGCTATTCCTTCACGACTATATAAAGGCAACGGTCAGTGAGGAAAAGGGAGAAGGCAATCGAGGCATACACACACGCTATCAAGGGCTATCAGGAAGACAAGTACTATCAGCTGTAATAGTCTTAGTTGTTTCTCCTGATTATTCGGATACACTCAATATCATATACACACAGGAGTAGGGTTGTTATTCTCTCCGGAGAAGGCCTGAACCTGTATAAAAATACTCGTGTCAATCTCTCTGCGTGATTCTATTCTAGGAGACCCCCCGAACCAAACAATCTTTACGTAAGATCGGTTCTAAAACAACGACAGTATCAACCAGTACAGCAAGTATATATATGCAAATATAAACTGAACTGCTTCAGAGAAACAAAACTCACTAAAGTGGTGGTATTCAAAACCACCTAGATGAAACCGGCAAGGCGTGTCAATTGACACTGACCCAGAAAAACTATCGCCCTGCAAACAGAGCAAAAGACGAAGCAATTGGAGATACAATGCCCACTTGATTCTTGGAATCCACCGAAGAACCAAGGCGAGAAATAGGGTGATGCCACACAAGACCACCACTACATGCTTCGGCCAAAACACAAGTAGCACCAATCACCAAAGTGAACAGACCTTCTTCTTTCTCAGTAGGATCATCAAATAGCACACAGGAATTCATCTCCACCGACACACACACAGGAACTCTCACAGAACCCAAACAATAGAGAGGGCACAGGAGGGAGCCCGATGGATGTGCAAGGTGGGACGGTTCTGCCTAACCTCCAACAACACCAGACAAGCATGACGCCGGAGCTCTTGATGATCCAGCAAACAACACACTGATTGAAGGGAAGAGGCCTCACCAAAATTGGGGATTACTCACTGTTGTTCTAGCCAAAAAAATCCTAGGAATAGAGAGGCGCCCTGGCCAAGAAATAGGAGGAGGAGGACCTTCCGCTGCTATCGCCAACGGCACGCGCACGTCGCGCACGAGCCGCCGAACTGTCTGCATTCTTTGCGCATGACACCGCCAGCACCATCAAGCTCATGTGCTCCTCATCTTTCTCCTGAATGGAGATGAGGTCAAAGACCTTATCCCCTCACTCCCTAATGACCAGTGGGCCCCTCTTTTCCTTTTCTCAATTTGGGAAATTCCTAAAAGGCCCACGTATCACATGAGATATAAAGGTGAAAATCAAAGAGGTATGCTTTCGACATTACATTCATATATCTTGTTGCATTCCTCGGATCCAAAATATAGGTTGAACTCCACCAAAAGTCTAACTTGAATATGTGCATATGATTCTATTACACATTCATGCATGCACACATCTAGGGGGAGTTTACTCTATGTTTTGTGGTTTCATTAGTATTGATCCATATTCATTATCCACATATATTAAGGATCTTTACTTTGAAACATATCTTTTGAGTATATACAACTTTTTTAGTTTATATATACTTATACCAATCTACATTCAATTATTTGTAATTGAAGTGGTTGTCATCAATTACCAAAGAGGGAAAGATTGAAGTATCTTGTCCTACCATTATGAGTTAATGGTATGTTGTGGTAATTAATGACAATCACATTATGGAACTAACATTTTCCATGAGTTGGATGAATATGTCATGTTCCATAGTGATGAAGACTTTGGACAACATCCTGAGTTGATCGACATCAAGTCAAAACTCGGGATGAAGGAAATCATCATGTGTTGATAATGTTCAAGCCAAGATCTCGAAGTGGAGAAGATCATCATGTGTTGATGATATTGAAGTCAAGAGCTTGGAGTAAAGGATGCATCATGTGTTGATGTGTATCAAGATCTCTAAGAAGAAATGATCATGAGTTGATCATCAAGTCAAAAGAGTGCATCATGGGTTGATGCATGTTCAAGTCAAGAACCCGGACTTGAAGTGAAGATGTGCGTCATCAAGCTTCAAGAGGATGTGCAAGGCAAAAGCATGACTAGCTAGGGCTAAGGATGTGTTCCTAGTCTTTTACCTGTCTTGGTGCTTGGATGGAAGACTGGATTGCTAGTATAGGTAACCGCACTATTAGAGGGGTCTTTGACTAGTAGCTTGAGTTAGTCATGTGTTGATAGCTCATTGTGTTTGCTCTAGCTCTCGTTAGCATGTTTCTTATATTTGCGAATGTGTTTTGCAAATAGTCGAAGCTCATGCATAATCCTTGTAGCATGTGACTTTAGTTTGCGAATGTGTTTTCCAAACGGTTTAAGTCCTTGTACCTTATTCCTTGGTGGCATTGATTCTAAAAGTTGACAAATGTGTTTTGCAACTTGTTGAGAATCTTACCTTTAATCTTTGTTTGCATCACTTGTCAGTTCTCAAATGTGTTTTGCAACATGTTCAGAATCTCACCTTTAATCTTTGTTTGCATCACTTGTCAATTGTCAAATGTGTTTTGCAATTGAGTTTGTTTTTGGATGCAAACTGTTGTTTTCTCAGGAAGATCGGTAGTAACGATGTGTTGTCAGCGGTACAACCGGCTCGTGGTGTGGTATGACCGCACCTGGTCATTCTAATTTATTGTTGGCGGTACGTTTTTTTACAGAACGATCAATGCCCTGACGTGTTTGGAAAAAAAAGGCATCTCTTAATCTAGGTAGCATGATAAGAAACCAAGTGCATATGCGATTTTACGTACACATACCAGATGTCGATCTTTGTTACCAATGATAATATTGGAAATCGCCCACAAGCCTCTTTCTTTATGCTTTTCTTGTGATTTTGTGTCAACAGACTTAAGAGACAGGGAAGAGCCTGATGACCAATGATGCACTGTAGAACAAAAGATAAATTGGATAAAATGGCAAAACTGCACATATAAAATTGTGATTAACTTTCAAGCAACTACCAATGCTCAATATATTCATGTACTCTTCACCAGCATGAAGCGGTTGACATTAGTTTCGATATTTACTAATTATCACAACCAGAAAATTTCATCTTAAAGCTTGCCAAGAATATAAAGTTGGCACAATCTTTTAAGATATGGTGGAAAAAAACTTGACTAGTGAGAACACAGTATACACAAACTCTAGCAAAACGAACATTTGGTTTTAACATATATGTACTACACAACGCCTTCAGTTGGCAAACTTAGCCGATCAATGCCCTGACGTGTTTGGGAAAAAAAAAAAAAGGCATCCTCTTAATTTAGGTAGCATGATAAGAAACCAAGTGCATATGCAGATTTACGTACACATACCAGATCGATCTTTGTTACCAAAGAAGAATATTGGAAATCGCCCAAAGACAAACCTCTTTCTTTATGCTTTTCTTGTGATTTTGTGTCAACAAACTTAAGAGGCAAGGAAGAGCCTGATGATCAATGATGCACTGTAGAACAAAAGATAAATTGAATAAAATGGCAAAACTGCACATATAAAATTGCGATTAACTTTCATGCAGCTACCAATGCTGCACATATTAAAGAACAAGTATTTGCCATCTCAATCCTATTGTCTATACTCTTCATTAATTGAATCAAGACAATATAATTTCAAACTTTGAGCTCTAAGAATTATTTACTAAACTGTCTAAAGATCTCAACTGGAGTAGAATACAGAATGTATATTCAGTCTAATAGAAGATAACTAGGATCTCAAACTGAACTCTAGACCATCAACAGAATTTGATCACCCTCAAAATAAACTAAACACCAACACACAAGTTCAGTAATCGCTAACAGTCACAGTGATCAAATGAGATGCTAGAGATCAAAGTAATCAGTAGATTCAATATCACTAGTTAAATCTGAAAGAACAGACTGCCAGCGGATCAATCATACAGAAGCAAGTAATACAACAAAGCTCAAAGTATGAACTAATTATCTCATTCAATTTCAGTATATGACAAGCTTCATCACTGAGCAAGCCAACAAAGCCCACTTATCAATTTACAAAATCTCCAGTACTAGATTTAGAAATCAGAACTAATACAGATCAAAGTATCAACCAGTACAGCAAGTATATATATGCAAATATAAACTGAACTGCTTCAGAGAAACAAAACTCACTAAAGTGGTGGTATTCAAAACCACCTAGATGAAACCGGCAAGGCGTGTCAATTGACACTGACCCAGAAAAACTATCGCCCTGCAAACAGAGCAAAAGACGAAGCAATTGGAGATACAATGCCCACTTGATTCTTGGAATCCACCGAAGAACCAAGGCGAGAAATAGGGTGATGCCACACAAGACCACCACTACATGCTTCGGCCAAAACACAAGTAGCACCAATCACCAAAGCGAACAGACCTTCTTCTTTCTCAGTAGGATCATCAAATAGCACACAGGAATTCATCTCCACCGACACACACACAGGAACTCTCACAGAACCCAAACAATAGAGAGGGCACAGGAGGGAGCCTGATGGATGTGCAAGGTGGACGGTTCTTGCCTAACCTCCAACAACACCAGGACAAGCACAGCGACGCCGGAGCTCTTGATGATCCAGCAAACAACACACAGATTGAAGGGAAGAGGCCTCACCAAAATTGGGGATTACTCACTGTTGTTCTAGCCAAAAAAATCCTAGGAATAGAGAGGCGCCCTGGCCAAGAAATAGGAGGAGGAGGACCTTCCATTGCTATATCGCTAACGCAGCCACAGACGTCGCTTGAGCCAGCCGAACTGCATTCTTTGCGCATGACACCGCCAGCACCATCAAGCTCATGTGCTCCTCATCTTTCTCCTGAATGGAGATGAGGTCAAAGACCTTATCCCCTCACTCCCTAATGACCAGTGGGCCCCTCTTTTCCTTTTCTCAATTTGGGAAATTCCTAAAAGGCCCACAGAATACAACAGATATAAAGGTGAAAATCAAAGAGGTATGCTTTCGACATTACATTCATATATCTTGTTGCATTCCTCGGATCCAAAATATAGGTTGAACTCCACCAAAAGTCTAACTTGAATATGTGCATATGATTCTATTACACATTCATGCATGCACACATCTAGGGGGAGTTTACTCTATGTTTTGTGGTTTCATTAGTATTGATCCATATTCATTATCCACATATATTAAGGATCTTTACTTTGAAACATATCTTTTGAGTATATACAACTTTTGTAGTTTATATATACTTATACCAATCTACATTCAATTATTTGTAATTGAAGTGGTTGTCATCAATTACCAAAGAGGGAAAGATTGAAGTATCTTGCCCTACCATTATGAGTTAATGGTATGTTGTGGTAATTAATGACAATTACATTATGGAACTAATATTTTTCATGAGTTAGATGAATATGTCATGTTCCATAGTGATGAAGACTTTGGATAACATCATGAGTTGATCGACATCAAGTCAAAACTCAGGATGAAGAAAATCATCATGTGTTGATAATGTTTAAGCCAAGATCCCGAAGTGGAGAAGATCATCATGTGTTGATGATATTGAAGTCAAGAGCTTGGAGTAAAGGATGCATCATGTGTTGATACGTATCAAGATCTCTAAGAAGAAATGATTATGAGTTGATCATCAAGTCAAAAGAGTGCATCATGGGTTGATGCATGTTCAAGTCAAGAACCTGGACTTGAAGTGAAGATGTGCGTCATCAAGCTTTAAGAGGATGTGCAAGGCAAAGGTATGACTAGCTAGGGCTAAGGATGTGTTTCTAGTTTTTTACCTGTCTTGGTGTTTGGATGGAAGACCGGATTGCTAGTATAGGTAGCCGTACTATTAGAGGGGTCTTTGACTAGTAGCTTGAGTTAGTCATGTGTTGATATCTCATTGTGTTTGCTCTAGCTCTTGTTAGCATGTTTCTTATATTTGCGAATGTGTTTTGCAAATAGTCGGAGCTCATGCATAATCCTTGTAACATGTGACTTTAGTTTGCGAATGTGTTTTGCAAACGGTTTAAGTCCATGTACCTTATTCCTTGGTGGCATTGATTCTAAAAGTTGGCAAATGTGTTTTTCAGCTTGTTGAGAATCTTACCTTTAATCTTTGTTTGCATCACTTGTCAATTGTCAAATGTGTTTTGCAACATGTTGAGAATCTTACCTTTAATCTTTGTTTGCATCACTTGTCAATTGTCAAATGTGTTTTGCAATTGAGTTTTTTTTTGGATGCAAACTGTTGTTTTCTCAGGAAGATCGGTAGTAACGATGTGTTGTCAGCGGTACAACCGGCTCGTGGTGCGGTATGATCGCAACCTGGTCGTTCTAATTTATTGTTGGCGGTACGTTTTTTTACAGAACGATGCCTTCTGAGCATGAGTTGCTCTCTTGAGGTGCGGTAGTACCGGAGTCTTCGTGGCGGAACTACCGCATCGCGGTATGACCGTGTTTCCTTTGGCAGAACTACCGTGTGCCGTTCGGACCGTCCGAACATCACCTAATCATGCGGTTGAGTCACGCGGTCCAAACGACCCATTTGATCTGAGCCGTCCAGTAAGTTTGGATTGCAAATCCTTGCTGTGGTAGTACCAGTGTTCCTTGAGTGGTACGACCGCACACCGGTATTTCCAAATTGTGAGCGGTACATTTTTTCCAGAGAGCGTCACTTTTGGACCTCAACGGAAGCGGTAGTACCACAATGCTTTGAGCAGAACTACCGCGTATTAGTTGGTGGTAGTACCGCGCCAATTTTCAACGACTAGTTCAGAGCACTCTGTGCAGCTGATCCGACCGTTGAGCCGATGTGCGGTAGTACCGCGACTTGGTTGGCGGTAGTACCACTCGTGCTGATTTTTCAGCAGACTTTGTCCCAACGGCTAGTTTTTGTGTGTGGGCTATAAATACCCACCTTGGTCGGTTGACGGCAAGTTGCTAGTGCCATACTTATTTCTACTGAGCTAAGAGCAAGCCCTCTACACTCTTTTGTGCATGTGTTGCACTTAGTGAGCTTTGAGAGGCAAACCCTAATTGCATGTGTTGCATTAGGTAATGGATTGTGTATCCACTTGAGCTTCAACACTTGATTAGTTCAAGTGAGAGTTCTAGACTTGTTACTCTTAGTGTTTGCTGACACCTAGACGGCGTGGAGACGTCGTGGTTCGGTGATCTTCTCAAAAAAGGTTGTGAGAAGACCCGGTTGTTTGTGAGTGGATTAGTGCTCGCCATCTTCGGAGTAGAGGAAGAGCAACCCTAGTGGATCGTGGTGTTGGTTTGGTTTGGAACCGGTCCAAGTGGTTGGACCTACCTCGAAGGTGTTGGATTAATTCGTGGAGCCATTCTAACTTGGTTGGGCTTACCTCAACGTGGATTAGGGGAGACCGGCAAGTCTCCGATCACTACGGTAAAACATCATTGTGTCATTGTGGTTTGATTTCTTGTGCAATTTACATTCCTGTATTTAATAGCTTACTTGTATGTGTATGATTGCTATCATTTATAAAGTCCCATATTGTTGGTGCACTTAGTAAATACTAGTTGATTTAGGCTTTAATTGTGCTAAACCGAATTGATTTACAATTCCGCATAAAACTCGGTTTTAGCCAAAAAAAAAATTTAAGACCGCCTATTCATCCCCCCCCCTAGTCAGCCTCCACGATCTTACAATACTTCAGTGCAGAGTCCCCCAAAAAGTCTAAACGCTCCATGGAGAAGTCCTCAAAGCATCTACTACGCCCTGTTGATGGTCCATTGGATAAAATGTTGATTTTATCCATGGATGAACTTTCCAGACTATTCACATATTTAGTAATTTGGGCTAGTAAGAGCACAGTAGAATGCTGGAGAAAATGGTGGAATTTGTGCTTTACTGCAACTTGTGCAAAGTTTTCATTATTTTATCGATGCAGTCAGAATCGATCGACTTTCCTCGCAGAGTCTTCATGGCTATTGAAAAGATGTCGCGTTAACAGAATATCCATGATCGCATCGCCAAGGAACTCAAGGCACTAAACAAAAAAAAGAATGTTTTGTCCATTAGACAAATTGCATACAATTAAAATACATCTAACATGAAGAACCATGTAAATAAAGTCCATATCAACTCAATACCTAGTAGCAGTATCTTGCTCCTGATTCCTGTGGTAATGAGTGCATGAGAGCCTATATGAAAAGACCTTTCACTGAAAAAGCATAGCCTAGTTTTGCTTCAAGCATTTCAATTTCATTAACTTTCGGAAGATAAGTATGCATCGAAGCACTTAAGATGGCACGCATAACCAAGTCTTCCTCAATTTCAACCTCAATCCCCAGACAGTTGAGAACAACCATGGCTGCTCTTAAGCCACCTCCTACATAATATGGAGGGTCAAATGGATCATCACGTATGTAACCCTATGATCATATCCACAAATTACCTATTAGCTTACTATGATATTAAAGCTCACAATGTTCAACAAATACAATATTTGTATCTATTTCCATGATGAGAAGAAATTTAATTGTATATTGCATTCAATTCCAGGCCTATGAAGTGTGGCATTACATATTATGTGAGTCCTTGCGGATGACAACTGCCCCTCACGCTTATGAGGAAATTTCAAGAAAAGATGGCAAATCACTGCATACTTCAGTACAGAGTCCCCAAAAAATTCTAAACGCTCCATAGAGAAGTCCTCAGAGCATCTATGTATCGTAATAGCTTTCAGAATCTAAAGAATTTATGCAAATTGATTATTTCATTTCAAGGAAATAATAGGTGTATGTGTAGAAGTGACCAAACATATTAACGTAAATTCCTTAACAGGAAGCTTGATATATTAGAATCACTGTATGCAATTTCACTTCTTAGTTTACTGGCCAACATTAATGACTATACAATACATCAGAGCCGGAAACAAATAGAATGCTCTCAAAATGTACACTGATAAATCAAGGGGAATTAGCAACTCCGGAGCCATGTGAACATGGTTTTTCACTTTATTTACAGATGATGTGCCATTATTTTTCTTTTCCATGGCATTACCTACAAAAAGCAACAAGCAAGCATAAACAATGAGAACAGCCTATACATTGAAGGGTCTAGTATAATCAAACGAGCCTAGATCGTCTCTGTGATGGCGAATGTGCAAGATGGTTTCTCATCGGCACGAGTTGTTTTTCCTGCGTGGTGCGCGGACGACTCGACCCGCATAGTTGACGACATGCAGTGCCTCGAGCTCTCCCACCTCACCATTCATGAGCGCCGCCACCGAGCCCATGCTCTGCTACCTCACCGTTTGGGTCAACGAATTGGCGGGCAAGGTGGGGTGGCGATGGCATGAGGAGCCGCGGCTTTAGGGGCGGTGCGGATGCGACAGATCTGGAAGAGGCGAGCGCCACAGGTTGGGGAGGGAGAGAGGGAGGGCGACGCGGGTGGGGAAGGAGGGATCCGTGAGAGAGAGGAGGGGGGTGGAGGGAGGCGTCAGCGGGGAGGTGTGAGGGCGGCACGAGTGGGAGGGAGGGCGGTATGAGTGGGATGGAGAGAGAAAGGAGGGGGAGGGAGGAGAACTGCGCGAAGCGCTAGGGTTACTAGGTGTTGGCCCCACCTGTCGCTACAAAGAGAATTAAAGGTGGGAGAACAAGAATGCATCACTCATCACCCCTAGAGTCTAAGTAGTAAAGATTCTGGTTGAAATCAAACTGTTTCACGGTAGACGCATGCAAACCTAATGGCCCAATGCACAATCTTCATCCCACCCTGAATAGTTGAAAGAATCCCCGCAGAACCAGCTTGGCCGGGCCCAGGTAACAATTTTTGCTTGGATACGTACAGCTCAGGGCAGTTAGAGCAGCTGACCATTTTTCAAGGCCGGTGCGGTAAACGTAGATCAATTTTGACAGAAAGTTGAAGAAGAAAAAAAAGAAAGAGGAGAGATCAATCTGGTCAGAAGTAAACTAACACAGGTACAGAGCATTGTTCTCTCTTAAAAGAGAGAGAGAGGATCGACTAGAGAGCGTTGATATGAGAGAGAGGGAGAGAGATGATATAATTTAGATGGCGTATAAAACTCTAGAAGTGCAAAGACCCTTTCCCTCCCTGCTCTGTTGGTTGGTTTGCCTCGTTGGCACAGGAAGGCGCTGCATTGCATTGTGTAGATAGCGCGTTGCTTTTCCTCGAAAGGCAGGGCGACGAAGCCGCGAAAAGCCTGAAAGGTGAAAGGAATCGGAATGTCGCCTCCACCACGGCACAAGAAACCACGATCCTCCCTCACGTTCCCACCGGAAGCGATGCCGATGCCCCCGTGGATTCCTCCCGTGCTGCCTCTCCCAAGCCCAACGCCTCAATTCCTTCCTCTCCCACCACTGCAGCAGCAATTTCTATTATTACTATGATCTCTTTTTTACGACGAATGCAACAACATATTCTCTTGCAAGTTGCAACACACACGCACACCTCTCTTCTTGTTCTTCTCCAGGCTCGTCGTCACCTGGACGCACGTAGAGACCCATATATACCATACTTGTCCGGCCGTGCAAAGCTAATTGAGCCTAGACCTGGTAGGTAGGTTGGTTGGTGGCTATCTGCGGGTGAACACGTACAAGCTAGATTCGGTTGCTCCTTCTTGCCTTGCTTCGCAGGTGAATTCGCAATGCCGGCCGTGACCCACGACGACCTGTCCCTCCGCAAGGCCCAGGAGCGCCGCGCCGCCCGCTCCAGCGGCCAGATCGCCGTCTCCCTCGTCGCGCTCTCCGTCCTCTGCGGCCTCGTCAGCTTCATCCTCTGCCTCGCCGCCGAGGGCTCACGCTCCGAGGTGCTCCACTTGGCTTGGCTCGTGCTGAGATCAAGGAATGCTTCTTCTCACTCTGCTGATCGCTGCAGGTGTCGTACTACCAGTTGAGCGTGGGCGGGAACCCGAGCCAGCTGGACGTGTGCTTCTACAACAGCAGCGGCCGCACGCCGCTCGCCTTCTCCATCGGCGCCTTCCTGCTGCTCGCCGTCGCCATGTTCGCCGAGCACGCCTACATGCTGCTCGCCGTCGCCGCGCCGGACTCCTCCTCCGTCGCCCTCGCCGTCGCCGAGGATCACCCCCGCGTGCCCTCCAACCCCGCCACCCTCACCTGGCAAACCTGCTGCCTCTTCTTCGTCACATGGTACGAAAATAATCGAGTTAGGCACACACCAAACACGCATGTGCCATGCAGGAGGCAACATTTTGTTGTGACGCTGTGATCTCGGTCGAGTGCAGGATTTGCTTCGGGCTCGCGGAGGTGCTGCTCATGATCGGGATCGGGGTGGAGTCCGGCAACGTCAGCGACTGGCGGAAGCCGCGGCCGGTGTGCCACCGGGTGCGCCCGGGGATGTTCGCGGCGGCGGGGATCCTGGGGCTCATCACCGTCGCCGTCGGCTTCGTCGTGTACGTCACGGCCGTGCAGACGCGGAGGATGCGGGGTCAGTACGGCGGCGGCCACTTCGTCGGCCACGGCGCCCCGCACCCGGGCGTCCAGCACCACCACCTGCAGCCGCCGGTGCCGCACCCCCACCCGCACCCGGCGCCGACCGCGGAGGAGATAACGGCGGCCGCGTGCCAGGTGCAGCCTAGCCACGCGGCGTGCATCACCAAGGAGTCCACGGCCGCTTGATATGCTTCAAGAGATGAACAAAGCAGCTGAGACAGAGCACTGTACGTACGAGGCAGTCTTCTCTTCCGTTTTAACAAAGCTGTTTGCTGATTTGTGGTTATTTGCTGATATATCGGCCCATTTGTTATTAACACATGTGCTTTGAATTGTGTGAGGACTACATACCATATTGATTGTGAAACTCGTGTTTTACTTGGATTGTTTTTCCCCTCTGTTTTCTTATCAATTGTATGTTTTCGAAAAGAATAATTGATTATTTGTCACTGCAAAAGGGTGAATTTTATGATTTGCTACTGCACGTGAGTACGACATATAGATCCTAGGATCACATATCATACTCAGCAAATAATTACTTGGATTGTTTTTCCCCTCTGTTTTCCTATCAATTGTATGTTTTCGAAATAGGCACCAACAGCTAACCTTTCAACAAGGCAGATGCAAATCACTACTTACCATATAATACGGTTCTCAGATACTAAATCCGAACAAGGCCTAGCAGTATACTTTGAAAAGCATTACCGTTTACAGGTTCGGAAAAACTGCAACTCAGCCCATTCCTGAAGAACCTCAAAACCAAACCATTCAGGAATGTTCTCTAATGGCCTTGCAGAAGCTTCAGCTCAGGCTATACAGTACCAAAGTACGCATCACACTAAAAGATGCAAACCCTACATAGTAGCCTGCTCAAAAACCCAGACTCCAAAGTTTGAGGATTATAATCCTGTTACAAACATTGCGGCACGATACCCATCATCAGTTGGAAATAATGTAACCCTGCTCCCTTGAAATCTTAAGCTTATTGGACCACCAGAACCATTACCCCACACACCGAATGGACCAAATGGTGACATGAACTACGGCGGGCGAGGAAATTACCACCTCTGGTCAAAGCTGTGAAAGGAATTTAAAATCATTAGTTGGGCCACAAATTGTGAATCATACTAACACATGAAGCGTTCATGATAAGTGAAACAATCCACAATAATCACCTGTATTCAGCTAAAGTTCAAATCACCAGCTGGAGGGTTGCCACCGTGGCCAAAGTCAAAAGAAGCACCTGGAGGAGCTTCCATAGTAGCCCCCATTGCATCATCTTCCTCCATCCAGTAAGCCTCAAGAATCTTCACGGCTTTTTCATAGATTTCATTGTTATCATGGCTCTGCAGGTTCTCAATCTTTTCCAGACCTTCCGCTTCATCAATCATCTGAGCATAGACATTCACATCACCGGTTGCACCCAAAGTCTTGTCAGTTTCTCCAACTTTGAGAATGTTCTCAAGACCCTCCAAACAAACTGTAACAATTCTTGGGTCTGGGCAAAGAAGAAGGTCACACAATGGCTTGATGCAACCCTCGTTCACCAAATACCTATTTAGACAAGACATACAATATCAACTCCAAGTGACGCTTAAAATAAAAGTGATTGCATTCCATTACATACAAACTGAATAGCAGTGAAGTAAGATGGGAGAACATACTTGATTTGATCGTGGCTACCACCTGAGGTAGCATTTGAGATAGCCCACGCAGCCTCCTTCTTGATATCAAACTCTGCCGTTTGGAGCAGATGTACCAAAGGACCAATAATGCCAGCGTTTATCACAGCCTAAGAAGTCAGTGTAGCAGGGTAAGTGATTGATACTTAACATTTTAGAACATATATATCAAGAAGATTTATGACATGGGTTATCTGCAGATAAGTGGAAACAACAAGTGACATTGTATTAGTAAAAGGCTAAAACATTTACTTCAGTAGGATATGCTAACTAATTGATCATGTTAAGACCATTAAGTGCATTGGTTTCCAAACTGTTCAAACCAATAACCATTATGCTCACAAGTCACAAATATTTCAAAAAAGAATACACTAGTTTCTGGCGGCCAGTAACCATTTCTAACGAGTAAAGGTGACATTGGCATTTAGTTAACCTACAAGGCTACAAGTTCATGAAAAAGGCTTTAGGGCCTTTTAATTATTAGCCATGTTACCTGAGTTACCAGCATGTTTTGGGTCTTTCTATCACCAGCATGAAGCGGTTGACATTAGTTTCAATATTTACTAATTATCACAACCAGAAAATTTCATCTTAAAGCTTGCCAAGAATATAAAGTTGGCAAAATCTTTTAAGATATGGTGGAAAAAAACTTGACTAGTGAGAACACAGTATACACAAACTCTAGCAAAACGAACATTTGGTTTTAACATATATGTACTACACAACGCCTTCAGTTGGCAAACTTAGCCGATCAATGCCCTGACGTGTTTGGAAAAAAAAGGCATCCTCTTAATCTTGGTAGCATGATAAGAAACCAAGTGCATATGCAGTATTTCTGTACACATACCTGTATCTGATCTTTGTTACCAGCAGTAATATTGGAAATCGTCCAGCAAGCCTCTTTCTTTATGCTTTTCTTGTGATTTTGTGTCAACAGACTTAGGAGGCAGGGAAGAGCCTGATGATCAATGATGCACTGTAGAACAAAAGATAAATTGAATAAAATGGCAAAATTGCACACATAAAATTGCGATTAACTTTCACGCAACTACCAATGCTCAATATATTCATGTACACCACCACAAATAGCTTAGCAAGGAAAACATCTCGGCTTATGTCAAAATTTAACAAACAAAACATACAGCATAACAAAAGCCAAGTTTTGATGAACCAAGTAAAACAGCTATGGATTGTCATGCAAGTCAACATGTCATTCTCTTATAGTTTATACTTAATCTAACAGCAAAGCAGGCTGTGAAAACATCATTGAACATTTTATGTGAATTGAACTGATACAAACAAGACAAATCTTAATTCAATTGTTAAGCCACCAAGGTAGTACATGAGAAGCCAAAATTAACAAAAACGTGCAATCGAGAAGACAAACATATGCGCTTAAATTTTCAAAGAAAATTTATAAAACGTCTGCCAGATTAGATGCAAGATAACAAACCCTATAATTAAGTAAAATCAATTCAAACGGGCATGACCCTAATTAAAATAACCTCAAAGCCTCAAAGTTCATGATAATTGCTTGATGCAAAATAAATGCCATACCTGAGTTTGCATGTCATCTCCAGTGACAATATTTCCAACAGTTCGTAGTGCAGGTATAAGCACTGAAGGTGATGGATGACTTCATGTTGTAAACAGCATACAAGGAATAAAAATGAGCGTAAGTAATAAGATCATAGTAAGCCAATAACAGGAAATTGTAATGCAGCATTGTCACATACAGGAGAAGCTCCACAAGCCGGGGACAAACACCAGCTTCAATCACAGCTTGGATTTTGTCATTAGTGCCATCAGATAAATACGAAAGAGCCCAGCATGCATCGGTGAGAACTTCCTCGTCATTGGAATGAATAAGTCGTGCAAGTGCTGGCAGAGCAGGCTTTGTCTAATGACACCCAATAAACACCAGGTTAAGGAACTGCTGTTGCCTACTAACTACAATAGACAAAAAAAAACAGTGTACAAAACCTGATCAAACGATGGTTGTGGCTTTCCTCTGCAGAAGTTTGATAAAGTCCATGTGGCATTCCTTAACATGGAGAGTTTAGCGTGCTCATTCAACTGTGCTAGCAGAGACATCAATGCGCCATTGGCAAGAACAAGGTCACGGCACTTTGGGGAATCACCAGCTACATTGCCCAACGCCCACACAGCCTTTGAATTGTTTTCAAGAAGTAACAACATTAATGACTCCAGCATGTACTCAATCAGGACAATATCAAGGGAGTACAAAAGGCAAAAAGATATTAGCTTGCTTAAGTGATCAAATACCTGCTCACGAACATCATCACTAGAAGACCCAAGAAGCTTCACAAATATTGGAACAGCCCCATGATCAATGACAACCTTCGTATTCTCCGAAGTGCCAGATGCAATGTTTGTGAGTGCCCATGCTGCTTCAAACTACAAAAAATATTCCAAAACACCATGGTAAGAATCCATTCTGATTCAGGGACTACCAGATTGTAAGAATAAGATTATGTATACACACACCTGGAGTTGGGGGAAATCCTCTCTGGTAAGAAACTGCACAAATCGAGGAACAACACCTGACTGTATAACCTCTTCGATTGGGGGGCTCCTTTCTAATTAATAAATGTTATAAATTCAGTTAATATTCGTTGTAGGATTAGTTTTACAAGAAAACTAACCAACCAAAACAACTTAAAAGTTAGTACCTATAGAAAGTAACTTGCGGAACTGTGTCGTCGCCTCAAGCTGAAGGTTGTTATCATCCGAATAAACCCCACCAACCATAGCAGGAAGGCTTTCAAGCTACAAAATTCAAGAGAAAATTCAAATACTCAGGCTTCATTTATTAAACCAGAAAAAAGGGGTTCTGAAAGAAGCGCACTCCTCTAAAAGCAGGATTTTTTTGGCCAAGATAAAAGTGTCCACATCAACATTGAATATGATCCCAATCAACAAAAAGGACTAGAAACAACAGTTGGAGATAGTTTAACACTAATACCTAGATAAATTGTATCAATGTAGCACAACTCTATGAGCATAAATCAGAAACAGTACTCTACAAACAAGACCGAAGTTAGTTTCACAGTTATCCTCCGGATACACAAAAAATGCATTGAAAGAACTATCTAGTGATGAAAACTAATGTCAATTGCCAAGTAAAATAAAGTAATGGCATCTATCATTAAATAAAGATAATTCAAGCATGTATATTGTTAAACAAGGATAATTCCACTAGCATACTAGATTGTTCTTCTACAATCACAAGTAATGTGATGGGAGCACCAGGCTTCATATGCACTATTGAAACTTAGTCAGCTCAGAAATAAAAGTGGGTCCAAGAAAAGCAGCCAAGGCCCTTCAGTTTAAATTTTAGTTCATTGGTCATGACATTTGCCATGGATACATTAGATCCACAATTTCAGCTCACAACAATGAACAGTTGCTCAAATGATGCTTCAAAGCATATAAATTAGTCAATAAAACAAAACAATAAAACATTTACAAGAACATAAAAAAAACAAAGCAGTGTTGAAATGAAGGACTAGAAAAGCTAATCTTCAAACAAATCAAGCTTGCTACGTTATACAAACACCAGATAGCATCAGGGTAACACATCAGGCTGCAAACAAGAATGATATAGCAATATAGAGGCTTCTTGAGCATGCCTATAACTGCAATAAAAACATAACCCACAAATAAAAACAGGTTTAACTTCCTGGTTCAACCATTAAAAGTAAAAACATAGAAGTGCACACTGAAAAATCTACTAAATACCAGTCATAAGATGAAAAGTTGAACCCTGATCTGCTATGATACCCCGATACTTCACTCCATAGCCGTTCCCATACGTGATACACCGCAATACGGTATCGCCAAGTATTGGCAAAATTTAGCTTCAAAAATAAATAAATAAAATCCCAATACGCCTCTGATACTTGGCGATACGCCCCCGATACGCAAGGCCCAACACCACCCGTTTGAAACCCAAGAAAAGCCCAATCTAAAACCGTCACTCCCAGGCCCAACAACCAACTGCACAATTAGGTCGTCCTCCCAGACAACCCCAAACGATTTGTCCATACGCACACACCAAGCCACCCCTCGCCCTCTCCTCCTTGGCTCCCTCCCTCTCGGCCGCCGCCACTTGGTCACCTCTCTGTCACCGCCGCCAAGAAGCCGCTCTTCCTCCTCCCTCCCAACCGCCACTGCCGCCTGGAAGTCACCACACCGCCGCCACCGCTTGAAGGCGACCTCACCACGACTGTTGCTACATAGGAGTTCCCCGGCCGCTTCTCCCTCCCTTCCCCATGTGAGCTTATGTTGCTTGCATACTTGTATTTTTCTCGTTTTGTGCTGCATTTTTTTTCTTCTCTAGCAGTAGATGCTTAGATGGTATTGTGGTCTGATTTGGGGTAGCATTTTGCTTTAGGATGGCTAGTGGAAACTCTCACATTCCTGTGGCGCAAGAAACTAGTAGTAGTGTGAATTCCTCTGCATTTGGTGATAGTGCTAGTGACGGACAGCAGGTGGATCCTAGATTTCCTCTATGGAGACATGTTAAAAACCTTGAGAGAACTCGTAGCCTCTCTACATTATTTTTTATTTTTAAATACAGATATACTCGTCGTATCTCCGTGTTGGTGTTTTTGGGAAATGACGTTTCGCTGTATCGCCGTACCAGTATCCCGTATCAGGGTAACATAGCTGATCTGAACTCTAAAGGCCCCTAAATATATGTTCAACAACTACTGAACATGCAAAAGTATTTAACTTCGTAAAATGCACAAAGAGCAACTTGAAACCCAGGATCCAACAATCCAATATTATATTCTTCAGTAAATGCACAAAGACCCCTAATTTAATTACATCCAACAGAAAAACAAAGAAAACAAAACACCAGCTCACAAGTATGCTCCCATCAAGACCTATGTTGCTACAAATAAGAGATCTACATCAAAAACGAACAGACAAATCAACAAAAATCAGAGACCCCGAACAAATGACTAAACAAGCCGTTCCAAAATATATATTTCAGCCACTGTGGATCCTATAAAATCTCATCCAAACCTCCTAAACTGCATCTCCAAAAACCATAATTAAGCTTTTTTTTACCGAGTGAGAGATACGTCATAGCCCTAGAGTTGGCAGACATACCTGATACCTCACATGTCACAATTAACAAAACATATGCACCCAAAAAAAAATCAACACCACACGATCGTCAAAGCACCAACAAAACAAACCTCTAAAAGCTGTCATCAAGACAGCTAATCCAACCTCTACAACACCATAAATCAAGTGTCACTAATCAGGATATGAAGAACTACTACAACTAGCTGTTGCTTCCAGCTACAAGCAACACATCTTCTCACACTAGTAGACATGCGTGCGTGCGTGCACTTGTGCGCACCAAACACCATTCGTGGGCGCAAGCACGAATGCACATGAACAAAAAGGAGAAAACAATTATCTGAAGCAGCAACCAATCTAACTTAAACATCCCATGAGCATAGCTCAAGTGCTCATCAGTTAGACCAATCTACTGCGCACGAAGCAAACTCTTCTCGAAGTGTCAACTCATCTGAAACCTAGCGTGTGCTCGTGACAGTAGGAAAACCTACGAATCAGACTCCAGAAGCGCTGGGATAGGAGGCGGAGGAGGGGATATAGGAGGGTTGAGCGTATCTTTACCTTCTTCTCGACGCCGGTTGCGGCGGAGGCGGGGACGGGGGCTTGGGCCTGGAGCCCCTCGCGGCGCTTCTTGAGTAGGCTCTCCTCGCGGCGGCTCTTGCGGATCTCCACCATGTTGTCCTCGCGCCGCCGCCGCCCCTCCTCGGCGTCCACCGCCACCTTGTAGCGGTTCCGCCGTACCTCGACCCGCTCGCTCGGACGGAGCGACATGACTGGCTAAGCGCTCGCTCTGCTCTCTCCCTCTCGCTCTCTCGCGGCGGCGGTGAGGCAAAACCCTAGCTACGCGTCGGGGGAGGGGAGGGGAGGGGAGGGGCGCGAGAGGACGGGAAAAAAGAGGGAGAGGAGAAACCCTAGCGGCGGGTGGGAAAGGGAGTTAAAGCTCACACGGTCACACCGCGATCGAAATATTCTCTGTTTTTCTTTTCCTTGTCCTTTTTTTCCCGTTTTTCGGAGGCCGCTGAAATAACATTTTTCGTGTTGGTTGCGCTGCGCCAGATGCATATTTGTTGGCCCACCACTAGTGATGACTCACTGATGAGGTCCATCTGAGATGAGGGAAGATCGTAATTCGGCCCGCCCCATCTGTACGTCTGCTTTCCGTTTTGACAATGCGTGCCCGGCGAGCACTCCGTCAGACCCACGATGGCTTCACAAAAAATGCACACGCATGTGTATGATGTCTCTTTATTTTTTTAAAAAACATATTATTAGCTGCATTTCCTCTCAAAAATTGTTACCAGCTGCATTTTCACATGTAAGCTGGTAAGAAAATTGTTATTTATGGTAAATTGTTGTGTGTGCCAACAAAAAAAACTTACCATTTATTGAGTAGCCGTCGCTGACGAGTCTAGTCCGAGCGATTATCTCGTAGATAAACTCATAATCGTAAGAACAATGTAATAACACAAGAACAAAATAGTAGATTGAACACAAAGATATGAGGGGACTTCTGACTTCTCTTTATTGTCCTTTTGTAAAACTGTAATACAATGGTCGGAATTCCCCTTATGTAGGGTACTAGACAGAGAGAGGAGCCCACCATGGGTCAAGCGTGTCTAGCCTGGGCCCGGTTTCTTAACACTTTGGGCATTCATCCGTCATGTTCATGTCTCATCAAAACTCCATAAAAATCTAGTGAAAAAAATTTAGAGAAAGAGTACATGAAACATGTTCTACAGTGCTGCACGAATTGTCTCATTAAAAACCTTAGACGAGAAACTTCAGAAAAACTCATCAAAGGAAAAGGAGTACAGTCCACCCAATTTCATTTAATCTCTAAGATTTATTATTTGGGTACTCGATCTTCGTGATCAAGTTTTAATAAAGAGTTCGTGAAGATTCTCCCCTGAATTCTACACTTCTCTAATCATCATCATTCCAATTCCACGTATGCATCTTTCAAAGCTAGACGCTGAAAGTGACTTAGTGAATAAATCTGCAAGATTTTCATATGACTTAGCATGCGATACTTTAATTTCGTCCATCTTTTACAATTCATGAGCATAGAAAAACTTGGAGTTGATATGCTTTGTGAGTTGACTCTTCACATAACCCATATGCACTTGTGCAACACGAGCTGCATTATCTTCATAGATAATAGTGGGGGTTTGGGCGGTATTCAATCTACACGACTGCTGGATATGGTGAATCATCCGCTGAAGCTAAGAATATTATCGTGAGGCCTCGTACAGTGCTATGATTTTCGAGTGGTTCGTCGAAGTTGATACAAGACTTTGCTTGGACGATTTTCATGAAATTGCAGTTCCACCACACAGGAATACATAGCTTGTTTGCAACTTGGTTGTATGTGGGTCTAACAGGTATCCGACATCTGCATAGCCAGACATAGTTAGGTCTTGTTCTTTCTGTAGAACAGTCCAAGATCTTTACTTCCTTGGAGGTATCGGAAGATGTCCTTTATTCCCTACCAATGCCTTTTGGTAGGTTCTGCACCACACCTTGCTAATAGATTCACTGCAAATGTAATGTCTGGTCTAGTATAGTTTGCTAAATACATGAGTGCTCCTACTACGCTCAAGTACGGGAATTCCGGTCCTATGACTTCCTCCCCCTCTACTCTATGTCTATACGGGTCCTTGTTTTGCTGCAAGGATCTCCCGACCATCGGCACTTTCAAAGGGTATGCATTTTCAAAGCCGAACATCTCTAACACTTTTTGAGTGTAGGTTGATTGATGTACTAAAATCCCTTCAAAGGCATGCTCAAGCTGCAAGCCTAAACAATATTTGGTTTTACCCTAATCTTTCATTTCGAACTCTGACTCCAAGTAAGAGTTTGCTTTCTTAATATCTTCAGGGTCCCGATGATATTCAGATCATCTACATATAATGATATTATATAAAATCCATCTTGGGTCGTTGTATAAATACACAGGGACAATTCTCATTGTCCATGTAGCCTTTCTTGCGGAGAAAGTCGCTTAAGCAATTATACCACATTCTACCTGCTTGCTTTAGTCCATACAGTGACTTTATGAGTTGCACACTGTATAGATTTCTATTTGCTTTGTCTTAGTTCAGAACAGAGATACCTTCATGTATCTTCATATAAATGTCTCAATCCAAGTTTTCATAAAAATATGCAGTTACCACATCCATCATTTTCATTTCTAAATTCAGATTTACTGTCATTGAGATTAAATATATAAAGGTAGTTCCGCCCATAACCTGGGAATATGTTTCTTCATAATTGACTCTTGGTCGTTGAGTGAAACCTTGTGTAACAAGCATTGCTTTATATCTTACAACTTCATTATTTTCATTTCTCTTTCGAACAAATACACACTTATGCCCTGCGGAGTGCACATGGGGTGGTGTGCGGCTTACAGGCCAAAACACTTCTCTTTTATTCAGATATAACAATTCTGCTTCTATTGCCTTCTTTCAATCTTCCCAATCTGATCTTTTCTTACATTCAGCGAGTGATGCAGTCTCTAGATCAAGATCGATGATTGTGACAATTTTCTTTGCAAAATAAATGTCGATATTGGTTGTTGTTCTATTCATATATTCTCTCGTGGTCATATAATTTATAGCTATTTCTCCATGGGGCGATCTTCTAATGCTTCTACTCGCTCACCGCTGCTTCCAATTGCGGAGGCAAGTCCCTTTAGTTTTTCAGCTCTAATGTGTGTGCACACATCCATGCTGATGTCTCTCTCAATGGGGATGTTCAAATTCAGTATGTCTTTTATTGAAGGTTCCATACTGGTGCCAGGTCTCAACTGGCTCCCCTTCTAGTTCTAGAGAACTTCAGTGATCGGTTGTGTCAAGACATTCTTATCCTTTTTCGCTAGGCGTCCCCAGTTACTTGGGATTTGAGGAGCCAGAGTTCTCGTCCTTTCATTCTGAGACATCTGAACGGGATTAGAGATACCTTCAATTTTCTTTGGTATTTCAACCCTCTCAGGTGCATTGCGTGCAGGCACATACGACTTGGTCACACTCTTCAAATCACTAAAGTGGTCAGGCAGTTGATTCGCTAATGCTTGCAAATCAATTATCTTCTAGACTTCTCTATTTGTTTCACTAGTGCGCGGGTCATGTGCATGGACTCTCGTGGCTTGCAACGTTATTTCTCGCCATTTTTCATCAAGTGGTTGATTTCCTCCCCCTAATGATAGGAAACTATCATCATCAAATATGCTATCAACGAAGCGGGCTGTATGCAAATCTCTAGTCATAGGGTCGAGATACCTGATTATGGATGTTGTCTAATAACCAACATATATCCCAAACTTTCAGAGAGGTCCCATTGCAGTTCGCTGCAGTAGTGGTATATGTACATAAACCTTGTAACCAAACTTACGAAGATGAGAAATTTTCGGTGCTGACCCTTGCGCTAGTTGCATAGGTGAATGGATGTTATATGCCGACGATCTAACATTGATGAGAGTTGCTGCGTACAGGACTGTGTGTCCCCAACATGTAGTTGGTAAATTACAATTCTGCAAAAGCGATCGGACAATAAATTTAATTCTTTTAATTGATGCATTTCCTAGTCCATTCTGGATGTGGACATGTGGTACGGAATGCTCAACGGTAATTCCCATTGCCATGCAATAATTGTCAAATATGTTTGAAGTAAATTCCCCAGCAATGTCCATTCTGATGGACTTCATGTTGGATCGAAAAGGCGACTAGAGGGGGGGTGAATAGGAGCACGGTCATTTTTTCTCCTAGATCGGATTCAACACGTTTTCACCTCAATAGCTATGGAAGCTATGAAGATCAAAGTACAAGCACAGCGGAAGACTTATATTGAATCCAATCGAAACCCCGAAACAAAACAACCGAAATTACAAAAAAACTCAATTCACAATGAGTTGGCGCGGTCAGACCTCTCAGCCTAGCGGTCTGACCTCCAGCCTGATGAACAGTGAAATCCGCCCGAACTTCCAAAACACAAAATGGCCTAACTTTTGATTCGTGACTCCAAACCTTACTAAACTTGAGACATACCTTCTCTAGCATGTCAGGAACCTATTCCAATCAATGATTGTGAAGATCGTTGTCAAAGTTCTTCGCAACTTGACCCACATTAGTCAAAACATGCATCATGCAACACATATGCACTGAAACCCATGAATATGACCTAACCAAACAATCATCGCCACCGAGTTGGCCAATGAACAAGTCAAAACCGGTCTGACCGGTTTGACCGCCACCTGTTGGCCGGTTTGACCGCCCAGTTGGAACTTAGCCAAATTTCCTCCCTGAAAATCCGAAACCTACTGAAATTTTCAAACCAATAGAACTTTTGACTCGATGCTCCAAAAAATTATGAGACCAAGTGAAGTAGAATCTCCTCTCTTGCCTACACCCTCTATTTTTAGCCCGGCTCCAAAATCCAAAATCTCTTTATGGCCGGTCTAACCGCTGCCCAAAGGCCGGTCTAACCGCCAACCAGTTCACCCAAAGCATTGCTGGTCTGACCGCCACACAGGCCGGTCAGACCGCTGAACAAAAGCCGGTCAAATCGCTTGGAGCCTGCAGCACTTGAACTCCGTCGAAAACGAGTGATTCGACAAACTTTCAACGCCATTGCCAATTGTATCATCATCCTAAGATGTGTTGCGGCTCCTTTGCCCTTCTTTTTAGACTTAAAGGCATCAATCATGTGTTGCGGCTCACGGCAAACAAATGACCATAGGGCTTCTCATCGCGTTTCTTTCCTCCACCCTTCTTGGCTTGAGTATTCTGCTTGGTCTTGCGACCTATGACCTTAACCTTCTTGCCTCTTTACTTTGAGTGAGGCTTTCTTACTTTGTAGCTGCTAGCATTGACTTCATGACCAACTTTGCTACCAGGCGGCTGTGAGATGTAGCTCTTCCTTAGAACATTATCTTGAGCTTCCGCAACTTGCATGATGTCAATCAATTCGGCATACTCCTTGTAGCCGTCTTGACGATAGTTGCATGCGGATTGCACTGCATTTGGGTGAAAGGTAGAGAGAGTTTTCTCAATCTTTTCCTCATCTGTGATTACCTTACCACAAAGCTAAAGACTGGTACAAATTCTGTGCAAAGCAAAGTTGTACTCCCCCATGGTCTTGTAGTTAGAAAAACGTAGTCGGTTCCATTCCTGCTCTGTACGAGGAAGAATGGTGTACTTCAGCTTCTCGAACCGCTTCTTCAGTGCGGTCCATAAAGCTAGTACGTTCTTCTACGCCATATACTCATTCTTGAGCATTAGACAGAGATGGTGTCTGAGGAAATGAAGTGTTTGATCATTTTTCTCAGCAGTTGAAGTGACATCCTTCGAGGAGCCAAGTCCGATGGCAGCACGGAGCTTCTTGGCTCCAAGTACGATCTCGACATCTGATACCCAAGTCAAGTAATTCTGGCTATGTTGGGCCAGCTCTTCGAACTCCCGATTCATAATGCCAGTTATCTGTATATTCATGCAAAGAGTTCATAAGATTATTGCTGGTAACTTGTATAAAATGGTTGCAAAAATTCTCATAATGTTCCCATATTTTTCTATGATTTACTACTATTTTCAATGATTAAAAGCAATATAAACAATCATAGATAATCAAAAATAGTAAATACAATACATAAATTGCATAGAAATAATAGTAACAAAGTTAAACATGCTTCAAATGCTAAAATTGATTCAAAAATTGAATTACCGAGGCCCTTTTCTGCTAGAAAATGATTTTTTGGCGAATTTTGCAATTTCTAGGGGTTATATCATGAAATTTCAATTCTGAGATTTTTTTTTCGTAATTTTCAGATTTTCGAAGGGCCTTCTTGCAAAATTGGGATTTTTCTTTTCCAGTTTTTTTGGAAGAAATTTGGGCTGGGTCCATTGGGTCTGTTCCTTTGGCCCATCCCGATCGGATCAAAAGAGGGGCAAGGGGGGCTTAGGGTTCCTTGCCCGTCTGCAAGGCGGTGGCGGTACGACACTTGAGTGGATCTTTGTGGCGGCGCGTTGATGGGTGGAGGCGCGCTGCGGCGCTGGCGAAAATAGTCCGTGCATGGCGACCCTCGGAAGCGGCGAATCGCTGTCTTGTGCAGCCGCCGTCTTGGGCCAAGCACAACTTCGGGTGGCGAATGTGGCGCGGAGGCCATCGGTGGTGGCGCGGCATGCCCATGCGGCGTCGTGCGGGGAGGCGGCCGGCCAATGAGGCCATCTTGCGGATCTTCGCCGGCTTCAAGTCTTGACCATGGCGTTACACAGGTGGAGGCGATGCGCTGGCGTGACTCAAGGCGGTGGAGACCGGTTGGTGGAGATGTAGCTCCAGGCCGACGATGGCCCAGCTGCAGGCCGGCGGCAGTGGGGGGGGCTCGTGCAGGGGCGGCACCGGCTCCATGTCGTACGGGGCTAGCAGCAAAATTTCCTTTTTTCCTTTTCGTACTATTCATGCGTAAATATTGTTCATGTGCAATTACTGTTTGTGCAATTATCGTTTATGCAATTATTGATCGGCTTGGCCGGCGACTTCAAGTCGGATCATGGTAGATTATAATGTTTTTGCAATCCATAGTGCAATCACCATCTACTCTTTATGCAATCTACCGATCGGCATTGTGCCGATGACTTCAAGTCGACTCACGGTAGATTAGAGTGGATTTGCACCGTAGAATAAAACAATATAGAAAGTAACAATTATAGCATTGAAAACGATCTAGAAAAAAAACGATTCGTTCTACGAGCGTTGTTCTTTGACGGTTACCTTTTGATCCGAGGAGCGTCGATCATGCTGATAACGTGTTGAGTAACCGTCACCGGCGAGTCCAGTCCGAGTGATTACCTCGTAGACAAACTCAGAATCATAAGAACAATGCAAGAACACAATAACATGATAATATATTGAACACAAAGATATGAGGAGACTTCTGGCTTCTCTTTATTGCTCTTATGTAAAACTGTAGTACAATGGTCGGGGTCCCCTTTATATAGGCTACTAGACGGAGAGAGGAGCCCACCATGAACCAGGCCTACCTAGCCTGGGTCCGGTTTCTTAACACCATCCACACAACATTGGAGCAGGTTTGTGGACGCTCGGCTCAAGTTGTTGGCCCTGAGGCATAGATGGAAATTGTTGGATAATTGTTGGTGGGAAAAATATCATTCATTTGTTTTTGGTTCTGTAAAATGGTTGTACAAATAACAATGGCAAAAAGGTTGTTGATTTCATGCCTAGATGGTTAGCACTAGATATGGCCTATATCCCTGGTGTTTTACCCGTGGGTCTCTAATTGCTCCTTGCGCTCATGTCCAATCTGTTGGAAATATGCCCTAGAGGCAATCATAGAGATGATTATATTTCATTATGTTCATAATATTGGATAATATGTTATCATGTTCCTTGAATGAATCATTGGTTATGAAGATTAACAAGTATGTGACTTGTTGGTGAAACTCTTAACTTATATGATATTGTTCTAAATGAATCCCTGGTCAGATGTCAATGGTCGGAACGCTATTGACTCTATCGACCAGCACATTGTATTGATTGATGGCCATATTTCACCGGTCATGGATATAGGGATATCGAATCAATAGTGTGAACACATGTTAGAGAACATGGGGTTGGATTGACCCACCTTGAGACACTATTGAGATTGTTATTATTCTATGTGTTGTTAGTTGGTCTCAAGCAATGATGATGTATAATCTTTAGACCTGAGATCAACATGATTTCCTACATGTGTAATAGCACTCTTAGGGGTTGCCAATCGCTACTCGTAACTGGGTAGTTATAAAGGTAGCTTTTCGGGTATGCTATGAAATATGCAGAGGAATGTGACTGATCGAATATGGAATTTGCCCCTCCTAACATAATAGGAGAGATATCTCTTGGCCCCTCGTGGTGGTCGGATAAAGAAAGTGCATGGCCATGCCACTAGTGGTCGAAGTGTTCGACCACGTGAAGTTATCTGACACTCGATCGAGAAAGTATTGAACAGTCCATGGATGACACAACATCTCACCTGGAGTTCAACCGGACATCGTGAGGCAAAGGAGAATACACAAGTAGGTCGCTTAGTTCGATCGATTCTAACCGGTCGTATGGAGATCTGGTGGTCGCAGATGGTCGAACATAATCCTGAGTGGTCGAAACACAGTCGAAGGAGTTACTGAATGGTCATGACCAAATCTGAACCGGTCGTAAGTGATGAGGACACAGTCGTAGATCATATTGCATTAAGGTTCGTCCGATATAATTTGTGTGTTTTCGGGAATCGTTATGTCCTGCTAGGAACCACTAACGACTCGTGGTCGAAAAGGGTTTCCGAGTCACAACCGATTACACATGAACCTACAGGGTCACACACTTAACGGGTTGGAACAAACAAGTATGGATATGATTCGTCAAACGTGTTCAGATAGGATCCGTCATGAGCACTATATAAGGAGATGCATGAGGCTGTTGGGACGGTGGTGAACATAACAGATAAGACACACGAAAGCCATGAGTTGAGTTGTTCCACCGAAACCCTAGCTGCCATCTTTCTGAGAGCTCTGCCGTGCGACTTGGTGCTAGCACACTAGCGCATAGTTGTTCCTTTCCTGGACGTGTGGATACTGTAGAGGCGCTACTGCGGTTGCTATTGCGCTTGAGGACGATCCGCGATCTTTATAAGGAACTGCAGAGGTCGCTGGAGGAGACGATCGACCACGACCACCGCACCGACGTGCTCAACATTGGACGATCGACTATGACCACTACATCGATGCGCTCTACGTTGGACCAGGCTACTCCAACTCTTCTTCCGCTGCTCTGCGCGTCTGGTGGTAACGATCTGTGATCATCTACTTGCTTGGCTTCCTGGTTTACGTGGTAGAAAATTTTGATTTATTGCTATCGTAGCCTACCCGTACCCCAACACAATCCGTAACAAAATTGTTGCCGTTAAAGTTGACATTTGGTCAAACCAAACAAACTATCTAACCAGCAATGTTGGAGTTATTTTAAAAGGAATAGTAGGACCAAGCTGGTCCGACTGATTATATATTAATTATATGGGAAAAATTCGTAAACACCCCCATAAGTCACCTTGTTTTTATTTTGCCCCCATATCTAATTGTCATTTACTTTGGCCCCATAAGTTGAGTTTGCATGCAAATACCCCATGTCATATGTTAGCACTATTTCTGATGGTTTTCATTTTTTTTACACTTGTTTGAGTGTTGTCAATACTTATTTCAATGATGCTAATACCTATTTCAATTATTTGTATGATTTTGGTAGTTGTAATAGACTATTTCATTGCTAATGTTTCATTGCTGAAATCATGTATTACAAATAGCGAAATAACTCAAATCAGTATTGAAAGCACTTAATTAAGTACTAAAATCATTGAAGCAATTGCCAAATGTAATTAAAACCACAATAAAATAGCGCGAACTTAAATTATGGGGGGCAAAGTAAACGAAAATGAGATATGTTGGGCAAATTGAAAAGGTAGATATCTTATGGGATGTTTATGGATTTCCGATAATTATATAAGGGGAAAAGTTAATTACAAGAGAGAGAAAATGTACAAAAGGGTGAACTGAATCAAACCACTCCTAGATTTGAGGAAACAATTTTTTTCCTTGCCCTATGGATAACCATGGCAAATTCCATCTTTTTTTTTTGTTTCCAATTGTCTTTGGGAGGATCAATGTTCTGAAACACCTTATTGTTCCTTGTGATCCATAAGCTCCAGCATGATAGAATTGTAATCTCCGTAACAAAAGGAAGGTTAAGGTAATCCTTGATATATTGTAGGTCATCCCTTGCTGAGAGACCAATAGGTCTAATGGGACAGAGCAGATCCCAACATTCCTGAGCAAAGGGGCATTGCAAGAAAGTGTTGTAAAGTTTCTTCAATCCCCTGCTGACATAGTACAAATGTGTATTTCTGAAGCACTCGATTCTTTATTCGGAGGAACTTTGGAGGTTTTGTCAGCTACAGTTTTGGGAGTTTTTGCCCCATTTGGCACTGTTGACGAAGGTATTAGCAATTCTGGCGACCGGTGCAGGGAAATGTCATTTTTTGCACCACGGACGTCCCGGCGAGCGACACGAGTTCCTACATCAGCCATCCAGTGCACGAACGCTCCTGGTCCGAGCCACCCTAGCCCAGACAACCCCACACCCTACGCTGCACCTTCCGCACCCGGCCACGCCCTTGTCCGTGCCACCCTGACACAGACTCGAGCCGCGCCCATCATGTGCTGTGCGTCGTGGCTCCTACACCCGGCCACGCCCATGTCCGTGCCACCCTGGCACAGACACGCCCCCGCCTGCCACGCGCTGTGCACCGCGGCTCCCGTGCTCGGCCATTGCCTTGCCTGTGC
The DNA here is from genome assembly GCA_036346405.1 of Phyllostachys edulis. Taxonomy (NCBI): domain Eukaryota; kingdom Viridiplantae; phylum Streptophyta; class Magnoliopsida; order Poales; family Poaceae; genus Phyllostachys; species Phyllostachys edulis. The sequence goes on from CM070546.1 coordinate 104,466,275, forward strand.
CACCCTGGCACTAACACGCCCCCGCCCCACCACGCACGGCCTCCTGCGCTCAGCCACCCCTTGTCCGTGCCACCTTGGCACGGACACGCCCCGCCCCGCCACGTGCTCCGTGCCACACCTCCCGCCTCCCCTTGTCTGTGTCACCCTAGGCCGGACGTGCTTGCACCGCACATGTGGCGCAATTCCGCTCGTCCCATGCTCGAACTAGCCCCCCGCACGGCGCACACATCCATGTTGGCACAAGCACTGCCCACCCCTCTGTCCTCTCACATCCCGTCTTTTCCTTGTCACCTCCATCCATCTCTTTACATGCATTCATATGCATGCGAGCTGCACGCGCAGGACGGAATCCGATTCCTCCCGTCGCTTCGCAGTCGGGCGTGAGATGTGTTCGCTGGCTATAAATTCGCAATGGAGTGCTAGACACTTCGCTCGCTCTTTTGTTCGGAGCCTCGATCGATTTTATTTTCGTAGACGATTAAGGATTGTTTAGAGCCATCATTAGCCATCATATTAGCAGGTAATTTTTTTCTCGTATGTATTTTCTTTATCAACTATGTAGCTCCCACCCCCTCATTTTGCACAAATTTATGTGCAACTCCTCTCTCGTGGACTTCCTCCAAAGCAGCACATTCCGTGCTACCGTCTTCAAGCTCTGCCTACGGCTGCCCACTTCCCTAGACACCAGTATCATCAAGGTTTTCTGGTGGCCTGCGTACGAAAATCACGTACACCATTGACCTCCCGTATATCGCTGCCTCGGGCTGGGAAGCAATCTGCATGTACTGACCCATGCAACGCTTCCATTCACCTTGACTAGCTCCCACACCCCGTGTGTGCAGGTGATCACATAGATAACAAGTTTCTTCGTTGTTGGCTCCGTGTTGAGCTCTCTTCGGATGCAGCTCCTAAACTCGTGAATATTCATCCCATCGAGCCCTACCGCCTGGACCACCTTGTACCGGCATCTCGACAGGTCCAACCCATCGAGGCCGCCCCATACGAGACCGTCGCCATAAAACATTACAAAGTCTTGCATGCTTGAAAAATACCTAAACAAGGTACACAATATATCAAATAGGGTACGTAATTAGCACTAATTAATTAACTGTACACGACTATTTACATGTGATTATTTCTTCAATTATCACTAATTAAATAGGACTAAACAAGAAGTTACTAATTAATTACAAGTAATTAATTCGCCACTAATTACCCATGACACAGATAGTTACGACATATTACATACAAGTAAGCAATTAAATGCGAGTAAGTGTAATTAGCACTATCGAACTACGCGAAATTTAATTACAAAATATAAATTAGGACTAATTAAGTAATCAATACTTCATGCCCATTAATTAATTACAACTAATTACCTGCGAGTATTTAATTATGACTACTTAATTACCACTTACAAACTACGGGTTAATTACCACTTACAGATAATTACGACATATCACATACAAGTAAGCAATTGACTGCGAGTAAGTGTAATTAGCACTAATGAACTACACATAATTTACTTATGAAATATAAATTACGACTAATTTATTAATTAATACTTCATGCCCACTAATTAATTACGACTAATTACCTACGGGTATTTAATTACCACTTATAAACTACGGGTCAATTACCACTAAGTAGCTATGACTAATAAATTATTGCTAACTAACTACGACTGAAATAATTACAACTAAAGCAGACGGATTTTTTTTACCTTGCCTTGATGTCGACCTCATGGTATTTATACGGTTCTGACCACTACTCCAAAAACCAATTACTTCCTGGCGTATTTCGAACAAAGTTTAGTTCAGTTCTCTTTGTTCTCAGCAATGAGCGCAAGAACAAGAATGAATTCTAAAATGAGGGCGAGAGCGAGCGTGGCACTATAAGCGCTGGCGTTCGCCTGAGCGGCGGCGTGATCGATGATGCATGCGGACGGAGGCAGCGATGTGATGGATGGGACGGGAAAAAGATGAGGGCGGGGATGTTTTGCCACCAAAGCAACCGAAGGGAGGAGGCTTGGGAGGCGGCACGGACGGACCGCTCGACTCAAAAAACGCGCCAAGTGGAAGGATGACGGGCGTTTGAGCCACCATGCAACGGGGGAGATGGCCTCCAGATTACGGAGCCACAGACCACGTGGATGGACATGGCCTCTGGGCTACGGAGCCACGAACATGCTTGTTCGCGCCATCAGGCAACGAACAACCCTTGTCCGCGCCACCATGCCACGGCGTAGGCGATGTGGCGCAAGGATCTCCGTCCGGGCTAGGGCGCGCATGGAGGAGAGCCGTCCGGGCGACACGTGCATGAACAAGGGCTGTTCGGGCCAAGGAGCCACGGATGAGGTGCGACTGGCAGACCGAGAGCTGTCCGGGCCATAGAGGAGCCAAAAATGCCCAAAAATGTCATTGCACTGGGTGAACGGTCAATTTTGCTCCGTCAAATTCATCATAATTAACCCGATCGATTCGCACTGAAATATCTGCCTAAGTTAGTTATTTCGCCATAGCTTTGCCATCCGTTAGGTAACCCTTTTCCCCTTTTGAAATTCAGTTTGTAAAGGAATTTGACCTTCATCTGTATACGGATTTGCAAAGTCAAACAGCGTAAGACAGGGTCATGGCTTCTTGTATCCAGGTCAAAGCTGTCACCTGAATTCAGCCAAGGACAACGACCTGCTGAACCCCATGAGACGAGCCTCTGTCTCTGAAGAAGAAGAAAAGCGACATAACCCAGAAGTTCTTCTAGTAGTAAAAAGAACAGAGTATTGGTCAAATAATGGCACTCATGGTCCAGGATAGCCAAGGGACTTGCTTTCCAGCCTTTGAACTGTTAGGGCTCCCAGTTGTCGTTGTTGATTATAGAAGAGGTAAAGTGTCATTATCAATTTGGTAGGGAGATTAAGGTGCGACGGATTCACGGAAAAAATACACATGATTGCACACACATGTAGTCTACGTCGTCTACCCGGATTTGATACGCATCCAAGGTTCACGGCTGTAGCCTACTGGGCCTCTCGTCCTTTCTGGGGTTAAAACAGCTGGTAATAGATTAGTTTATCCTGACCTAGTTGATTAGTTTAGTGTGGTCTATCTCTGCTTCTTTTTTTCCCCACCTAAACTAGGAAGCCTAACTGGAGTTCTTTTTTCAGGTTCAGGTAGGGTCTGTGGAAAGAAATATAAGTAGATCTTAAGATCTGCCACAACAGTGCAAGTGCATGTGTGAGAGAGATCGAAGCAGCAACGTAACATACAATTTATAGACTTACTGATTCAAGGGCTATGCATGCTATATTGCTTTTACATCATGAAGCAATTTAGGTACAAGCAGTGACGGAGTTTCAAATAAATTATAGAGAGAATTTAGAATCGATAGAGGCGTATATTAGTAGAGAAGTTTAACAAAATCGAATAATCGATAATTAAGTTCTGCCCGTACTTACAACCTAATATATAGCGTAACTATCATGTGAATTACGTATATAGATTCACCAAGAGTATATATGCATGTGTATAGATATATATTTATACATGAACACAGATAAGTGTAGCCATCATAAATATGCACATATAGATATATAATTAAACAAAAGTGCGGTAGGGGTCATTGCCCAGTCTAAATTGCACTAATTAAACTCCGTCAGTACCTACAACCTAATATATAGCGTAACTATCATGTGAATTACGTATATAGATTCACCGAGAGTATATATGTATGTGTATACATAAACACAGATACGTATAGATATATATTACGTACGCATACATGATGTTAAAAAAAATTCTAAAATGCTAGGGGGCCACTGCCCATGTTGGCCTGGCTTATTCCCCGTCCCTGGGTACAGGGTACGCATATGCTGTATTGCTTTTACATCAGGAAGCAATTTCCACGGCAACCAGATCGCTTTGCTGTCCCGTCCTCGAAAAATGGATCGAGCTACGGTTTTCAGCGAACAAAAATCAAAATACAGCATTTCTAGTTACCTGGAGAGTGATTGATTACTTTAAGCGTTAGTAAGTTCAGAACGTTCTAGTTCTTCTTGCATTTTGCAGTGCCTGCTCGCTTCGAGCCTCTTTTGACTGCTTTCACTTGCGTCAGCTTCGAGTAACTGTAACCGTTTTCATGAGAATAATTTTGCTATTGTAACGGGAAAAAACGAGCCGTTCCATGAGAGACCAAAAGAACTTTTTTTAATTTTAATTTTAAAGTTAACCTCCGACGCATTTTATTTTCGACTCTGATCTCTTTAACATGATAAAATAATGCTGTCACACGGTAGAATAAGTTCATTAAATAAAGACTTTTTGTCACGTCGTTGGTTGTGGTAATGATTAAATAAGATTGTCACACCATTTGGTGGTGGCGTGAGAAGCGATACGAGCGGCGTGATAGTGTTGTTTTTGTCACATTAAAGGTGGTGGCGTGATCAAAAGGATCATAATTGAAAATAAAGTACGTCGGAAGTTAATTTTAAAATAAAAATTAAAAAAAATAATTAATAAAAAAATTCGACCCCAAACACTGCAACAGAAAAGAAAAGTCGCACACACACACACAGAGGAGGGAAAAGGCAGCGGCAGCAGCGAGGGGAGGCGCAGGCGCAAAAAGCAAACCTCCACCGCAGCTCGAGGCCGCGACGAAAGGAGAGGGAAAAAGCGCAGAAAATTTCACCGCTCTCGCCGCGAGCTCGGCAGAACTCGGCTCGGTTACCCCTATCCCCCCTCCTCGGCGCCGCGTCCCCCCATGGACCCCGCGCCGCCCCCGCGCCGAGCTCACCGGCGCTAGTAGCAGCAGCGGTAGATCGCCGCCGCCGCCGCCGCAGCCGCCGCCTCCTCGGCTCGGGCCGAGCCTGGGGGATGGCGCGGCTCGGGCGCGCGGGCTGCCGCTCCGGCCGAGGTCAGTCCCCCGATCTGAGCCCCCCCTACGCGTTGGAATCGGAACCTCTGCGTTTGATGTTGTGTTTGCTGCTAGGTGGTGTGGTGGACTTATTGAATATTCGGGCTGTGCGTGTTGCGATTATCTAGAAAAAAATTGAGGTTTAGCGGCGGAGAAATGTCCGACACTTGTCTGTGTGGTGAGGCGACGGCGGGGTTTGGGCTGAGGTAGTGTCCGTGGGGCGGCTGTTCTAGGATCTTAGTCGCCGCGTTCGTTCGGTTGCTCAGTTGGGAGCTCCACTGAAAATTTGGGTTTGGAGTCGGGCAAATGGTAGATTTAGGGCTCGATTCGACTTAGTAAGTAGGTCCAGTGTTCTTCGCTGCCCTGGCGTTACTGGACAACTGGCGTCTGATACCAGAATGTAGAGCTTAGGGTATCTTGGTCATCTCCAAATTAAGGCTATAAAGTCTAAAGAGGTTTTCTACCCAGAAATCCACTACATTTTCTGGCCCTTTCGTGTCAAATGGCACTACTTCAGTAGATAGATCCGTTGCTAGAGAGGAAAGATTTACTGGTTTAAGGAATGCTTTTGGAGGAAATCGAGATGATAGGTAGTTGAGTGTCCTTAGTTCATGTTTCATTGTTTTGAGATATACGATAGTGTGTTTGGTCTGTACTTGTTGTAGCCATTTTTTTACAGGGAGCTGTTGCCTTATTTTGCACTGATCTAGCTAACTTTGAGTAAGTTCTGATCTTGGTTAACAAATTCATGTCAATGGATCCTCCTGTACTGGAAAGGCCCAACCCTGAACTTTTGTTGCTCGAATGAAGACAATTCCTGCATTGCTGTGTTTGGTTTATACATGTCCTATTTATGCATAGAAAATAACATGTTTTGCCTCTTCCCTACCTGTGTTGGGGGATGGTCTTGGTAGTTTTAGTTTCTGTTTCATTCACGGCTCTATCTTTATTATTGTGCGGAAGAAAGCCCTTTCTTTTGCTGGAAATTGCTTATCTTTTTAGAACTAATTACTGCCGGTCCAAACATATTTGAGCCACCATGTTAACCATATTAATTAGACGATGCCTGCTTATGTAGTAATAAACATCAATGTAGGTCATGAGGAATATATACCATCACCATTGCCGGTGCCTTTAGCAAAAAAAAGAAGACTTAAAGGAGAGTAGTAATACTAATACCAGATTCTAAGTCTGAGTCTTACTCGTAAAATAATGGTAGGTTCATCGAGATAGGAAGGTTTAAATACCCTGCACATCTATCTCTAAGTACACATGGGCTTTCTGAATCTTCTTCTCCATTAACATACGCTATCTCTACCTATATTTGCATCTTTTAAGGATGTGTAAAGATATACTTGTGCCCTTTTGTCCCAGCTGTTTGATTAACGTCATAACGTGTGGACCTGACCATCTTGAATGGCGATTTCTCTGTACCAATTGTCTATTGTTTCTAAGAAGCGAATGGATCATGCACTATTCACATTAATTTTGTAGATTTTACTGAGTGTATATCCATTAGTTGCACCTGTTCCTGATCAATACACAACATATTCTTGTCTTAAAGAGGACGCTGACTGGTTGATTGTACTGTTTCTTGGCAGGGCTTTTGGAAGATGCTCCAAGGAAACTTTTGTTCAATTTATTGGTTGTTGTGTTGACTCTGGAATTTATCACTGGGATCAATTTGATTTCCCAAACTTCAGCTCTAAAAATGGTTGCTCCTGCTATGTCTCCGTCACAAGGTTGGAGACCAGTTCGGTCCAGGGTATCTCAAGCCAAAGTTGACACAAGTATTTCAATGCGTCAGCAAAGACAACTGAAGCTATATTCATCATCTGTGCACCCTCCTATCTCAGCGCCGAGCTATAGCTCCATTTCTGGTGCGTCTGACCTCTCCTTTTATTCCTTAGACCTGTCAGATCCTTTGGTGCAGCATAACAGACGCTCAGCAGCAGATGTTCCTGCTCATGTAGATGCTGCCCCTCCCGATGCAGCTTCGAATACTAATGCAGCTCCTCCTGGATTAGTGCAACCCCCAATATCTCCTCACAATGGTAAGTTTGATTGCTAGAGCTTTGGAATCGTTTAATTCAAAATGATTTCATTATTTCAAGCATGACCTTAAATTACATAAATCCATTGCATAAAGGGGTAGGCATCTGGATATTCAAGAACATATGTAAAGTGATGCTTGTGCAATTAATTCTTATTTGGCTTCCTCCTTATCTGGGGCAATAGCTTTTCATGACTGATCATTAGCACAAGCTGCTAGCAGCTTCCCTACATAGCACGCAAATTATATAAGTTTGTTAGCTTGCTAATTCAAGCATTATATTTCAAACTTTTAATGCATCAATTTGGAGTGGTGACTGGTGAGAAAAACTTTTTTGTGATTTTTTAATTGCGCAGAAACGGAACACTGAATTTGAGTAAAACATACAGTTTTTATTTACTGATCAACCAAGTGCTTTTAATATAAAGTGTTTCGTTTGCTAATTTAAAGTTAATCTGGAATGTTAACTCTATTAGACATATCCACATTTGTTCATTGGAATGTACATATACTATTCTAGGAAGCAGAGACCTTAGATCTGTGGCACACCTTGAATACTATGAGCATTCTGAAATGCTCAATAGCTGTGGCACGTCTGACCTGAAATTGGCTGGTTCAGTAAAACCTGTTGCCTGTCTTGAAAGGCTTCCATACCAACTTGTGTACCAGTTCACACTACAGGCTGCCAGCAGGATAGGAACTTCATATAGGGGTCTAGGCCAAACTGTGGGCTATATCTCACGCGTAGAAATTTGACACTGCTTCTTCCATTCCTGCGAGCTATTGCTATTTATTTGAACACCTGGCTTCTGCTTACATTCATAAATCTTCAATTTTGCTGCTCCTACTTTTGAGAGATGACCAGTTGAGCACTGTTTGCCCTGTGCAACTTATTTGACCCAACTATACAGCCCCGTTTTCTGCTCACATTAAGCTATAGGCTACAGAATGCAAATTCAGCAAACAACAGTCTTTTTTTTTGTCTCCGCCAGCGGGCAGAATAAGTAAACAATGATGTGAAGAGTGTTATGTGAAAATTGTGTATGCTACAGATATGGATGTTTTTTTTTTTCTAGAATAACATTTTGATGCTTGGAATTTGATTGGTTGTTTGTTCTTGTTTGCTTATAGAATATGGTTGATTTTGTATTGTGGAAATTCAACTAACTTTTTCTTCATTTCTTACTGGAATGAATCACACTGTATTGTTGTGCCGTTTGCCTTATATAAAATGCTTACGCTACTGTAGAATAGCCTATATTTTTTTTCTATCAGTTGTTTCTACTTTCTAGCTCTCTAAGTCAGCCTGGTGAGGTTTAACCCTACCATTTGCCCCTTTTATTTGCCATTTGGATTTTTTGTTCTGGCATATTTACTCCAAATCTTTAGGAGATGGATAACGTTGACTTCAATCATAGATGCTTTTAATTTGCTTCTTGTATTTGTTCTAAATATGCTGCCAATCCCAATATAATTCACCTTCTGTTTTACTAGGCTGTTGTGCTCCAAACATGGTACAAAGACGAGGGAGCCGAGATTGCCACTGTGTTTACCCGTTAAGAGTTGAGCTCTTCCTTCGCAACGTTTCCTTGACTTCAAATTGGAGCAACGAATTTCTTGAGGAACTTGCTTCTCAGCTCAACCTGTGGGTTAGTCAGTTCGAGATTGTAAATTTCTATGTTGTTGGAGCTTCTGGACTAAATATCACAATGGATATAGCTCCCCACACTGGAATTAGCTTCTCAGTGGATCAAGTTACTGCAATGAATCACTCACTTAGTCTGCATACAATTCGGATCAATCCTGTACTGGTTGGGGACTACTATCTTCTTAATTTAACATGGTTCAGACCATTGGCTCCAGCTCCTGGTAATCCTTAGTCATCTTGATGTTGTTCTATTTGTTACAATGCTGACAGTTCTCTTAGTGTCCAGGTAGATAAAACTGGAAGACCACTTCATTTTTGTCCCTTTAATTTTGTCTGTATTGTTACTTTGTTTGAGAAATCGAAGAATATTTGTGGCACATGATAATACTAGGTATGTATATAGTGTGAACTGTGAACCACCAATGTGATATTAAAATACGAACCTTTTTGTTAGCTATTGTAAATTAACTGTGAACCACCATCGTGAAGTTAAATTAACAGCGCGATTCTTTTCTTTGATGAATGTGGGATTGTTGATGTCGTGGTTCAAAAATGATGCTTGGTGATATTATATTTCCTACATATCATATAAATGACCTTTCTTTTATATGTGTATCCTATTTACCGTTAACCTTTTTAAAAACAATTTTCCTTTCCTAATGTCATTGCATATGTTGTGTTTCAAATTTTCAGCTCCAGCATTCACGATATCACCCAAGGCCTCTCCATCTACAGCATCTGCCTTACCAAGACCGAGTGAGGATACCAGCAATGACAGACACCTGAACCTGATTACTGTCATTTGCATATGTATCGGTGCTCTAATTGGTGTCTTGGTGATTGTTTTATTTATTTGCTTCTGTGCATTTAGGAAAGGAAAAAAGAAGGTGCCTCCTGTTGAAACACGTAAGTATCGAGTTAACTTTTCTCTGATGTGTTCTTTGGAAAAATATCTAATATAGATTTGTTTTTGTTGTATGTGATGTTATTAGATGATCTGTGAATTTTTTTAACTACGCTACATGCAAAAAGTCGCAAAACTTTGCATTATTTTTTATATCCAACTTGTTGAATGCGCACATAGTTTTCCCCTTATTGAGATTTGTATCCAATTTTTTTTTCAAGCAGAGGTGAATGAGTTATCATGGTTAATAGAAGTAGAAGTTTTGAATCTTAAACAATCTGAGCTTGGATGGTATATTGGCCTGTCCAAGCATTAGTATGATCGATGGTAGGAGTATCTTTTGGTTTTGCTGGTGGACAGCAACCATGATATTTAACACCCAGGCTATATGGGAAGGCTGGCACAAGAATACCTGCTCTCTGAATATTAGATTCATTGGCATTGGCCATCATTCTCTAATAAGTACAGCCTTCAAATAATGTTAGTATGATACATGGAATGTTCACTATTGGCCCAACATGCTTTGGTTCACCCCTGCCCGTCCGGCTTTCCTTTTAGTGGGAAGTGAACAGGTGCTCAGTTCTAATTATCTAGAGACAATTCATGGCTCTCGTCAACATATGCGTATACGTAAGACAATTATTGACTAGATTAAGCTATTGTAAATTGTGACTATTATTTGCATCAAATCACAGAATTTTGGATCACAGTAGTGGAAGCATTGCAGAGAATTGGCCTAAGTGCCTAACCATGTAGCATGGGGAGGGCACTTTGTAGCTTGGATTTCAGTCGAGCAATAAATTTGAACTAAGGTTTTAATGGCTTGTCATGTCAAAAGAAATGCATCTTGCACACACATCTTCGGCCTGTGAAAGGCCATAATATATTTCTGGTTGTAGTCCTTTGAAGATTGTTAAACAAGGACATGAGAATGGACGCAGATACTGTGTCCATAGCTACATAATTCGCCCAGTTTCTCAGGAAACTTAAAATGAGGATTGAGTTTGTTTGGATTCTTTCCCAGTGTTTATTATGTGTGCTTTTAGAAACAATTTTATGTGCATTAACCTCGTCAGTTCTTCTGTACAGCCAAGCAAAGGACACCAGATGTAGTTTCTGCAGTGGAATCACTTCCTCGCCCCACAAGCACAAGGTTCCTTGCATATGAAGAACTGAAAGAAGCAACAAACAACTTTGAGCCTTCAAGTGTGCTTGGGGAAGGTGGGTTTGGCCGTGTCTTTAAAGGGGTACTAAGTGATGGCACTGCCGTTGCTATTAAGAAGCTTACTACTGGAGGACACCAAGGAGATAAAGAGTTCCTAGTTGAAGTGGAGATGCTGAGCAGGTTGCACCACCGGAACCTTGTGAAACTCATTGGTTACTATAGCAGCCGCGAGTCGTCACAGAACCTTCTTTGTTACGAGCTTGTTCCTAATGGAAGCCTAGAGGCTTGGCTTCATGGTATGGCTAATTGTGCTAACTTCTTTTCTTTCTGAACCATTGCTGCACAGTTTCCAATTTAGTTGCAATCGAAACTAGTCTTTCATTAGGTTAATTTTGATTATCCGTAATCTTATAATTTACAGACACCCAAAACATGACTGATGACTCTGACTGCCTCTATCAGGCTCGTTGGGTGTTAATTGCCCCTTGGATTGGGACACCAGAATGAGGATAGCCCTTGATGCTGCTAGGGGATTAGCATACCTTCACGAGGATTCGCAGCCTTGCGTAATCCACAGGGATTTCAAAGCTTCTAATATATTGCTTGAGAACGATTTTCATGCTAAAGTGTCTGATTTTGGTTTGGCCAAACAGGCGCCAGAAGGTCGCGCAAATTATCTTTCAACTCGTGTTATGGGAACTTTTGGGTAATTTGAACGTCCTACCTTGAGCCACCCCAGCTATTTCTGCTCTTCTTTTGCTTTATATATCTGACATGTTTTTCAGGTATGTAGCACCAGAGTATGCGATGACAGGACACTTACTTGTAAAAAGTGATGTATATAGCTATGGAGTTGTTCTACTTGAACTACTTACTGGGAGGAGGCCTGTGGATATGTCACAACCTTCTGGCCAGGAAAACCTAGTGACATGGGTTAGATTTCTTTCTATTCTATGCTATATTCAGTTGTTCTTGCATTAGTCCTTTACATCTGAATGCAAATGTTTTAGCACGATAACTACGATAACTATTGAGCAGCCAATCAATAGAGTGTGCTAAGCATGCATGCTCATTAGGTGTTTCTTGATGTCATGAAGGCTGCCAACCAAAGGAGTAAAACAATTTAGCACATTTTGTGCCAACCTGTATGAGCTTACGCGAATGTTCCCTCCTGATCCTCTCTGCTAAAAGCGTAAAACACACTGTTTATATGTTCCATATCTAGCTTGTGTGACTAGGTCGTTGGGTGTGGGCATTTAGATTTTAGAATATCAAATCAAGTTATTCCTTGTCCACAAGCCTGAAAAGTGTTGGTATGGTTCTTAGCGGTTTCTGTGGTCAGGTTGTTGGGAGTAGGCACTTAGATTATTAAATCTCAACGTATTGCATATCTACAGGACCTGATTATCTATGTAACTGCAAAGTGCATATGATACATTTGTATATGATGTTATTTTTCTCAACTGACTGCAGGCACGGCCAATTCTTCGAGATAAAGATAGACTAGAAGAACTAGCTGACTCCAGGCTCGGTGGCCAGTACCCAAAAGATGATTTCGTGCGAGTGTGCACAATCGCAGCCGCCTGTGTTTCCTCGGAGGCAAACCAAAGGCCAACAATGGGTGAGGTGGTGCAGTCACTTAAGATGGTGCAACGTTCTGTGGAGTTCCAGGAATCTTTACCAACACCGTCTGCACGTCCTAATATCAGGCAGTCGTCAACAACCTATGAATCTGATGGCACTTCATCCATGTTCTCATCCGGGCCCTTCTCAGGTCTCAGCCCCTTCGAGACTGAAAACATTCCAAGAACGGCGATTTTCTCCGAAGATCTTCACGTAGGTCGATGACCAATAGGGGTGCTTGATGAGCTGTTTTCACTAGAGCCTCTAACCCACCCATTTAAACGCTGGTGATGCACGTGACCTGGCCGGCCACTGGGAAGTAGTACCTGTACAAGTGTACATTCCATTTTTATCCACCACCTGCAAGAGACCAGATTGTTACAAGAACATTCAATGGCTTTGTATGAAATAAATGATTTTGTTCGAAGTTTTTGTCCATAGCTCCTAGCTCATGAAGTCAGAATTTCGATGTATGTTGTTGGACATGTTTGTAAGGTTTTTCAGCGGCATGCTATTTTAGGTTGCAACTGGTAAAGTTTTTCCTCCGCCAATACATTACAGATTGACAACGCAGTGGCTGCACTGCGGGAAGTGGTAGCTAATTGCAGTAGAATTCCGTTGCGTGTGGGGAGCTGGAGACCAGAGTACCTGCTCTGGAACCCGATGGCTCACTCTTCCATCCGAACTGAACTATGTCAGTGCCACCATCCTGACACGATCCTTCGGTTCATGGCCAAGTACGTTTTATGAAAAATACATCATTTTCCTACCCAACTTTGTCGTGATCGTGACCCGAAACATGGTATTTTATACCCAACGTTGTCATGATCGTGATTTGTATTGTATTATCTTACGATCCTAATACCTTGGTTCTTGAATCCTACGTACAATCATAATTCTAAATTAATGGTGCAGATTAGAGACGAAAAACATATACGAATTATCATCTATATCATTCGACTACCGTATTCGATAGGATATAAATATGGTATAGATTTTTCCATTCAATTAATAATTTTCTCCTATTCGTATTTGAATTTGAATTCACATAAAAAATATGGATGAGAACATGACATTGATTTTTCTCCATCTGAATTGTAATTTTATCCGAGCTATTCGTATTCAATGAAACAATATAATTATTTTATTACAATATGCCAAATTATTTGCACGAGTTCTTTCTAATTCAATGTGAATTCATGTTCCTTTAGGTGAACAAAATATATTAGAATGATTAAGTATGATTGTACGAGGATAAAGGTCAGTAATATTACAGTGCATAAGTTATGAGGATATCCGGATCCGACCGAATTGAGTAGATATTTGATTCGAATTCGTATTCGTTTACAAATATGATTTCATCACTATTCGATTTGTATTTTCAGCCCTAGTGCAAATCTAATCTTTAGAATAACGATTTTGGAGGTATAATTCACCATGGTTCTATGATCCGATTCTGCTAACACGAAAACATTCTAACTTGGATGATTGGGTTTCCAGCATGACAATCTTGGGCCAAAAGATCTAGGGTGTGTTTGGTTTTGAGTCCCAACTAGCCCTATCAAAATTTAGGCATGACCAAAATTTTGGTAGGATATGGTTGTTTGTATTGTAGCCATACTAATTGCCAAAGTTTTGGCGATAAAGTTTGGCCTCCATTTGGTTTGAAGCCAATTCACTTCTAAACATGTAGTATGAAGAATGAAATCGTATGAACTTTGTGATGTTGAAATCGTGTATGAAGCATCTCATAGACAAGTAGTACAGAGTAATGTATGCATGCAAATAAAATATAAGATAGTTAGTCTAGCTCAACAGCCATTAATCAAGCACAAGAATCAGCGGTGAGAGAATCTCAAGGACGCGTTGGTTCGCCAATTCATTGGTTTGAAGCTATCCAAGGGTCGCTAAATTTGGGTTGTGTTGCTCGGCTTTGGTGTACCCTTTCGGCTCATTGAAGGTGCTCCAATGTGATTTGATTGAAAATAATATATTAGAGCCCTTTATTTTTTTTATATACCATTTTTTTATATATATAAAAGAAGTATATGCACAAATTTTGCTATAAAAAGTTGACTTCAATGAAAATTTTCATGGGACTCACTTGAAGTATCTTATAATCATTATTAGAGTATGCTCAAATTGATAAAGATATATCATTATACGATTTAAGTGGTATATGAGAAGTGAGAGTATGTACTCCAAAGAGTATTATACCATTTTCCTACATACACACTTTTTTCTACTCCCAGTAGCAGTTACTCCCTATGCTGTATCCACAAAGTAGGGAATATCTTGCATAATCGAGAGTATGCATGTGTAGTATACGAGTATATAAGACCATCTAGATGATATTTACATTTTTCCAGAGGTGATATATACAATGTTTTAGACATACTCTTAATTTTTATGTGTGAATACGAAGGTATTTATAAAATACACTAAAAACTATGGACTCCCTTTTGTGTGATTCACATTGAAGTATCTTGTAATTAGTATATGAGTATACCCAAAGTGGTAAAGATAAGAAGAAAACAAAATTCATAGAAATTCTCTTATTAATCGAGAGAAAAAGAGAAGATCTACACCACTTATTTTGATAGAACAATATTATAACGGTGTATATTAATCATATACATGTATTACAACTATTACAATTACAATTGCATAACAAATACAACTCTATTTTTGAAAGGCAAGAGAATTATATAACAAACACAATATATTGCAATATCTAGCCGCGCAATTGCGCTGAAAATTCCGTTAGTTGTTAAAAATATGGCTAAACCGTGGATTAATTATCAGCTTCGTAATAAGATTTTGGCACTCAATGATGGTAAATTTGGGCGTAAACGTTTTCCTGAACAAGCGGCCGGCCCTCCAGACCGCCCCACCAGCAGAAGGAAGGCCGAAGCCCTCATCAGCCATGCATGCCTTGGCTCCCGCCAAACACTCCCCGTCCCACGCGCGCGTCTCCAACCCCCACCTTCTCCCGCGGTCAAACACTCTCTCCGTCTCCTCTCCCCAACTCTTCTCTTTCACCAATCACCATGTCCTGATCACCAACCTCTCTCCTCCCCTCTGCATTGGCCTCTCTCTCTCTCTCTCTCTGCACGCCTGCACATGGCTGACACAGCTCGCCGCTCATTGCTTGTGCTTCTGCTCGTGGCCAGCGTCGCGGTCCCTGCCAAGGCGAAAGAGTACAGCCCGACGGACTCGATCATGCTCAACTGCGGGTCGACGGCGGACAGCCTGGACGCCGACGGCCGAAAGTGGCTGGCGGACACCAACAACAACACGTGGCTGGGCGACTCCGGCAAGTCGTCGATCATGGCGGCGGCCGACGAGCTGGACTCGTCGCTGCCGTCGACGATCCCCTACATGACGGCGCGGGTGTTCACCATGGAGACGGTGTACAACTTCTCGGTGAGCCCCCGGGACCGGCACTGGCTGCGCCTCCACTTCTACCCGTCCTCCTACAACGGGATCGCCCCCGAGGACTTCCACTTCTCCGTGTCCACCTCCACCGGCGTCACGCTCCTCCGCAACTTCAGCGTGTACCTCACCACCAAGGCGCTCACCCAGGCGTACATCGTCCGGGAGTTCTCGCTCCCGCCGGCGCCGTCGGGGTTCATCACTGTCACCTTCACACCCACGCCGATGAGCAACGTCACCTACGCCTACGTCAACGGCATCGAGGTCGTCTCCATGCCCGACATCTTCAACGAGCCCGCCACGATGGTCGGCTTCGCCGACCAGACCGTCGAGATCGCCGGCTCCACCTTCCAAACCATGTACCGGCTCAACGTCGGCGGTTCGTACATCCCGCTGTCCAACGACTCCGGCCTCACTCGCTCGTGGTTCGACGACACGCCGTACGTGCTCGGCCCGACGCAGGGGGTCTCCTACACGGCCGGCCCGCGGTTCCGCATCAAGTACCCGAGCGACATCGCCGAGTACGCCGCGCCGGCCGAGATCTACCTTGGCACCCGTTCCATGGGCTCTGACCCGCGCGTCAACCAGAACTACAACCTCACGTGGACCATGGAGGTGGACGGCAACTTCACCTACGTCGTCCGGTTCCACTTCTGCGAGCTGCTGCTCAACCGGCCGAACCAGCGCGTCTTCGACATCTACGTCAACAACAAGACGGCGCAGTCGGACGCCGACGTGATCAAGATGACGTCGGAGCGGGGCGTGCCGGTGTACAAGGACTACGCGGTGCACATGGCCGACGAGCCCGGGGACGAGGTCATGTGGGTGGCCCTGCACCCGTCCGTGGCGCTCAGGCCGCAGTTCTACGACGCCATCCTCAGCGGCCTCGAGGTCTTCAAGCTCAACGACAGCTCCGGCAACCTGGCCGCGCCGGACCCCGAGCCGTCCAAGATGCTGGAGGAGGCGGAGCTGGGGGCGGGCGACCCGGAGGAGCTCAAGTCTGACGAGCCGAGAAACATGGCGACGGTGATGGGCGGCACGGCGGGCGGCGCCGCGGCGGTCGGGATCGTCGCGGCCATCTGCGTGGTGGTGTACAACAACAAGAAGAACAAGGAGCCCAGCGGCGGCGAGTCGCACACTTCCGGGTGGCTGCCGCTGTACCATTCCCACACCAGCGGCAAGTCGTCCGGCCACCTCGCGGCGAACCTGGCGGGCATGTGCCGCCACTTCTCGTTCGCGGAGATCAAGGCGGCGACCAAGAACTTCCACGACTCGCTAGCAATCGGCGTGGGTGGGTTCGGGAAGGTGTACCGCGGCGTCGTGGACGGCGACACCAAGGTGGCCATCAAGCGGTCGAACCCGTCGTCGGAGCAGGGCGTACACGAGTTCCAGACGGAGATCGAGATGCTTTCCAAGCTGCGGCACCGGCACCTCGTCTCCCTCATCGGCTTCTGCGAGGAGGCCGGCGAGATGATCCTCGTGTACGACTACATGGAGCACGGCACGCTGCGGGAGCACCTGTACAACAAGGGCGGCAACCCGCCGCTGTCGTGGCGGCACCGCCTCGAGATCTGCATCGGCGCCGCGCGGGGCCTGCACTACCTCCACACCGGCGCCAAGTATACCATCATCCACCGCGACGTCAAGACCACCAACATCCTCGTCGACGAGAGCTGGGTCGCCAAGGTCTCCGACTTCGGCCTCTCCAAATCCGGCCCGACGACGGTGAACCAGACGCACGTCAGCACCATGGTCAAGGGCAGCTTCGGCTACCTCGACCCAGAGTACTTCCGGCGGCAGCAGCTCACCGACAAGTCCGACGTCTACTCCTTCGGCGTCGTGCTCTTCGAGGTGCTCCTCGCGCGGCCGGCGCTCAACCCGGCGCTGCCGCGGGACCAGGTCAGCCTCGCCGACTACGTGCTCAGCTGCCAGAGGAAGGGCACCCTGCCGAACGTCGTCGACCCGGTGATCAAGGGCCAGATCGCGCCGGAGTGCCTCAAGAAGTTCGCCGAGACGGCCGAGAAGTGCCTCGCCGACCACGGCACGGACCGGCCGTCCATGGGCGACGTGCTGTGGAACCTCGAGTTCGCGCTGCAGCTGCAGGACACGTTCGAGGGTGGCAGCGGGCGCCGGCCCGAGGGCGACGACGACGCCGGCGGACGCCCGGTGCTCGAGCCTAGCAACAGCATCGGGAGCACCGCCAGCGTCACGACGATGGGGACGTCGTCCACGTCCAGAGCGAACGAGACGTGCGTCATAGTGGAGGAGACCGACGACGAGGTGGCCAACAGCGTGGCGTTCTCGCAGCTCGTGCACCCGACCGGCCGGTGACACGCGCCTCGCTCCGACGAGCTAGCTCTTGTTTCCAAGAGGTCGTACGAATGAGCTATGCATATGCAGTATCTAGCAAAATCAAATATGCTCCGTTTTTGTGTTGAGTGCTAAAAATTTGAATTTTGGCCCGTGCATGTAAGGAGCAAGGACTCGAGGATTTCGAAAACTAGATGTAGTCAACTAGTCATTAGTATTTCAATCAGTGTTTATGTCAAGATGACCAATAAACTTTTAGATCATTTAAACCGTGAGAAGGTAGGTAAGGTTTTACAAGTGGGTTTTTGATAAACATCACTGATTTCTTCCTCAAATTCAGTTAAATTTTAACCATTGGATGTGCAGGGATTTGTTCTAGCTGCAACAATGATGTGCTCTCCGGTGAGACGGCGAGCTTCGCGGCGATTAGGATCAAGGTTCACCGTACCCAACCTTAGATTTTGGCATGTCGACGGGTGGCCAGGGCGCCCCAGGGCGGTGGTAGGTGACGTTCGCTAGGGGAGATGGCTTCTATATTATGGCTAAATATTGAAGGCGACAATGGTAGCACCAATGACCGTGGGAGTTCAATAGTGGCAAACAGAAGGGCGCGCAATGCCATCGATCGGGAAGGCGGTGTGTAGGAGGAGAGAACGGTGGCTGTGTCTTCATCAAATAAAAGTTTTATTGAAAAATTATGTTACTAAATGGTAACATGTCACTACAGAATGGTTATAATAAAATTTTAATATATAGAAAAGCTTTTGATCAGTTACATAGAAACATATGAGTGAATTTGTCATCGAAAGTACTTATATGATATTGTATGACATTGTATATTATCTATAAAGTTTGAGGCTTTTGTAGAATATAAATAGGCAAAAGTGTAAATATATCAACACATCATCATCATACTTATCGACATAAATCTATCTCTATTATCTTATTAAAATAGAGTAAAAAGAAGTCACCATGATCTCTCTCAAGAGCTAGAAATTTTCACGTTAATCGGTGAAAAAAAGATAAAGATCTACACAATCGATCGTGGTGGGTCCAGATTATAATGGTCTGCATTAAAAAAGAGAGTCAATGTCAGGTATAAAAATACTTAAAATTGGAATAAAAAATAAAAACAAAATTAGCAATTTGATTTTCTTACGAATTCATAAGTAAAAGAGACCATGTCAAATCTTTTAATAGTTAGTAGGGAGAAAATTCACCATTTGGATTTATTTGAATTTAATTCAAAAGCTTAAACATAGACTTTGGATATCAAAACAATTTAATATGATTAAATTCAACATGAACAATGGTCAAAACTATTTTATTTGGATTCTATGCGCTTGGATATATTTTCTAGATTTTTCTAGAACTTTTCCAAGTTCATTTTCTATTTTCTTTTGCCTTTTGGAATTTCTGCTATTTTCTAAAATAGAAAACCTATATAAAATCTGAGATTAGTCCTTGGGCCGAAACCCATTCCCTATTTCAGTTCGGCCCAAAGTTGTGCAGCCCATCTCCTTCCACTTTCGGCCCATTTTCGTAGCAGCCCGTTTCTCTTTCTCTTTCATGCAAGAATCTTGAGCCCTTTGTCGATCCTTGTTGTCTTGCCAAGACGACGCGTTTGCCACCGAGCCTCTTTTACTGTCTAGTGGACCCGCCCTACCAGGTCACCTTCGTCTTCAGCACGGACTCCTTCCTTCCTCTTTCCTTCGAACGGCGCCGCCATCTCCAGCTCGGACTCCCCGTTCCGCCCCTATTTAAAGCCGTGACCGTGTCGAATCGGCACCTCTCCTCTGAAACCCTAGGCTTCCCCTCGTTTCGCGCTGCCGTTGCGACGAATCGAGTCCTTGAAGCTTTGCACCGCCGCGAACTTCGACGAGCCTTTCCTCTGTCGTTGAAGCCGTTCGTGCCATGCCTCTACCTTCTTCGAGTTCGTAAGGATGAGGGTTACATCCTTGCCACCTTGGTTCCGCCAGAGAGTCACCGGAGGCCAGATTCCGACGAGCTCGAGCATCCGTCCCCACCTAAACCTCACCACCGGTCGTTCGGGTTGTCTTCGAACATCGGTGAGCTCACCATTGGTTTCCCCGAAACGCCCTCTTCTTCGTGCACCCCTTAGCCGACGTTGAACCGCCGTCGTTCGCCGGCAAGCCTCGAGACCCGAGCCTCCGCCACCGTTGAGCCGCCGTGTCTCCGCCAACTCAGCGCCCACGCTAGCCAGCGGCCATGTATCATCTGCATGGCGCCGAGTCAGCCACCAAATCAGCAACCGCATGCCACCTCAGCTTTAACCCCGACCCAAAGCTCAGTGAACTTGGTTCACCGTGAGTCGTGAGACTGACATGTGGGTCCCACATGTCAGAATTTCTTCAATTTCTTTTATTCCAAAAATTCCTTCGCTGACGTCAGCATTGCGCAATAATTCAATTTTTTCCTTTGAGAAATAATTCAGAAATTCGAAATAAATTCTTTTTAGGGTTTTTCTTTAGATTCAAACTTCCAAAGCCCATATATTTTGCATCCGAACTCCGATTGAGCCTATTCAAATTTCTAAATTCATATAAATTCAAGATCTATTTATCTACGATTTTTATTTAATTTTTGGATTTTATTTTGCCTCTATTATTTTTTTTGTTTATTTGCTTCATTGGCGAATAGATGTTGATACTTCGGAGAACTTTGAAGAAGAAGGAGTGCCTCAAGAGCAAGATTAGTACCTAGACCTATTTCAAGGAAAGTTTTACCTTTGATCATATTGAACCCAATTTTCAAAATACTTTGATTCAAATTATTGCATTTACTTTAAGTATTTATTTAAATGCTTTTAGGTTTAGTTATTAATCCAATTTGTTATATCTACCTTGTCTATTGTTATATCAAAATCTTTTGTCAACCGAGATTGGCTTGCTATTTAGTTGGTGTTATCATAGCACCAACATGGGTTGGTTAGATACTATTAAATTGCTTAGCCATGCTACAAGTCATCATTTCATGTAAGTTGCAATTATGAACTGGACTAAGTGATTATGGAACTATGTGAAAAAATTATGTGTACTGTGTTCTGTTACTCGTAAATAGTATATATTGCACTTAATCAACTGGGTGGGAAAGAGATTTAGACGGGGGCAAGTGGTACTATGTATTGTTATGGTGGAGCTGTGTGCATGGGATTTAATCTGTGTGACATAGCTAGAAATTGGAAGTCTTTTCTTGGTCAATTAAGGACTTAATTTTATGCGCCATTGAACTGAGCCTTACTGTACGACCACATGCCTGGTATGAGACGGAACTAACTTAGTAAGTTATGGATTGTCGACATTGATTACTCAGGTAGTAGGTTAGACTATGTTGCATGGGTGGAGGTGTGTTTCTGTCTCCGTGGCGACTCACATCTATGAGCGATTCGCCGTCTTCAGGTCCAACGATGTGTGTCGGATTGGCTTTCTCTGTGGGTTGGTCTGGCGGTAAAACACATCGGGAGTGTCAATGTTTGAGATGAAGTTTCCGAAATATTTTGTTATGATTAGTGCAAGCTACACTAGTTGTATTGTGTGGGTAAAGTGTACAACCACTGTAGAGTGTTAATTAATCTATTCGAATAGCCGAATCTGCGGTCATGGACATGCTCAGGGATTTCACACGA
Organism: Phyllostachys edulis; assembly: GCA_036346405.1. Classification (NCBI taxonomy): domain Eukaryota; kingdom Viridiplantae; phylum Streptophyta; class Magnoliopsida; order Poales; family Poaceae; genus Phyllostachys; species Phyllostachys edulis. The sequence continues at coordinate 104,487,967 of CM070546.1, forward strand.
GGGGTAGTTTTCATAAAACTCTTGGGAAGGGAGCTGGTGATCTAAATCATATGGCTGTGTGAATAACTTGTTTAGGCTATGTGTCTTTGTGAAATCAAACTGTTAAGATTAATATTATTTATTTGTTTTACTTCATGTTTCAATCTATTATTTATATTCAAATTGTAAATGTTGTATTTCTGCAAAAGAACCACAGAAGCCATTTCTTTGGAATAAGCTATCATGTATAATTGCATTCTGTGGTATGACTTGCGAGTACGGTTGTGTACTCATGTTTGCTATAATCAATCAACAGAAGTGGAAGAGTCTTCGCCTGCTTTCGAGGAAGAGTTCTACGAAGGTGCCTCATCGTTAGGGTCTTGATCCCAGTCGGTTGTCTGTGGTGAATTGATGGGATTCCGCTGAAGTTATCTGTTCCACTGTTTATTTCTTTATTGCTAGCCTTGCGTGGCTTAATAAATGTAAACTCGACCATAAAGTCAAAATGATTATTTGTTTATCAAATTACTCGTTTATGCTATTAATCGTCTTGTGTGAATCGATATTCATCTATGTTGATACTGTGTGCACTAGCGTGATCCTGGACTAGTGCAGTATACGTAGATGGTCCAAAATTGCATTTTGGGGTCCTAACATATTTGTATGCGAACTCCAATAAGAATAACTAAAATATTGAATAAAAATAAAAGTTATAACATGTATAGCATGAATGGTGTCGGAGAAGACACAAAAGAAGCCATCACATTTGCTCTTAGGGCTAGAAATTCCCACGCTAGAGAAAAACGAGAAAGATTTACATTGTTGATCGTGGTGTGTCTGTGTTCAGATTATAACGATCTAGATTAAAAGGAGTTTGTGTAAACTACAATAAAACTAAAATTTATAATAAAATAAAATAAAATTAGCAATTTGATTTCCATATGAATTCCTAAGTAAAATCTCTAAATAATTATAATTGAATAAATAGTAAACAAAAATGACAAATAGATTTCTATACAAAATCCATCCAAAAATAACTGAAATTTGGAATAAAACATAAAATAAAATTTGCAATTTGATTTCGATACAAATTCGAAGGTAAAATCCTAAATAACTATAATTAGGAAAAATATTAAATAAAAATTGTATACAAATTTCAAGAAAAATAATGAAAATCGAAATAAAAAATAAAAGGAAGTTTGTAGTTTGATTTCCATATAAATTCCAAAGAAACATCCTAAATAACTAAAATTCAGAAGAAAATATATAACATTAGCAATTTGATTTGCATACGAACTAAAAAATAACTAAAATTTGGAATAAAAAGAAAAGTTATAATGCGGATAACATGAATGATATCGGAGGAGACCACGAAAGAGTGCAATGACATTGACTTGTCATGCAAGAAGACATTGACCCACGGGAAAGCGAAGAACCGAGGCGGCAATGACGAAGATACAAACAATGTTGTGCTGCTCACCTTAGTCATTTAACGATGACAATGTCGTGCTACTAATCAGAGCCTTGAAGAGAAATTCTAGAGTTGAAGGAGCGAAGCACCACAATGATAAGTGGTGAGCATCGGCGTTGCTAAAGAAGTTAGTGGCCAAAGAAGCTCGATAATAGGAAAGCCTTGGCACAAAGGAGATGAAGCTCTACATTGAAGACAAGCTACGGACAATATGGGGCCATTGGGTAGTTAGGAGCGTGCCATCACTGGTAAGGGCACGATGTCACCGGCGATGGCAAGAAGATTATCCCTATCGTTAGACAATGACTAAAACAGACATGTTGGTATTAGTGAAGATGGGAGGTCACCGCGGCTAGTGAGGAAGCCACAACGTTGAGTTGGCAAATATCGAAGAAGATGAGCGGCCGACATGAGAGAAAAGGATATTGAGCATGTATAAGATCATGCATGCGTATATATATGCATGCATTCATATGAATAGAAGCACATGCATACATAGGGAGAGGAGAAAAAAAGCTTGGAGTAGAGATGGTGCAACCATAGGGGATAGACTCGGGGGGCCATCGAAGAGAACGTGACAGGTGTCCCCAGCAGGGATCGACGATGGTCGCATGTGTATGCGTGTTGATGTTGCAACGGTTAGTATTAAGTAATAATTAGGGAGAAGTAGAAGATAGCTATGTAGTAAAGTATTGCATTGGAAGGGGTAGCAGCTGAGAGGGATCGATCAATATTTAGGCTTGCTGTCGGAGGTTGAAGTAAAAAGTTGTGACAAAGAGAAGAGATAGAAGATACACGGTTTGGTGGGCAGCCCGCGTGTGATGGAAGATAAGCTCAAGGTAGGTTGCCCATGGTGCATCGGTGTATGTGTGAGCAAGGTACTCTAATACCATGTAAACTAATAAGTTAATTTGCCGCACACATAATCAACGCATTGGTTGAGATTGAATAGAGATACATGTACATGCATTCAATTTGGAAAAAAAAAGTAACTAATAGAATAAGAATATGGGCATGCAGCTACATGATCTATCCATGATAGAGAGTGGTTGTGTTGGTAAGAACCCCCAACTTATAATGCTTAATGATTTTCTTCCATTGAAGCTCATACTTCAATTACGTTCCTCAGGTTGTATTTTCCTCAAGTTTCATTATCATTTCCAATGTTTAGGATATCTTAAAAATATAAATAGCCTACAAGATACATAAATATATTTTCAAGCATTTATACAAACTTTGAAACAAATCTAGTATCGTAAATGCACGAGTCACCATACTAGTTATCTTATTAAATTAAAGGCAAAAGAAGCCACAATGTTCGCTTTTGAGGGTTAGAAATTCCCACGTTAATCGAAGAAAAAAAAGAGAAAGATCTACACCGTTGATCATGGTGGATCAAAAATACAATAGTCTAGATAAAAAGAAAGAGTCACCATACTAGTTATCTTATTAAATTAAAGGCAAAAGAAGCCACAATGTTCGCTTTTGAGGGTTAGAAATTCCCACGTTAATCGAAGAAAAAAAAGAGAAAGATCTACACCGTTGATCATGGTGGATCAAAAATACAATAGTCTAGATAAAAAGAAAGAGTCCATGTCAAGTATAATAAAACTGAAATTCAGAATATGAAATAAAATAAAAATTAGCAATTTGCTTTCGATACGAATCTGAAAGTAAAATCCATAAATAACTGTAATTCGGAATAAAAATTAAAGAAAAATTAGCAATTGGATTTGTATATGAATGTATACAAACTCCAAGAAAAAATAACTGAAATTCAAAATACATAAAATAAGATTTGTAATTTGATTTCCATCACAATTCCAAAGAAAAATCCTAAATAACTAAAATTCAGAATAAATTAAATTAAATTAACAATTTGATTGTATACAAACTCTAATAAAAAATAACTTAATTTTTGAATAAAAATAAAAGTTATATCGAGGATTGTACGGATGGTGTCGGAGGAGACAACGAAAGAGTGCCATGTTATCAATTTGTCTTGCAGGTAGATTGACCTGACCTCAATCTGTCATGCAAGGAGATTAACCCACAGGAAGCGAAGAACCACGACGATGGAGGTGGAGATGATAATAATATCGTGTTGCTCACCTTAGCCGTTCGATAAAGATCTTGCGTGCTACTCGCCAGAGCCATTAAAGAAAAAGTACGAGTCGAAGGAGCCTAGGGCACGACGACAAGTGGTGATCATCGGCGTTGTTAGAGAAATTAGTGGCTAAAAAAGCACAACGATGGTAGATCCGCCCCTATCTACATCCACTACTCCATAACCTGCTATGAGAAATACCGCTGGGACATTGAGCAGCGGAGGCAGCGCCGGGAGGCCAGGGCTACATGTCGAGTAAAAACGGCTACATGTTCTTCCGGCTTGATTTTCATGTTCGAAACTAGGGAAAGCTCAGAGCTGTGCTTACTTATGCAAATCGGCGAGCATATAGTATCTAGGTACGTGCAAAGGACGCCGCAAAGTTCTACACGACTTCCCATTGTTTTGTGTTCTCAACTTCTCGTTTCTCCGCCTGCGCCGGCGCCGCGGGCCGACGAGGTTGGGCGCGGACCGTGAAGGAAGCTGTGATGTTGAGGCAGCGCCCAAGCGCGGCACAGAGTCAGGGCAAATCAAAGGATCCTGCGGCATCAAGGGGGAGTCACGGCGGGGAAAGTTTTTTTCACCTCCCAAAGGATATCCTTCTATCTTATCTGCCGTCCATTTTATATCGAGATTCGAACCATTTTGTCTCTTAGTGCGTTCTGTATTCCCTAAAATATATATGTGCACAGATCTTGAGATAAAAAGGGACAAAATAAACAGCAGATGAGACAGAGGATGGCCCTGTTCCACCTTTAAAATTTCAAGTTCAAACTAAGTTTTTCACCTCCCAAAGGATATCCTTCTATCTTATCTGCCGTCCATTTTATATCGAGATTCGAACCATTTTGTCTCTTAGTGCGTTCTGTATTCCTAAAATATATATGTGCACAGATCTTGAGATAAAAAAGGGACAAAATAAACAGCAGATGAGACAGAGGATGGCCCTTTAAGTGGTAAAATTCTATTTCTGAGTCATGACTGTACGAGGATATAACTGCATATCTTTTCCTTGAAAATTGTTACCCTATTTTCTATTCCAAGCGATCCAGCAATTAAAATGATCAAAATTCTCTACTATGACAAGTATTTGGTTGAAATAGATAAGAGCAAATTCCATGAAACTACATGTATTTTGATCTCCATAGGTGGCAACAGGCATCGAAAGCAACACTAAAAGACTAGAGAAGAGACGTCAACGGCATAGCCGTCTATATCACATGGAATCAGGGACGGACCTAGGGCCGATGCTGTAGCACCGTTTCAACCCACCGTTCGGTATTCGCTGCCTGTCATCCTTTCTCACTCCAGTCGTCTAGGTACTCATCACTTCTAGTGCTACTATTAGCATCTCATTTGCTCCATTTCTAGGTCCACTACTGCGTGGAACATCTGGAATAAAAGCAACAGAAGGACGTTCCAAAACAAGTCGGCCAGAGCAGTTTTTGTCGTAATTGTTCCGCTGATAAGCGGCCTTGTACCGCTAGTTTGATTTATGATTGCCTTATGCAAATAAATGGCTAATGATGAAGATATCCGGCTAATTGTACGTGATAAGCGCACTTGAACGGTTGGATCTCATTCCATTTGTTCGTTCAATCTTCTTCACCTTTTGAAACTTTTTTTTTTGAATATGGGAGACAAACCTTTTTTTGTTGAAAAATGTTAACCTTTTGAAACTTTTATTTCAAAGATGCACACTACAATTCATATGAACACGAAAAATGTTGATTCATCATCACTTTCTGTTCCCTAAAGTTTAAAGGTCAATACAGCACGAACTAAAGCAACAAATTTTCGTTATGTTGCACCCTTGTTATGAATGGTTGCTACACTGTATTACCCGCTACACGAAACGAAAACTGCAGGCGTGTTGCCGTGCTCTCTATCCCACCCAACCGGCTCGGTCTAGCTAGAGAGTACGACACAGGTCCGTTTGCCTGTTACTTAGACGAGTCATGCCATGCTAGCCCATGGGCTAAGACACCAACCCAAACACGACACGCTAGACTCACGATTGTGTCAAGCCGATCTTAGTACGATTTGCTCGTCGGGCTATCGGGCCGTATCGGCCCATTTAAAGCCTATTTAGTCCATTTGGTATGGAAAATTGAAGAAAATGTAAATAAACATTAGTATATATATAAAATAATAAATAAATGTTTATATACCTATAGAACGTGCTATATAAAATTCAAAACTACATAGTAAAATCATATAAATATTTAAAAATAAACATGTCGTGTTAGGCCTAGTACTATATATGCCGTGTTGGGTCCGCTAAGGTCATGACCCAACTACGACACATTGCGTCGAGTCAGATCGGCACAGCCCATTTGGTGGGTAATGTCATGGGTCAGGCCAACAGTGCACGCCCGTTCGGCCACCTCTGGTCTAGGTTTAGCCATCATCTAGGTCTATTCCGTTCCCGTCGGCGCACCACGCCGCCTCCCCTCCCCAACCCAACCCCGCTCCGCTTTGCCCTTGCCGTCCCGTCCGCTCCCCTCCACCGCGCACGACGTCCGCCTCTAGCCCCTCTCCTTCCACCTGCCACCTCGAAGCGGAGGAGCTCGGTTCGCTCGTAGGCGTCCGTCTTCCTCCTCCCCTCAACTGGACTGGCGAGCAGTGGAGATCCATCGGGACTTGGTTGATCCCTTCTTTTGTCGGTAAGGAAACCCTAGCTTGCCTGGGTTGTTGTTCGTTTTGCTCTGATCATTTCTCTGCTGTAAGCAATCGAATCAACGATGTTTTTTTGGCTGCTTTTGGGGACTTCTTGTGATACAGATCCCGAGTGATGTTAGATTCTGTCTGAGCAATACTCCTTTAAAAGATTAGGGAGTCAAGGAAGTGGGTCGACGTGAATCTGTTCTCGTGCCTATGCTTTGTTAACTATGCAACTTCTAATAGCTTGCTGGTGGAAGTAAGGATTCAGCCAATCCCCTCTACAAAATGCTGGAACCACGATAACATGTTTTCATTTATCTGCTACTACAAAGATGCCTTATTGAATGTGTAGTAGCTTTGATGTGCAAATTTCACTGCAGCTTGCACATATTTTCTGTTGCCTTGCCTTCGCTAAATAACTTTTTATTCCCTCTCTTGGTGGCAATTACTGTAGGCTGAGTAGATATTCCCTTCTTTGTCAATGGCAAGAGAACCAAGTCCTGACATAGATGATGAACTTTTCAATGAAGTTTATGGGAAAGCTTATAGCGGTCCAGTTGCATCAGCTACAAACAGTGTGACGCCTAAAGTAAATGATGAGAAGAGGCCCCTGCCTCGTGATAAGTCGGATGAAGAAGATGAGCCCAGGGATCCGAATGCTGTCCCTACTGACTTCACTAGTAGAGAGGCTAAGGTTTGGGAGGCTAAAGCTAAGGCTACAGAAAGGAACTGGAAGAAAAGAAAGGAGGAAGAAATGATTTGTAAAATATGTGGAGAATCAGGTCATTTTACCCAGGTACTCTTTTCTCTAATGAAATTAGAACTGACATGCATGTTGATTGAGATAAACACATAGTGGATCAGTGGCATTTGTTGTTTTCTTGCAGTGTTCTCAGCTTTGTAGTTACACTCAGTAGTCAGTACTGATCCTAGTGAGTTTAAACAGCCAGATTCTTTCCTAATACATGACTAGCACCACTGTGATGCTTATACCTGCAAAGAATTCCCGGGCTTACCTGCAGCCTTGTCTAATGTTACTTTATCCTTTGTCTGTGATTTATAGTACCTTATCCTAAGAAAAATATGCGTCAACCTTTTTCATTGAAATAGCATTATAACACAATCATTAAAATTGAAGCAAAACATATCCTGCAATTAACCTTTAGGCATCTGTGTCTTGTGCAATTTCTCTTGTGTGGTTATTCCAAAGTTAAGAAATTAGCCCTTCTGCATTGAAAGGAGATTTCCGTAGTTTGCTTGCAGTTCCTCTTATTGTCCTCATATTTTACCCATTTTTTTGGTGCATCCTAGAGAGTATATAATCCTTTCTCTTAGGTGTGCTGACATATTTTTCTGTTGTTTTACACCCAAAATGGAGGTTATGGGTAAAAAAAGCAGAATGTATGCACGTAACATCCTTTCTGCACTCACCTCATTGTTAGTTGATACTTGATAGTATTACTATAAATTGATTTTTCTGCTATTAATGATCTTACTTCTGCAAAGTCTGCTAGAAAAATCACGAATTTCTGGTGCAACCGAGCTAATTTGACCCCGATGGATACAAACTAAATCGCGAATTAACAGCATGCATAACATAAATTACTGGTACAACCCAGCTAAGTTTATCCATATAAACTCAATCATGAATTAATAGGACGCATTGTTAAAGAGTCTTGTGCATTCTATCCCTCTCCTCCTAGCCCATGAGGCCCATGTAATTCTCTTTATATACTATCTCATTAATGAATAAGATGCATAGTTGTGAATAGCAAAACCCTAGCTTCAATATTTTCTAACATGGTATCAGAGCAATCTCCAGCCCTACCCCTATTTCCATAGCCACCGTTGTTGTGTTTGCCCCTCCTCTGCCATGGGCCGGCAGGCCTTGAGCCGCTGCTTGGCGGCATCCTCCCATCTGGAGTCCCCTGCTCGTCGCCGGGAGCTCCCCCGAGCGATGAAGCATCCTTTGCTTTGTCGTCGCCTGCATTTGGAGTTCCCCCGAGTGACGAAGCATTCGGATCCAACGCCACCGCCTCTGCTCCGACGTCGTCCTCTATCGCGCCTCAAGCCATCCTCGCCGCGCCTCCATATCTGTCGCCTGGAACTCCTCCCCTACTCGTTTCTGCCCGTCTCTGCTCCGACGTCGTCCTCTACCGCGCCTCAAGCCATCCTTGCCACGCCCCTGGATCAGTCGCCTGGAGCTAACTCCCCCGAGCGACGAAGCATCCAGATCTTGTGCTGCCTCCTCCTCTGGGCCGGCGGGCTGGAACTCGTTGACGCCGAGCTTCTTCTGGCCAGATCCAGGCGTCCTTGCCTCTGCCCGGTGTCGCCACTGGGTCGCCTGCCTTCGTCCAGTGCCACCGCCGTGTCTCCTGGCCGGGAGCTACTTCGCCCGCTGGTGCTTCTCCTGCTTGTCACACCCTTATCTTTGTGGTGTGCTCGATTTGTGGCTACTGTGCTTTGCTCTCTTGGAGATCTATTGCCATGCTATTGTGCTACCACTGCTCTGATCTGCTCTACTGCTGCTGCTACTACTGTTGATGCTAGTGTGCTGCTGCTCGGAACTATTGCTGTTGGACTGCTACTGTTAGCATGTGTTGTGGATCATGATCTCGTGTTGTTGCATGCGGTGTTACTTGATCCTATCATGGCTCTTGATGGCATTCTTGGCCCCGGACCTATTCGAGGTGATGACGCTATTGCTTGTTCTGTTCCTGCTAGTGCTGTAAAGTCTTGTGCAACTCAGTTTGGTCAGATTCACACTCAGATGAGCAAACTTTAGACCCAGTTGTGTCGGCTGCAGGCATCTTTCGGTGCATCCACCGGTTTGACTACACCATCATATCCCATGTTGGGTGCTTCGCTCGCATAGCTGTTAGATTCATGGGCTTCTTTTCATGTGACATCTGATGCAACTCAGCTCACATCATGTTGTCATGCTGCACAAGGTATCCAGATTCAGATAGCTGATGGAACGCCATGCACGGTCACTCATAAGGGGACTCTTTCCACCTCTCACTTCGCAGTTTCAGATGTTTGACTTGCCCCCACGCTCTCCATGAATCTCATTCCTGTCGGACAGCTTGCAGATATGAACTGTTTTGTTGGATTCTATGATGCACCGATACGTGATACCGGTACGGCAGTACGGATACGGCGATACCCCATTTCTCCAAAAAAAACCCATATGGCGATACGGATGTGTGTGTGTGTATATTAAAAATAGTAAAAATATAAAATAAGATACTTGATAAGTTTGAGACTTTGAGTCAAAGGTTTACCGATGTATGTAAATTTGTCCATGTCTGTATGTAAATTTGTCCATGTATGTATATAAATTTACTCCATTAGCCAGTGCATCTTGCTAACAACAGCAACTGCAACTGCATCAACATGCCTTGTATCTTGCTAACACCTAGCATCCCCAGTCATCAACAGCAACTGCCAACTGCAGACAACATCAACATCTTAACCCCCACTTCACCTTCTTTCCCCCACCCCACCGGCCTACATCAACAATTCAACATCCTAACCCCCCACTTCACCTTCTTTCCCCCGGTCTGGTCACCAGATCTGAGAGAGGAGAGGACGCACCTGGCTGGAGGCGCTGGCCGCTGGAGAGGAGCACCGTCGGTTGCCTCCTGCTGCAGAGGGGGTAGCACGGAGGAGGTGGCGCGGAGGCCGTCGACCGCTGGTTGCCGCCTCGCCAGTCGTGTGGAGGAGGTGGCGCGTAGGCCGCCGCCTCGTCGGCCACGCGGAGGTGGTGGCACGGAGGCCGCCGACCGCTGGTTGCCACCTCGCTGGTCGCCGCCTCGTCGGGAGTCGAAGGCCGCCAACCGCCGGTCACCACCTTGCCGCACGGGTCTAGACTCGACTGCGCACGGGAGACGGGAGGGAGGTGCAGCCAGGCAAGGAGCCATGGAGCTAGGTTAGTATCCTGCAATGGGCCTTGGCTAGGAACATTAGTTTTTGGCCTTGTGCTTGGCTTCTTTTCGGGCCGTATCGGTGTATCGGGACGTATCGGGGATGCATTTTTTTTTTAACGAAAAGAATTCCGATACGTATTGGGGTTATGCCGTGCCGACACGTGTCGGGATCTGCGACTGCTGACTCATAAGCCGTATCGGCGCATCAGAGGTTGGATTCGATGATAGCCCCTGTTTTGTGCAAGATAGTCGAACAAAAGTTGTCATTGGTACAAGTCATGTCAGAGAGGTTCTGCAGGGCTCTATGTTCTTGATCGTCTGAGTCTCCTTGGCCCATGTAATTCTCTATATATACTCTCTCATTAATGAATAAGATGTATAATTGTGAATAGCAAAACCCTAGCCTCAATATTTTTCTAACACGCATAACATAAATTACTGCTGCAGTCCAGCTGATTTGATCCCCGTGGATATAAACTCAAGCACAAATTGATAGCATGCATAACATAAATTAGGATAATATGTCCTAAAAAGCTCAAATCATATGCAACTGACGTATATTTACCTTGTTATGTCAGCATGATATAATTTCTACTTGTTATTCCTCTTTCTTCCATTCGATAATTATATTTCATCGAGGTCACATCAGTGCACAGGACCAAAGCGAGTTATTTTTGCCTCAAGCACCTCTGCAAGCTTTCTGTATGCATCGTGACATCGATTAGAGACATTATAATGCTTTATGTACATTGTTTATGCATATGTATCCTCTAAATAGGTTCTTGCAAAACTACTACTGTTTTAACATTACTTTCTGCTGTTATCATAAAAGTGTCAAAGCTTGTTGTTCAGTTCACATTTTCTTTAACCTTTCTGAATAGGGTTGTCCATCCACACTTGGAGCAAATAAGAGAAATGCAGATTTTTTTGAAAGAGTTCCAGCAAGAGATAAACAAGTCAGGGATCTTTTCACTGAGAAGATAATAAGTCAGATTGAGAAGGATGTGGGGTGTAAAATCAGAATGGATGAGAAGTTCCTGTTTGTCAGTGGGAAAGATAGGTTAGTACTAGCTAAAGGTGTAGATGCTGTGCATAAAATTATTCAGGAGGGCAAAGGTATACATGGTTCAAGCAGCCCAATACGGGATCGTTCTAGATCCCCTGTACGAAATTCGAACAATTTTCGCCCCAAGCACTCTGATTCTCAATGGTCTCATAGTCCAAGAAATGCATCACGCTCTCAAAGTAAAGGATACTATAATCATAATGAAAGGCCTCTAGATGGTCGCTTACACGATGATATGCCCAAGTATTCAAAAGGATCTCCACAAGGTAGGGCGCTCAAGCACACTGGTCTTATTATTTGTTGTATGGGCAAATATTATGAGCCAGACAATTTAGACAAGTTGAGCATAAGAAAATGGCTTTGGCCCCTTTTTGTTGGTTACCGCCATGCTACAGTATAACTTGTTTGGTCCTTTTGCAGCTAGAGGTAAGTTCAAGTTTTATGTGCTCGAAAATGAAGTGATGTCTGTCTGGTTATGACCAGACAGATTATCTTGAATACAAGTTCCATGTTGAAAGGTTTTTCGGACATCTATGAGTTGGATGGTCTGCAATATGTGTATTGCATCTGGCAATATTCCTCCTTTCACTATGCAGTAAAGTCTACTTAGGTATCAAACTATCTTAGCCATCTGGAACTAAAATGCATATCTTGCATGTTCTTCCTTTTGCTGAAGCTTATGCCAACTATGGAGCAAAAGGCCGTCCAGCCCAATCAAAATCTCCATGCCAACCCTCTTATCTTGATGATTCCCTTAGATCACATGGTGGGAATAGCCAATATGCCGCAACACGTATGCCCAATAACTGGAGCATTGAGAGGCATGGAACAGATTCCCGTTTAGACCTTAAGTTTGACCTGCCTTCCTATCCACAAACTTTGGAAGAGCTTGAAATGGAGTTTAAAAGAGAAGCTATGGAATTAGCTAGAGCCCGTGACCAAGAGGAGGATGAAGAGAACTACAACCATCGTGAGGTAAACTGCTTGTTGGTATAGTATATTGTATGGCATTTCATTTCTCTGTTAAATAATTTAATATGAAATGTTTATTGGTGACATCTAATTGGGAGCTCTTGTTTGTTGAACTAACATTATTGTTCTGATTTGTCCATTGACAGAAATGTCTGCAATACAATACATTATTTACTTTACTTTTTTTTTCCTAAGAAAGTTCATAAGTTTCAGATAATTTGTATTACCACAGTACGTAAAAGTATTATAAAATAAGTATATCACAAAAGTCACCTCACCCCAAGTACAATATTAAAAAAATGAAAGCCTCAGTTTTTTTCTTTCAAGTGTTAGTTTTTTTATCTTTTTGGTAAGAAATTGGGGGGCTCTAATAATTTCATTCATTTAAAGGATACAAGAAAGTACAAAATGATTTCAGAATTTTGGGGTTGTGGGATCGTACCACTCTTCTACATCCAGGCTTTCAGTTGGAATTAGCTGGACCTCCCAACTTATACTCGGTTCATTTTAGCAATACATGCCTTTTTGTTTTTTAACTACCTATTTAGAATTGGATGACTAATTGGTTCAATTGAAAGCTGGAGTTAAAATGAGCCCACTTTATTTGAGGGTCCTTCCCTCCCCCTTTTCTCAATTACATTTTGGAAGGAGTGCACTTTAGGTGGTGGATTTCTGCACCTTTTTTTTAGAAAAAAATCTTCTGCCACCATTAAGCATTTGCCTACCTTACTTCTTGCATGGAACTGTGGGAGGGTAACGGGTAATCTTCCTTACTGGAAGGCAACACAACTTAAAACACTCGCAAGGATTACTAATTTATTTCTTTTGGTTTTGTAAGTTGTAACAAACTAACGATTCCATCTACTAGTCTACTAATTTAATTGTATTATAGTGGGCTGCACAAAACAATTTCTAATGTTTGGATCCTTTATATGCAATAGACTTCTGGTTGTAAACTAGAAATGTGTTTTATGCTAAAGGGCTACCAGCATAATTAATTCCTATGTCTATTAAATTCCTATGTTGAAAAGGTCTGCTAACTGCCTGTGGTATTTCCTAATGTTATTCTTCTTTTCAATGCAGTCACTTAGGGAAATGAGAGAAAACCACATGAAGAGAGTGACTGCCATGAGGAGTATGCATGCAAGGAAGTGGGATGAATTTCTTGAACAAAGCTTTAAAAGACAACAGCAGGCTCAGAAGACTTCGTACTCCCAGACTGGCTATCCAGATTTTGATCAGAGAACTACATATTTTGCTGCTAGTGGTCCACCAATCGATTCAAAGAACACATATCCATATGCCACTGATAACCACTCTGCCCCAAGGCCTCATGCTGCTTATGGCGAGTTTCAGCATGAGAGGCATGCTGATTTTGGGAGGACCTATGGGCGATATTAGCTGTTGACTGGTGGTGAGTTAAAACTCGTTTAGCTTTTGATCTTAAGTTGTGCAGTTTAAATGTATTTAGACAGCCTTCTCGTGGTTTGAGAAACTGGCACACAAGGGTAAGGTGGTGTTCCAGGTAAGTTAGGTAAGGTAGCTAAAGGGTTTGCGACTACGTTACATACAATATATGGGGACTTGGTTGCCTCCATCTTTCTAGGAGATGTTGACCGATTCCATTCCATTTTTGAGTACCTAAGAGCGGTTCCCGAATTTTCAGGGCGCTTTTGTGAGGAATCTGAGTCAATGGTGTGCTACTGTCTTAGCGCCTATTTTCTGTTAATGTAGTTTCAGAAGGTAAGAATTTTCGTATTTTGGCAGCAACATGTGTTCCAGTTGCTCATTCTTTTTCAGTCTTCAGTACCATCACAACGAGATGTTGAACTGTCAAAATGGAATTCAGATGTTGTACCTACTGCTTTTCTGTTACTATGATGACACTGGTTGATGTTATGAACGATGTAAACAGTGTTAACCTGATGTTGGTTGCTGCAGTTCATTTACCAACTAGAGATTTCTGCATACTGGTATGCATTTGTGGAAATCTACTCCTATTTCGTTGCTAAATTGGACTGTAAATTTGCATCAGATCTATTGGTATGGCAGTTTTTGTTGTAGAGTCGTGCAGGTACTATTTAACAGTTCTTACAAGATGGATGGTGTTTGACATGTTCTATAACCTTACAGAATTTCATGATATATCTCTATGTATTGAGAGAAACAAAAAGGGGATAATTATGTACAAACAAATTTTAGCTGCCAAAACTCAACTTGTTTTCTCCTTGCCCATTTTTTCCACTACCCCACTCCCACTTGTAAGATGTGCAATGGATGGCGGACTAATCGCATACATATATAGCACGGTCAATCCAAAAGAAGTGAAGGTCAGGAAAATGTCTTGACTAATAAAAATTTGTACCTATTTCTTCAGAGTTTGTATGTTTTGCCCCCCAATCTATGTAGAATTAGACTATGAAATCTGGTAAGGTTATGCTACTAAGCTAGAACACTTTCCCATATTTGTTTCTTGTTTTTTTTTTTGGATTATTTTTAGTTCTTTGCATGATGTTACTTGTTCTTTTTAGGCGTTCAGCCTACAAGTAACCTGTACAGATTGAGTGTTGTGAACTGGTCCAATTGAATTGATTCAGATGTGTTCTCTTCATGTCTTGTAATCAGTAGTTCGAGGAGATTCCTCGTTCCTGGGGTGGTGGGCACTTGGTTCTTGCGGCGACATTTGTGCATCCCAACCGTTCGTCAATCATCATTAGTATGATTGAAGGCAGATGAGTCTATCGTGACGATTTGAGAATGATACGAACCAAATGTTGGATTAGCTCAGCTAGGCAACGAAAAGTTTTGGTTTGCTTGTCCGACCTACCATCTACTATTTGTGTTTGAACGAGGGCATATCAGTGTATTCTTATTTTGGTGCATCTACTTTAAAATATGATGTAAACGATTATGAAAAAATTTGAAAAAAAATTGGTCAGATAAGGCAAGATGCAATCAAACATCCCTAAAAAATTCAATTGAAAACACAACGTATTTAGGGAGAAACAAAAAAGAAAATTTTCGGTTAATAGTAGCTTTAACCTTTTATTTTATTTTTGGATTTCATTTTCAGTATGATCTCTCCTTTTTGTTTCTCCATGTGTAGATCAAATTTAGATTTGAAAATTTGTGGCATGATATATTAATTCTGTGTTAATGTTGTCCATTTTTTTTTCTAGAATTTTTCATGACTATTTGCATCATTGTCGGAACCAGATTTCTGAATTCGAGCCCTCTATGTATTCTGAACTAGTCCTATGATCAGTAGCTAGTTCATACAGTGGTAACATCGATGAAATCATATCCAAATCACGAATATCTAAAAAGAAGGCAAATTGTTATTACATAGTAGCAACGGATCTTACGGTCAAGGTTTATAAAGTTGCCACACAGGGCTTAAAGACAAAAGAGTAAACTTTCAGCAGAATAAAACAAACTCTTGTTAGTCATCTGACATGCCCACAGAAAATCGAGTGGAGAACGCGGTCTAGTTCGCATGGTCTTCAAAGTACTCGTAGAATTCTGTGTTCCCTGGTTCTTCCTCAGTGACTTATCAACAACGGCGCAAAGTGGTGAGTACATAAAGTACTCAGTAGCTCGTAGGGAAATGTATGCGAATAGTATTCATGCAAGCCTTGAACAAGGATAGCTTTATGACTATTTTGCAGAAAACAGTATTGACAGTAAATAGAATGGAAAACACAATTTAAAAGATTCAATACATAAGTAAACAAGTACTTTAAAACAACTAGTGAACTACCATGTTCACTTTCCAACCAACAACCATCCAACCAACAACCAGTGAATAACCTACTCACTTTCCAACCAAACCACCATTCTAACATTTTTGAGAAAATCTACCCCTCGTGTGAAATCACCAGGCATTGTCCATAACCGGGGACACGGCTATTCGAATAGTTTTTTTTAACACTCTACAGAGGTTGTACAGCTTGACCCATACGAGATAATCAGCTTATAATATACGCTTCACACACTTTCGAATGTGTGCGACTAAGTGATTATCACAAAGCCTTTACAATACCTTATCATTACATCAGCTCGCCCGATGAGCTTAACCCCAAGTCATTGACGTTATTTACCATCGACCCGAAGCTCACCATTATGGGGGATAACCTACCCAAACGTGGAGTTCTTTTACCAACATACGGCGCAAGCCCCGACAATATGGAAGTTCTTTACCATGCTGCACAACCCAAGATATGAAAGTACATCTACCATAACATGCACATCTCAAGATATGAGAGTACATTTACCATAATCAAGAGAACACCTATCACTACAGCCTGCGATCTTAATGCTTGGACTCAGTAAATTATTCAGTCAGGTCCTTCCCATTTAGGACATGTGGTTGTACGGTATGGCTCAGATCAATGGCGCATAAAGTTAAGTCTTTAGTGACTACTTAGGCGAGACAACCACATCCCAAATCCATCACATTTACTGCACGATTATTCGCCTAAGTATGAAACCATTTTTATTCAACCCAGCTAAATGGCAACCCTTGTCATGGCACAACAATTTTAATAACAGTGGCCATGCCACAATTCTATATTTCATTAAGTCAAATTCTCATGATTAATCATTGTGAAGGAACCCATCGTACAACTAAAGTATGACTAAGCATATTTATGTTTTCCATGCTGGTATTACAACAATATCCAACTAATAACAACTCATCTTATGGTGTCCAAGGATATATGTCAATCGCAATTATTCAAAGTGGCATATTATCAAATAGGTATTTAACTATTCCCAAAAATAATTGATATATAAAATTAGCAATGCATCTTGATAAAAAAAAATATATAACAGTCTATGACTTGCCTTTGTTGAAGGTTTGAGTTGCTTTGACAGATGAGTCTAGGAATTCTTCGGAAACGTCATAATCTATATGCACAAAAAGAGCCAAATAAATACAATAAATCCAAAAAATAATAATTTAATACTATTAGATATATTAAGAATTTAGATGAATTTATGAACAAGAATCGATAGAATCAGAGTTCGTATGAAGGAGAACGAACATTCGAAGTTTGCAATCACATGAAATGATAGAAAAATCTGAAAAGGGAGAATATTATCTGGAAATACTGTTATGATAATTTTCGTGCAATGCAATCACATCACATTTACTGCACGATTATTCGCCTAAGTATGAAACCATTTTTATTCAACCCAGCTAAATGGCAACCCTTGTCATGGCACAACAATTTTAATAACAGTGGCCATGCCACAATTCCATATTTCATTAAGTCAAATTCTCATGATTAATCATTGTGAAGGAACCCATCGTACAACTAAAGTATGACTAAGCATATTTATGTTTTCCATGCTGGTATTACAACAATATCCAACTAATAACAACTCATCTTATGGTGTCCAAGGATATATGTCAATCGCAATTATTCAAAGTGGCATATTATCAAATAGGTATTTAACTATTCCCAAAAATAATTGATATATAAAATTAGCAATGCATCTTGATAAAAAAAATATATAACGATCTATGACTTGCCTTTGTTGAAGGTTTGAGTTGCTTTGACAGATGAGTCTAGGAATTCTTCTAAACGTCATAATCTATATGCACAAAAAGAGCCAAATAAATACAATAAATCCAAAAAATAATAATTTAATACTATTAGATATATTAAGAATTTAGATGAATTTATGAACAAGAATCGATAGAATCAGAGTTCGTATGAAGGAGAACGAACATTCGAAGTTTGCAATCACATGAAATGATAGAAAAATCTGAAAAGAGAGAATATTATCTGGAAATACTGTTCTGATAATTTTCGTGCAATGCCATAATGAGTATGACCTCAAGGGCCCACTTGCAAGAGAGAGGAGAAAGAGACTAAAGGAAAGGAATGTGAGCATGCCAATTGGGACCCACATGTAAGTGACTTCAAAGGAAGGAGGAGAAGAAAGAATAGAAAACATGCAGTAGGGGAGCTCACTCGCAGCTCGGACAAGGTGGTGGCGCCGGTGAGGGGAAGGGCAGCGGCGAGGGCAACCCCCAAAATGGAATCCTATGGGGTCGGGGAAGCCATGGGTGGCGGCGGCGGCGCCGAAGGAGGTCCGACGCGGCGACGACGCACAGGGTGCACACGGCGCCAGCGAAGGGGTGGTGCCCTGGGGGAGATAGGGTGAGCACGAGGTGCGCGTGGCCATGGGGAACGTGTTGCCGGGGTCGGGGAGGCTCAAGGAGCTCCGAGGAGGCGGCTCCACGGCGGCCGGCGGTGGGGCTCCACGGCGAGGGAAAAGATGAGAGGAGGTGGGGGATGGGAAGAGAACCTTCGGGAACATGACGTGACGCAGGTGGCTCGAAAAAAGGGTGACCGGAGAGGGAGATCAAGAGGAGGGGGAGGATGGCCGAATTTGGGGGAGGAAATGAGGAAGCGGCGGCTTGGGCTCGGGGAGGGGGGGGGGTGTCGGCCGGCTTTAATAGAGGAAGAAAGGGAGGCGGGCGACATATGAGTCGGCAATGGCATGGGCAGCAAGTGCAGGCATGGGCATGGTGGGGCGCGACAAGAATCCCAAGCAGTGCAGCAGGATAGGCGACGGGCACAGAGACAGAGCTCGCAGGGTGCGGAGGCGTGGGCACTAGCTCGGCCAGAGCCAGAGTAGAGAAAGGAAGGGAAAGAAAGAAAAAGGAGAAAGAGAAAAGGGAAAAGAAAATGAGGAAAAAGAAAAGAAATGGAAGAGAAAAGGGGAAGGCTTTCGGCCCAAGAAAATTCAAATTTTGAATTTGGATTTTGGATTTTGGCGAAGGAATTTTGAATTGAGACAAAAGAACTTGGATTTGACTTTTGGGTTTGGAAATTTAATTAAATATGAAAACTCCAAAAGAAATCCAACACTTTGAATTAATTTAATTTAAATTTTACAACAAATAAAATATTTTTTTTGGGAAAACAGAAAAAGAAATAAATTAAATTGAACTCCAAGAAAATAGCAAAAAAACTTGGAGAAAATCCAATAAAGTCTAGAAAATCCAATAAACCCATTTTGAATTTAATTGAAGTTTGATTTAATCATTTAAAATATTTTTATTTTTGGAAATTTTAATTTAAGCTTTAATTATTTTAATAAAATTCAAATGATTTATTTTATTTTTGAAAATTTTAAAAAAGATCCCAAAATTAGGATGTTATAGCCATGTGGTAAAAAGGATGCGCGGGGATGCACTTGATGTTTCCCCGGGTTAGAACAACGCAAATGCACATTTCTCAGGCGGTGTTTACCACATTATCTCATCTCTGTTTGAGATGCCCAATATTCTGTGAACAGGTGTGACATTGTTACAGTCTAGCTAGGCTAGCAAATCCAAATATTAGAAATAGATTGTGAGGGGAGAAAACAAATTACATGTCAGTTTGGTTACTTGTTAGCTCATCGAACAAACCAGACACATTTGTGAAACATTCTCACGTGTCAATTTCTATTGCTGTCTTGCTCGTTCTCATTTTTCTTAAGCGCGACGCGTACTTTCCATGATTAAAACCTCGAGGTGCTGTCTCGGCGTACTTCTTGTGTGGTTTTCTTCTCGTCCTCTTCTATTTTGTGGGAAACAAATCTTCTAAGGAGATTCTCAGCGTGAGACCCCCTACAGACCGCTGGATTGCAGGAGCTGTGATGTGTGGAGGAGGACCTGGAGGAGGAGGCTCCACAAGGCCCTCCCCATACAATTTAGTTCCCATTTTTTTGGAGGTGTAATCATGTAGATTTGGTAACGATCGATGGAATGGCACGTTTTGTTGAACCTCTCGTGTTGATGCTAATCATGAAGTTCTTAATTCTCAACAACTTCGATATCGACCTTTTTTTCCTTGAAAAAAGTTTTAGATGGACACTTGTCAAATTAAAAAAAAAAAAAGAGGAATGAGATGGACGCTCGAGATGCACGCATGCAGTTGGACACTTGGACGTAGTCGTCCTTGGAGAAACGCATCGCGATCATGTCACGTTCATATCGATCTAGGCTTTTATCGCTGCTATGATCTGAACCTTCATTGAATAGAAAAATTAAACGCAAAATTCTAAAACGCAGAGACAGATTATACTTTGCACTCAACATGACAAATCCATGGCATTTACAGGTGTGACGTCGTGAATATATTTTTTGAACGAACTAGCTGGTCTTGACGAGCTTACTGAAAATGACGTTAACAACTCTGTGGGGAAACAAATCCTCTGACATTATGTAACAATGATATATTGCTATTATTACCGTGCACCGTTGGATCAAAAAAGAACGTGTAAGATTCATCTAGCACTGTAGCAAACACTGCATCCAAAAACATTGCAGCAGTTACTCTAAGCCGGGAAGACTGTGCTAGGATGCGATTCCACACCGTAGGGAGTCTGATTTAAGGGCTGATGGCATGATGCCATTGGTGTTAACGTACACCTTCGTTTCTGCAGCTTTACATCTTCATCAGCACCATGTGAGTACGAGTGTCTTGTGAAATTTTGAGATCTACATGGTTAACGTCATGGACCATGGGGTTACCCTCAGTAATGCTATGCTAATGCTACCCAGTGTGGTCGACTGGCTGTCAATCACGCATCATGACGGACAAATGGATTGCTGGACTACATAAATTGGGTTTTTGGAACTAACACCATCAACACTTAGCCACATATTGTTGCCGAAACGACCCTAAATAAGGGGTTAATTTAATCAGTTAAATACTGGAATCCGGAGTATAGTTACATGAGCTATATATACACACTTACATGCTAGAATATATAGTTTATCATACTAATTACACAATTTGAAGGCCAGTAATTTCAGACCCGTGCCTAGCAAATGCCTCGGCCGCTAGCTCCCATGAAAAATCACCTGCTGATACATTGCCGACTGTTGGAAATCTCTCGAGATTTCTCGCTCTCTTCCTTGTATTTTCTGTCTCTTTCGAGAGACAAATACAAACACACTGACAGGAGGCAGGCTTTTCAACACAAACTGTCTCATATATTTCATTGAAGATGCAACGCTTTCTCACTAGCACACGTACATGCAACACAAACACACTAACATGCAGACTCTAAACAAAGTACATGTAAAGATTATAACCAACACCGACGACGACGACGACCGGCGTACGCATGCAGTCAAGCTTTAGAACTTGTTGTTGGGGGCAGCCGGCACGACGCCTTCGTTGCCGGCGAGCATCATGTACTTGTCCTTCCTGGTGAGCCCGGTGAGCTCGAACCCGAGCGCCTCGCCGAGCTCGCGCTGCACCCGGTTCGCGACGTCAATGCTGTCGCCGTTATCCGCCGGCGCGGCCGTGGCGGACGCCAGGAACTCGACCCGGTACGCCGGCCTCGGGTTCATCATGAAGTAGAAGGGGTCCATCCATTTGGTCGCCGGCTTCGTCGACGTGCCGTAGAACATGTCCACGCGCGTGTCCAGCGCGACGGGGTTCACGTCGGCGCCGAGCTCGGCGAACAGCGGGCTGAACCGGAGCAGATACTGCTCCCGGCACGTCGTCCCCTCGGGACACACCACCAGGTCGCCGCGCGCCAATAGCGCCGCCATGTTGCTCCGGTCCTTCTCCCTGTCCCGCGTCAGCCGCGCCGTGCGGATCGGCGCGATTATCTCGGACACCGGGCTCAGGCTGTAGGTCACCGCCGTGACCGGCTTGCCGAGCCCAGCGGCCACGGTGATCGGGTCCAGGAGCGTGCGGTGGTTGCACACGTAGAGGCGCCCGCCGCCGCTCGCCGCGGCGCCTTCTTGGCGTGGCGCGTGTCCGGCGACGAGGCGGTAGTGCATGCCGCTGAGCGCGGCCACGGGGAAGCAGATGCGGTACGGGAGCAAGGAGAAGGCGATGGTGCGGAAGACGACGAGCGCGATGCCGAAGGGGAGGTAGGTGTACATGGCGAGCGCGGCGGACGGCGTGGGCGCGAAGGCGAGGCGGCCGTCGTGGAAGACGAGGGGCTTGTGGTACTTGCCCGGCGGCAGTGGGCGCCATCCTCCCTTGTCAGCATCACTCAGAGCGAGAGTTTCCTGCGGGGATGGATCATGCACGTAACGTGAAGCACATCGTGTCTTAGTTAATTGCACCAATCGAAACTTGCAAATACATAAGGGAATTGCTTTATAACTTCCGGCAGTTTTTTGAAGCCAAAACTGTCACTTTTCTGTTCGTTAGATGTGCTATACGATTCGTGTTGTTGATGTGCTGTAAGAAAAAAAATCATAATAGTTGAATTTTTATTTATCCGATATGCTTTGAGATTTGCACTTTTTTCTATCTGATAAATTGGGTCCGAATTTATTATGATTTTTATTCGGAACATAACGAGTTCACCACATTACCATATTTTGTTGGTATATAATTTTATTTTTTATCTTTGTTTTTGCTCAACCTCTCAAAGTACATGTGAAGAACATAACAGGTTCACCACATTGCCGTATTTTGTTAGTATATAATTTTTTTTTGTCTTTGTTTTTGCTCAACCTCTCAAAGTACATGTGAGATTTTGAATCATGCGATGGAAATATGAGTTATTAAGACTTTCAAGAATAATTACAATGACCAAGAACCAAAATTGCATAAATAATTTACTGTAATTTATGTATAATGGAGTTGTAAATGAACTTTCAGAATGTGACAGTTTTTTAGGGAGAAAATAGTCGAATTCTGTGTAGACAGACCCAAGACATAAATAGTGCTCCTCGAACACCAATTTCACAGGAATTTTCTAATAGAACAGCGTAATTCTCGCACATGTTAAAATCATGCAGTCCAAATAGGCCATCAGCCTAAGAAAAGCACGAGACAAACATGTATTCCTGTCATGATAATTGATAGGTTAGTTAACTTAGATTAACTGTGTTTTTCTAGAGTACAAAATGGACAAACACGCCACACTCACACCATGCACGCTTACACACGTTGCGATGGATTGCGCTTTTTGGAAAGGAAACCCTACATAAGAACTAAGCTAAAAATATTTTTTAAAAGGTTGAGTATGAACAGTTTTCAATGGTAGGGAGTTGGAGTAAAATGACCATATTATGATTCAACAAAATCATCAAAAACTGAGTGGACCATTTTGTGAAATTGAAGTGGTTTGTTATACCTTTTTTTAGAGGAATTGGTTTGTTATACCTGCTACCTGCTCATCAAAAAAAAGTACGATATTGCTAACACTCCTACGTCCGATGGGCAAATAATTATCGAACACTGGCTAGACCACTCATTTCTGATCCACTCACCTCCTCCCATCTTTCTGCATGTCCCTGACTCCATTCCTCCCCCCCCCTCCTCTCTGCACACGACTATAGCCAAAGGCAACGCAGAGGGAAGTTGCAAGGTCACCGTTGCTGCTCGAGTTCGTACGGGCCTACCGCTGGTGTCCTATCCCAGAACACATGAGGTCACTGATGCTCGTGCTCGCGCGAGGACCCCTGCAGCGGCATCTGCGAGCTCTGGAGGGAGCTAGGGCGTCCAATAGTGAGTGGAAAACAGTGATGACACACTGGCTTGTACTCGCTCCCGCCAAATCTGAGCTCACCAACAAACAGAGCTCTAGATCAACCTCTTCGCCGCCAGAACAAGGGGCTACCGCTGCTAGCTAGACCGTTTGGGCTCGTTGCCCCGTGTGCTTCGCGGCAGGGAGCAGGACTGCGGTAGTGCTCCGTCACCACCTCGTTCTCTGGCTCGTCGCCGTGGTTCACCCCCTCCTCTTAGTGTAGGTTTGTTGCATGCATTTCTTCAATTTGTTGCAGCAACCTTTCCCCAATGTTGCGGGAAGTGTTTCATTTTGTCGCGATATGTCTTTGCAAATGTTGTAGCAGGAGGTTTTTGTTGCAAATGGGATGTTGATTTGTTGCACAAGATATATTTTTTGTTTATGTAAGCTTATTGCTTTGTTGCATCATTTTGCTTGATGGTTTGTTGCACTCGGGGATTTTTTTGGTTGCATATTCAATTGTTCAAAAACCTCTGAACGAGATTTGATTTGTTGCACATGTAGTTTTATAAAGATTAAGAACTTCTTTTCTCTTTTTTAATCGAGACCTAGTTTGTTATGGATGTTGAAATTATTTGTTGCATGTGCTGTATTCGGATGTTGCACCGTAGCATCAGATGGAAACCCCACATCAGACATCTCGACTATAGTCTCCTAAAAAAATAAGAGAGCTAAAGCTTGTCAGAATCGTGATCCTGAATTGGATCGGAGGTTCTTTTGTAGGATTGCGAATCGTATGATCAATGTAGAATCTAATATCCTATCGATTCTACCAAAGAAATATTTTTAAAAATCTACCTCATATTTTAACACCTCTATATTTTTAAAACTATACTTTCGAATTTTTGTTTACCAATATGTAGTACAAAGTAAAAAGATCATTTGTTATTTATGCAAATTATAATGGACATGAAGAAATAAAAAGTAAAATTACAATAAAAGTGACATATGTAAATAATTATTTATAATAAATCACTAGAATTGGGTAGGATCACATGAATTTTTTTAATCACAATCCTATATTTATTTTGTTAGAGTCGATATGATCTTACAATTTTTTGTTAGAATCGTAATAATATTAAAATTCTACCAAATTAAAACTCTACTATAGGATTAGATCGGTCTAGTCAATTATTTGGGTCGAGAAACGTAGGATCGCATTTATTAGATTCGAGATTCTGACATCCCGGAGGGATCGTTATATTAAACTGAGCCGGTTTTAATTAGTATACTAATACTTCAGAGGATCGAATTCCAGGTTTACCACCTAATAAGATTAATTATAGTCAACAGTAACTTTATTATTGCGGTTAGTAGTGCTTCCATCAAGATATAGATTTCCGCAGGGAGATAGTTCAAAACAGATCGATCAAGTTGTTTTCAACTTTTCATACAGCAAATGGCACATGCCAGCCCTATTAATTTGCTTAAAAGACGACCTCTAGCTACTTGTCCATTAATTTGTTGCACACCCTTTTTGCATTATACAAAATTAATGAAGTTAATTAATGTCAAGTTGTCGACCATGATTAAGATCTAGCTAGCTAGAGACATTCCTTCAAGAAATTAAAGACCATAGCCTTCAACAAAAAAAGAAGGAAATTAAAGACTATATACTTGAGCCAAAAAGTGGTCACGTGACTTTCTATCTCCTAACAATTTCCTAATCTGCTCTGTTATGATATATAACTCGTACTACAACATCACATATATGGAAAGAGTAAGGTTAATATTCTGATAAAATATTTCCAATAGTGGAAGAAATAAACCGAGGGTTTTCTATTTGTAAGTGAACTGGAGTTTTTTCTAAAACATAAATAGCATTTTTTATCTATTAGATCAACATCTGTCCAAATTAGGGATGAGAATGGATAGGGGCGGTTCGATCCAAACCTGACCCAGGTATCCATACATTGTTTTGAGGAACATGGACCGGTCCATTTGAGTGGGTCAAGACAACTCTCATGAACCGTTGGATATTAAGGGTCGACCCTTTTTTGGGATGACAGATTTTTTCCCTCTCATTTACAACAAAATCCTCTCATGAGAACAAGATGCTGGAAGACCATGCTGGAGCAAGCGCCTGCGCCGTCCTCCCCCAAACCCATGCCTCGCCACCGGTGACCTCCGCCGCCGTGTCCCCATGGGCTTCGTGCAAGGCCGCGCCGCCTCCTCCTCCCACCGTCGGAACACCCTCGCTACCCCCATCTCCCGGCCTTGCAGATGGGAGGGGTTTTCGCTCATCGGGAGGCGACGGCGAGCCAAGTTGCCGAAAAGGACAAGCGACCAAAAGGCGCCGTTGTCGCGCTATGAAAAGGGGAGGCGGTCGCGATCCCGCAATGGCGGCAGACCGAGGTCCGACTGTGGGAGCCGCCATGTGGCGCGTGGAGAGTAGGTCGCCGGCGGGTGGCCCACCTGGCTCTCCGCCATCACTGGTGAGGCCATCGACGGCTGGAGCCCCTGCTGCGCGGACTCTTTCGAGAAGATCGACAAGGTACGACCCCTCCCCAAGCTCCTCAAGGCCCCCTAGCTTCGTGATCTAGCGACAGTGCATCAGAGGTGATGGTGACAATGGAGGCGACGGTGCATCGGGGGTGGTGGATCGACCGACGACGAGCGAAGGAGGCAAGGGTGGTGTGTGGGAACTAGGAAGGAGCCAAAGTGAGCTGCGTTGGAATGAGGAGTCAGGATCGACCCATTTGAGCCTAAGGATCAATAGGTTCTCGATGCTTTTACCCCCTTTTTTTTTTTTGGCCTCACATCTGACCCATATGGCTGAAAAATTTGAGCAGGTTTGATGATTCTACGAGGCGGCACGATCCACGCCCACCTCTAGTCCAAATCTAATAGTCATAAAAATTGACTTAGACTTATCAGGCATCTTAGGACCACAAAAAAACTGAAAAAACTAGACTCACCTTGCAATAGTAACGAGAGAAAAGGTAGTGCACCCTATTGCTTTTCCCCGTTCCGGCGAGCCCCACGGCGCCGCCGGCCTTCCTCCTCACATCCTCCATCTCGCTCCCGAACAGCGTCCGCAGCCTCCTCGCTGCCACCTCGGCCGCGTCCTCCTCGCCCATCAGCCCGGCGAGCACCCCGCCGGCGACCGACCTCACCTCCGGCCCCACGACGGCGTCCACGCCGACGTACTCCGTCAGGAACCCCTCCACCATCACCCTCGGGAACGTCGCGCTCACCGCCACTGCCCGCCGCGCCGCCCTCACGGCCTCCACCCCCTCCACGGCCGCAGCCTCCAGGAAGAACTTGGGCAGCACCGCCCTGCCGACCCTCGCCACCTCCTTCTCCTCCAGCCCGACGAGCGCCACCGTGGCCATGGCCCTCACCCGCACGCCGTCACTGAAAACGCACAGCAGCGGATAGAGCAGCAGAAGAAGAAGCCCCCGCAGAAACCCGCCGGCCTCGACGGCGACGAGCATGAAGTACGGGAAGACAGACACCGGCGACCGCAGGAGCCACCCCTCCACGTCCACCACCAGGGTCTGGCCACGCAGCCTATCCAACGGCGGCGGCGGAGAGCTCGGCTTCGTGGCTGCCGCCGACATCCGGCTGCCGTGGTGTCGGCCTCCGGCGAGCTTCCTCAGGAGGAGGCAGCACAGCTCGAGGAATGGCTTGGACAAGGAGGAGGAGTAATGCTTGATGGTCATGGCTAGCTAGGCAAGCTGAGCTGAGCTAGCTACCCGCCGCCCTATGGCTCTCGTCTCTGTCTAGGTGTTGCATGTAGTTGTCTCGTCGCTTCCATGGGCGTCACGAGCCACAAGTGAAGTGCTGGGTATTTATGGACGAAGGTAGATTTGCTTAATTTGTTCGGTTAATTCAGACTTCTGAGGATGTTTCAGTGCAGGGATTAACTGCTGCTAATACGCGTGCCAGTATCTAATGCAGTTATGCAGCCAGCTGCATGGTAGTGTACTACTCAGCTAATTAAGTGTAAACACTCAGCAAATGTGAGGCCCACAAAATCATAAAAACTGCTGTTGTCGATGATATTTCCTGTAGCCGATCAGGCAAGTTATATTGACCGTAGTACTAGTACATTATTATTTGACAGAGCGACTGATTGGAGATTGTATAAGTACACGTTTGAGGGTGAATAATTGGGATGTGGTCGAAGGGGGAAAGGAGAGGGGTATTAATGGTGGATGGTTTGTCGATTACCGTTGCTAATTACTTCTGATGGCACCCGATATTTAGCTTACACTATTATTTTTGAAAACTTTACTCACTCTAGTCATAAAAGTAAGCCATTTTTTTTGCTTTCCAAAGTCAACAAAATACCACTTTGACCACTAAATTTTATCATAGTATATTTGAAAAAAAGTTATAAAAATGTAATGTTATGAAATTATTTTTCATGATAAATTTACTCGTACCATTTTCGTATACCCAAACAACATATTTTAGATAATATATTTGATCAAAATGGATACGATTTGATTGCACGTATTCCCAGGGGCGGAACTAGAACGAATTTGACCAGTGTTCACTACTTCACTATACATATAGCAACATGTGAATTTTTCAATCAATATTGTACTAAATAGTAACGTGTGCGCTTATTTTTAACATCAATAATTCGACATAACCGACGACTATGTACAATGATAAAGAAGTAGCGATCAATATGCTTACTATTGGTGCTCGTTTTTTATGCTTTACTCGCTCCATATTATTATCATTTACAGCGGTATTTGTGCTAAATTGTGCCATTTGGCAACTAACCCTAACGAAATTCAGAGATATATTGTATTTCACTTTTTTCACAGGAAATTAGCTAAAAAGAGTCAATAAAGAGCTTCCTTTGGAAATGTGCAAAAATCAACTTCATCAAATGATAAAATTGGAGGTTACCATGACTTCTGCCTAGTTGAGCCGATCGAAATGCATATAATATTTGCTCGAATCAGAGGTCAAACACAAAAGTTATGAAGGTCGGAAGTTGTCGGAGCCCGGTGTGTCAGGCCCTTATGCCGCTCGGCGCTGGGCTTGCGCCGACCGGGTCTTTGGGCCCTGAGACACCCTTTTCGGCCCAAATTGATTTGATCAGTTTATTTGATGCTTATGATATTTTATTGCTTTGATCAGTCCATTTGATATTGCATTATTTTATTGATTTCCGTAATCAACTTATTAGCTACTGGATTGAAACATGGTATTTGGATTTAGTCAATTGATATATATCAAATAGTGCAGAGCTTGCTATGCTTAGATTAGTCTTATCATGTGACAGGTGAACCGATGAAAAGGTAGTATTATCTGAAGGGTGAGAGTGATTTTAGCCTAGTACCAATTCATAGTATACTTATTGATTTACACGTAAGTGAACCTAGTCCTAGGAAAGATTTAGTTAGTCTTGGTAGAACCTTAGTGATTTCTATTATCTTGTAATTTAGTTGTTTAGATTAAATCTTTCATACAACGGTCTTGTTAGTAGTAATTGTCAGCCTTAGTTGTAATCCGAACTGTTCCTTGATATCGATAACCCTGGATATTGTTAGTAGAATGATTAAAAAAAGTAGTTAAGTAAATAAATTACCTTTTAGTACTTACATTCTTTCAAGTTAATGAAACGATGAACCATAACATCATTAGCGATGAACCTAGTCCGCTTACCCACGTCGCCACGTGGGACGACTCCAGGGTGTACAGTTTTTGGGTTGGGGGTGCACATGTGGTATATATAAATTGATCCTCGCTAAATTTTTTTGAACCCGGTGTCCTGTGACACTGGGTGATTATATGTGGTTCCGCCCATGCGTATTCTAGTGCGACTTAATTTTGTGACGAGAGGGAGTAGTATAGTTAGATCGTTATATATTAAGAAATTAATTTTATTAACAGATCTATCGATATAACTTTCATTGGTCGATTTATATAGTTTTAAACACGTTGACAATCAAGGTTCAAAAAGTTTGACCGCAATTCAAAACGTCGTTTAGAAAATAACCGATTGAGCACTATGTTTAACTACTTCCTGCAAAGATGACCTCGAAATTGTAGTTAAATCATGTTGAGGGCACAATTAACTTGAGAGATTGGTGGTTATCGGTTAGAAGCGGAGTGAGAACAGAAGAATTTCAAGGGAATCAATTGTTTGACCATCCTCAACCTTCGCTCTATCTGGCTAGAACGGAAATGCACGCGTTTCCAAGGCGAGATCACTCGTATGCTTTTCACCAAAGCGATCAAGGACGAATTAATGTCGACAATGGCGGGCTGCAGCCGCTACATGTATTGACAAGTTATGAATTAATGGCATACGATCCGAACGCTAGTGCCGTACGCCTGAATGCCAACATAGTCATGTGTTAGACACAACAAAAATACAGAGCGTGCGCAATATATTAAAAATCTCATAATCAAAACAAACATTTGGAAAAAGACACGTAAAAAAAATCTTACAACACCACCGTAAACAGAATGCAATATTTTTTTTCGATAGTCGCAACATTTTTTCAACGGATCGCAATATTTCAAAAAATAGTATGTAACATTTTTTTTCGACGGTCGCAACGTTTTTTTGTAACGGATCGCAACATTAGAACAATTCACCAATTTGCAATACACAATCAAGTTCTGCGACATTTGAGACTAACTTATGAAACATCACACAACACCAGATGCAACACACTAAAAAGAAGCCTGCAACAATCGGCAAAATATCGGCTTCGCCGCCTACGATTCACACACACCATGCAATCAACCAGGCAATTCCACACAGGTATCAATGAATGCTCACCCTTTCTCTCTCTCCAGGCACACACGGGAGACGCATGGCCCCGGTTAGGTCCGCTAGGCTCCCTCAAGGGGTTCGCGGGACGCCCCCGAGATGCTTCCGACCTCGTCCGCGAGGAGGCCCAGGAGACGCCCCCAACCTCATCTTCGGCCACGAGCTTCGCAGCTCATCCTCCCTTGACCAGCCGCCTCGGCAGGCTGCCTCCTTGAGCCGCTCCGCCGACTAGCCGATCCCACGTCATTCGCTTCGGCCACTCGCCTCCTCGCCGTCTGCCGAGGCCAGCCGCTTCTGCGAGGCGCCTCCTCCGGAGCATAGGGAGCGCTGATCCTGATAGTACTAATTGGCAGCTATCCTTTCGAACCTTATTTTTTTTGTTAACACAAAGACGCATGGAGCTCCTGCGGGTTCTCGAAAATTCGAATTTTCTTTTCTGAATTAAAAAAACTATACGTAGGGAACCAGCACGAACTGCTGACAGATTTACACAAGTTATTCACTGAATAAATGGGCCCAAATGCTCTCCTTTTGTCTTCCTGTACAGTCAGGTTCAGGTAATTCTTGCAAACCATTGCATCTTGTGAAATTCATGCATACTGCTCCCTCTAATCAGTGGCGGAGCCAGGGTTTTACGTAGGCTCGGATCCAAAACTAAGGGGTTATAAGTCTATAACTAACGTCAAATACTATCAACACTAGGATATAACAAAAGTATAATACAAATACACAATCGAAATAAAATTTAAATTCCATGTTTAATGATACCATCTGTGGGAGACAGAGAGGCACGCCGAAACGGGGTACTCTTTGCTTCTTCTTCCATTCCTTTCCATCTCCCGTGTAGTAGAAAGGTGCCAATCATGAACTTGAAAGCATTTTTCCTCTCTTAGCATTTAGTAGGAGTAAATGGTAGCAGCACATAGTATTTTAGGCATTTAATTACTATATTGATCAACATTACTAGTAATCTGAGCATATAGTATGATTGGTAGCAATAGATTGATTAAATCCAATGACATGGTTGTATGTCTTGCTAAATCCATTTTTGCGATAGAAATTTGAGTGGCAATTGATTCATGGATACACATACAATCTGGTTTGTTAACCAAGATGAATCTATGTTAGAACAAGATCTTAACTGTCACATTTCGTAGCCTGGTTAGGAATCAAAGAAACATGGGTAAACAAAAGCACACTAGTACATTACTCAGTCTGGGATTTGATGCATAGCTAAATAAGTGTCATAAAGAACTTTAGCTCATTCTCTGTTTTAGCATGATCACACAATTCCAGACACATGTATATTACTTACGATAGATCACAACACTCACACATTCCATAATTTCATACATGAACTTATCTACATAAAAATCCACTCCACAACAACACCAGCATCACCATGAACAAAACAAAAATATATTGCGAACCCCATGATTGATGGCATAAGCTGGAATAGAACTAGTAGCAGTAAAAGGGAGAGGAGCTGAGGCCTGAGAAGGGCGGAGCAGCCGAGTAGGAGCCACCGAGCTAGGAGGCGCTGGGCGCTGCCATGCTAGGGGTGGAGCAAGGCAGGCCGGTAGGCGGCAGGGGCTGCGGCGTGCTGACGTGCACTGAGGCGGAGCTTGAGGAGGCTCTGGCCGTTGGGCGCCTGGGCTTGGGGGCTCGGGGGAGGGCGGCGCTGGCCGCTGGGCGGTGGAGGTGTGGAGCCGTGGAGAGGAGGCGGCGGCTCCGGCCTCCGGGTGAGGAGAGGACGCGCTGGGCGGTGGAACCGTGGAGACTAGAGAGGAGGCGCTGGGGGGCTGGGGGCGGCCTCGCGGCTGGGCGGCTCTGCGGCGGAGAGGAGGGGGCGGCCGACCGCAGAGAGGAGGAGGAGCGCTCGGGGAACTGCCGCTAGGTGCTGGTTTGGGGAAGACCGAAGGTGGCTAGGGCTCTCGTTGGCACTGGGCGCTGGTCTCCCTCACGCTCGGCTGGGCCGGCTGGGGATGTTTGCCTCGCCAGCCTCGGGCCAGCCCACAAACGTCGGGCTGTCTACTCTATATCGAATTTTCTGTGGATGCATACTAAAAAAATCCTATTACTATTTGCTCTGGGCCTCGGGTCATTGCCTAACCGGCCCGAGGCCCATCTCTGCCCCTGCCTCTAATCACAAAAGGAAGCCGTTTTTGACTTTTCAAAGTCAACAAGATACCACTTTAATCACTAAATTTCATCACCATATTTTTGAAAGAAAAAGTTATAAAAATGTGACGTTATGAAAGTATTTTCCGTGAAAAATTTACTTATACTATTTTCGTACATTCAAACTCATATTTCAAATAATATCTTGGGCCAAAACTGATACGATTCGACTGCACGCATCCTAAGGCGACTTCAGTAATAGATGTTAGGAGCGTGAACATCACTAGCACATACAAAACCACTTCTGTTATCGCTTAATTAGGTCCTTAATAATTACATTTATTCTCACGGTACAGTAACACTATTTTAATGCCACTAATCTAGCCCGTGTCGCTAGCGTAGCGTCTACATTCTGCCTAATTTTTCACCAATCGGGTAACTGTCCACCCAGTATACGCTGTGAACTGCAAAGTGAACTGTAATTAATTAAGCCATCTTCCTTGTACGACAAATTCTGAAATGCAGAGTTTTATCAGTGTTTCAGTTTGTCGACATCCCGGTATGGCCAGGCAGCTACTGAGCAGAACATCATGGTCTTTATCCATAGGAAGAATCATCGGCTGCTGCTTCTTCGTCTCCCTCCGCATCACCCGCCAGCCGTGACTTGAGCCATCTTGCAAGATTTACCAGGAACGGCGTGTACACGAAGTAGCACGTTGTCGTCCAGCTCATCAGCCCCTGACAAGATCAATCGGCACGAGTGTAATCCGCCATACTTATGCGCAATCCACATGTCTGAATTCTATTGGGGAGAGAGAGAGAGAGAGAGAGAGATGTACTTGCCTCGCCGAGCAGTTGGACGTCGGCGTTCGGATAGCTCCAGCAGTCAAGCAATCTGCATCAGTATTCGGTAGTACTGTAGTAGTAACATTACTAAATTCAAGGCATTTGGAAGGATGAGCGGGTGTGCATCGTAAGTAAGCAATCCCGGTAAAATGTAGGTGGTGGTGTTACTTGATCAGTGGGATCTCGGCGAGAGGGCAGGCAACGCCGACGAGGCACGCGAAGGCGAAGCCGAGCCAGGAGCCGTCGAGAAGCAGCCACACGAACTCTGCAACGGCGAACAGAACGTATGCCTCCACGTTGCTGGGCACCCCTGCTCTGTACATCTCCGCGCTGAGCTCGATGAACAGGGCAAGAACTCTGCACGGCCACGCGGAGTTCAACGACAGCAACGCAAGAAATCACGACATCCAGAATGAAAATTTGAAGATATGTATAGCACGAACATCAGCGACGTCGCGGTCTTCTGCGCTGTTCCGGTGGCCTTGGAATTAGGGGGCGCCACCCTCTCGTCAGAGAACAGCTGGAGCAGGCCGACGGTGCAGTAGAACGCTCCGAGCAGGGGCGGCACCAGGATGTGGGTGCGGAGGGGGCCGATGGCGAGGGCGCCGTTGTGGTACACTTGGAGGCCTACGCGAGAGTGGATGCCATCGAGGAGCGGACCGAGGACGAACCCCGCGCCGAAGAGGGCGGTGGAGACGGCGGGCCAGGCGCGCCCCAGGGGCCTGCCGACCCCGCCGTTCTGCAGGGCGCGGGCGGGTCTGGGCAACGGCAACCGGGTGGGTGCCCTTGGGGGGCGGCGCGAGGGGGAGAACGGCCGCCGCGGCGGCGGAGAGGCGCCGGCGATCGGCACGGCGAGCCTGGCGCGCATGTCTCTTATCCTGTTGGCTGTGGGGCGAGCTCTAGTGCCAACGTGGTAACTGGTAAGTGCGGTGGCCCATTGATGATGGATTTGGATCCATCGGTGTTCCTGCACCGTGTCGTCCTCCACGACCGTCCGATCTGGATGTCTAAGGTATGCTTAGGCCTCGCTTGAAACGTAGTAATTTCACACTAAATGGAGCCTTAGCGGAACTCAACTGATCTTTTTTTAAGACAGAAAACCACATTCTTTATATATATAAAATACGAACAATTTCCGGTATAGGATGAGTTGAACTGTCATCTTTGTTGAGGAACCATCGCTGGCGAGTTCAGTCCGAATGATCACATCATAGATAAACGTAGAATCACATCAAACAATGCAAAAATAAATAGTAGACGGAAAAAGTCCGGTTTACTCCCTCGAACTATCAGAAAAGTCTGGTTTACCCCCTGAACTACAAAACCGATTATTTAACCCCCTGAACTTGTCAAATCCGATCAAATAACACCCCGTAGCGGTTTAGAGCGGTGGTTTTGCTGACGTGGCCAAATTCGGCCAACTCAGCATATGACGTGGTACACCTGGCCCGTTTTCTCCTCCTCCCCCTCTCTCTGACTCGTGGGCCTCGCCTGTGAGCCGTGGCCTTCCTCCGTTGCTTCCCCTCGCAGCCGCTTGCGCTCCTGCTGTCCTCTGTAGGCGTCATCCACGCCTCGTCCGGGTCGTGGCTCAAGACGCCCACCCCACCCACCTTGGCGGCCCGCCCACCTCGGTCATTGTCGAGCTGGAGCGCCCGCCGCGATTGGGAGCTACTGCGACGGAGTTTATGAGAGAGAGAGAACCATGGGAGGGTGGTGGAGGGTTCAATGGTGGGGGCGGCGGCGGGTGGTGGTAGAGGCGGCGCCGTTGATGTTGAAGTCGGTGGCGGTGGCGGTGGGAGGGGGAGGGGTTGAATGGTGGTAGGGCGGCGACGGTGGAGGGGTAGAGGGGTGTAGCGGAGGCGGTGGAGGGGTGCAGCGGCGGCAGGGCGGTGGCGATAGTGGCGGTTGAGACGGCGGATTTGGTCCGTCATGGACCGGAGTATCGAAGTCACCCACGGTGAGCCTGAGGTCACCTCCCTTGCTTCACCTCCCTTGCTCTTCTCCCCTCCATTTGCTTCCTCCTCTTCACCGAGCGGAACCAGAGCTGCACCCCCATTGATGGTCGCGCACCACTGCGTTCCATTACCGCTCGGGCGCCTCGCCTCAGCGCTCTGCCACCACTGCGTGCCCCGACCGAGGAACCCGTCCCCCACCACCATTCGTCCTCCCCGTCGCCAAGAGCTCCCGCCGCCAGGCTCCCTTCTCCTCCCGCCACGGCCGTCGCCGTCGGACAACCACGGTCACCCCCCGAGTCACCCCAGCTCCACCTCGGGTTCCCTTGTTGTTGTCAAGCATGCAGCGTCAGGGCCGCTTTCTTCCTTGCGTCGCCACTTTGCCAGCGCCAAGATGGACCCAGTTGTCGCCGCCGCTTTCCACCGAGCCACCCTCCAAGAAGACTGGCTGACCCGCCACGGTGTTCTTGAGGTCGCCGTCCTCGGGAGCCCATTCCGCTCGCTCGCCCGCCTCCCGCCACCACCCGCTTCGCCGCCACCGCCTAAATGCCACCGAGCCCTCCTCTGCTCCCATTTCTTTGCAGTAGGAGATTGTGCCCGTGGCCTTCTCTCTCCCCCCTTGTCTCATTTCCATGTGGGGCCCCATTGCAATTATATGGCTCCATCGCTGCCATTGCATCGCCACTCAACAGGCCGAAGTTGGCCGAATTTGGCCACGTTAGCAAAACCACCGCTCCAAACCGCTACAGGGTGTTATTTGACCGGATTTGACAAGTTCAGGGGGTTAAATAACCGGTTTTGTAATTCAGGGGGTAAACCAGACTTTTCTGATAGTTCGAGGAAGTAAACCGGACTTTTTCCAATAGTAGATTGAACACACAGAGAAACAAAGGTGTATGAGCTATTCTTCTTCTTTATTCCTTCATCAAACGAACAGCCTATTACAATGACTAGCACTCCCTATTTATAGTCTAGAGACCCTGCTAGAGTTTGGATGGAACGCCCGCCTATGAGCCGGCTGCTGGGCTAAGCCTATGGTTTTCCAACACTCCCCCTTAGGCACCCATCCTCACATGTTCATACATCGTCAAAACTCCATAAAAACCCAAGGAGAAAATTTGGAGAAAGAGTACATGATACACGTTCTGTTGTGCTGCACGAATTGCCTCATTAAAAACCTTAGCCGAGAAACTTCAGGAAAACCCGTCAAGAGAAAAAGAGTACAATCCACCCAATTTCATTTAATCTCTAGGATTTACTCTTTTGGTACTTGATCTTCATGATCAAGTTTCAATAATGAGTTCGTGAAAATTCCCCCCTGAATTTTGCACTTATATAAGTCTCATTATTCTAATTCCACGTATGCGCCTTTCAAAGCTAGATACTGGAAGTGGCCTAGTGAATAAATATGCAAGATTTTCACATGACTTAGTGTGCAGTATTTTAATTTCGTCCACCTTATGCAATTCAAGAGCATAGAAGAACATGGGGTTGATATGCTTTGTGAGATGACTCTTCACATAACCCATCTGCACTTGTGCAACACAAGCTGCATTATATTCATATATAATAGTGGGGGTT
This sequence comes from Phyllostachys edulis, assembly GCA_036346405.1. Classification (NCBI taxonomy): domain Eukaryota; kingdom Viridiplantae; phylum Streptophyta; class Magnoliopsida; order Poales; family Poaceae; genus Phyllostachys; species Phyllostachys edulis. The sequence goes on from CM070546.1 coordinate 104,524,911, forward strand.
TGTGCGGTATTCAATCCACATGACTGCTGGATGTGGTGAATCAACCGCCGAAACCAAACACATTTTTGTGAGGCCTCGTATAGTGCTATGGTTTTCGAGTGGTTCGTCGAAATTGATACAAGACTTTGCTTAGAAGATTTCCATGAAATTGCAGTTTCACCACATAGGAATGCATAGCCTGTTATGCACTGTTTGCAACTTTGTCAGATCTTGGTCAGCGACAGTGCACCGACATCTCAGATAACCATTCATAGACAGGTCTTTTCTTTCTGTAGAACAGACCAAGGTCTTTGCTTCCTTAGAGGTATCGGAAGATATTCTTTATTCCCTGCCAATGCCTTTTGGTAGGTTCTGTACTATACCTTGCTAAAAGGTTCACGGTAAATATAACGTTCGGTCTAGTCAGTTTGCTAAATACATAAGTGCTCCTATTGCACTTAAGTATGGGATTTCTGGTTACAGGACTCCCCCCCCTTCTTCTCTAGATCTGTACGGGTCATTGTCTTGCTACAAGGATCTCTCGACTATTGGCACTTTCGAAGGGTATGCCTATTCAAAGCCGAAACTTTCTAACACCTTTTGGGTGTAGGCTGACTGATGCACTAATATCCCTTCAGGGGCATACTCAAACTGTAAGCCTAGGCAATTTTTGGTTTTACCAAAATCTTTCATTTCGAACCCCAACTCCAGATAAGAGCTTGCTTTCTTGATTTCTTTCAAGGTTCCGATGATATTCAAATCATCTTCATACTTTGATATTATATAAAATCCATTCTGGAATCGTCGTATAAATATACAAGGACAATCCTCATTGTTCGTGTAGCCTTTCTTGCATAGAAAGTCACTTCAAACGATTATAACACATCATGTCTGATTGCTTAAGTCTGTACAATGACTTTCTAAGTATCACATTGTACATACTTCTATTTGATTTGTCTTGGTTCGGAACAGAGATACATTCAGGTACCTTCATATAAATGTCTAAATCCAGATTTCCATAAAGGTATGCAGTTATCACATCCATCAATTTTATTCTAAATTCAGCTTTACTTTCATTGAGATTACATATCTAAAGGTAGTTCCGTCCATGACTCGGGAATAAGTTTATTCACATTCAACTCCTGGACATTTAGTGAAACCTTGTGCAACAAGCCTTGTTTATTTTCATTTCTCTTTCGAACAAATACCCACTTATGCCCTACGGGGTGCACATGGGGAGGCGTGCTGCTTACATGCCCAAACACAACTCTTTTATCCAGAGATAATAATTCTGTTTCTATTGCCTTCTTCCAATCTTCTCAATCTAATCTTTTCTTACATTCAGCGAGCGATGCAGGCTCTGGATCAAGATCGATGATTGTGGCAATTTTCTTTGCAAAGTAAATATCGACATTGGTTGTTGTCTTATTCATAGATTCTCCTGTGGTCACAAAGTTTATAGCTATTTCTTCATAGGACGATTCTTCTAATGTTTCTACTTGCTCACCGCTGCTTTCAATTACGGAGGCAAGTCCCTTTAGTTTCAGCTCCGATGTGTGCGCACACATCCATGCTGGTATTTTCCTTCGTGTGAATGTTCAAATTCGGAATGCCTTTCCTTAAGGTTTCATACTGGTGTCAGGTCTCAACTGACTCCCCTTCTAGTTTTGGGAAACTTTGGTGATCGGCCGTGTCAAGTCCTTCTTATCCTTTTTCACCAGGCGTCCCCAGTTACTTGGGATTCGAGGGGCCAGAGTTCTCGTCCTTTTTTTGAGACCTTAGGGCGGGATTAGGGATACCTTCATTGGTATTTCAACCTTCTCTGGTGTATTGCGTGTAGGCACATACGACTTAGTCACGCTCTTCAAAACACTAAAGTAGTCAGGCAGTTAATTCGCTAATGCTTGTAAATCAATTATCTTCTGGACTTCAATTATCTTCTAGATTTCAATTGTCTTCTAGACTGCTCTATTTGCTTCACTAGTGTGCAGGTCATGTGCATGGATTCCCGTAGCTTGGCACGTTATTTCTTGACATTTTTTTATCAAGAGGTTGATTTCCTCCCCTTAATGACGGGAAACCATCCTCATCTAATATACAATCAGCGAATCGGGCAGTATGCAAATCTCTCGTCATAGGGTCTAAATACCTGATTATGGATCTTGTCTCATAACCAACGTATATCCCAGACTTTCAGAGAAGGTCCATTGCAGTTCGTTGCAGTGGTGGTATAGGTATATAAACCTTGCAACCAAATCTGCGAAGATAAGAAATTTTCGGTGCTGACCCTTGCGCTAGTTGTATAGGTGAATGGATGTTATATGCTAGTGGTCTAAAATTGATGAGAGTTGCTGCGTGCAGGACTGCGTGCCCCCAACATGCAGTTAATAAATTACAATTATGAAAAATCTAGTAGTCCATTCTGGGTGTAGACATGCGGTACGAAATGCTCAACTTTAATTCCTATTTCCATGCAAGAATCATCAAATGTCTTTGAAGTAAATTCTCCGACTTTGTCCATTCTGATGGACTTCACATGATGACCTGGGAAATTATTTTTCAATTTTAATTATCTGTGAGATTAGCTTTGCAAAAGTATAGTTTCTCATAGACAATAAACATACGTGCGACCATTTCGAGGAAGCATCGATGAGCACCATAAAATACCTAAATGGCCCTGACAAAGGCTGTATAGGACCACAAATATCTCCCTGGATACGGTCCAGGAATGCAGGGACTTCATCTTTCGCTTTAAGAGTAGAAGGTCTAGTAATTAATTTCCCAAAGGCACATGCGGGGCACACAAAATCTTCCTGATTCGGGAAATTCTTTACGTGGATATTATGTCCCTGTGAATTGTTAATTATATTTCTCATCATCCTAAGACCTAGGTGGCTTAATCTATCATGTTAGAGACAAAAAAAAATTCAGAGCTTCTAAATACGGTTTTTATGACAGTATAGGCTGCGGGTGCCTTAATATTAATATAGTATAGCTCAGTTTCATATGAGAAAAGTTGTTCTCATACCCTTTTTCACTTTCTTCAAGCTTTGTAATGAGCAGGTATTTCTTACCATACTCTTCTTCAGTCTCTACATGGAAACCGTTAGCGCGAATATCCTTGAGAGTTCTAGTCAATTCTGGGTACAACAAGGCCTCTTAATGACCAAAGTTGTTCCCACTAGGAGTATAATTATGGCTCTTCCTGAGCTTATTATACAAGTATCGCTGCCTGCGATTATCGTAAGACTACTAGCATTCTTGCTGATCGACTAAAAAAATTGTCTCTCTCAAAATGGTATTCGTTGTACCGCTATCCGGTAAGCATACTTCCTCCATAGGGCATCACACGTGTTCTAATACTTCAAATATCAGAACATAACTTGTTACTATAAATACGGGAAAATAAGTCTTGCAGGACTCATCATAAAATTTTAATGCTTTGCTCTCCTAGAGTTTACAACCATTATTCAAAGTTCCATCACAATCACAAACCGCAAGTGACTGTAAAAAGTTCTAAGTGCAATGTGTGCACTAGATCGAATCAGTGAAGTATGTAGAAACTTCTGCTTGAATCTGCTCCATGACGATCTTCTCCTCTTGGGCAACTACGGCTACGACCACTGCGATGTCCAAAGGAGGGGTGATGGGGGCTGCTATTGGGCTGTCCACATCCATGAGTGCAACTAATGGCTGTGGATCCTCTGTGTCTGCGATGGCGAGGTGTGCCTCATGCTGTTCTTTGCCCTTCTTCTTAGACTGGAAAGCAACAATAACGTGCGACCCACAACCTTACCATTCTTGCCCCTCTCCTTTATGAGAGGCTTCCTCACCTTGTAGCTGTTAGCATTGGCTTCATGGCCAACATTGCTATTTGACGGCTGTGAGATGTAGTTCTTCCTTAGAACATCATCTTGAGCATCCGCAGCTTGCATGATGTCAATCAATTCGGCATACTCCTTGTAGCCATATTGATGATAGTTGCGTTCGGATTGCACCGCATTCGGGTGGAAGGTCGAGAGGGTCTTCCCAATCTTCTGCTCATCTGTGATTACCTTACCACAGAGTTAAAGACCGGTACAAGTTCTGTATAAATTCTGGCCATACTGGACCAACTCTTCGAACTCCTGGTTCGTGATGCCAGTCATCTACATATTTCATGCAAGGAGTTCATAATATTACTACTGGCAATTTGCATAAAATTGTTGCAAAATTCTCATAATGCTCTCTGAACTCTCGGTTTGTGACCCCGTATTTTTCAATGCATTTTTCATCATTCACTGCTATTTTCAGTGATTAAAAGTAATATAAACAATCACATATAATCAAAACAGTAAATACAATGTATAAATTACATAGAAATAATAATAATATAGTTAAACATGCTTCAAATGCTCAAAAAGATTCAACTTTTGATTTCCCGATGCCCTTTTCTGCTGGAATATGAATTTTTAGTGAATTCTGCAATTTCCAGGGGGCTAAACCGCTAAATTTCAATTTTGACATGTTTTCATGCAATTTTCAATTTCTGAGGGGTTATTCTGCAAGAATTTCTTTCCTGGAATATTTCATCGTAATTTTCAGAACTTTGATGGTTTATTTGCAAATTTCTGGGATTTCATTTTTTTTCTCTCTTCTTTCTCTCGGGGTTTTCTCTCCCATTTTTTCTTTTCACCAGAAATTATATGGGTTGGGCCCATTGCCCTTTTTGGCCCATTTTGGCCCAACCCGGCAGCTAAGTTTAACCTAGTCGCACGGTCTCCTCATGCTGCTGAAAAAGGCAGTGGCTACGGACGCAATGAGGCGACGCCGATTTCTGGATCGGGGCGGTTAATGGTGCGGCCATGGCGTGGCGGTAGGCACGCGCGACAAGCGAGGCTCGACCGAGCACGCGCGGTACTGGCAAGACGGCTTGTGGGGGCAAGCACGAGGCGGCGACTTGGCGCGGGCGGCCAGCCGAGCCGTCGGGCGGGCGGTGGTGGCTCAAGAGCGGCGGCGCCACCTATGTGGAGGCGGCGAGGTGGTGGCGCGGCAAACTCGCGCGGCTCGGTAGGTGGCGCTCAGCGGTGTGGGCGGCGGTCGGGCAAGAAGAACAGACACGCGCGGCAGCTTGGCATGTCACGAACGGCAACGTGGCGACGGTCGGCGATGCGCGGCGTGGCACTACGGACGTATGGGCACGGCACTACGAGCGCGAAGGCACGGCGCTACGGACGCAGCAGACGGACGGGTGGCGGCGCGTGCGGCGGTCGGATGACGGCGGAAGGCTGTCGGCGGAGGCCGACAACACACACGGCGATGGTGCACTGCGGCGCGTGCGCGACAACCAGTGCGCAAACGGTGGAGTTGATGCGCGCTACTGTGCCAATATGAGGCGTTAGGTGGCGCAATAGCGATGGCTTATGCTTGTCGGCGGCGGCGCGCGCGCGTCTTGAAGTGCGGTGGGTGTGGCTTCGAGCCGACGTTCACGTACACATGCATATGTTTGCTTCAAAAGGAAGGCACGGCCGCATGCAGGCGGCGTGGTGGCATAGCCGTATGCAGACGACGTTTTTTCTTGTACTGTTCACTCAAAAAATAATAATGCAATCAACAATCCCTATTTTAACCAAGCATCCGATCAGTATTGTGTCGGCGACTGCAAGTCGGCTCATGGAGATTAGAGGGAATTTGTAATCTACAAACTACAGTGCAATCGTCATCTACTCTTGCATACAACCCACCGATCGGCTTAGCCGGCAACTTTAAGCCGGCTCGCGGTAGATTAGATTGGATTTGCACCGTAGAAAACAATCTGGAAAGCCAAATTTGCATAATTGAAAGCGATTCGATCTACGAGTGTCGTGCTACAACAGTTACCTTTCGATCTTAGTAGAGTAGGCCTAGAGGGATGCCGAAGTCGATCGTGTTGATAACGTGTTGAGGAACCGTCGCTGACGAGTCCAGTCCGAATGATCACCTCGTAGATTAACGTAAAATCACATCAAACAATACAAGAACAAATAGTAGATTGAACACACAGAGAGACAAAGGCGTAGGGAGTATTCTTCTTCTTTATTCCTTCATCAAGCGATGTGCCTTTTACAATGACTTGCATCCCCTATTTATAGTCTAGAAACCCTGTTAGGGTTTGGATGGGGCTCCTACCTATGGGCCGACTGCTGGGCCAAGCCCATGGTTTCCCAACAGTCTTGAACTAGATGTGCCAATGTCTCCATATGGCAAAGCACAAGACCGTCATGGTTGAGGTTGTAGCCTAAGGGCGTGTACATTGGTATAGACGGTTGTTGTCTATAATATTCTATATGTCATCTATAGACAAAAATGTGCAAACAGCATGGATACAACAGCGACACAGCCGTCTATAAGGGTTTTATAGACTATCTGTTTCATACCAGACAGCTTCATTCTCTCTCACTGTTCTCTCTCATCCACATCATTAAAAGTCTTACATAGTAAATATTATAGACTATTGATGTCACCCCACTATATATGCCCTTATGGTATGTACAATAGGGTGATATTAGTTGTCTAGAATCCTTGCCATGTTAGATTTTTTATGATATGGATGAGAGAGAATGAGGAGAGAGATAGAAGTCGTTTGTCATATAACAGACGGTCTATAAGGGCCTTATAGGCATCATTTTTGCTATTGTATCCATGCCGTCTGCAACCCATACGTTTTGTTACCTCATTTTGTGTGATCCTATATAGGTAACTTAGAGACAAGAGTTGTGTTTAGTTTTGTCTATAAATAACGTGAAAGGTACTCTAGACAATCAATGTCTATAGTACTATACATGTCCTTACGGCTATAACCTCTAGTCCACAACAATGACGGTTCGTGCTTTACCCTATGGAGACATTGGCGCATCTAGTTCAAGACAACAGTTCAACTCATCCTATACCGTCTAGAAAACTTCAGATAGGTTATGGCAAATTGTGTTCTCCTTTTCTCTATCTTTGTGATCATACCAATTTTTTTTTACATTTTAGGTTATGGCAAATTGTGTTCCCCTTTTCTCTATCTTTGTGATTATACCTTTTTTTTTACATTTCCTTAGCCTTGTAAGTTGCAAGTAATGTCTACATATCTTCAAAAGAGAACTTAAATAAAAACTCAGTACCAGCCATACCGATCATGACCAATATAACTGGTGACCGCCACTAACCAACCAGTTATCACCAATAAACTGAACTCTATACAAGTAAATGCATTTTTTTTAAAAAACAATTAGCTAGTACTCTTAAGACATAAACTGTAAGTCACAAGATCAAATAATGGAAATCATAGTAAACAAATCTACGGAAATATATAGCCCACCTGACCTATCTTGGCTGTTTTGATCAGCATCTGACAGCGATGCGGCCTTCATAATTTCATAACCGGGGATCTTGGCTGGAGAACAGAGAATGATGGGCGCGGTTGTGCATACCTTTTATGATTAAGGTTTGAAAACACGGTGCATTAATGATGAATGGATCGGTCTTAAGAAAGACCTTTCAACAATGCAGGTGGCGGCAGGTGTTCTAAGGGTACGTAGAATGCGAGGTGATTATATACAAATACTTAAAAAAATATATAGTTACGTCATCAAGCACCTATGTAAAAATCATATACATAAATATCTCTTAAGCATCGGTGTCTAATCAAATATCGATGCTATAAAATAAACGTCTTATCTGTTGTACGTGGCAAAAAAAAAAAATCAGTTTTTCTGTACTTCTCTTAGTGCATGCATTGTACATGCTCTAATACAGTTGCAGGAGCAGATACTCTACTTTTCGGTCTCTCTAAGATTGGAGCATCGAGCGTATACCGCATACCGGAGAGAATACCCGTTAAAATCAGTAAGTAATTGGAACTGTCACTGGTATTGCTTGCATACCTTGGCTACGTCATGGTTGTAGAATTTTTTGAAAAAAAAAGTTTTTGCCACAAATTCAGAGTGAATTTCTTCCCTCTCTCTCTCTGCCACTAAGTACTCTCACTGACATACCGGTCCGGACCTTACCTGCCGATGAGATAACCAACGGCAAAAACAAGATGAGGGCGCCGAATTTGTTTCTTTGTAGGGACTGCGACTCTCTTTCAAGATAGTAGGCATTATCATCTGAAAATCACTACAGGTGTTAAGTTAACGCGGACTACAATGTTTTGAGATTGCATTACATTAACCCAAATTTGATGTTCAGCATGACACCGACACGACGCACGACCTTGCTAATTGACAAGGTTTATCGACGAAAGAGCCTTCAATCGTAAGACCAATTGGAGACATTCTTGTGCCATTAATTGAAGAAAATGAGCTGTCTTAGGCCAGCAGTTGGTATGACCAAAAGAGCTTGGTCAAGACGTCCATTGGCTAGTGCAGTGCAGTAGTGCACGGATTGAACGAACGGGCGAATAATTCAGTTAGGTAACATACGCTGCAAAACCATATGGAAAGGGAAGAAAAAATCGCGTCCAAAAAATATCCTTTCTTTACCACCTAAAAGCTCAACCAGAATGCTGGATGAACAAACACTGACACAGCAAAGAGAATTTGCTGAATATTTTCACAACATCGGTACCAACCGTACCTTTAAAAAGCTGTTCGCCTAGAGCCTAACAGAGCACCACAATCAAACCAAAACCCCGATCACAACCTTTCTGTGATCCACCAGAAAAATTCCTTGCAAGAACAAAACAAATGTCTTGCAAGAAATGCACATTTACCTGAAACCAATAAAGAAAAACTCGACTCACTATATGTAGCTGCTTCTTGAGCACTCTTGCTACCATCATCCTAAGTAGACTAGCCAGCAGTTTGCATTGATCAATCGATCAATGGCTTCCCTCCTACTGCTCCTGCGAGCCATCGTCAGCGGCGGCACCGACGAGATACTTCTCGGCGCGAGGGAGACGCCGGAGGAGGTGAAGCAACCGGAGATGTTCTCTCCGAAGCGTCCGGTGGTGTATCAGGGATGCAGGTCCGGCGACGACGACGAAGCGGAAGAAGAACGGTGGCTGGTCATTTGCTTGCGGTGGCCTCGGATCGATCGCCAATCGGCTTGGATGCAGACTATCTGATCTGATTCAATCGAACAAGCACATTTCAGATTAATAGTTGCCTGTCAGTCGAATGAAGATGGCTGGTCCTGCCTTCCAGATGTATTTTGTGTCCATGTTTCAAGAAAACGAAAATGTATTTCGTTTCAACAAACTTTGGTTAATTTCTTAAACTTTCGTATTGTTGTCATGACGATTGCTCTTGGAAATGCAACGAGTATTGTAATTAATTGTTGCCCTTTATTATGGGTAGAAGTTGTCAAGACTGATGAGCGATGCCATGTGGTGTGATCAACTAACCATTGCTAATTGCTGATGAACGATGAGGCAAGGCGGCACATCTCGCCCACCTGAGAATCTTGGTGAATAAATGGAGATAGAGAGAAAAATGCAAGCTAGTAGTACTACCTAGATGAAACTATGGAAGATTTTGCAACAATCGGTTGAGGTGACAAACGATTCCAACGGTTGTGATCGGGGACTGCACAACTCTGAAGGCGATCCACATCTGATGGTCATATTCTTTTGTTTGATATCAGTTTTGCTGAACCTCCATCGCATTAAGGAATTGTCACTGGAGCCATGCAATCCATCTCCCTTCCCCGTTGTGCAACCTTTCTAAGTGCGAAAAGAAGGGTAAGCAGCGCAGTTTAACTAACAAAATGGAGCTTTACTGCCTAAAATCAGCATTTCAAGTAAACACCAGACTCACTTTTCACTAGAGGTAGACTGTAAAAGTACTACTGCATACGAGAGCTATCTCTGTAAGTACAACTCCATTTGTACATAGGAAGCAATCATTCATTGCTAGGGAAATTTCTATTGCGCATTTGATCTACTGCATACCCACCATGAAGTTTTAACAAAACCAATCAATATACAACATCATAAATCATTCAGACTTCAGATAGACGACACTTCAACCCCAGTCGACAAAAGGGAGGGGAGGATAGCCGCCTTCGGGGGGAGGTTGCAGTGATGGAGGTAAGTTGCCCCATGAAGTGTGGGCCCCTAGTATGTTCCCTGTGAAACATGACAGAAACAAATGCAGCATTATCAAAGAAAAGGTCATTAAAACAATCAAGTATGATCAAACACTAATTCTACCCTGACATCTTTTGCATTCCTAAGCATCTAATTTGTTGTTTCAGGGCAAGGCTCTCAAGCATAGTTGCCAACTTGCCATGAATTGAGTAAGTTGACAGCAGATTCATAACTCTTAAGTAAACCAAATTACTTGAGTGTTTCAATATGTAGCCCCTCATTAGTCATCTGGAGGCACCAACCGACGGGCCCGATTGCAATCGAGTTGCCTAGAAACATCTAAACAGCACCTAATTAGTGATTGGGAGGCACCAACCAGTGGACCCGCTTGCATACAAAGGATTACATTCAATGATTGTATGCGATGGGTTTTATTCATGGCATGACCAGTGACCGAAAGGAAAACATGATGAGCAGCTAGCTCGTCACGTATCATAATTTTTGTTATTAAGGGGAATGCCAGAAAAATTCAAAGATCTATATAAGTTTGAGGTAGTTTGTCATGGGAGTGGTTACTGTTCACATGTGCACTGTTCACACGGTTACTGTTTGCCTGCAGATAGTTTCCTTCATTAGGGATTAGATTGATTTGGTTAGTTTGGAAACTTATCTTCAGTTAGTTTGTTTCTATAATTTATAGATTATTTCTTAGAGGTCAAGTCAAGTTATCCCTATAAAAGAAATGATATTGTATCTTTTTTATGGAAGTAATCAACAATGAAGAAGTATTTCCCAAGTCCCTAAGTCTAGCTCTGGTCTCTCCCCCAACCGGTGTCCTCTTCGTCTAGCGTTGTTCTACCTCAAATCGTCGCCGTCCGACCTCCCTCCGACGGATGTGTTACCCCTATGATCTAAGAATCATAATAACTTGGTATCAGAGCCAACACCACGACTTCTGCTGCCAAGCTATCTCTACTAGACAACCTGATGGAGTCGATGAAGACGACGTTGAAGATGATGCTCCAACAGATTTAGCCCACCCTATCGGAGGAGTTTGTTGCCCTATGTTAATTGTCTCACCAAGAGGGGTGTAATGTCATAGGCGTAGTACTGTTCACATGTTTACTATTTACCCACAAACAGTTTCCTTTGTTAGGGATTATAATGATTTGATTAGTTTGGAAGCTTATCTTCAGTTAGTTTGTTTCTATAATTTATAGATTCTTTCTTAGGGGTCAAATCAAGTTATCTCTATAAAAGAGATGACATTGTATCTTCTTTAAGAAAGTAATCAACAATGAAGAATTATTTCTCAAGTCCCTAAGTCTAGCTCTGGTCTCTTCCCCAGGCCAGCTATTCTAGATCCATCTCTCCCCCAACCGGTGCCCTCTTTGTCTAGCGTTGTTCCACCTCAAGTCGTCGCCGTTCAACCTCCCTCCGACGGATGTTTATCCCTATGATCTAAGAATCATAACATAGTTTCAGAGGGGAAAAGGTAAATTGTAGGAATCTTTCTGTATTTCTGCATAGAGCCAGTGCTCTCAACCCAAGAAGAAAACTATATTTTCATCTTAACTTACAATTTTTGAGAAAGGAGGGGTGATCTAAGCAGTTAAAATTTCAGAACCTAACTGCCCAGCTTTTTTCTCTTTAGTGGAACTTTTCTTCTCATTTCACAGTCATCGATAGAATCAATTTCTTTTGTTTACTAGCCGAACAATTGCTACATGGCATGCTAGAAAAAACTAGGGAAAACGCTATAGGTTTGCAAATTTTATCAGAGGGTAGCGATAGAACCGGTAACCGGTGGTTACCAGATTTTTCGGATTTTTTTTTGACAATTTTTAAAATTTAAATTTGAAATTTTCGGATGTAAAAAGGAAAATGTTGGAAAATTTGGTACAAACAAAGCTCAAACCCACGACCTTTCTCAACCAGACTGCCTTCCCACCAGGCCATGTGCACATCTATAACTTAAATGTGTTCCAAATTTCCTTTATGCATTGATGAAAATTAGGTAAATTCGAAATCTTTACCGGTTTGAATTTTTACCGGCCCCCACCGATAACCGTCGGTTTTTGGCGAAATTTCGGCGGTAAGGTTTTCCTTGAGAATTTCCTTGAGAAAAATAAACATCCTCAGAAATGATACAAATACAAACTTCATCCTACTATATTATTACAATAATTGGTGAGATTAGAGGTGTATTTAATAGCGATATGATTGACTGGATGACATAAAAACCATCAAATGTTGCTATTTGTTGCTTTAATTGAAATTGGAAAAGAAAATAGTGTAAGAAACCAACTCTGAACATTAATTAGAATGGAAAAAAAACTGTCTAGGAAACAAAGTCCAGCCATCAATTGGAAGGAAATAGTGTCATTAGTTTTGCAACTGTCTGGACTACTCAATCTAGTTATAACAATGGAGTATTATGTCTGGCAAGAGTCTCATGCAATAATCAAATCACCTGAGAAAGAATTTCCTTCCACTGCCTCGTACCTAACAAAATTGGGTTGACTTCCAAGAAAATTAGACTGTTGCATCATCGCTCCAGGGCCAGGCCCTGAATAATAAAAGGCAAGTCAAAACTTAAGGCTTATCCAGGGACTAAATTCAATTTACAGTTTATTATTGCTTTAGCATGTAATAATTGAATGTTTTCAGTGTTCTAGGCATTATCCTATAGCAATAGCAATTACTAATTAGAAAAAATAATATTTGCAATTCTTAACTCGCATACTACCCTATTTACACTCCATGGGAGAATGAACAGCGGTCTACAAGGGCTACATGTATACTTCAATAGATTTATGTGGAGATAACTATTTATTTTGTGATAAAAGTAAGTGAAGAAGTGTTGCTTGAACTCTACAGAAGGGCAAAGATGGGTAGCCTTCTAAAATGAATTACAACGGCAGTTCCTTACATCAAGTTAACATGAAGCCAAATTTAACTACATGCTTAAGTTAGGAATCTGTGAAGATCTTCAGGCAGTGTTTGAATTCAACTGAAGCCAGACAACCCAATGTCGATTCACTTAACAAATCAAATTTAGCATTGCGAAGCAGGATTTCAAGATATGCTCAAGTTACATCCTACAGGCGATATACCTCGTAAACATATTTATAATGCATCCTCCACCTTTAACCCATACTACCACAAGCAAACTCACCAGATGGAGGTAATGCTGGATTAACAGCATGTGGCTTCGGATGGAAGTATCTGCATGAATCCCCAAACAGCCAAACTTGCATGTCACCTGTAACAACATCAAGAAGCTAACTAAAATCAAGCGTGCATTGGGTAACTGAAGTATTCACAACGGGACGGTGATGGCTTGAACATGTGCACGAGGGAGAAATCCGCAAAATACTGCGCATAAGCAATTGACCTCGAGTTCATCTTGGCATAACCACATGTAATGCTGTAGTTGAATTGGGAGATAGGAGCACACGTACGCACCGTGCGGGCGAAGTGGTGGCAGACGCCCTGGGAGAGGAGGGCACCGTCGGGCTGGAGGAGGGAAGAAGCGCCGCCCTGGGACTCTGCTGAAGATGATGATAAGAAGCAGGCTCGCGAGCGAGGGGTGGTTAAGGTGTTCGAGGGAATGCGTGAACCACACAAGGGAAACGAGAAGAGGAGGAAGACCTTGGTGGTGGACGGCGTCGTACCAGAGGACGCGGGCGCGTTGGTGCTGGGCGCTCTGGAGGTGGCGCTTGCGGGCGGCGGCGGTGTCCTGGAACTGCTTCTCGCAGTAGTCGCAGTAGTACTTGCCCAACGGCATCTCTCTTCCCTTCCGACCTTTCCTCCTCGTCTCCTTTTTTTGTACACGACTTCTACAGCTCTACTCAAGCCTCCTCCCTTCCTTGTTTGGGATGCAAATGGTTCGATTTCTGCACGAATCTGGAAAATTCTCCACAGGGCCTACTCTTTTTTATGTGCACCTTCAGTTCAAACCCTAAGTCCAGGCAAGTTTGCAACCAGGAATTCTTGCAAAGTTTTTTTCCCCAAAAATACATCTTTAAATTTTTCTTTGCTAATCCTTCAATCCAAGACTCGACAATGAATCTGTTCTTAGAACGCATAAGATCAGCTTGGATGAGCAATGCACTTTCCAATGCTGCGACCACCCCAGTATTCCAGTAGCTTATCTTCCCTAATCCCTATGGTATAAACGTGAACAAACTTAGTTGCAGAACTTCAACACAAACATTAATCCTCACCCAGACGAGCAGATAAACTAAACGATTCAGAGTTCAACTGGCAACATCGACGTCAGATCACCTCACCGACAAAATTTCTGCATACAAACACATGCGAGTAACATTCTCAGGTTGTTACACTCGACTCGATAGGGGCAAACAAGTACATAATAGCGACAGGTAGCATTTCAGAACATCTAACACCAGGTAGCAGTCCGACGACAAAGAAACTAAGAAAATCAACGAGGATCCATGCATGGATCAACTACCATAAATACATTCATACTGCTCTAGAACATATTACAGATCAGCTATGGCAAATCTCAATTCTCAAGTGAGGGTTAGTAGGAGGGGGTGCACCGGTTACATGTCAAGTTTGCATCACAACATCTACTCAGCTACACAGGTCAACACAGTGGTCATACAAGAACGTAACTTCACATCTTCAATACAACCATCCTGCACGCATGCTGCCGATCCAATATCCCAGGGGAAATGCACACTTGTCATGGAAATTTCCAAAAGTGACGAGGCAGTCGTCTCACAATCCTGCATAGGCGCATTGCTTTTTCGCATGTTCTGGGATCAATTTCGCCACAGTATCTGCTGGGACTCCTTTCAGTTCTGTGGAGAAACAAAATGGGGAACGAAATAAGGTGCTGATCTTCACCGCAAAAAACAACAAATTAGCTACTTACGGAGATCTTAACAATTACAGTGCCTACTTCAGCAAATTAGTAACCAAACTAACTAATAACTGGTGATCTTAACAAAGGCCTCTCCTTGGACCTTAGGTAAATATAGGACTGACTTGGTAAGTGCAAAACTGCAAATAAGCTACTGTGTTCCTAAACTTACCGTGAGGCTTGAAGTTAAAAAGAGGGGGCAGAAAGCGGCCATTTGGAAGGCGGGTATTTGGATCTCGAAGCTCATCAAAGAAGGGGTGAATAAGTGCCTCCACCTGGACAAAAAGTTCATAGAGATCTTAGTAAAATTTAAAGTTGACAAGAATATTGCAAGATCTAGTGCATTGATCTAGTATTTTATGTATTTCAACCATGGAATGGGCACAGTAATGTACTTACAGCAGTGCATCTCAGGTTGGGTGAGTACTGGAGGAGCCTAGAGACAAGATCAACAGCTTCTGGTGGCATCCTTTTATGGAATACCTAAATGTTACATGTATGGTTAGTCACCTGATATGATAGCAACCAACTCCTGACAGTATAATAAGTAATAACAGTAATAGATAGATTTGCACCTTGTGCCATGGGTGTGCTTTAATCTGTGGGAATTTGAACTCGGTATAATTTGGGTTCATGCATTTAATTTCTTCCCTTGTAGGGGTACCAAGGACCTGCAATGCATGATCAAATTCTAGGAGATAAGAATTTATGCCTCGGAAATCAGGAGGGCAATAAAATGGTAAGCACTAGAATTGGCAACTACCTTGATGATCTCAACAAGTTGGTCTACACCACTTTCACCAGGAAACAGAGGCTGTCCAATAAAAGACCTTGTAAGCCAGTATGAACTTAAAACCATATAGTGCTGAGTTGTGAAGGACGAACTTCAAGATGCATAAAGAAAAGGAGGCTGCTTACCTGCCCTAACATAAGCTCAGCAAGAACACATCCAGCAGACCAAATGTCAATCGCTGTAGTATACTCAGTGGCACCAAATATGAGCTCTGGAGCCCTGTAGTATCGGGAGCAAATGTACGATATATTTGGTTCTCCCTTGACCTACAAATTGGCACCACAGAGAAGATAGGGCTAGCTGTTTAAAACTTTCAATAAGAACTTTTGTGTGTTACTTGAATATCTTACCAGAACTTTTGCACTCCCAAAGTCACATAGTTTGAGTTGGTGAGTATGTGGGTTTACCTGTAGTGAAAGTTCAGAAAATCAATTTACAGATTTAAAAATGGAATTTGAGACCAGCACATGATAATTTTTCAGCATACCAGAAGATTTTGCGGCTTGATATCTCTGTGGCAAACTCCAATGCTACCATGAATGTAAGCCAGTGCCCTACATATCTGTCAAAAACCAACAAATACTGGATTAAATTCATGACAAAAAAATCAGCTTGATTCAGAGCTAGCCAAAGCAGTTTGCTTTTTTACTTCCGCAACAAAACTTGCTAGGACAGTAACCAAGCAACAAAGTATATTACAATTTAAAGAAGAACAAATATCCAAAAAGGGCATAGGACAAAATATTACCTGGTACATATACAGCTTCACATAGATAAGTGGCATACGCTGGTTCATCTTGTTGTAATGCTTCACAACACGATGAACAGTCTCAGGCACATACTCCAGAACCAAGTTTAGATACAGTTCATCCTTCTCAGTTGTAGAAAAGAAACAATGCTTCAGACCTACAACATTTGGGTGATCAAGAAGGCGCATGGTCTGCAGCTCACGGTTCTTGTAGCGCTTATCCTGGAGAACCTTCTTTATCGCAACAGTTTCACCTGTCTCCAAACATTTTGCCTACAAACAGGTCAACATGACATTGAACGTTAGAAGCAGTCTCTAATTAACACACATAGAAGTATATAGACAGTCACAAGAGAATTAATAAGAAAATGTTATATAGCAACATGATATAGAATATTTAAAATATGTGGATAGTTAGCCCAGACAGGAAAACAATGTTGTTAGACTAGATTCATGTGAAGCAATAATAGAGTTGGCAGCCTAATAAAACACATATCAGCATGAAGTTGTTGCAACTAACCTGGAAGACAATCCCAAATGAACCTTGGCCTACAATACGCTCAGCCATGTAGCTCACCGTCTGCAGATGCATCCAAGAACCACATATTATTATAATGAAAATAAGTCGCATAAATTGTTCAGGACATTTAACAAGTTCAAAAAATAGGTGGCATTACAAAGAGATTGGCAATAATGCAGGCATTTAGGACATTTGGGGTGCTTGAATTATGAAATTGCCTTCTAATTTCGCATCATGCACACAAACACATATATGCACAAAAATCTGCTAACCCTAATCAAATGCGATATCAAGCAGTCACCTGTTTCGGTTGACCATTTCTGCCACCAGTAGTTGTGACAATTATGTGACCAGTTTCTGTTCCTTTGCCATTAATAATAGTTGCTTCAACTTCCTGCATTTGTCATTCAAGCCAATATGTCATAACTAAGTCATCATGCTATTTTCGTAAAATGCGGAACAAATTACACTACACCCCATCCAAGTAAAACTTATCTGACCTTATCATCTCTTATCTTCAACTCATTCACCTGATCGAGCAACTTCTCAACACCGATGCTAGCGCTGCTGCTGTTCTTGTACCCAGAGGGTGCTACACCTACTGAAGCCATCTCTTAAGAAAGCCAATAGGTGCCGGGTTAGCTTTGCATCAAATCACACCAGCAGCGGATCTATTGTTCTACCTGCGAGTCCATCGATAAGGAACATCAATCACATGGGTAACTACAAAAAAAAATTACAATGAACAAATCAAATGCACCAAGAGTACTCTCATTCACAATGGCAAATACTAAATGTGCCTAGCCAGCATAGCCAATTGGAACTAATAATCATGAGCAAACACTCATCAAGTGCAAAGCAA
The DNA here is from genome assembly GCA_036346405.1 of Phyllostachys edulis. Taxonomy (NCBI): domain Eukaryota; kingdom Viridiplantae; phylum Streptophyta; class Magnoliopsida; order Poales; family Poaceae; genus Phyllostachys; species Phyllostachys edulis. The sequence goes on from CM070546.1 coordinate 104,542,743, forward strand.
GAGACGAAATATTCAAGAATGCACACGTCTTAGATTGGAACCAGGAGCAGTTACGAGCCTAGCAAACAAAGGAACAAATATGCCTTTAGCCTAACCATTAGGACTCTGCGCTCAGCAACCATGTTCTTGTGCTAGGCAACTTTACCCTTCAAAATTTGCAATCGCCCAACTTAAGCTAAAAGAACACGGCACGCGCTGTCATTCTTGGCCGGAACTCATCGAGCCAACGAACGCGCTCGCACGAAAGCAAGAAACCATCCTAATTTGGGATCTCCTCTTCTGCATCTTTATTTAAGACTGTTGTGAATATGTTAGGGGGGTCGATTTATGCAAGCATCTAAGCATCTAATTAAGAGGACCGAGTAAAGCAATAAAAAATCCGACCATTTGGATACGAATTGACGGCATAAATGATCTATCTTTACTCGCATCGGAAGCCAAGAACATGCCCTATGCAGCAATAAATACCGGGAATACTTGGGAAATCCGTATAAATGCTCCCCGCTGACTAAACACCGACACAAATTCAGCAAAGGCCGCGCCTTTCTTCAGGAAAACGCAGATCCCTGGGGATGATGGTCACCAGAACCATCACCCCCGTGAAGCACCAACACCGCACGCAACCATGGACCCAAGAACGCGTCTTTGATGCGAACACAAAACCCCAATGGGAAGAAAAAAGCAAGAACGAACAACCAAATCGAATAGCAAGAATAGGTAGACGATCCATACCTCCTCCTCCTCCCTCTCCTCCTCAGAAATCTCTCGATTCTCCTCCAAGATTCGGCTCCCCCTCTCCTCCCCTCCGCCGCCGCCTCCTTCCCCCCTCTCCCCTTCTCTCTCCGGCTGCTTCTCCTTCTCCTTCTCCTTCTCCTCTCTCTCGCTCTCTCTCCTCTAGCTCGCGTCTCTTCTTTTTGGTTGTCGGGACGCAACGCAATACTACCAGCACGACGCTGCGGCCGAAATGATTTGTGCCTGCTGCCGAGGGGGAGCAGTCAAAGCACCCACCACCACAGGGCGCACCGCGCGCCTGCGCCGACGCGCCCCGGCCCCTTTATGCCCACGGACAGGTGGGCCGCGCTATTTCTTCGGGCCTACCTGTCGGTGACGCTGTATAGAAATAGCTCACGTTCCGGTGCCTGGGGGCTCGGGGGCTCGGGATCGATCCCCTTGGGGTTTGGTTGGCCACGCCTTTTGACCGGTCAAATCCGCGGGGCCCACAGCCTGGACTGCCTCGGGCCTCTCTGCCTCCTGCTGCTCGCTCGCTCCAGCTCGTCCCGCTGACCTGTGGACCCGGATGTGGGATGGCCCGCGCGGCAGTGGGGGTAGGTAACTGGGACCCGTGACGGGTGCGTGTGCGGAGAGGGTTAAAAAAAATCACCTCATGAAAGGACGCGAGATTCGAATAGGGGCGTTGGGGTGGGGAAAAGACGAGACTGCCCCTCGTTGGGTTTGGGTTAGATCTGGGCTTCGCTTTGTTGTTTTTGAACTCGAGGCGAAACGGTAATCGGCGGCAGTAAGGACCAGCTACAGCAAGAGAGGGAGAGGGAGAGAGATGGGCGCCGCGCTGATGAGTGATAAGCGAGGTGACGGCGAAATTTTGCAGGACCGCATGGGGGAAGGTGGTGGCACGTACGGTACGTTGGTTTGGTTCGAAATTTCCAACGCAACAAGCAAATCTGGCCTCGTCAGGGATCGAAAAAAACGCTTTGATTCTTGATTCTGGTGGGCTGGGGGGGATTGCGAAGGAAAGAACTGGAGTATTTCGCTACTGGTTTACACGAGCACAACTGTGTCGTAGGCAATTACTCCCTCTAGTTAAAAGTATATATGTTTTTGATATTTCGCTACTGGTACACGAGCACAACTGTGTCGTAGGCAAACTTTTAAAACTTGTTGCTAAACTTTTAAAATCGATATCTTTTGAAATATTTAGATTGGATACATAAAAATCATGGTATAGATTTGTCTTGAAAAATATTTTCATAATATTGTAATTTCATTGGGTGTTATAACTAAATGTTTCGATATAAATTAGTAGGTCGGAGTTGTGTTTTGGAGACCATGTCAACATTTAAAATGGCGTGTATTTGTGACTTAGAGGTGAGTGTGAAGAAAGTCTGACACTTGATATGGCCAAGCGCACCAATTGTCTATCAACAAAAGCTTGTTTAGCACATAAATAGGTGCTAAATTAGCAGTCCTACGGGTATAAGAAAAACTAACTCTGCTTAGCTCCTTGATCTCGGCAAGAATTGAAGAAATCTGGGCCTGGGGATGTAGCTGAGTGTCCCACATAAATCTCGATAAGATTCTTGAAACGTAAAGTGCGGCCAGCCAAAGTGTATGAAATGCTCCATTTTGAAACTTCGGTACAGTTGTTTGAAGGGCACATTTCGTTTCTGAGTGAGTTTTTAGGGATGTTCAACTATGTACACTTTGGTAGCCTCGCCAGGTGAGCGAGCTGCCCACCAGCGTTCGAGCCTTAGCTCGCCTGGTGTCTCACCTGTGTGCGTGGGTGTGTGGGTGGATCTTTGTCTCACCTATATGCGTGTGTGTTGGGTGTGGTGTCTCATGAGTGTGGGACGGACCAAATAGGGATAAAAATGAGGAGTTATAAACTATGTACACATCATCATCATGTGTGATACTTAGAATACCAATCAGAATTGAAAGACCCGGCTAATTGTCATCTACTATTGCGGTTCTAAAATAAGTCTCAGATTGATTTCATTTTGTTATAGAATTCCTACAAGACAACATTCAAATGAAAATAAAGCATCGTCATTTGGTAGAATTCCTACAAGACAAGACAACATTTAAGTGAATGCTTGCCCACAACTCCACAAGAACATCATGAAACAAATTAACAAAGCATCTGTTATTCACTTATTTGGTATTTTGATTTTAGAACTTGATAAAGTGATACCTCACTTCCTCAAATCTCAATCCTCACCTCGGTGACTCCTCTGCCATTGGCCGGACGGATGGGGATAATTCAAAAAAAAAACTATGCACACGCATCAGCATGTGTGTGACAGTGTGAGTAACCGAATACTATCCTGTTCCATGGCACCCTGCCGTTGCCATATCTCAGCCCTTCGCACGGAGTCAACGGCTTAGATCAAAACCAAGGCAAAACGAGCCAACATGAACCATTGTTCTGGTTTTTGGATTGGCGCCGCCGGTGATTTCTGTCACTAGTGACCCCCCGGCGGTGTCCTCTCAACGCAGAGTTGCCGTTTTATTCCTCCTTAAACCCTCTTGATTAGAGTTTGGTTGGGATTACAAGCAAAGAAAGAAGAGATCGATTCTTGGATTCCCGTTTTCATCGGTGCTTGCTTAGGTCGCTGCTTCCTGTAAAATTTGGCTGAAAAGGAGGAGATCCATTACTACCAGTGTTTTATTTCGTTGTTGGAAGAAGAAGCACCCACAGAGAGTTGGGTAGGCAATAACTCGATGCCTGAAAGTCTTAACAGTGTTAAAGTCTATAAAAATCCCTTAAAAAATCATCAAACATTCGAGTTCGTCCCAAGAACAGTTGGTACCGTCCGATGCTTGGCCGTGGCTGACTCCACCCATGGGTTGAGGAGCAATTTTAAGTGGCTTTGCGTCCACGCCATTTATTTAGAAAATAAGGTCTATAATTGAACAAAGGTCTATAGTTACATGGTGCAACTCTGTTTTCACAGCTGTGGATAATCGTCTTGGGTGGAGCTTGATATTAAAAAAAGGTATGTTTAAGTGAAAATCCCAGAGAACATATATGATTTCCCCCCAAAGAATTAATGACCCCCTGCCCTTGAATCTCACTTCGTAGTGTAAATTGATGCAGGTTGTTTCAAGCTTTCCAAACAACTACTAATATGGATGATTGATGTAATTTCCCCTCGCCCTTGTGTATGGCTTCTGTAATAAATAAAGTGAAACCGTCCTATCTTTTACAATACGAAGGGTCCCGTTTGTTAGAACATTTTCTCTTGCTTCTCGAACTAAGATAATAGAAAAAACGACCAAAACGATCCGGTAGTAGTATGTACTCAAGATTTACGCTGCACTGTATATGTTTTTTTAGAGCTCTTTTACCGCGCACTCAATTTAATATGAATCGTCTATTTTTTATCCAATAGTTTATATTAGTTAGGATTTAGTTATACTACACCCGGTAGTATGAGTAGCAGAATCCTTAGATGAGTAAAATTATAATTGCTCATGTGAGGATCACATGACATATGAGTAATATTTTGAACCCTAGCTTCCGAACTTTCCTATTGGTCGTGGGTTCCTCTATACTCAAACCACTCACACATATTACTTACCCGATGTGTAGAGTATAGCCACGTAATAAGATAACATTTTCTGTCCGTCGAAACGGAAAATGGTGGCACTTAAATACAACATCTTATCCGAGTAAGAGTTTGTTGGTCCTTATATATTAACCATATGTAAAGGGTCCCACATCTTCCCTCATCTCTTTTTCCTGCCACGGCCCCCTTTACCGGCCTCCTTTACCAGCCTTAATATTAACTCTTGCAGTACAATTGCTTTTCTCAACTGTTCTGCCCTTTTCTCATTTCTCATCTCTCTCTTTATCTCTTTTATCCGATTTGATTTTTGAGACATAGTTTTCATACAATACATCTATGATACAGCAATATAACTTTTACATTTAATATAACTATGTTGATGTTTGAGAGGCAAGCTTGCCTACGTAGTCGTAGAAAAGATCAGCGTCGAAGAATTCCGGATCAACTACTCCAGTCTGCGTTGGTTCTTCCTCTGTAATTATATGGCAGACGCGAATAATAAATAAATAAATACTTAGTTGTTTTTTGTGTTATTATGTGTTTGATAATCATTTGGTTTTCTTTTTCAGAAGATTTTAATTTAATAATATTTTTTCGGGTCCCCGTTAGGTTAGCACTCCCCAACCACGGTTGTTTTACGGTCTATTGGCTCTGAAATCGTTGGTTGCCTATTCTCACGTTTAATCACATGAAAACGAAATGCTACACGTACGCATGAAACTAGGTCTATTTAATTTTACTTATGCAAAAATGTCTAATCGCTTTTATTCAGGTGTTGTTTACTTTAATTAATCTATCTTGATTAAACTATATTCTAACGCATCAGGCTACTTGTCTAATCTAATGTTTTTTTATCGGTGATTAATTTATTTAGCAGGTCTCAGATTTATTTTGCACGCTTTTCTTGCTTTTATTTCCTATTGGTCTGGTCTACTGCTATTTATCTGTACGTGGCTAAAAAATTGGTTTGGTCTGATATCTACACAGTGCTAACACTTAATAAAATTGGTGCTCGTTCTACTGCTTTGTCTATTACGATTAATCTTCACTAAAATTTACCTAATTGCCTACTTTTTCATTTCTTCCCTAATCTTTTTTCTTTTCAATATTATCTTTCTTAATCTCTCCCCTTCCGCACCTACTCTCTCTCTTCCCTATCCACTCAGTCCAACCCCTCGTGCTTCCTTCCCCATTTCTTATCCTCCTTCCTCTCCATTTCCCTATTTCTTTCTTTTGGTTTTGCTTCACCGAAGCTCTCCTGGCGCCACCGGGCTTCCTCCGATCGGCTCCCTGTGTCGCCGCCTCTCCCTACGCCCTACGCCCGCGTGTGCAGTTCCTCTCCGGCTCGCCCTGTCGGCGTGGGTTCACACAACAGTGCTCACCTTGCTTTCAGACGTGGCTCGACTCGCGCTACCCTCAGGTGCCTCTTGGCAAATTTCGACCGCTGGCGCGTGTGCCGGTCGTGCCAGGTTCGCTCGGCCGGCGGCCGCCAGCTCTCCTCTAGCTCGACTAACGCCTCCTCGTGCTCGGCCATGGTGCGCCTGGCTTGTGTGTCGTGTGCCGGCCTTGCGCCTACCTCCGACTCGCCCAGCCGTTCGGCCACTCGGCTCCCTTCACCTTTGGCTCGGCCTAGGCTGCCAGATGTGGGGAGTTGAGGCTGGGGCTTGGCTTGTCCCCCATGGACTTTATCCCCCTACTGATATTTCGTTTTCTCAAGTTTTACTTGATTCATTATCCTGATGTGGGTTACTTGATGCATGTGCAAGTAGAAGGTGATGGAGGTGGGTTGGTTGATGCATGTATATGGTGAAGGTAGTGTTGCCGCTGTTGTTGTGTCCCATTGAGGTACTACTACTCTACTCCCCGCTCTCGCTCTACCTCGAGCTCTATGATGGAATGGTTAGTGCTCTGTGATGTAGGTGGATGATGATATTGTGGGTTGTGGAGGCATGTGTTATCTATGTTGGGGTTCGGCTTCATGGGTGGTTCGGTTTAGGGCAAGATAACAGTGGGTGCAAGGATGGTGGGTTACCTTATTGGGTTGGGTTGGGGATGGAATGGCAGTGCTTGATGATGACGTGGTGATGTCGATAGTGTGGTGGTCATCGTGCTCTCTGGTGCTTTTGGTCCTCGTTGTCGACTTGACGTTGGTCCTGGTGGTCGTGGATGGTTCGAAACCGTCACTAACGTTGTCCACGCTTCGTCGTCTTCCCTGTCTCCTTTGCTATCTCTCTGTGGGTGTTTGGATTGGAGGGTGATGATGGGTGAGGCTTGGCCTGCTTGTGCTGGTCTTGTGGTGGCAGTGGCTTGCTTGGGATGTGGTTGTTGGCTGTTCTTGGTTGGGATGATCTGGGAGTGAAAATGGAGTTGTGGCTTGGCTTTGGTTGGTTGTGAACTGAGGCGTGTGAATGGCATTAGAGGCTTGTTTGCTTTGGGTGCTTTTCAGCTGGTTGTGGATGAAGTGAGGCTTGTGAAAGTTTTGTATTGGCTTTTGAGGGAAAGGCTTATGAATGGGGCTATATGGTGTTGTCTCCTGCCCTTGCCCTATGCATGACCAATATGCCCTCCCCTTATCTTCGTGGATCTCACATTGCACTATTTGCTCATGGACCTTTTGTCAAAAGGGTGCTTCTGATACTATGCTACAGATTTTCTGCGGCAAAGGTAAGTCGGTATAACGTGGGTGTCGGATTTCTAAAATAGTCGGGTGATGAAACCCACTGGAAGTGAGATGGTGCTGACTAACCTAGGTTGGTCTGGGGACCTCAATGATATTCGTGAAATCTGACGGCAATCCATTTTACTCTAACTCTACTCTATTGCTTCTAGTCTGCTATTTGTCTCTTTGCTTTTGACGGGCGATGAAAAAGTGGCAAGGGTTCGGATCGGCTGAGGAAAGGGGTTTGACTGTGTAACGTCCCAAGTTTTTTCGAGTCTTTGAGTTTTCAAAATAAAATAACCATTCGGTTTTGTTCATTGCTCAAGCTTAACTTGAAGATTTCGGAAATTGCAGTGCATTAACATGAACTAATCAAACTTCAATTAATTCGAGTTTGTTGCTTTGAGCTTGTTGGAGTTTTCTGGGGTTGTTTTCCTTTATTTGGACCTCCCTTTAGGTCTAGACCTCCCCTCCCGTCCATTCATTTTGAACCGTCCGACCTTCGAGTTGTCTGGCGACCTTGAACCACCCGGTTGTCTGGCGATCTTTTGCAAAGTGGTCCTGTGTCGAGACTTGCTGTAACCACCTCCTGTTGGTCTTTTGCAAAGACCTCCGTGTCATGACCTCCTTCGTTTGGATCGAGGACCTCCCTCTTTGTCTAGACCTTTAGTCTGGCGACCTCCGGGTGGTCTTGAGGCTACAACCACCTCCCTCTTGACCTCCCTCTTTGTCTTTTAGTCGCGACCTCCCCTTTGTGGCCGCGACCTCCCCTCTTTTGTCTCTTAGTCGCGACCACCCCTTTGTGGCCGTGACATCCCCTCTTTTGTCCTTTAGTCGCGACCTCCCCTTGGGTCACGTGCTCCCTGGGTCACGTGCTCCCTTTGGATCACGATCTCTCCTTTGTTTTGACCACCCTTTTGAGTGTTGACTGGCTCCACCTGTCAGCCTTGTTCCCCTTCTTCTCCCGCTCATCGCGACGCTGCTCTCGTCGGAGACCTCGCCGCTCTCGCTGAAGACCTCGCGCATTAAATGCCACTGTATCGCATTAAATGTTGCCGCTTCCGCAGTACCCGTTGTCCCTGGGCAGCTTTCTGCACACGTTCAAACCATGCTCTGTCCTGTCGCCACCTACCCTTGATCTCGTGTGCTTCAGAGTCTCTTAGCTGCTCTTCCCGTCCTCCCCGGCTATAAAAGCCTGAGCAGCCCTCTATTATCTCCTTTAGCCTTTCCCAACTTTCTTGCTTTGCTCAGGACCTCCTTCGACCTCCCCCTCTTAGTTGGACCTCCTCCCGAGAGCCCGTTTTTTATTCTGTGCCTTTCTTTTGGTTCTTGTTTGATAGCTTTGGTTTTTATTTGAATTCGCTGTATTTATTTGGTTCTTTGCACACGTGTAGATTCTGACTTCACCGAAGAGTTCGTGGACCTGGCGACCTCTACCGAAGAACTTCAACTCTTCAACGAAGGCAAGTCGTAGACCTTTGATCATGTTGATCGCAATTTGCAAAAGTACTTTGTTTTATACCAACATGCATAGCTATTTATACAAAAATGGTTTGGAATTAGCTAATCACCAATTTGGTAGTATGACTCCCTGGATACTTGTGATTCACATGTTGACATGAACCTTTGGACCACCATGAGCTGGGTAATCTTAGTTGGACATCTTTGAGATAACCAACATGGGTGTGTATTGTTGCTTAGATCTGCTTAGTTATGTGTTGTCTCTCGATCACTTGTCTCTAATGTTAAACTTGACTAAATGCATATGGAACTGTGACACGTATTTGTCTTGGCACGTGTTGTCTTGTATGCATGGCCGCTGGCCTGTGTGGCCGCTAATAAAATTTGTTGTGCCATGACTAGGGGTCATTGGCCGAGTTGAACCCAAAAATATTTTGCTCGGGCGAGTGATCATGCAGTAAAGGGGGTGCAAGAAGCACATTGGGATGAGGAGATCTCGCCTGAGCACCAACTAAGGACTTAACCTTGTAAGCCATTAATCTGGGCCATACTGTGCAACCACAAGTCCAGGATGGGGTGGACCTGACCAACTAATTGGCGATGCTTTGAGTCGGTTCCGTTTTGGTGGAAGTGTGGAAGGACCTAGGATATACGCCCACACTTGGTGCAAGAGGTGACCAGTAAGGCGAAACCTTAGCAAGCGGAACCAAGTCAAAGCAGAACTTTGTAAAGGCATTGTCACGTGCTCTAGCCTACTTACCTAAGGTAATGAGCAGAGGCATCGGCGGGTGTCAAACAAACTAGAGAATTCGTGTCTTGTGGGTAAAGCTGTACAACCTCTGCAGAGTGTAAATCTATTCGAATAGCCGCGTCCTCAATTATGGGCATGCCTGGTGATTTCACGCAAGGGGTGGATCTTTCTCAAAACTTGCTATTGTTGTTGGTTTCGAGTGGTCTAGCTCACAACCAGGGTGGTCGTGTGCCCAAGGTGGTCGTGTGTTGTTTTCAAAAGAAAACTTGTTTACTTATGTACTGGTCTTTTTAATTTGTGCTTTGCAATCTACTTATTGTATTTCAATTTCAATGTTGCTTTCTGCAAACTAACCATAAAGCTATCCTTCGTTGAGCCTTGCATGAATATATTGGCATACCTTCCCTACGGCTTGTTGAGTACATTCAAAAGTACTCATGGCTTGTGCCATCTGTTTGATCAGCAGCTGAAGAAGACCTCCCTGGGTGCTCCAACCTCTTTGAAGAGGAGGTCTTTGAAGACCAGGCGTGTTAGGACGTCCTCCACTCGATTGCCTGTGGGCAGGTCGTGTGGTTTCCACGTGTTCTTTTGATTTTTCCGCTGTGTTGTGGCCCTGCGTGGCATGCCTCTGTAAAAAGCTTGGCCATAAGGTCTTTCGTTATTTTTGTTGTTAATTTGTCTACTTCATCTCTAATTTGTTGTATGGCTGTGATGATATCTTTGTTGAATTGTGCGGACCAACCACTGATCATGGGACTGGTCCAGTGTGCACAGTGGGTTCCTGGGGTTTTCTACCCCAGGCGTGACAAACTGGTTGGCGAAAAACGGATAAAGGAAGGAAGGTTTTAGCGATATGCATGCATGATTTTATTTTATTCTTTTTTGTAATGTACTCAAGGTTGTAATACTTATTTATTCTTTGATGCCAAGAATCTTGTAATCTATTCTGAGCTTGTATTAATATTTTACTTCCGCTTTTAATGAATTCTTGTATGTTGATCCAATGTAAATAATTATTGTAATTTAATTTTGAGTTTGTTTTTACTGTTTTTCCTGTGATTTAAAAGGATTCTTGTAATTGATTTTGAGATTAAATTGATGATGAGATACTGATTTGGAGATTCTATTGTAAAGTCTGGTAATGTCCCAAATATTTTTAATTTGCTACGCATTCAATTGCTTGTGATTACTGTGTTAATGAGTTTATTTACTGCGCGTTATGGTTTATCGTCGATTAGTTTAATTTAAGTAGTCAGGGTTCTCACACTTTTCCCCTGTGGCGCCGCCACCACTTGTCTTCCCCGTGTCAGGCCGCACGGTGCCACCGCCGGCCCGCCCTAGTGGGTGCCCGTCCGTGATGTCACCACCCACGTGCTCGCCTCGGTGCCTCCAACCCATTTTTGACCTCCGACGACTCCCCACCAACGTCGAGCCGCCTCCATCGAGCGAGCCGGAATAACAGGGGGCGAGGAGGAAGGAAGCGTGTTTCATGGTTTTACACTTCCTCGTTCTCAAAATGTATTTTTTTATTTTACGCTTTCTTTAGACGCAGGTCACCAACTAAACACCACATTTTCAAGCTTGTCTGATTAGACTAAAATAATCAACTTTCTATACTACTTTTAAACACTACTTTTTTTCGGACATAGAGCCAGGATGTCAATCAAACAAGCCCCGGTACACACGGCAGCGCGGCGTGACCAAGGTCACGCAGACCAAGCAAGCCCCTATGCCTTCACATAACAACGATACCATTCCCTCCCTCACTGTTGTGAAAATGATGCTCGCTCGTAGAGTCTTTGATCGACTAATCCATTTACTGATATTTACGTTGGCTCGTGTAACACGTGCCAGCATGGCTGAGGGGCCCGTGCTAGAGCATGTGTTTGGTCCGATCCATTCATCCACACATCCCTTTCTCTCGATGTACGTACTAAACAAATCGAGGGAGACAGGCTAAAATGAGATCGCTCTACAGTGAAGTAGCAAAAATAACTATATGTGAACGGATTGATAAAAATGTCACTGGTATCATACTCAAAACATATAGGAGGAGACCTACCGTACTTGAGACATGGTAGACCACGTGGTGGCCGCACGGTGCTCGGTAGGTGGCGCGCGCTGACAATCTGCCGTGTCACCTGCCAAGCGATGTGTGGCCGTCACATGACCTACCACGTCCTAGGCACGGTAGATCTTCTCTGTGTGTTTTGGGCGTGACACTTGTGTTTTTTTTCTAATTCTTTCGTAAAAGCTATTTTTACTAATTTTATCGTGAAACAGTGACATTTTAGCGAAAACTCGCGCTGCCGCTTGCATGCTAGCTCGACTCGTCTAGGAAAAAGCCACAGACGAACGACTTTTTCCACACGTGGAACGGAGCGGATCACTCCAAACAAACGGCACGTGGGCGCACGCTCGCCTATTGGCTCGCGTGCGATCACGGTCTCACGGAGTAGTGCTTGCTCCTACTCGTTTGAATTTTCAAAATAAAAAGAACCATTTTGTTTTGATGAGAATTCAAAGCTTAACTTGAGAATTTCAGAATGGATTTTAATTGATTAAATCAAACTTCAACTAAAACTCACATTGGGTTATTTGGGTTTGTGGAGTTTTGGTGATCTCCTCTTTTCTGCGCTCGCTCTGTTCTTCTCTGGTCCGGACCTACTTAGGTCTAGACCTACCAAGTGGTGAGATTTTCTCTCATCCAGACCTCCCTTCCCAGGTCTAAACCTCGCACATGTTCACTTAAACTCACTCTCTATTCTGTTGGAACCCCTCTTTGTATATTTGGACCTCCCCATATCCTTCAGGACCTCCTCATGTCCTCTAGGACATCCTCTTTGTCTATTTGGACCTCCCCGTGTCCTTCAGGACCTCCCTATGTCCTCTAGGACCTTCTCTTTGTCTATTTGGATCTCCCTATGCCCTTCAGGACCTCCCCATGTCCTCTAGGACCTCCTTTTTATCTATTTGGACCTCCCCGTATCCTTCAGGACCTCCCCATGTCCTCTAGGATCTCCTCTTTATCTATTTGTACCTCTCCGTGTCCTTCAGGGCCTCCCCATGTCCTCTAGGACCTTCTCCTTGTCTATTTGGACCTCCCCGTGTCCTTTAGGACCTTCCCATGTCCTCTAGGACCTCCTCTGTCTATTTGGACCTCCCTGTGTCCTTCAGGACCTCCCCATATCCTCTAGGACCTCCTCCTCGTTCATTTGGACCCCCCTAGGTTCATCTGGACTTCACTTGCGTCCGTGCGAGCCTTCCGCTTGATCCAGACCCTTATTGCTTGTGTGTCGTTCGATTTGCGTTGGACGGTTTGATATTGTTAAGACGTTCGGATAGTCCGAACTTCCCACCCTCTCTAAGCCCTCAGATCTTTGCTGGACGGTCTGATCTGCAGAGGCGTTCGGTCGGTCCGAACGTCCCAACCATTTTGAACCGCCCGATCCAGTTCAATGGCTGAGATCTAGCGTTAGCTCTGGATGGTCCGAACGGCCCAATCCCTGTGGTCCGTTCGATTGAAATCCAGAGGCTCCTACTTCTCCAGCTTCTTATCTCACTATCGCTCACCTCCCTTATTTAGATCTTGACCGTTAAGACCTCCCCTTTGGAGATCTTAGCCGTCAAGACCCCCCTTGTTTAGATCTTGACCGTTAAGACCTCCCCTCTGCAAATCTTAGCCATCAGGACCTCCCCTTTGTTAGATATGACCGTTAAGACTTCTCCTTTGGAGATCTTAACCGTTCAGACCTCTCCTTTGTTAGATCTGACCGTTAGGACCTCCCCTTTGGAGATCTTAATCGTTCAGACCTCCCCTTTGTTAGATATGACCGTTAGGACCTCCCCTTTGGAGATCTTAACCGTTCAGACCTCCCCCTTTTTAGATATGACCGTTAGGACCTCCCATTTGGAGATCTTAACCGTCCAGACCTCCCCTTTGTTAGATCTGACCGTTAGGACCTCCCTTTTGGAGATCTTAACCGTCCAGACCCCCCCCCTTTGTTAGATCTAACCGTTAGGACCTCCCCTTTGGAGATCTTAGCCGTCAGGACCTCCCCTTTGTTAGATCTGACCGTTACGACCTCCCCTTTGGAGACCTTAACCGTTCAGACATCTCCTTTGTTAGATCTGATCGTTATGACCTCCCCTTTGGAGATCTTAACTGTTCAGAACCCCCTTTGGAGATCTTAACCGTTCAGACCTCCCCCTTGTTAGATCTGACCGTTAAGACCTCCCCTTTTGAGATCTTAACCGTTCAGACCTCCCCTTGATTTGATCCAACCCTTAGGACCTCCCCTTGTTATGCCTTTTGGACCTCCTGTCCGCAGGACCTCCCCTTGAGCTTTGACTGGCCCCAGTTGTCAGTCACGATCTCTTTCTTTATCCTTTGACCATGTCCTTTGCACTTGAAAGTCCTCAAAGCATTTAATGCATGTTGTGTCGTATTAAATGCTACTACCTTTTGGCAGCACTGGGCTACCTTTTGTCTTATCTTTTACCAACTCCTATCATTTCCTCCACCTGCTTAGAGCTCGAGAGCCCTTGAAAATCTCGGTGGCTCTGGCTATAAAAGCTTTGGCAGCCCTTCTTCTCTACCATTTTGCTCAATTCCACTCTTTGGCTCCTCCAGCAAGCTCTTGGGCCTCCTCCAAAGCTCTCTGGACCTCCTCCTAAAGCTCCAGACCTCCTCCAACAAGCTCTTGAATCTCCTTCAAAACTCTCTGGACCTCCTCCTAAAGCTCCAGACCTCCTCCAGCAAGCTCTTGGACCTCCTCCAAAGCTCTTTGGACCTTTTCCTAAAGCTTCAGACCTCCTCCAGCAAGCTCCTTAGACCTCCTCCAAGCCAAACTAGTCTCTCTGTTGGTTTTATTTTAGAATTTCATTGAAGTTTCTTTAGATCTTATTTGAGTTTTGTATTGAGTTGCTTGGTTTCCTCATGTAGATTGTGAAGACACTAAGGAGCAAGAGCTCCCCGAAGAGGAAGAAGACACCCAGGCCCTTGAGCAAGGCAAGTTACACTCTTGACCATATTGCACCCATTATTTCAACATATCTATGTTCCATTTCAAATGACAATGCATGCTTACTTTACTAAGTATTTCAACACCTGCTTTTACAATCTTAGTTATGCCTAAATCTCTTGGTATGGCCACTATCACCTTTGAACCGAACATGTTGTCACCCCAGGCAAAACCTGGTTTTACGCAATGATGTGGACCAGGACCTTTGAAAAATTAAAGCTTAGCCATGCTTAGGAAAAGAATCTTGATTTGGGAAGTTTTGGCCAAAAATATAACATATCTAATGTTTTGGACCATGGCATTGATGTGTCATGTGGGTTTTACAAATGACCATGGCATTGGTGTGCCATGGAGGTTTGAAAAGCAAAGAAATGGAAAATGGATTTGGACTTGGGCGGCATTGGTTGTTTGGTTGGCGCAAGTCTATGCACGGGGGTCGTGTAATCCGATGCCCCAAGATTGTGGTGGCCGCCCGGGTCAGTTAAGGACCGATCTGCGAGTGTATTTTGCTATGCCTCTCCATGTAACCACATGTCCTGTGTGGGCGGGACCTGGCCAACTAATTTGCAAAGTTATCACCGTGGTTGATCCGGCGGAATAGTGGGTGGTCTTTCATGGCCTGTCCTTTATGACTATGTTGTACCCACCTGGCTCAAGAAGGGGCCCTGGGAAAGGCGAAACCTTAGAGTGGATAGACCGCGGTGGAATGATGCATTGTAAAGGCCTTGTCACGTGCTCTGGACCACTTACCTTCGGCAGTGAGTGGTGGTACAGCTGGGTGCCAAACAGATTAGAGAAAACGTGTCTTGTGGGTAAAGCTGCACACCTCTGCAGAGTGTAAAACTATTCGAATAGCCGTGTCCGCAGTTATGGACATACTAGTAAAGTTGCTCAAAGTTAGACCTCTAGTTTGTTTTCAAAATGGTTGGTTAAAAATTGGTTTTTGGATTTCTATCAAAATGGGTTGGGCAGGGAGCCTTGTGACAGGAGGGTATCCTTCACCATCATATTGATGAAAGTTATCCAACTGTAAAATGAGACTTTGCAAATGAATTTTAATTATTGTTATATGCTTTGGAACTTAGTACTTGTATTTGAAACAAATTTGGCTTTATGCAAACTAACCATATTATGCTTTCCTTTGAGATGTCCATTATGCATGTCATTCTGTTAATTGACGGGTGTAACTTGCGAGCACGTTTGTTGTGCTCACTCTTGCTTGATTAACCATTGAGTAGGAGAGGACTTTGAGGATGATGAAGCTCAAGATGACTAGGCCGATCTCCAGCCAATTGCTTGTGGCGTATTGGATGGGCTTGACTTTTGTTTCTGCTGTGTATTTGGCTCTTGTTGGTTTGTAAACAAACTTTGTAATCAACTCTTTCTGTTAATAAAGTCTCGTGTGGATGCATGTTATTACTTGTAATTGCTGTGAGAACTAGCCATTGATCATTGGGACTGGTTCGGATCACAGGAGGGTTAGGACTTCTCTAAATCCCATGACCTCCTCGGGTTGGTCTCTGGACCTCCCCCAGGTCTGGTCATGACTCTTGGGGAGGTCCTGAGCCTCAAGACCCCCTCGGGTCAGTTCCCTGGACCTCTAGGAGGTCTGGTTGGACCTCCTGGGGGGCCTGGGAGGTCCTGGTGGACTCCCAAGGAGGTCTTGGAGGACCTCTCAGGTGAAGCCCCCGGTCGAGTCATCACAAGTGGTATCAGAGCATCTTGACTGTAGGTCGTAACCTAGTAGAATGGTCATTAGAGGAAAGTTCAAAATGTGTTTCGCAAAATAAGAGAAATAATTTGTTCTCTCCTTACCTGAGTCATCTCTCTATCCTTACCTCTTCTCTGTATCTTTCCTTACCTCACTTTCTCTTACCTTTTGCTTTCTTCATTGTTTTATAAAGTAATTTGATCCCCTTTCCCTTGTCATATCCTTAGGAGGTCTAGTGTTAGTTAACCTTTATGTTTTAAGCCTTCTCCCTGTTAGGACCGCCCCCCCCCAGCTCATGGTCAAAGGTGGTAGTTTTTGCAAAGCCCTCCTTTGGGTCTCTTTGCAAAGACCTCCTCTTGTGGCCACGACCTGCTTGCTTGCAGCCCTGAGGGCAGTGAGCCTCGAGTAGAACGTGTTTGAGCTTGTGAGTTGCTGATTTTGCTGGTTTTGCTGGTTTGGTCGTTTTAACCTCTTCCCCCTTAGCTCTCTCATCTCTTTTCTACCCCCTTGGACCTCTGGCAGATGGTGACAACTAGAGGTAGTGGCAGCACTAGTGGTCAAGGCCGAGCCTCTAGGGGTGATCCAGAGACTCCAGTGCCGCAACCACCACCTCCTCTAGCTCAAGGTCCAGATTGGAATCAAATGATGACAAATCAAGCATAATTGATCAACTTGCTAGCTCAGTCCATCACCAACACTCAGAACCTTCAAGTAGCAGCAGCAGCCCAACCTCCTATACATGTTCCACCTCCTCGAAGGGCAAATATTTCTGAGTTTATGAGAATGAGGCCACCCACATTCTCCAGTACTACTGAGCCTATGGAAGTTGATGACTGGCTCAGGGCAGTGGGAAGAAAGCTGGACTGATCCAGTGTACTGACCGTGAGAGGGTTTTGTTTGCCTCTTACCAACTCCATGGACCAGCCTCTGAGTGGTGGGACAACTTCACTCAGTCCCATGTTGATGCTCAAACTATAACTTGGGAGGAGTTTGTGCAAGCTTTTCGCCGTGCTCACATTCCACATGGTATGATGTTGCTAAAGAAGAAAGAGTTCAGATCCTTGCGCCAAGGGAACCGCACAGTAAGTGAATATATCCACAAGTTCAATCAATTAGCAAGATCCGAAGATGTGGCCACTGATGAGTCCAAGCAAGAACGCTTCTTAGAAGGGCTCAATGATGATCTCTCAGTCCAGCTCCTTGCTCACGACTACCCAGATTTTCAACAGCTTGTGAGAAAGGCAATTCGTCAAGAGGGCAAGCATATTGAGATGGAGAACCATAAGAAGAGGAAGGCACCAAATGATTCAGATCGAGAGGGTTTTCGGGCCGAGACCTCTCGATTTCAGTAAAAGAGACCTGTGATCTCCTCCCCTTCAAAGTCCCCCATGCAAGCAAGACGTCCCTACACTTCTAGTTCCCGTGGGACTACCCCAGGAAGCCTTGTCCAGAAGAAGCCGTCTCTGTCCCCAGCTGCTGGAGTCATATGTTTTTATTGCCATGAAGTTGGGCACTATGCTAGCAAATGCCCGAAGAAGCTTCAAGCTGCAACCCCAACTCCCAACCGACGGACAAGGACCCTCAGCTCCTGACAGCCACACTAATTCGAAGCTCTTTCGATAGTTTGCAAAAGGTAATTAAAAGATACTCTCTCTCTCTCTCGTTCTCTCTCTCAATCAATGGCTCACTCTCTGACGAGGACGAGGTCAAGTAGAGGCGTCCATCTCGAACTGAATCGGCCTCCCTTGTCGGCCACAGATGGGGGTCCTCATTGAGAACGAAATCTGACAGGATGCAGGGGACGAAATCAGAGTGAGAAGGAAACGAGGACGGGGATTTGGGGGCAAAACTTCGTGCTCACCTGAGGCCAAGATGGGGGTGGCAGATCTGGCGGTACTGGTCGAGCCGCAACGCCCGCTCACCAGAGGCGCCGTGAAATAGCAGGTTGTGCCTCCTCGCCGAACCGCGTTGGGGAATCGAGAACGGTCGCTGGAGCTCGGCGTGGGGAGGGGAGAGGGAGAGACTGATTGAAGACAAGGCGGGGGTGACTATAATATATAAGGACAACGCCAAAACATTTCGCTTTCTACGCACGCGTTCAAAAAAATTCGCCCTCCCGCGCTACGAATCACAGGCAGTTTCAAACAAAAACAGTTTGTGATGTAATACCACAGACAATTCTTATTCAGAACCATCTCTCATACTTCACAGACGGTTTTCAATATGAATCGTCTGTGATTTTACCATGATTTAAAATGCCTTTCAAAGAAAGATATTTCAAGTCATGGTAAAATCACAGAATTAGGTATTTATTTAAGCCATGGTAAAATCAGAGAGGGCATTTCAAGTCATGGTAAAATAAAGGAGATACTTATCACAAACGATTTTTAATACACACTGTCTGTGATGAGGACGGGAAGTCACAGACGGTTCATATTGAAAACCGTATGTGAAGAATCACAGACGGTTTTGAACACGAACCGTCTATGATATTACCTCTTCACATACGATTTTTAGCGCAGCCAATAACATAGACGGTCACTAAACCAAAGTCGTCTATGATTGTATTTAATACAGACGGTTTTAGTCAACCGTCTGTGATGAGGTGTCCAGTATTAATTTTTTTTTGTAGTAGTGTAGCCTACTATATATTAAGAGTCGCTCTAAATTTTTTGGATCGCTTGGGGGCGAGGGCCCATGATGGCCGAAGATATGTTGGTCCGTTCAGGATTGTGAGTTACTCCATTGATATGTGTCAAAAGATTTCATGCCAAAGGGAATCTTCCCAAGATATGTTGGTCCGTTTAGGATTGTGAGTCGTCGAGGAGAAGGTGCTTATCAGTTTGAACTACCACAGTTGTTAGCAGGAGTGCATATGTGTTCCGTGTCTCTTAGTTGAAGAAGTGTCTTTGTGTGCCGGCAGAACAAACTCCCTTGGATTCAATCGAGTTAAAAGAAGATCTCACTTACAAGGAGCAGCCAGTCAAGATTTTGGATGTCGCAGAGCGTTATATTAGAAGCAAGACAGTTCGTTTTTGCAATGCTCAGTGGAACAACCACTTAAAAGGAGAAGCAACGTGAGAGCGTGAAGAAGAGCTGAAAGTCGAGTTTTCTAGCCTTTTCTCTAGCTAGCCTGAATCTCAGGGTCGAGATTCCTTTAAGGGGGGTTGTAACATCCCAATTTTCTGAGCTTTAAAAATCTTTTGATTAGTTAATAGTTGGAAAATTCACCATTGAGATTTTATTTGAATTTTAACAAACTTAACATGAACTTTCAGTATCAAAATCATTTAACATGATTAATGTCAATATCAACTATTATCAAAACTATTTTATTTGGATTCTATGTGCTTGGATATATTTTCTAGAGTTTTCTAGAATTTTCCCGACCAGTAGTAGTGACTCCTATGACCAGTAGTCGTAAACTTCCTACGACCAATAGTCATAATTTTCGTACGACTAGTAGTCATGACTCTTATAACTAGTAGTCGTAATCTTCCTTCGACCAGGTAGTCGAAACTTTCTTACGACCAGGTAGTTGTTAGCCTTATACGACTAGGTAGTGTTAGCCTTATACGACTAGGTAGTCGTAGCTTCCTTCCGACCACGGGTAGTCGAAACCATCTAACCAGGTGGTCAAATCTCCTTGCGAGCACGCATGGTCGAAAACGTGAAACAGTACTCGATGTACAGTGCTCGTGGAATAGTACTCAAAACTCTTTTTTGAGTATTTTTGAGGTTTTGATCTTCCGAGAGCCATATCTTCTTCATCCAAACTCCGATTGAGCTCATTCAAATTTCTAAATTCATATAAATTTGAGTTCTATTTATTTGAGATTTTTATTTAATTTTTGGAGTTTGTTTTATCTCTATTATTTTATTTATTTGATTCGTTTGTGAGTAGACGTTCATTCTTCAGGAAATTTTGAAGAAGAATGAGTGCATCGAGATCAAGACCAGTACCTGGATCTATTCTAAGGCAAGTTATACATTTGATCATGTTAAACCCAGTTTTCAAAACTTGTTTGTTTCAAAGTACTGCATTCTACTTTAAGTATTTATTTAAATATTTCTGGGTTTAGTTATTAATCGAACTTGTCTATTGTTATGTCATAATCTTTTGTTACCCTAGTTTGGTTAATTATTAGTTGGTATTATCATAGCACCAATGTGGGTTAGTTAGATAAATAGTATTGTTTAACCATGCTACGAGTCACACATATCATTTGAGTTGCAATTATTAATTTGACTAAGTGATTATGGAACTTTGTGTAAAACTGTGTGCTATGTGTTATTACTTTGTGATGGTACATGTTGCACTTAATCAACAGGGTAGGAAAAGATTTAGACTGAGATAAGTGGTGGATACTAAGTGATATGGTGAAGCTTTGTGAATGAGGATGATAATCTTTGTGGTATAGTTAGAATTTGAAAGTTTTGCCTTGGTCAATTAAGGACTTAACTTTGTGCGCCATTGAACTGAGCTACAACTGTATGACCACATACCTGGTATGGGACGGGTTTAACTTAGTAAGTTATGAAGTCTCGATATTGACTACTTAGGTTGTAGATTAGGTGCTCAGTGATGGGTGGAGGTGTGAACTACCAGGTAGATCGCATCGCGGGACGGTTCACCATTTTTCTGTCCAACGGTGTGCGTCGAACTAACTTTCTTAGTGGATTAGTACTGGCAGTAAAACACATCGGGAGTATCAATGTTTTAGATGAAGTTTCTGAAAAGTTTTGTTATGATTAGTGTTTGCAACACTGGTTAGATCGTATGGGTAAAGTGTACAACCTTTGCAAAGTGTTAAAAAATCTATTCGAATAGCCGCGATCATAGACATGCTCGGGGATTTCACACGAGGGTTAGATTTTCATAAAACACTTGGGAAGGGAGCTGTGTGATATAAGTCATGTGCTGTGTGAATAATTTGATTAGACTTTATGTTCTTTGTGAAAACAATTGTTAAATTAATATTGTCTATTTGTTTTGAATTATGTTTTAATCTATTATTCATATTCTATTGCAAATATTGCATATCTGCAAAAGAACCACATAAGACTTTTCCTTTGGAATAAGCCATCATATATACATTGCATTTTGTGGTATGACTTGCAAGTACGGTTGTGTACTTATGTTTGCTATAATCAATCAACAGAAGTAGGGGAGTCTTCACCCGCTTTTAAGGAGGAGTTCTACGAAGGTGCTGATCGCTAGGTTTTGATCCCAGTCAGTTGTCTATGGCGAATCGATGGGTTTCCGCTAGAGTTATTTGTTCCGCTGTTGCTTATTTCATTATTGCTAGCCATGTGAGGCTTAATAAATGTAAAACTCGACCTTAAGGTTAAAATAATTATTTGTTATCCAAATTACTTGTTTATTATATTATTTCATTTTGTGTAGCTCGATATTCACCTATATTAATAATATGTGCATTAGTATGATGATAAATTAGTGTATTATATACAGAAAGTCTAAAATTGTATTTTTGAGCCCGAAAGACCCGCAACGACCGCGACCAAATAGACGGCGAGCGCACAACAACTTGGGAGTGGGAGCTAGCTACTCCAGTACGTACTGCGCAGCACAAACTGCTCCTGATCTACTAGTAGTAGTACTAGCTGGTCCTGCATGCAGCAGCTACATGCTTTGTTGGGACTTGGGAGCGACGACGAGGGGGCACTGATTTTGAGGCCAGTCAATGCAACCCGTGATTAGCGTTGCGATTTCGCGGAATAACAAAATTAGTCTTTTCGCGAACGAAATAGCATACCGTACTGTCACGGCAGATCGACTGCAGCGGTCTGGTTCGTGGTAAAATCACTAGGTACAGACGCCGTTTGTGGCGTGATTAGGTTAATTTTGCTATTGCAACTCAAAAGATTTCGTCAGCCAAGACTCTCCTTGCTCCAGGAAAAAGCTGTTTGTTCTGGGCCATGTGGCTGTAGATTTGGGGACAGCACCCTGCAGCGGCCCTGTGCCGATGCTCGAGCGAATCCTTAGCGCGACCGGCGGGCAGCCTGTTGCTCCACGGTATGGGCGACGGATTACTTATCCGTTGCTCCAATTAGCCGCCGACACGCACATACGCACGCACTGCTGCTCCGCTTTGTGTCTGCGTGCACCATGGACGCACGGCCTTGTTGAAGACCTGTAGGGTATGTTTGATTCTCTGTATATCTCTAGTTTGATCCGTACAAGTTATCCAGGCTAAAGCGAGCAAGTCTATGTGGATGCAATATGAGTTGTCTAATTGGCTATTTCTGTTGAGTCAGCTGAGATGTTGTTTGGTTGGATGTATAAGGACGTTGACCGTAAGTGTATATGCAAGAGACGGTGGAAAAAAATGTTAGTATGGCTTTAATTTTGTCTTAATATATTCTAATAGCCCTCATTTCACCTTAACCCACTTTAATATACTCTAATACTACCTAATATAGACTGGTCACCTCTTAATAACGTCATTAGCAGAGCTTGCATCTGGAGAAACGGAGAAATTGATCGTTTCTGCCTAGCCTGCCCCGAAGACATATTTTG
Organism: Phyllostachys edulis; assembly: GCA_036346405.1. NCBI lineage: Eukaryota > Viridiplantae > Streptophyta > Magnoliopsida > Poales > Poaceae > Phyllostachys > Phyllostachys edulis. Next base: position 104,565,197 of record CM070546.1, read on the forward strand.
CATCTACTCAGCCAGGTTGCTTTACACGTGCAACCAATCAAACAAACGAAACTAAAAAGATTATGCACTTGAGAAGTATGGCCCAGTTTATGCACCCAACCAAATACACCTGTAGTATCTGGGCAGATGAGCGTGCGTAGCCCCCGAGGGGTGTATCAGGTGGTGCGCTAGCTATTTTCCCCCCCTTGGCAGCGACGGGAAGGCTCCGTTTGGATCGCGGCAGAATTTCCATCGGAGCCATATTTGGCTCCAATGGAATGGCGTATGTAATTCCTGCGATTCAAACACGCTCGCGTGAGAAATTAAGGGTTATTGTTCGTTCAACCGCGAGGCTAGTTTGGGTTGTCTGTCTCCGCTAGGAGGCGCAGGCCGGGGATGCAGCGGTTATCTCTCCTTAATCGGAAAAGAAACTGTCAGGCTAGTGTATTTAGAGCATCTACAATAGTTTGTTTCTTAGCTTGTTACTAAGAGGAGAGAGAGAGTACTTAATCTAATAAAAAAGAAACAAGTCTTCCAATGGATTGTTTCTTGAGTTTGTGTCTAAGACTTTAATTGCTACAAGTGTACATGATTCTTAATGATCAATAATGAAGTACAACTTTGTGGCCTACATGTTTTAGCTCATTTATCATATCAATAATGAAGTCAGGCTGCACAAATGATCTAGTGGATATTTTGCTTTAAGATAGTGAGAACCACAAAACGTGTTTTTAGGTAACAAATAAGTCTCTAATAGAGTATTTGGTTGCTTCTTGTATCTTGGTATTAACAATTTGTTAGTTTCTTTATCTAGAAACAACCTCACATTCTCTCCTCATCTTCTCTCCTCCACATCACCCAAATGCTAATATGGTAACCCTTTAGTAACAATTGACATGGACTGTTGTAGATGCTCCAGTGTTAGGCTCCTGATGAAGTTAGATACACATGCGGTACCGTCTTCGTGACACCGAATTGAAGGAAAACACTACTCATTCTAGCGTAGAATCGCGTCGATCTAGTGACTACTCGAGTGGAGTTATCACGTTTGCAACCGAGAATTGAAGTGTGTTAGCGGCTGATCCATCCCCTGTTCTTTACAAGCTGCAGCTGATCGAATCCTCACTTGTTTTTGTCCTAGATCGATTTGAACAGCTACACGCTCTTAATTATATCATGACTCATCAGCGCCCGAGTAATTGCATGCTGCTACAAGCTGGTGAGCATGCATAATTATTGGCTTTCAGCTGAAGCAGCTCATGCGTGCGTGCGAGCTGAGCTCTAATCCCCCTGCCTGTTTCATCCTTCCTCCTAGCCAGGGCCAAAACCACGCAAGATTCCGTCCTCCTCATGTTCCTGTGTCGCATGGGCCATGGCGATAATGGCGTCGCAACCTCTGGTACTTATCACGCGGCCCTTGGTGCCCACAGCGCTATTAATTTAATCAAGGTTTTTGGTGAGGACTAATGGTTGGTTTTGGAGTGGTTTCTAAGACAGCACGACCCTACAGGCTAGGTCGTCGCCGTCGTCGCCCTGCCCTGTCCTCCTGTCTCCATTGCCGCCTTCTCAAAGAATCTCACGAGTTTATGGGTCTCTCTCATCATGTGATGATGGCGTTTGCCCTTTAATCGGCTAGCTTCTCTTCTCATGGGCCGAGTTGAGCGGAGCCCCTTTTTCTCAGACAAGGCAGCCCTGATGGAAAAATACCACCAACTCAGGGTGTCCCGAGTGGTTGCTCGTGGATGGGCCCAATATACGCCTCCACTGACAATACCATTCTTCGTCTCTTTCAGTATCTTCTCCCATAAATCTCCTTCAGCTAGCTAGCCCTGCGTGCGCCCCGGCCGGTTTCTCTGGCATAACAATGGCGAGAACTTGAAGCCTGAGCTGCCCTGGATAATTACTCCCTAACAAGTACGATCCACGCACTCATGTGTAGAGTTGCATTGCTAACAGTGGAGCAAGTAAGTATTTGCAGTACACGGATCTCAAATTTCCAGCTGCCAGCGAGACGGTCCTGCTCCTGCATTCGAGGGGCGGCCTTGGCTTGCAGGTACAGGCAGAAACCGTTCTGCTTAATTCTGCAGAAACCCAAGAAAATGAAAGAAGAGAAGAGAAGTAAATGTGCTAGCTCTCCTCCTCCGGCCGGCCGGTCCTCCCCTCCCTTCCCCAAGGACACCAACATGCCAGGCAAACATTGCCTGTCGATCGAGCTAGCTAGGCTAGCGGCATGCGTAACTGCGTAGGATACTTGCAAATCACTGCACCTGCAGCCCCGATTCTTTGCTCCAACGCCAGCGCCACTACTGCTATCCTCATTTACTGCTTGCTGGCGTGCGCGAGCGAGTACAGCAGAAATGACAACCACCAGGGTGTGGTGTGTTCTCGGCAGTGGCCATGGGGACTTCAGACTTTCAGAGCCGGCCCCCAATTAAGCGCTAGCTTGATTTAGCCGGGTTCAAAACTCTCGTGAAAACCAAGGTAAAAAGAGGGAAAAGATGAAAGAAACAACGGGATGAATGCCAAGCTAGCTTAGCCGGCCGAGACGAGGGGATGTGACTTGTGAGGGCTTGTTGGCCGCTGAGGAAATTTAAGGTGTTCATCTGCTGCGTACGTACTGGTCGGCCTTTTCTTTCTTTCTTTCTTTCTTGTTGCTTGTCACGGTCAGTGGTCACACACGCCAACGCTTGGCGAGCTACTGGCTACTCGCTCCAGTTGCCATACTCGTCTAGTCCATTCATACGCGCGAGTTAATTCGGTTGATTTACGGCCAGTAGATGCACGATACAGTGTGACTCGTGTGGCACAAAGTCGTCGCCTTGAATTCTCGATGCACAATGTACGCACGTACCGCCCCAGAATCGAGTGTGTGTGATGGATAGGACGATACTAAGGGCCTGTTTGGGCTTTAAAGTCAGCTTTTGCTTCCAAGAAGCTAGGTGTAAGCAGGGAAAAAAATATTTCGTTTTGGTTTTTTTCCGTGGGCAGCGAAGCGAAAAGACCGCAATGACCGAAATTTTGGTAATTTCGGACGCATTTTGTTCAAATGGTTCGATCAAATTTGAATTTTAAAATTTAAATATTTCTAAAAAAATAAATATAGGTAGGAAGGTGGGAGCCTAGGTTTCAAACCCAAGTCCTCAAGACCACACAAACAAGGCAATACCACTGGGCTACCTTTGTCTTTGTTGTTCACTCACTACTTTTAGTTTATCTAACCCTTCAAATTCAAACAAAACGAAAAAATTTGAATGAAACCTTTTTCTTTCGGAGGGCAACGAATTGTCCGAAATTTCGACGAAATTGTGAACCATGGGTGTAAGCCAAAGCTGAGGAAGAGGTGATTTTCGAGCTTTTGCGAACGGGAGACATATGTCCCTAAAGTTGCGTTGAAATTACCCACCTTTGCCACCGTATATAATATCCCAACTCAGCACTCTCACCCTCATTTCTTTCTCCTCCTCACCCAATGCGCTCCTCCCTCAGATTCGGCCGGCCCGCCGCCGAAGGTCTTCACTACCCGTCGCCCTTCTCCCTTGGATCCGGCTGACCTCGCTGCCGAAGGTCTTCACCACCCGCTGCACCCCCTACATCCTTCACACACCCTGTTGATCTGCTCGTCGCCGCCGCCGCTTCCCTTCCATCGACGTCGCCATCTGTCTCTACTCCCTCGCTTCCGCTGGTCCCGGTAGTCGCCGTCCGTCCCTCCACCGGTCCCGGTCGCCGTCCGTCCCTCCACCGGTCCCGGTCGCCATCATTTGTCTTAGGGCCATTTCAGATATTTCACAACTAAAAACAATCAGCCACCCAACGAAAAGGCAGACCGCCAAACGACCTCTCAGGAAAAGCTACACCCATCAGCTACAACTGCTTTTCAGCCGACAGCTTATGTCAAAAGCTACAGCTCCCCAAACATGGCCTAACATCTTCTTTGATCTGATTTCTCTCCGCCGCGCAGATGGTAAAAACAGATCCATTTTTGTGCTGCAACGTACTGCTACCAAATACTACTGCCCCGATTTTTAGATGTTTAAGGTCCAGTCAAAATGGACCCTTTTTTCAGTATTAATAGAATACAAAAGAGTCGCAATATTCATTACATACAGATACAGAGAGGTGTGCATGCGTGGATGGACCAGCTAGCTAGCCGAGTCTTTACACCAATGCGTGAATGCAAGATGGCACTGGGCACACACTAGTAGTAATCTCTTTCATGCTCTCTGAAGCCTTTTCCACTCGAACCGCATGACTCCCTCCACGAGAACTAAGTTTTCGATCTCCTTTTACAAAAGGAGGGAGAGGGCTAGAGATGGACCATTTGTCGATGTGGGGGGAAAGAATTAAACGCACGGAACTGTTCAAATCTGAATATATGAATTCAAAATGTCCCGTACAAAAGCTCAAAATATCCACGAACGTACGTACCGTGATCAGAACCAGGGAGGTAATTTTACGAATGAAAGCTGAGGTGAAATATAAATCGGAGCCATTTTTTTAATGTACTATACTCTACAAAAAAAATCGAGCGGTGTAATCAATAGAAAGGCAACAAAATACTACAACAAAAGGAATCTATGCTGCCAAGAACTGTGGTGCCATTTTTCTTCTAATGCCAGTCTTAATGGGGATTTCACGGGGATATCATGCACATTAATTAGGTGACACATCAGCAAAAAATGGAATCTTTGCATGAAACAAGCAGGAGAGAGAAGGAGCTCGTGTCGTGGCCACGAAACGAGTGAGCTCAGTTACCAAGTCCTTGGTAACCGCACGACACCGCCATTGATGGGGTAAATTTCATCCCCGTCGATCCCGTGCTCCAGGCGACCAGGGCGGCGCGCTCCAATTCCTCCCGCCGCGCACTCCATTCTCCCGCGCTTTCTTCTTCCTCCTTCCCCGCGCGCGCGCCATCTTCTCCATCCGCCCTATGCGCCAAACCCTATTCCACCAAAAGGCCGAGTTTGGAGCTCCAAGCGGCGTGTAGACCTAGCGCCATGGATCTTGCCGTCGAGCTCGGGTCATGTGCAAGGAGGGAAAGAAGCGCGAGGCAACATTTGGAATGAAGGCGTTCCCTCTATGCTATGCCGCCCTCCAAAGCATCTTCATCTTCCCTGTGTGGCAAACTTCTCTATCTTGTGGCCTCCTCCATTGCTTCCCTCTCTCGTTGTGCGACTTCTTCCCTAGCGCCCATTGTGGCAACTTCTTCCCTAGGCCATCAAGAAGGCAGGATTGGGGCCATGCCCCAAATTTTCTATCTGAACAAGGAAACCAAAGAATCCCCAAATCTATGGTATGTGTTGATGTCACTCTGAACAAGTAGTTGATTTTGATGCCTGAAAGTGCTTGAACTGATAGTGATTTGTATCATCTGGAATTAGTGCTTGAATTGCATGATTGTTGTACTGAACATGAAAGAGCAGTCCATGTATCTCTGCAATTTTTCTATGCTATTTTTAGGTGATTGGTATTGCAGGGTAATTTTTCTCTGCAACTTCCAATCCTATGCTTTAAGTGATAAGCTAGAATCCAGTACTAGTAATTTTTCTATGCTGTTTTTAGGTGATGTATGTTTGCAATTAGGTTGATGTATATCTATTTTGAAAATGTCAGTACTGCTTATCCACAAGGTGGTCAGACCATGAGCTTCAACCCAATATCCTCACCACCACCACCAAGTGCCTATGGAACAGTAACATCCCAAGGCGTGAAACAAGGCACTTGAAAAAGGAGGCGGTGAATATTGACATTGAGGAAGGGAGAATAGTGAGGCAAATAGGGCAATAAAGAAAAGATATTGGACTCATGAAGAAGAAGAGAGACTGGTAATCACTTATCAGTTTTTTTTAATTTTCTTCTTGTAGGCCAGTGTTTAGTACAATACTTGATATGTTCATATTTTTTTTATTTTGTATTTTGTAGGCCAGTGCTTGGTTGAATGCTTCTAAAGACCCAGTTAAGGGTAATGACAAGAAATTTGATACATTTTGGAACGAAGTCATTGATGAGTTTAACAAGAAAGGGAATGGGAAGCGTAGAAGGGATAAAAACCAATTGAAGGTTCACTGGTCACGCCTCAAGTCATCGATTACTGATTTCAATGACGCTTGGACTAAGGTTACACAAATGCATACAAGTGGATACTCCGACGACATGCTAGAGGAAGAGGCACAAAAGACATATGAAAGCAGGTTTGGAAAGCGTTTTTCGCTGGTGCATTGGTGGAAGATATTAAAAGAGGAGCCCAAATGGTGTGCACAGTTTCAGGAGAGAGAGAAAGGCAGGAGTGAGGTAGTTGATGTTCGGTAAAAACGATCCGTCCCATTGGTAGAAAGCGACTAAAAGTCGAGCGCAATGGAAAGCGCAAGAAGGAAAATGTTACGGAAGGAATTGTCATCCTTGGGGACAATATTGACAAAATTATCAAGGTGCAAACAAGATCGGAAGGTGGTGCGCGAAAAGGTTCTGAAGCTGATTTAGATATCAAGCGCAAATTTGAAGGCGACAAAGGAGCAAAAGGAAGCAAAGATGTTTGAGGTCTACAATTCCTGCTCAATCAAGATACAAGTCACATGTCCGAAGATCAAAAGGCTAACCGAGAGAAGGCATTACGTAAGCTAGAGGAAAAGTTGTTTCTTGACTAAGGTTAGTTCTCGATCTTAATCTTTGCACTATATATTGTGTCTCGTACTTTATTTTAAGCCTTAATCTTGCCCTCTGTCTTGCATGTGCATCTATATATGGCTGAGGAACTGTTCAGTTACTAGCAGTTTCACATTATGGCAGTTTCACATTATGGCAGTTTCACATTAGGTGTGAAAACTGTTCAGTGACTTGCATGTGCATCTATATATACACGAAGGCCTCCTCTCTTTTCCTCATCACCTTTTCTCATCTGCAAAGATGGTGAGAACATGACAATCTGTTTCAAGTCAAGATCCTCTGTACTCGTTGGATGAGTTCATTCTTGAGGATGAGATCCTAGATGATGTAGTCAGTGAAGCCACGGTGGTCATAAAATCTTCCATCGAAGCTCTGCAGCAAGAGGCTTCCGACCATCGATTCCATCCGAGGAAGCACATCAAGAGGCCACGAGAGGAAGCACATCAGAAACTAGTGAATGATTATTTCTCAGAAAATCCTCTTTATCCTTCCAATATTTTTCGCCGAAGATTTCGAATGTCTAGGCCACTTTTTCTTCGCATCGTTGAGGCATTAGGCCAATGGTCTGATTATTTTACTCAAAGGGTGGATGCTGTTAATCGGCAAGGGCTCGATCCACTCTGAAGTGTATCGCTGACTATTCGCCAATTAGCTCTTGGTAGTGCCGCAGATGAACTAGATGAATACTTGAAGATAGGAGAGACTCTCGCAATGGAGGCAATGAAGAATTTTGTCAAAGGTGTTAGAGATGTATTTGGTGAGAGATATCTGAGACGCCCCACTATGGAAGATACTGAACGTCTACTCAAACTTGGTGAGAGACGAGGTTTTCCTGGTATGTTTGGTAGCATTGACTGCATGCATTGGCAATGGGAAAGATGCCCAAATGCATGGAAGGGTCAGTTCACTCGTGGTGATCAGAAAGTGCCGACGCTCATTCTTGAGGCTGTGGCATCACATGATCTTTGGATTTGGCATGCGTTCTTTGGAGTAGCGGGTTCTAACAATGATATTAATGTTTTGAACCGGTCTCATCAGATTTATCAATGAGCTAAAAGGACAAGCTCCTAGAGTCCAGTACATGGTAAATGGGAATCAACACAACATTGGATATTTTCTTGCTGATGGAATATACCCTGAATGGGCAGTGTTTGTTAAGTCCATACGACTCCCTATCACTGAGAAGGATAAATTGTATGCACAGGAACAAGAAGGGGCAAGAAAGGATATTGAGAGAGCCTTTGGTGTATTGCAGCGTCAATTTTGCATCTTAAAATGACCAGCTCGTCTATATGACCGAAATGTACTCCGTGATGTTGTGCTAGCTTGCGTCATACTTCACAATATGATAGTTGAAGATGAGAAGGAAGAAGACATTATTGAAGAAAATCTAGATCTAAATTTGCCTCCTAGTTCATCAACCGTTCAAGAACCGGAATTCTCTCCTGATCAGAGTGTTCCGTTAGAGAGAGTTTTAGAAAAAGATACTTCTATTAGAGATCGATCGGCTCATCGCCGACTTAAGAATGATTTGGTGGAACATATTTGGAATAAGTTTGGTGATCGTGCACATATATCTGGAGTTTGAGATACGTTTATATATATATATGCATGGTGCACTTGTAATTGTCTGAATGCTCATCGTCAATTATTTTGGTTTCTGCAGGGTGCCAATCTGCGAGTGACAAGGTTAGTTCTGGGAATCTGATCACTATATTTATCTTATTTTGTTTTGAACCACATAGCAGTATATGTGTATATGATCATATGAATGAGCTTGAACCTGAACCTGGGGTCTTGTCCCAAAGTAACCAATATGCATATACCTTGCTGTTACAAACTGAGCCATAAAAAAAAATGCTTAAACTTCTTTATCAACATTGATTCATGCTTTGAAAGGCTGAGAGCTCATGCCGAACTATTTTTTGTTTCTACAGGATGAAAGCAACGATGTGAAACCAATGTGTTCGATGACTGAACTCATGAAGGCTATCTCGAACTTCATTATCTATCTTAGTTTAGTATCGCACTCTTGAAGGCTATCGAACTACTGAAGCCTATCTGAACTGGTGATCTATGTGTTTCAGTGACCTGAACTGCTCTATGCGAATGCCTATGTTATCTAGCTTAGTTCATGGTGAAAGAATCTATATCGTCCAAGTTATCATCTTGTTCCAGTTCTCACGAACTTTACTATGTAATATGCGATTACTCTGATTATCTATCTTGTGAACAATCGTATGAAGTGGTCGTATGAACTGAACAATCGTATGAGCTGAACAATCGTATCTATTTTTTGCACCGCATGTATTTTAATCTATTTTTTGCACCGCATGTATTTTAGTTTGTGTGCAAATGGCTACACGAGCATATGGCGCATATGATCCTAGCATTCTGCCGCAATTAAATGATATACTTAGCTTTGGAATTGGTGAAATGAAACCCTGCATTGTGAGGCTAGTTTCATTCATTGTTTCATCCCGCTCTAGCTGATGTGGCGTTTTGGAAACCGTGTAGTGAAACTAAGCATTGAGACTGGCCTAAAGAATGGAGAGCTGATCGGTATACCAGGAAGCAAAAACTAGGCAATTTTTCAAACACTCGAGGAGACCTGAACCGAATTGTCATTGTTCTGATTAGTAGAAGCCTAGAAGGCGTAGTTCTAGCTAGTGCATGCCCCCTCCCTCAGGGCATGTTGGCTATGCCCACAACATTATGTCACCAACTGCCACATTCCAAGAATTATAAATCTGTTGATGGGAGTGGCTAGATCGATCGGGTGTGGTATGAACAGTACTACCAGCTTGTGTGTTTCTTCCTAAGCAGCGCAAAGTCAAATTTAGCACGAAAAACAGCGGTAATGGTTAGCACTTCACTACAGCCTAGTTAATTAGTCCCTTGAAGCTCGATCGAAGTTATAGTAGTAGTACTAACAAAATTGGATTATCTGGATAAGATTGAAGAGAGGAGTCATACACACGCATGCCTGCAAGCTTAAGCCTCTTAATTAATTTATTCCAACCTTTCTTCGTCAAACTACTACTGGAATTACCCAAGTTCCGCTAGTGGTTGGCATGCAAGGGGTTTTATTTATCTGACCGGTAGAAGAATACGATTAGTGTGGAAACTCAATCATAATTGGAAGGACAAACATTATCACTCACATGATAGGGACGGTGCAGAACTTCAGATACTATCTCTCAACCATAGTTGGAAGGACAAACATTATCACTCACATGATAGAGACGGTTCAGAACTTCAGATCGATACTATCTTGTGTCAAGTATATCACTATCGCATAGATTCCCCTGTCGCAATACTTCTACATGCACTCCACAGAAGCTCATGACAACCCGATCTTTTCTCTCTCTATCTTCAAGCAATTACTCCGATGCTCTTTCTTTAGCTAACCCTACCGGCAATATTACTGCAACCTGATCTTGTCTATCTTTATCTTTGAGCAATTACCGCAGTGTTCTTTCTTCTTGGTAGAAAGCGTGTCTGATGAACTTATGTCACCGCCTATATAGTTATTCTGGCGTATGATTTTCTTGGCGTGAATGAAAGAGAATGAAGAGAGAGAAAGATGTTGTCTACAATCACATGGTATTATAAAGACGCGAAAAAGAAAGCGTTAAAAGATTGTGTGTTTATAAAGACAACTAAAAAGACGAGAAAATCTCAGATCGTTATATGAAATTTGTCTTTAGTGTTGTCTACAAGTGATATGGTTAGTTGCTATAGACATCAGCTATCTATACAGTTGTACATGCCCTAAGGAAAGAGCAATGCTAGCTAGCCCTTTCTTTTCTTTTCTTTTCAGTTCTCAGTGGCTGCCCCAAGCTAGCTCAAATTCCCTGAATTTTGAAACCACATGCGTATCTATGGCTATCCCAAGCTCCCAACCACAACCAGATCTGAAGTTTTTTTCCTTTCTTGCTTCTCCCATCCCACTGATGCATTGATCGATCTGTAAGAGCAAAAATATTAATGGGGATCACAGGATGGCAGTAACAGCAGCAGGTACTCCCTCCTTTAAGTGTCTCCTTAACGCCCCCACCTACCATCGCTGCCGTGCCACAGCCCGATGAGCTGCGCCTCTTCAATGTCTCGGACTCGCTCCCCCGCTATAAAACATCTCGCCACCTCTCTCCTCCCTCTCCCACCCCACACACCAGCAGCAGCAGCAGCAAGAGCGAGCAAGCAAGCAGCCATACCAACACTCCACATCACACGCTAGGAGCGAGCTAGCACTTGTTCAGGAGCGAGCGAGCGAGCAATGGAGAAGTCTACCAAGATGGTGGCGGTGGTGGCCGTGTTGGTTCTTGCCGTGGCCGCGGCGACCAGCGCCGAGGCGAGGAACATCAAGACGACGGAGGTAGCCAGCAAGGACGCGGTCGTCCAGCCGCAGACCTTCCCGCCCTTCGACCGCCTCGGTGGCTCGTCGCCGGCGTTCGGCGGGATGCCCGGCGGTAGCAGCATCCCGGGGTTCAGCCTCCCCGGCAGCCTCCCCGGCAGCAGCGGCGTCGCCCCGGGGTTCGGCAGCATCGGCAGCATGCCCTTCATGGGCGGCTTCGGCGGCGGTTCCCCGGGGCTGGGCGGCTTAGGCGGCATGCCGGGGTCCCCCGCCGCCGCCGTCGACGAGCACGCCAAGAAGCCGTGAAAAAACTAAGCTCAGAGCCCGAGCCCAGAGCCGACCGCCGGTGGTAGATTCGTTAATGTTTGCTACGGCCTACGGTGCATGATCCGGTAATGATATATGTAGCGCATGCATGCAGGTTTTGTTTTGTGGGCGCTATATGCCGCGCGTTCCCTTAATTATATGTGCAGTTAGCTCGCACTATCTAGCTCGTAGTAATGTTTTACTTTCACCTGCATTTGAAGGATTCCATCTGTTGCATTGGTTGTGTTTGTCTGTCTGATTAGGTCCATCGTGTTAAGCTCTTGATTATGTAGTAGTGCTGTTCTCGAGGCATGAATAATGCTAAATGTGATGTTTGTGGACTTGTGGCAATGATTACATGGAGTTTTATTATAATCTCTTGCTTGTTTGATTTGTTACGAATTCACTAATCTTTTAGTTCGAACTTGGAACCGCATTGTTTGTCACTTAATTGGAGAAGGCGACAGACTTAAGCATGAGATTAAGCCAGGCCAGTCTGCCTTTTTTTCTTCCCGAGTACATATAACTACGCGCACGGTTAGTAGTCGGTTGAATGGACTTAATGGAGTTTGATCTATACAGCATTCCATTCAAATCGCTGCTCCAAAGGAGAAATCCAAACTGAAATATTCATAATTTGAGACGAGAGAGAGAGAGAGAGAGAGATCTCGCACGACACATGTTGGAAGCAAGTTGAATGGATAAAGGACTACAAATCAACACTACAAACTGGAGTACTATATAGAACACATTGTAACTCCTCGCAAAAAAAAGAGAGATCAAATTATAACTCAGACTTAGGAACAAAGCAGAAAAAGAAAAATCACAAGCATAACGAAAAAAGATGGTAAAACACACAGTAATAATGATGCAAGCGCTAGTTTATAATAAGTTACCACATACTATTGCACAGACATGTACTGTTGGCCTAGTAATTCACTTCTGACTGCTCCAGCTAGGTGGTAGGAGTTATTGTTCTCGCATTTATATACGCCTTACTTGTGCTATTGCATCCTATGTCTACAAAGAAAAAGCTGTCTAAAAAAAGCGTTTTACTCCCCAATTCCTCGTACATAGAGCGAGGCAGACCTGAACAAAAGGAGACATACACTAGTACCTCTCCGTTATCGTACATGCATGCATGGGTAAAGAAAGAGAAACAAGGTATAAAACCAAAGCCGTCCCAAACAGCAAACAGCAGTGGCCGAACTACATGGGCCCATCCGGTGTCACAAGACACTGGATCTCCTAGAAAAAATAGCAGATATTATCATGTATATACTATATCGTGCATCCTTTAGCTTAAAAACTGTGCGCTCCGGTTCAGCCTAACCTCCGATCTCTTGCGGTCTTTTGCCGCATAAATTACTATTGTTATATATATGGTGAAGTGGTGAACCCGATTATTTTCGTTCTAGTTCCGAGTCTCGGCCAGCTCCTCGATCTGTCTTTCGCCAACTCTCCGGTCCTTGATCTCGTATTCTCGACTCATGTCATGTCTATATATGTACTGTACGTAAACCACCGTACGTACGTAGAGCTTGCCCAAAGCAACTTACAGCCCTACGCTTACGCGGCTAGCAAATCGAGTCGACCAACGGGGCCGCCGTTGCACGGGCTCCGAGTGGTGGATCCCCCACATGGGCATTGCCCTCGGCGACCCGGTCCATGAGGACGTACGTGCAGGGGCGGTACGAGTTGCTGCCGGTGCTGAGAACGAAGCCGGGCACCTGCATGCACCGCGGCGCCGATGTTCGCCGTTGCAGCCTTGGACGCGCTGCTCCATGCCTTGCCTCCAGCCGAACCACCTTGGGGACATGCATTGAACAGCGGAGGCAGCGTGATACGGCCCATGACACCTCCATCAATTCTAAACCCCAATGTGATTGCCATGAGTTGAATCAAACGTTGGTGCCGAAATTCTTAATGTGGCGGAGCTGGGATTCGTGCCGTGCCGTTGCACGACGGGCTTCGGGCCGTGCCGGCCGGGCACAGCCACCTTGACTCACCTCCGGCGAGGCTCAGGACACAACGGGCCGCCGTCGTGCCGTGGCGGGCCAGGTCCGGTCTTGGGCAAGCCTGCGACCTTCACGATGACTGACGAGACCGAGGATGAGGACCGCGTTGCTCGGGGAGAGAACTGCCGGTGAATGGCAGAATCACGTGACCAGGCCAATTCGTGTACAAATTAAAATAGGATTTTTCTGATTTGTTTGTTGTATTACGGTGCCGGGGGCTGCCCAAGCGACAAATTCATTGGATTAGGCAACGCGATCGACGCGCCTTTCTCGTCAAATTACTTGCTACTTAATCTGCTAGTTTTGTTTATTCCGGTAATTCGTCACACCTAAACGCTTCGTATACGCGCACCTTGCATCGTTGCGATGTACGTTTACTGCTAATTGCTGCAAAGCTTTTTTTTTACCAGTGTGGACTGCTGACCATGTGGTTCTGAGTTCTGGGCAGCTAGCTGCTTAATCATGTGTAGATATGAAACACCTGAAAATTTCAACAATTTCAAAATTAGTTTGAATTCAAGTTTGAATTTCAATTTCAAATCCAAATCAGCAAATTCGGCCAAATTTTGTCAAATCTCAAACCCAAACCCTAAATCCGCCTTCCCTTCTCCTCCCGTTTTCCCCTTTCCGTCAAGGCCGCCGAGCCCGCCTCCACCCCATCGCTCAAGGCCATGGGAGGCGTGGACGCCACCGCCTCGACATCGCTCGCGCCAAGCCGCACAAGGCACCGCCCACCCACCGCCACCGCCACGCCACAAGAACTGCAACCCGCGCGAAAGCAACAAGGGCGCCACCTCCGGATTGCTCGGTGAGGGGCCGCCATCGCGACGCAGCCACCACGCCTCAGCCTGCTGACCGTCTAAGACCGCCAAGCAACCGCGACCTTACCACCCCCTGCAGACGCCACGCCCGCCCATACCTCTCCTGCTGCCCCACGCCTCATGGGCTATCAAGCCGCCTCTTCGGCTTTTATTCTCGCCTGACCCTCCTCCCCACCCATCTGCCTCCGAGCTGGTAAGACGCCCGCCACCCTGGTTCCCTCAGTAAGACCAAAACCCTCCTTTGCAAATCCCTCCCACCCGGCCATCCCAACCCTCCGGGTCCTCCCTACCCTCTCGGCCCCAGATCCACGGATCTGTGTTTGCCGCCACTCCTCGCCGCCACCCCCAAAACCCAAAACCCTAGAAACCCACGCACGCCCAAATCCTCAAAAAACCCTAGGGTCGAGGACCTATCTGGGCGGAGCTTCCTCATGGCGCCTCCCCCGATCCTTGTTGCTGTCGCCGCTTGCGCCGCCTTTGCGCTGCGCTACATGGCATGTGAGGGCGCTTATGGTCAAGGCAGCCTACCATGAGCCCTTCGCCTTTGGCCTCATGCCTGTTTGGGCGCATCTTGTGCATGAGTGGGCATGCAGTCGTTTGGCAGTGGGCTTTTACCAAAGGTCAGTGGCCCACTGTTTATAAGCCCAAACATTGTTCATTTTATTTTCGCCCAAAGACTGCTCACAAAGATAATAAAATTTGTTTATCGTTCCAAAATTCCAGAAAATGCACAGCAATTTCTAATTACTGTTCCTAAACCTAAATTAGTGATTAATTATTGTTTGTATCTAATTAATAGGTATGAACAGTAAAATGATCACTATTCATCAAAAACCGTAAGTTGACATTATATATCCATTCTGACCGTCTCGAGCCCAGAAAACACATTCTTGACTCCGTTCAGCTATACCAAGCTCCAAATAAATCTTTCCACCTTTCTATAGATTTCTTTAATCCTCTACAATATTTTTGTTGTAGTTGGATCTGAATCTCAAACTCCTTCCAGTCCAATTAAACACCAGATAAATCCCACCATCCCGCACCCCCCCACCTTCCTTTAAGTCTCTCTTTTGGTTTTATTTACTTGCTTGTCGTTTCCAGCTCATTCCTTGCTGAGCTAATTTTTACTTGGTTTCTTTTTATTGCAATGCTTCTCGTTAGATCACGATCTAGACGACCAGACTCCAGAAGACGCCGGACAAGACCAGCATCCACAGGATTTTGTGCAAGAAGGAAAGTTGCATTCCTTGAACATGTTGAACCCACATGTCATATATTTATATTGATACTTTCATTATTATATTTGAGCCAATTACTTTAATTATTGAAATAATACTTTGGAATGCCATGATAATTAGATAATTCCTATTACCCCACATACAAACCCACCCAGCACTTGTAGGCCATATTCACCTTGACAAGTTCACATAAAATACTATCTATATGAATAGCTTTGTCACTCAATTGTATTCATCAATCAAAAGCGATATTGGCGGTTCGCCAATGGTTTTGGTGGAGAGTTGAGGTTGTGTCCATTGTTGGACAACCCAATAGACTTGGGTTAAAAGTGAGTCATCATTGAGATCTAGAGGTGGACAACCGAAAGTTGGGCCATCGCCACTTTGGATGACAAGTAAGGACAAGAACCTTGTGCCAAGTAATGAATACAAGAACCGCTCAACCACATGCGTGGTCATTACTCTCTGGCTAAGTACACTGCTCATCTGATTGAATATCTACTGGAAAGGTAACTACTCTTGTGTGATAGAGTAGTTATGAACGGTGTGTGTGAGTGGGCCTGAAGGGACACTCGGTAGTCTACACACAACGGTAGGTGCCGTCAGCATAGGGTTGTAAGATCCACTAGGCCGGTGGAATCTCCCTAGGGCTGTATGGAGTTAAAACCTACCGGGTAGAAGCTAGAAAAGGTTGAGCAGTGAAAAGGCTTTGTTATCCTAACTCAGTTGTACGCAAACATGATGTGTGTTAATGTGAGTTTGTGATATCGTGTGGGTAAAGTTGGGCAACTCTGCAGAGTGAAAATCAATGTTATTCGAATACGCCGTGCTTCCGGTTAATGAAGCTGTGTTAATGGGTGATTCCAGTACATGAGGCATAAGTAGAGTTTTAGAGATGGTAAGTTGGTAATTGTGGTTTGTTGAGAAACCCCTGATGTTATTATGTATTATTGTTTTACTGTTTTTAAATATAAATTGCTTTAAATTGCAAACTGCATCCACATATGCCTGTTAAGGTAGAACCTAACCTTCCTTTGAACTCCTTGCATGTAATTATTTAGTTTTTCCATGTGGCTTGTTGAGTACGGTAGTTGTACTCATTCTTGCATAATCTGCAAACAATCTCTGTAAGAAACACCGAAAAATGCAGAGGATTTGGTTGAACAGATTTTGGTGGACCCACGGTTGGCAGCGACCATCAAGAGTTAGGTCTCGGCCGCACTCAAGTGCGCTTTGTGGTTTGAAGTTCTTTGTCTTGTATTATATTAACTTTGGGTTTGGATGCCCGTGTCAGTGTCAAAACTGGCTGTTAAGCCTTAATCTTATGTAATAAAATGTTGGATTTTGTTGAAATCGAAAGCTTGCTTGAGACATCGCTTGCCAGAATCGCACATCTGGCGGTTGTGAAGAGTTTAACGTTCCTAGAATTTGGGGCCGTTACAAGATAGCTGTAAAGAAATATTAATGTTTGCTTAAGTCGGTAAGTGTATAGTCGGTTCTATTTGGCTATAAAAGGACATGTGATGTATGCTTGTATGGAACTCCGATGATCAATGAAATATATGAGAGTTTGAAAATTACACTTCTTTGTTTCTTATTCCTTTGTCTTATTGCTTCTTGAGCTAAATCCCCCGATAACTGATATCAGAGCCCTAGGTTCGAGTCGGGCGTAGCGGAGTAGTGCGGCGTATTCGTGTTATTTGTCGGAGCCGAGGTTATGGCTTCGAGTTCGGGCGTCGGAATGGCGCAGTCGATGATTCCCGTATTCTCAGGAGAGAATTACAATATGTGGAACATCAAGATGCGGACGTTGCTACTATCGCAAGGATTGTGAGATATTGTAGAGAATGGCTACAAAGAGTATGTTACTGAAGATGTTCTTTCACCAGAGCAGAAGAAAACTCTGGTTGAGAACCAGATGATGAACGCCAAGGCCTTGTTTCTGATTCAACAAGGTGTTGCGAAAAGTTTGTTTCTGCGGATTATCGACGCCAAGAAGTCAAAGGAAGCTTGGGACAAGCTAAAGGAGGAGTTTCAAGGTTCTGCAAAAGTTTTAGCCGTAAATCTACAAACTTTGCGAATGCAGTTTCAAAATCTGCAGATGAAGGAGCCCGAGAAGATAAAGGATTACTTCTCGAGGGTCATCCGTGGTGAATCGAGAGACTCACCTACGGTGAAGAGATTATCGATCAAAAGATTGTTGAGAAAATTTTGATCAGTTTACCAGAAAAGTTTGAGTATATTGTTGCTGCAATTGAGGAGTCGAAGGATTTGGCGACCCTTACTGTGCAACAACTAATGAGTTCATTAGAATCTCATGAAGAAAGGAAGCTACAACGAGCAGGGAGTTCAGTTGAAAGTGCCTTCCAATCAAAGCTAAGCGCCTTCCAATCAAAGCTAAGTTTCAAATCCTAGAATTCAAGAAATAGTGGAAATTATCAAAGAAGAGGTGATCCAAAGAAAGATGTGCAGAAGAAGCTGGCAGAAGATAAAGGAGAAAAAGGTACGACTAGTTCTAAATTTTGGTGTGATATTTGTAAAAAGTCCAGTCACACTATAGATAGGTGCTGGAAGAACATGACTTGCAATTAATGCAAAAGGCAAGGGCACATTGCCAAATATTGTAGAACCCGAGAGAACAATCGGGCAAATTTTTTAGAAGAAGAGGAAAATTCAGAAGGGGCAGTTTATTCTTGCCAAATTGCCCAAGATGAAAAAGAGGATACTTGGATTGTGGACAGTGGTTGCACAAACCATATGTCTTCCAATTGGGATATATTTCAAGATGTTGACTCATCATATCTAGGCGAAGATTCGCATGGAAAATAGTTCTTTAGCCCAATCTGAAGGTAAGGGCAGTATAGTTGTCCAAATGGAAGATGGTCAAAAATTCATTCGAGAAGTTTTATTGGTACTCGATTTGAAGCATAATTTGCTAAGTGTTGGGCAACTGCTAGAACATGGGTACGCTGTTCACTTTGAAGATTTCTCTTGCAAGATCCTGGATTGCAAGAAAGGGAACCGCCTTATAGCAAAGGCGGATATGGAGAAAAATAGGAATTTTTCTCTAAAAATGAGTTATCCTACTCAATTGGCTTTACAAAGTGAGGTTAGTGATAACTCTGAATTATGGCATAAGAGGTTTGGCCATCTCAACTACAAAGCCTTGAAGCTGCTTAGAACCAAAGGTATGGTATGAGGTTTACCATTCATTAATTTGAAATCTGATATATGTGAAGGTTGTATTTTCAGCAAACAAATTCGGGCATCTTTTCCACATGAAGGAGCTTGGCGAGCACGTGCACCTTTGGAGTTAGTGCACAGTGATATTGTCGGAAAAATACCAACTATATCAGAAGGCAAGAATTGGTATTTTATCACTTTTATTGATGATTATACAAGGATGACATGGGTTTATTTTCTAAGAGAAAGGTTAGAAGCACTAGAAGTGTTTAAGAAATTCAAGGCTATGGTGGAAAATCAAAGCAATCGAAAAATTAAAGTACTTCGCAGTGATCAAGATGGTGAGTATATCTCAAAAGAATTTGAGAAATATTGTGATAATATTGGTATTCGAAGGCAATTGACAAGAGTTCTGACGCTCTCAAAGAAATGGTGTTCTTTGAAAGAAAGAATCGGACAATTGATGATATGGCAAATTCTATGTTAAAGAGAAAGGTATGTCTAAATCATTTTGGGCAGAAGCTGTGAATACAACAGTTTATATTTTGAATAGAAGCCCAACAAAGGCAATTCTAAATCACACACCATTTGAAGCTTGGTATGGTCAAAAGCCAGTAATTAGTCATATGAAGGTATTTAGTTCTATTTGTTATGCCCAAATACCAGCTCAAAGGCGAGTTAAATTTGATGATAAGAGTGTCCGTTGTATATTTGTCGGCTATGCTGATGGCACTAAAAGATATCGGCTTTATCACTTGGAAAAGAATAAGATCATAATCAGTACAGATGTGATTTTTGATGAGAAGGCTTCCTGGGATTGGGAAGCAGCTAAGATTCAAAAGAATCAGATAATACCGACAACGGTTATCTCACTAGGCCAACCGCAAGTTTCGGTTGAGCAATAGGAGCAAGGTGATGCTCCAAGTCAAGATGACTCAAGTGCGAGTTCAAACTCGAGTTCTAGCTCAAGCCCAAGTGCTAGTGAGCAGTTGAGTACACCAGAATCAGCTCCACAACAAGTAAGGAGTCTGGCAGAAATATATGAGTCATGTGGTTACTTTGTTGTTGAACCACAAAGCTTCAAAGAAGCAGAAAAGCACTAGAATTGGGTAAAAGCCATGGAAGATGATATTCATATGATTGAGAAGAACAACACTTGGGAGATAGTTGATCGACCCAAGAATCGAGAAGTTATTGGAGTCAAATGGGTTTATAAGTCAAGGTTAAATCCAGATGGCTCAATTAAAAAATATAAAGCAAGACTTGTGGCAAAAGGCTTTAAGCAAAAGCCTGGCATTGACTACTATGAGACATATGCTCCAGTTGCAAGGCAAGAGACAATACGAACAGTTATTGCTCTAGCAGCTCAAAAGAAGTGGAAATTATATCAACTTGATGTTAAATCGGCATTTTTAAATGGCTATCTCGAAGAAGAGATTTATGACGAGCAGCCAGAAGGATTTTCAGTTGAAGGGGGAGAAAACAAAGTGTTCAAGCTTAAGAAGGCATTGTATGGCAAGCAGGCACCGAGAGCGTGGTACAGTCAAATTGACAAGTACTTCATGCAGAAAGAATTTGAGAAAAGCAAGAGCAAGCCTACCTTATATATCAAGAAAAGAGGTATGGATATGCTAGTTATCTCATTATATGTTGATGACTTGATATATACAGGTAATTGTGAAAATATGATGCAATAATTCAAAAAGGATATGATGGAGACATATGAAATGAGCGATCTCGGCTTGCTACATTATTTTCTAGGTATAGAAATATGTCAAAATGATAATGGCATTTTCATATCTCAGAAAAAGTACGCAGAAAGTATTTTGAAGAAATTCAAAATGCATGATTGCAAATCAGTTACAACCCCCTTGATGCCGAATGAGAAACAGAAAATAGAAGATGGAGCAAATAGAGCAGATTCGACAGTTTACAGAAGTTTAGTTGGAAGCTTACTATACTTGACTATGATACGACCAGATATTATGTTCGCTGCCAGTTTATTATCAAGGTACATGAGTAACCCAAGTCAATTAAACTTTTCCGCTGTAAAAAGAGTTTTGCGATATGTCAAAGGAAAATCAGATTATGGCATTTGGTATAAGCCAGTAGAAGATTCAAAACTAATCGGATATACAGATAGTGATTGGGCAGGATGTCTTGATGACATGAAAAGTACGTCAGGATATGCTTTTTCACTTGGTTCAGGTATATGCTCTTGGTCAACAAAGAAGCAGAATATAGTAGCTTTGTCTTCAGCTGAAGCAGAGTATGTGGCAGCAACCCGAGCTATCTCACAAGCAGTCTAGTTGAGGAGAATAATTGAAGATATCGGTGAAAAACAACATCAACCAATTACAGTTTATTGTGATAGCAAATCGGCCATTGCAATAAGTGAGAATCCAATCAGTCATGATAGAACCAAGCATATTGCAATTAAACATCATTACATTCGAGAAGCAGTTGAACACCAATAAGTTAAACTGAAATTTTGTCGTACAGATCAACAAATGGCGAACATGTTTACAAAGGCTTTGTTCAGAGAAAAAGTTATCTGTAACAAATAACTAATTGGTGTCTCAAGAAAATAAATTAAAGGAGGAGTTTGTTGGATACTTAATTTACTTTCTTGACAATATGAACCGACAAGGTTATGTCGGTAGCTACTGATGCCTCTTGAAGTTTCTAGCAAAACATAAGTTGGTGGATAAGTAGAAGATTAGCTAGCTGCTTAATCATGTGTAGATAGTTGTAAAAAAATATTAATGTTTGCTTAAGTCGGTAAGTGTATCGTTGGTTCCATTTGGCTATAAAAGGACATGTGATGTATGCTTGTATGGAACTCTGATGATCAATGAAATATATGAGAGTTTGAAAATTATACTCTATTTCTTATTCCTCTGTCTCATTGCTTCTTGAGCTAAATCCCCCAACAATTACTTCACTACTTCTTAACCTGTCCTTAATTAACTAGGCACTAACCGAGCACAAAAATGCAGGTATTTTGTAGCAGCTCAGGTGGCAGGTCTAACTGGACCTGCAAAACCAATTTACTTCTTCACATTGCTCAAGAAGAGTCCCTGTCCCCCACGGCTTTGCCAAGCTCCCTTCACAGGCAGCCCGAGTGGCTACACTTGAGAAGATCCATCAGTTGCTCCGCACCCATTTCTTAGCAGCACCCTAGAATCTCCTTCCCGAGGCATGTAATTTGACATGATACATTAATCTACTCTAATTGACATGTAGACCCGTTTTAAAGGAAAATTATAAAATATAAATGTTAGAGAGTGTGCTAAAGACTATCTATTGGAGATGTTGTTTCTAAAGATGATGTAGCACATGTTAGAGACAAGGTTATCTCTAACTATTGGAGATGCCATAACAGTATAGTGCATAAAACAAGATTCTATATAATTCTACAATAATCCAAGAATTAATGTTTGTAAGTATTAATAGCAACTGTAGCCAACTATTAATTTAACTACATCTGTAATTTCACAAACGCCGAGCAAGTGATGACCCGAAACACGTGGATTATTCTATTACCTTCGCGTCATTAGCAGCTATTAATTTCACAAATGTCAGGCAAGTGATGACCTGAAAGTGCACGGTGTCGTTCACAACTATTAATTTAACTACAACTGTAATAACAGTGAGTGAAGTAAATATGGAAATAATAATGAAGAACTAATTTACTACTAAAGCAATAATAATTCTAATATTAAAGATGCGACGATTCGTATAATGGAGGATAGGGTCTAGTGTATTAGGATCACCTTCAACGTTATTAAATCTCAGGTGTAATAATAATAGTGATGAACTAATTAATCAAAGCATTTACGATAATCGTGTGTTCGTGTAGGCGACATACCCTATATGCTTCTCCTTCGGACAAACATCATGTGGGAGAATCAATTATCCTACTCACATGCATACGATTGCATGTCACACTCGCAATTAAGGAATTACTGCATAGACCAATCGACTTACAACCGGATCAACGCATTATGTACCATGACTATGTCGTGCTTCCTCGGATGGATCGCTTCCGAAGATCGAGCTCAGACACTTTCATTGTCACATGAAAGCCGAACTCTGCCACTTTCATTGCCACCAACTTTGTCGGTCATTCTTTCGCTCACCTCCTATTGCTACCTCCTTGCATCAACCTATGGAGCATCGAAGCCCATCGAGTCCTAGTATCGAGGAAAGACAAGCAACACTAAGAGCAATGATAACATAAAAGCATATGTGAAAGTTAGATCTTCCCCTTGATTATTAATGCTACATGACTACCTTAATGCCTAGCCATTGGGAAATTACTCACTCAAATCCACGGGAACCAAGAACAATAGATAAAAAATGAAGAACATAGTGATAACAATTTGGAAAAAAAATATAAAAGATGTTTCCGACGTTCCGGTTACACCAACGGACGAATGATTACAAGGGCGAACTACTGTGGAATGAGTATTCTGGACGTGGTAGATAGCTATAGATGGTGTGGTGGTTGCCTCCTTATTTTTGTAGATGCAATCAGCCATTTAAATAGCTGATCTTAGGGTTTCAACACTGCGGCGATGTTTGCACAGCGAAGCTGAATATCCACTTATTTGTTTTGCCACAGTGTTTTTTAAAAATATATATTTTGTTGCAAGATGAGCTTTTGTTTGTTGCAAGCTAGCTAATTTTGTTGCACACAATGTTTTAAATTGTTGCGCCATTTGGGGTGGGGCTCGATGGAACACTCCCTCTGAACGTAGAAGCACTAGCAATCTACTTGTAATTAAACTTGGTATGGTTTCCATACTTTGATTAGCGAGAAGGTACGAGCCTATGCTTTTCGTAGGATCTAGTAGCCTCATCAAAATTTTAGCCTGTGCAGTGGATGCATATGCGTGGATTTGCGCGTGGGGGCGGACCCACCATTCTGGCGAGCTCTGGCATCCGCCAGAGCTGCCACCGACCGGGAATCCCCCTACCCCGTGCTTTCCTCCACCGGTGTCGAAGAAGACAGCTGCGTGCCTGCGTACATAGTTTGAGCCTCCCATTTATGGCTCTTCAGACGACTGGGCTCCAAATTCTCCGTTGCTGGGCCGGCCCACCCAGCCCAACGGAGACTCCCCAAGTCCCCATTGACCGATTCGCCCAATCCCCAATTCCCTACTCTCTCTCACGGTCTCGCCCAACCCTAGGCGGCGCGGAACGCAGCGGGCGAGGCGACGAGCACGGCGCTGGCTCGTCTGGCGCTGGGCAGCCGACGGAGGCGGGCGAGGCGAGGCGAGGCCTCGAGCGACGGCGCGGGTCGAGTTAGGTGGGTTGCACTGCACGGCACGGCAGCCAGAGGCGAGTGGTGCGCGCGATTGCTGGTGGGTGGGCGCGTGCGGCGCAGTCTTTGGTCTTGCGTGAAGGCGGGGCCACCAGGGAGAGCAACGGCCGACGGAGAGCGGGCTTACTCCCAAAGGCCTGGCGACGCCGCTTCCCTAGCACAAAGGCGGCTGCTGCCGCCTGCGCCACCAAATGTTTCTACGAAATGCCTAGCAGTCGGTTAGCTCGAGGCATAGTAATAGTAGTTGTTGATCAATTTAGTGTCATATAATCTTATTAGTGTGATTGTAATATAGTTTGTGTATGGATTTATTTGCTTTTGGGGTAATACTTTTTGGTCCACGCTGTTGAATCCGCCATACCTAAAATTTGATTCTGAGTCCGTCACTGGCGTGGAGCATGCGTGTGGTGTGTTTTCTCAATGTACTCGTTCAAAGAACCTGTTTGGCGTACGTACGGTATGAAAAGTTGAAAGAGAGAAGCTGCAGCGAAACTATGGAGCTAAGGCCTAAGGTTCAAGGCCACGGTAGACATCATGTTGGCTGCGTCTGGGGCCTACGCGGCCTTTGGCGCGGCGGTGGCCTACCAACCGAGTCTTGCGTCACGGGGCAAGACGATTCGCGCCGGCCACTGGCGCTTCTCTTTCCTGCTCCCTTTCTCCATCTACGCACTAGAGTTCTGCGGCCGTCGTGCGCCCTCGGGATCACGCCGAGGTCGATACTAGCGTGCGCTGTGGCCACCCCCGTGGCGCTCTCCGTATCGGTTGTATTGGACCATGGTAAAATTTTAAATCGGTCTTGAAAAATCCGTTTTGTATGAATTTTATTGAATACAGAAGAATTTTTTTTATCAAATATAGAAGGTTTTTTTTGCTGAAATTTATTTTCAAAAAATTCGGCCGATATTTTCAACATATTTTAGCGATTTTTGACTAATTTTTTTTTTAAAAAATTTGATTTGAAATTTTCGATTGAAATCAACCAAAATTTTCCGATAATTAGCCATGTCGGTTGTATTTGACCCTCCTAAAAATTTTTAACCAGTTATCTCAACCGTGCTATCCTGGCGGTGCTCAACAAAACTCGCGACCGGCCGAGACGGCGCTGTTCTCGCCACATCTGCCGTCTGGGTCGCCGACGCCGCAGACTTTGGTCCTCGGGTGGTGTATCACCAATGGTAGTGCCATGACGCAGGCTTTGAGTAGGAGAAAACAATTTGAGAAGTTTATGGACGACTTCGACAATGACCCGGTCGCAAGGGGCGCGCAAGGCTGTCATCGGCTTCGTGGTGGTCGTGTCGGCCGCGTGCATGGTCGGTGGTAGGGCGGTGTGTCGCGCCTCCACCGTATACGAGGGAAGAAGGCGAAGGCGGCCACTCCAAGAAGGACCAGACAAGCATGCTGGCATGAGGCCCAGTTGTAAGTGTGCATGCGTCGAGTTGTTGCAATTCCGTTGTGGGTTGTTGCAGTCGGGTCCACCGCTGAGTCTGTAACCGAGTTAAAAGGAGTCTGTAGCTAAAACAACAAAACATTTAGAAAGCAAATGAACTCAGTTTCCTCATCTCCTTCATGTCTGATTTCTCATCTCTTGCTTCCCCAACTCTATGATTCTACTGCTAAATACTATCGACGTTTGTGAGACCCGTTCGGTATATGATCGGGACATCACAATCTGGTATCAGAGCCGTGGTCTCTTTTTTCCGCCGCACGATCAGTAATTTTGAAGGAAGGGTTGGTGCTCATCGCGAGACCGTAATACCCACCCAAGGTTAATCGGAGAGGAAAAGGGCTTCACGACGGCACCGCAGAAGCCCAACGTCTAGACGCATCAGTTGCTCGCGGCGATGGATGATCAGACAAAGCAAATGCATGGAAAGCTATCCGAGATCTTGGCCCGTTTTGATCAGCAGGCAACGCAGATTGAGAAACTTGGGCAAGATATGAAGCAACTTGGTCAACAAGTGGAGATCATCCAGGAGGCGATGGATGAAGTGAAGAAGAAACAATCGGAGTAGAATTTGGCACCACATCCACCCCTCTGCCACCCCCGGTCATTAGAAGCGGACCAGGTGTCCATCATGACCACTTTAGGTATACTGGCGAACCATCGACCACCACTCCTCGCCCAACCTTTTGCTTCAAATCCCACTTACCAGATGATGGCTGCTCCAACCACCACCCCGTATGTGGAATGATTTTCCAGACCACCTCGACATGATTTTTTGAAGTTTCAAAGAGAGAACCCATTGCTATGGCTGGACCGTTGCCACACTTATTTTGACATGTATCACGTGCCCGTGATACAATGGGTCTCCACGGCGACGTTGTACATGGAGGGTCACGTTGCTCTCTGGCTCAAGCGTTCAAGAGACAACATGTGCTTGCAGGGTGGGATATGTTTTGTCAAGCCGTGGAAGAGGAATTTGGTTTGGACGAGTATGAAGCGCAGATGAATCGGTTGTTGCTGCTCAAACAGACGAGAACGGTAGCGGAATACCGTATGACTTTTGAAGCATGTATGCACCATCTGTTGGCTTTGGATGCAACTCTGAATAGCAAATTTTTTGTCACTCGGTTCTTGATTGGGTTGCAGGACGAAATCCGAGCGGCGGTGCGTTTGCAAGCTCCCACTAGCGTGACTAGAGCCGTAGTGCTGGCACGTATGCAAGAAGAAGAAATTGAGGTTTCTCGACCAAGACATCGAGCTAGTTCTATGACAAAGCAATACCACCCACCGACCAACGCATCTCCAGCAATATCAACTCTGGCTAGGCGCCTAGAGGGATCAAAGCGTCCGATAGCGGATGATCTCTGGCGTGAGCATCAACTACGAGAGTACGGGTGTTCCAATAGGTTATGTTTTAAGTGTGGTGACAAGTACAGTAAAGAACACACCTACAAGAACCTACCCAATTGTTGACAATCGAAATGAGGGAGTACGGTGAAATACTATCGAACGATACTCTGCATGTTTTGGACGGAGAGGAGGTATCCACACAACCGCAAGATCAACAAGAGTGTTTCAGTATTTCTATCCATGCTGTATCAGGAGCTGAAGAAGTGAAGACAGTGAGACTACAATAATTAATGGGGAATCAAATATGCTGCTATTGGTCGATTCGGGTAGCACTCACAGCTTTGTCAATCAACAATTTGTTGATCAGGCCAACCGTCAGACGGAATAGATTCCTACTATGTCTGTCAGAGTGGCAAATGGAGAGATGATGACCTGCTCATGGCAAGTGCCCAACTTGAACTGGTGGATACAGGGAGTGACTTTTCAAACAGATATGCATATTTTGGACTTAGGAGCATATGACGCTATTCTCATAATGGATTAGTTGGAGAAATTTAGTCCCATGGATTGTCACTGGACAAACAAACAAAATTGCATTTGAATATGAAGGACGTCGAGTCTGTTTACAAGGAGTCAGATCTCATCACAAGAATGAATTGTCTGAAATATATGTGGATCAATTACACAAATGGTACAAAGGAAATGATGTGTGGGCTTTTGCTATTGTGGAAACTCATTCAAGTACAGTGCAAGACGACAATTCAGAGAAACTGACTGTAGTAGTCCAGAACTTGATCGACAAATATCGTGATGTCTTTGTTGAGCCCAAGACACCGCCGCCACATCGATAGTATGATCATGCCATTACTTTGCAATCTGGTGCGAACCCTACCAATTCCCGACCATATCATTACTCTCCACTTCAAAAGGATGAGATCGAGCAGCCAGTAACCGAGATGCTGGAAGCTGGGCTCATCAGCCAAGTATGAGCCTGTACGCCTCTCCAGTGCTATTAGTCCGGAAAAAAGATGGCGGGTGGTGATTTTGTATTGATTATCGTTGTTTGAATACTCTTATGGTGAAGAACAAGTTTCCTCTTCTAATTATTGACGAGCTTCTTGATGAACTTGCTGACACCGAATTCTTTTCCAAATTGGATTTGCGCGCCGGTTATCATCATATTCGAATGCGTCCTGATGATGAAGAAAAGACATCGTTCAAAACACATCATGGGTATTTTCAGTTCAAGGCTATGCCATTTGGACTCTCTAATGCGCCGACAACTTTCCAATGCTTGATGAACTCGGTGTTCGCGCCATATATTCGTAAGTTTGTGATTGCATTTCTGGATGATATTTTGGTATATAGCCGTGGTCTGCAAGAGCACCTTACATATTTGCAATTGGTTCTCGACACACTACGAGACAATACTTTGTATGCCAAGTTGTTCAAATGTTCATTTGCCCGACAACGCATTGATTATCTGGGGCATATTATCTCACATGAAGGGGTTGCCACTGATCCGAACAAGACAACAGTTATGAAACATTGGCCGCGACCAACCCCAGTGACTGAGCTACGAGGATTTTTGGGTCTCACAAGCTATTACTGAAAGTTTGTGCGAAATTATGGTGTTATTGCAAAATTGCTGACCAATTTACTAAAGAAGAGTGGATTTGAGTGGACACCTCTAGCTTCTCAAGCTTACGAACAATTGAAACAAGCCATGGTCAGTACACCAGTCTTAGCCTTGCCGGATTTCCATCTGCCTTTCGTTGTTGAAATCGATGCATGCGACACAGGAGTGGGAGCGGTCCTTATGCAAAAGGGGCATCCAATTGCATATTTGAGCAAGGCATTGGGTGTGCACAATCAAAGGTTGTCGATCTATGAGAAGGAATTTTTAGCTGTCATGATGGCCATTGATAGATGGCGGGCTTATTTGCAGAGGGGTCCCTTTCTCATATTAATAGACCACAAAAGTCCGTGCAATCTGGAAAATCAGCATTTGACTTCAGATTTACAACGCAAAGCGATGTCTAAACTTGTCGGTCTTCAGTTTAAGTTTTAGTATAAACGAGGTATTGACAATGGCACTGCTGATGCACTGTCTCGCGTCAGTCATTTGTTAACTCTTCAAGCAGTATCTGTCTGTCAGCCTGTTTGAGTTCAAGAAGTCGTTAATTCATATGAAATGGATTTAGCAGCCAAAGACTTGCTTACTCGTTTATCTGTGACTAGCCCTGATGAAAAAGGTTTTGCTTTAGAGCATGGATTGATCAGGTACAAAAACCGAGTGTGGATTGGTTCTAATACAACTTTATAGACCAAACTTATCAGTGCTTTGCATGACAGTGCCATTGGAGGCCATTCGGGCATCCAGGCTACTTATAATCGAATTAAGAAATTTTTATTGGTCAGGTATCAAATTAGCTGTGGAAAATTTCATTAAGCAATGTTCTGTTTGCCGACAAGCAAAACACAACAATCAGAAACCGACTGGATTTTTACAGCCGTTACCCGCTCTGAAGGTTCATGGCAAGATCTCACAATGGACTTCATCGAGGGTCTTCCCAAATTTGAAGGATATGATGTGATCATGGTCATTGTCGATCGTCTCACTAAATATGGCCATTTTGTGCCCCTCAAGCATCCTTTTACTGCAGCTCAGGTGGCTCGTGCATTTCTGGAACAAGTCATCAGACTGCATGGAGTTCCTCACTCTATTGTCTCTGTCCGTGATAAAATTTTCACCAGTACATTTTGGAAGGAATTGTTTGCAGCCATGGGCACTCAATTGTGTTACAGTACGATGTACCATCCCCAGACGGATGGTTAGAGTGAGCGCGTCAACCAATGCTTAGAGATGTATCTCCGTGTGCTGTGCATGATTGTCCTCGCCAATGGAAGAAATGGATTGCCATGGCCGAATTCTGGTACAATTCCTCA
Organism: Phyllostachys edulis; assembly: GCA_036346405.1. Taxonomy (NCBI): domain Eukaryota; kingdom Viridiplantae; phylum Streptophyta; class Magnoliopsida; order Poales; family Poaceae; genus Phyllostachys; species Phyllostachys edulis. The sequence goes on from CM070546.1 coordinate 104,594,831, forward strand.
TTTCATTCTGTCCTAGGATGTTCTTCATTCAAAGCACTCTATGGCGTTGAACCTAATCTCGGTGCTATGCCCAACATTGTCTCCTCTATTAGTGCGGATGTGGATGAAGTGCTTCGTGACAGACATGCTTATACTGAGATGCTACGCAATCAATTGACAAAGGCTCAGCATCGCATGAAAACACAAGCTGACAAACACCGCTCTGAACGACAGTTTCAAGTAGGTGATCGGGTGTTGCTCAAATTACAACCCTATGCTCAGCATTCAGTAGTCAACCGACCATATCCTAGACTAGCTTTTAAGTATTTTGGTCCTTTTGTGGTACTTGAATGGATTGGAGTAGTCGCGTACAAGCTGGACTTACCCACCGATTCACTGGTGCATCTGGTCTTTCATGTTTCCCAGTTGAAACCTTTTACTCCGAGTTATTCTCTGGTGTTTTTAGACCTACCGAAGCCCATTGATCTCACTGTTGGAGTTCCATAGTCTGAAGAAATTTTGGATCGCCACCTCGTCGAGAAAGATAATTTGGCGATGCCACAAATTCTAGTCAAGTGGTCGACCATTCCAGCGGATTTTGCTACTTGGGAAGATTATTATGTCCTGAAGCAGCATTTTCCGTCGGCAAGAATTTGGGAACTAGTGTCATCTCCAGGGGGAAAGTGCCGCACCTCCACCGGATACGAGGGAAGAAGGTGAAGGCGGCCACTGCAGGAAGGACATGACAAGCATGCTGGCATGAGGCCCAACTGTAAGTGTGCGTGCGTCGAGTTGTTGCGATTCCGTTGCGGGTTGTTGTGGTCGGGTCCACCGTTGAGTCTCAGTTTCTTCATCTCCTTCTTCTCTGATTTCTCATCTCTTGCTTCCCCAACTCTATGATTCTACTGCTAAATACTATCGACGTTTGTGAGACCCATTCGGTATACGATAGGGACATCACACGGTGGCCGCCGGCCTCTCCCTAGGGCCTAAAGCCGCCGTGTTCTTCTTCGCGCTCCCCGTGTGCCACCTGTTCGTCTCGGATATATACCCCTTCATGGAGGACGTGCCCAAGCCACTGCCGTGGTACGTGGTGTCGGCGTCCATGGCGCTGTTGCTGTCCTGCCTCGTGACGGCGACGCCGCCCGCGCGGGGCAGCAGGTTCGTCGCCATCGCCGCCTCCGCCGGCGCCATCTGGGCCGTCGACGCCGCCACATCGGATTGCTCAGCCGGATCATCAGGAGATGGCGAGGCTCTCCGGTTGTCGGGCGAGCTCGTCGGAGATTGTCTCGGCGTTCGTGGTGGTTTGCTTACGGAGTTACGGTATTGCTTGTACCTGCATGTGTTCCACTTCCACATCCTTGTGGTGATGATTCAGCTCACCATAGTCGTAGCCCGTAGTGTTGTTACTCTGTATTATTCTGTCCAATAGCTGATACAATAGCTAATTTGTTATTACTTCACTAAACTACATGCGTATTATTATGTCCAATAGATTATGCAAGTCGCAACTTGAGGGTAAACAGGTAACATTATGATCTATCGTCTCTACCATGAATCACACACTACTGAAGGCGGTCTCCAACAATAAACAAAAGCAAAGGTTGCTGCTTCAAGGAACGCATACCTAGAACTACATAGAAGCAGAGGTTCATCTAAAAAAAATAGAAGCAGAGGTTACTCTGCAAGAAGGTCTACACCAAACGCTAAATAAAAACAGCTTGCACAAAGGCAGAGATTACTGCATCATGGTACTCTTAAGAACAGGATGGTAATAGTCATCTGAACTCAGCAGTGAAATTTTCAAATTTTATATATTTATCTGAGGCTTAGCTTACAAAACTTATTAAACAAAAAACTTCCATTCGGTCCATCAAACAATCAGCTCAAAACCCTGATTGAGTTAGGGCCCTGGCATATTTGCCAGGTAATGTACATGGAACAACATTGATAAGGCATGGATGAACCTTGCGATCCAGGAACTACTGATATATCAATGCAAAATTTAACAAACAATCTTGTGGGTTGGCAGAGCTGAAGTGCACAAAAAGCATAGGACCTCTTCCAAACTTGGCCCCAATCTTAATCTGCTGCCATAAATGGGTCGATATCACCGAGATCAGCAACGAGGAGCTCTGAGTCTTCCGACTCACCTTGTGCGAAATATGTAGGGAATGGCAGCAAAGCTGTGTCTGGTTTCTTGTATATTGAATCCTTAACGAAAACAAAGCTACCTTGAGGACCAGGAACCTGCAAAGTTAAGATAATACATAGCATGCATCACAACCTCTATACTTCAGCAAGATATACTGTGAAGTAGAGATGGAATTACCTGGCCTTTCAGATACAGCAAGTTCCTGGCAGGGTCTATTTGGTAAACCCATACATTTTTCACAGTGCGTTGTACACCACCCATGCGCCCAGGCATCTTTCTGTTTTTGAAAACCTGCAACATAATTACAGCCATGTTATCCATTGTATATGCAAGACTACCTGCTTCAGTACTGCTTTCTGGTACACAACTACACATTAACGACTTCACCAGTGCAAGTTCATTACATCAGACATCTCAAGTCTACGAACTGGCCATCACAGATTCACAGTTTAAACCAAGTGCATTTCTTTGTGTTATTTGATACGGAAGATTTTGTGTTCAACCCAAGAATAGCACAGGAAGACTTAAAGCGACCTCACTTCCACCTGAGGAAACTTATGACAAGAAAAAGCTCAAAATTGTTGCACATACCAGTATACCACATGGAAAGCACCAGAGAAGTAGCTTCCACACAAAAGTTCTACATTGACAATGCTATATTATTAGAGAAACGATCGAGTGGTTTTCTGCTTCACACATTTACTGATTCACCCACGAACCTCCATTAGGAGCCCATCTCAAGAAAAAATAGGTGCATTCATATCAGAACTACAAACCATCTGAGAACTTCCCTTAAAGTACTCAAGGAAGACGTTCGATGGGGTTACAATGTAAATAGCAATATCGTTGTGGTTGGCAGGTCTTGGGAGGCAGTCAGCAGGTGGCATATTTTAAGCAGAGGCCAGCAGTAGGTGGCAAGCATGAGGTAAAATTAACAGCCTTATTCTATGTATCTAGATCTTAACTCATTTTTAGGAAGAAAAATGATCTGTTCATTAAAAACAAAACCCCAAGGGCCTAAATGAAGAAAGCAGCCACAGCCTCGCCATTGCTGTGTGCAGTTGTATTACCTATTACCCTTTTTTAACTGTTGAGATTTTTTTCTAACTAATAACTACATCAAGAAGCTCTAATCCTGATTGAATGAATTTCAAGCCACTGTAAGCCAAAAAGCTAAAAGCATTTGGGATTAAATGAATTTCAAGCCACTGTAAGCCAAAAAGCTAAAAGCATTTGGGGGCACATCTTATTTTTCATGAGAAGCATTAGCCCATGGACTTTATACATGTATACATGCACTTCCAGTGAAGGCCTTAATTAGATCTGAATAACAACATAATAAAGTGTTTATTTAACAAACTTCTGAACACACTGCAGTCTTAAGGAGACACAATCATGTTTTGGGCAAATATACATAACACTACAAATTTAACAGATTCACACTGTGTACTACTCCTCGAGTAGCCATTAACAAAAGTGAGAACATGCAAATCTACTTACTATTATGAACAATGCAAGAAGCCGTCCTATTATCACTTACTGATTAAAAGTGGAAAATAGTGCCACTACTGGATTATTTGAACAAGGAATTATCTGTTTAATCAATTTAAGCATCAGAAACATAACATCCAGGATTAATCCTGTTAAGAGGATGAGTAATTTCAGGCAAAACTCCGCTGCTGCCAATTCTAATGGTAATATGGTATGTATCATGCCTCTTTTGATAAGTGCATGGATGTTATGAGTTATGGCATACCCTTCCAGAAGCATCTCTTTGACCAGTAGAACCGATGCTGCGATGTGATAAAGACGCACCATGTGATGCAGGCATCCCACTAAAACCATGTCTTTTCATCCCACCCTACAAGAGTAAAAATGGTTAAGAGAATCGATGCATATTGATACTGTCAACATAATTGGTTTGTTCTAAAAAGGAAAGTACCATCTTTAAAAAGCAGCAAAAATGAAAGTTCTAATATTATGAAATTGTGTGTTTGATTGAAATAGTAAATAATAATGTGAAATTAATCTGGAAAATTGGGAATCACCCACAACTTGGATTAACATGGCACATAAGTCCCTGCTCCCCAGGAGATATTGTAAGAACTGGTCATTTACCAAGTACTGGTCTTGCCAGTTCTTGAAACCTCTATACATAACCCTTTTTCCTCATCAGGCGGACAACACCAACTTAGAAAGAGGCAAAAAAGAATTGCAATCCTGCCTCCTCTCGGTCTTGACCCAAAAATTGTTCTTTTCTATATGCTAAGCCTTCATGGAAAAATTACTATGGATCAAACGAGACAACAATTCTCTAATAACACTACGAATGATTACAATCATATAGTGTGAATGTGAAACTACTTTTGCCACAATAGCCTTTCAAAATTAGAAAAAAAACTATAAAACTTAAAAGAAGGTTAAACATCTTCATTAATTTCTTTGGTCTCCCATATAACTACTGTACTATGTTTTGTGAGTACCACCAATATTTTATCTCTGTTTGCATATTCTAACAATCATAAGCAACACAGGCAATGTTTGCTTTGATTCAAGGTTATTAAGTCGGCAAGTCGACACTACTCTCCCAGTGACCGACTTGCCGACTAGTCGACTAGTCGGCCGACTAGTCGCCGACTAGTCGATAGATACTGTTCATATGAGTGCATAGTGCATATCGCCTCCCTTCCCTTCTGTGCAATCCCAATTCCCATTATCCCCTCCCTTCCCTTCGTTGAACCTCCAGAGTCTAGACTCAGAGTCCACTCCAGACTCCAGAACCTCCACGAACAAGAAGGAGTCCAGACTCCAGAACCTCGAGTCTTCCAGAGCCTCCAGAACCTCCAGTCATCTAGATCCCTCCTCCCCTCCCTTAGCCCTCCCCCCTCCCACGGAATAGAGAAGAGATCAAGAGAAACAGAGAGAAAGAGGAACAGAGGAGAGAAGCATATCTGGGTGGGAGGCAGGAACGACTAGTGAGGGGCTGAAGCTGCAGCCGAGGGGCGGGCCGATGCTTTGAGGGGCGAAGACGAAGGCGACAGAGCCGCGAGTCTCGCGACGACTTGGTCTGCCTCCGAGGGCAAAGAGGAAGGGCGACGATGGATCTCGCCTCCAAGCGGGCGAGGACGGCCGGCCGGCGCATGGGAGCTGCCTCCGAGGCCGTGACCCATCGGATTTGGAGCTCTGGATCGAGTCACGTGTTCGCTCTAGATCGGAGCTTTGCAACGAGTGACGACTTGGTCTGCCTCCTAACTCACTCCCCACTCTATCTCTTGGACACCACCTCGTGACCAGCCCCACATCCTCCTCCCAAGTCGGGCGACTTGCCTCGCTGGTCGACTAGTCGACGGCAAGTCGACGACTAGTCGATTAGTCGCCCGACTTGTTTGCCTAAGTCGAGTCGCTACTCTAGTCGGTCCTTCTCGAGCGACTTGTCGACTAGTCGACGACTAGTCGTCGATTAGTCGACGACTTGATAACCATGCTTTGATTATTAGAAATTCACACATAGAGCCGCAGCAAATCCTTTTTTAAAAAAGCGTATGTTTGGAATGCAACCACTTTTTAAAATCAATGGATAACTAGGAACTTAGGACTCATGCCATGCAGATGCACAAAATTTTAATTCCGATTTCTTTAACTAATTAAATGGAGAGGTGTTACTGAAAGAAACTAATGCTTCAACCATGATGATTCCTCAGCAAGTTTACAACAATGTTGGGCACTGTTTCGAAGTAGTGATGTTAATAGACATAGATAGGCAAAAAAAAAACATACTGCAAAACCTTTTCCCTTTGTGATTCCAGTGATATCCACAGACTGCCCGGGCACAAAATGGCGAACCGTGATGGTTGTCCCAACAGGAAGAAGTGCATCCTCAGTAACAGGAAACTCCTTTAGTTTTCTCTTCAGAGGGACTGCTTGTGCTCTCAAGTGGCCTACTTCAGGCTTTGTTAGATGCTTTTCCTTCTTTTGACCTGCCCCGAGCTAACAAATACCCAGAAAAGAGTTTCAGAAGTTAGCAACAAATTTTGCAAAGTAAAAGAAAAAGGACCAAAGCCAAAGAGCAATAAATGTGCCTATTGCACTAGTGTGTCTGAACTTACCAAATAAACTTAGATTCAGATCAATAAAAGACAAAACTAAGCCAGAGTGTTTATTGCACTAGTGTGTCTGAACTATTCATGGTGGGGTGGGCAGTCATCTGCAATACAACAACTGCATAACATGTACTTATCAATGCCAAAACCAGAGGGTTAATCTCTAAACAAGTTGTTACAATCAATTTAGAAGGTGGCGAAACCTTAGCAGTACAATAGAACAACCTAATTTGATAGGGCATGTATCTCGAGAAAGTAGATCGGTAAGAGCGCAAGAAGAAAAGTAGGGGTCCTCTTTTCTACTAATTTTTCTTAGCAAACATGGGACATAAATTGCTATTACATGGGTTTGGTTACAAACCAGTGTTCCCTTAGGCGCCCGCCTAGGCCGCAGGCCGCAGCCTCCCGTCTAGCCAATTTATCCCACCTAGGCGGCCGCCTAGGCAGCGATTAGGTGCTAGGCGCTGACTAGCGCCTAGTGCCTAGGGGGGCACTGTTACAAACTTACAACAAACCTACCTAGTTTCTGCGGCTAGTCTCAAGATCTAGTGAATTACCAACCAGGTATTCGTGAGCCCCTACAATTAAGGGGGAATTTGAACAGTAACACTACTAAAAAATCATAAGTTGGAAAATAACATCAATGTGAGGATGACATTTGGGCCCATGGCCCACTTGTCATCCTCACATTGGATGTTATTTTCCAATTTGTGCATCAATGCAATGTCTCACTGAGCAAATTAATCCTACAATTAAACCAAAAATGTTTTGCAACATTTCCTGTCTAGATCGAACATTAATCATCTGGGAGGACAAAAATCTCACCCTAAAGGCAGAAAATACCCCCATTGCTTTGCGTATAACAAATAAGTAAAACCAACAATACTTTGATCGTGGTCCAGTGCTTAATTTTGCAGTGAAACGAGTCAAACGATCCAACAGCGCGCGACACCATCAACCAAGTTTCGCACAGATATCAGGAATTCGCGGCACCTGCAGCCCGAAGAATCCCTCCTTCTCGGCGGTCTTGACCTGGCAGACGACGTTGTCGTCAACCCAGAGGACGGTGATGGGCACCTTGGCGCCCCACTTGTCCCACATCGCCGACATGCCGCACTTGACGCCGATCACGCCGGTCCGCCGCGAGTACGGGCCCATCACCCCGGACCGCGCCTCGATGATCCGGTCCCCGCCCTCGCCGCCGCCGCCTCCGGCGTCGTCGTCGGGGTGGGAGACAAGGGACTCGGCGGAGAAGAGGCGGTAAGGGGGGAGGCGGGGGCCAGCGAGGAGAGGCGGCGGAGGCGCGCGAGGAGGCCTCTTGAAGCGGCCGCCATGGCGGCGGCGGCGGCGCGGCGCGGCGAGATGGGTGGGGGGTTTACGCGACGGCGAGGAAAGTGGGTAGGGTTTAGTGAACTCGGAGGCCGGTGGAAATGGCCCAATTGGGAGGAGCGCGCACACACGGGCCCCACTTGCAAGTGGGCTTTGCCTTCTCGGGGTACTCTTTTTCTCCATTTTTTGGGAGGTTCCATCAAATTTTATTTGAAAATGATTTATGTATGTACTAACTTTTTTTCGTGAACTTGTAAAAAACAAAATGATCTGCACCTTCAGTTGTTGCTGGCACCACCTGACAATGCTATTGATTGGAAACGGATCCTTTGCATTAAGGAGAAAAATAAGAGGATCTACAATGAGTAGCATTAGTGTATTATCTCTATTGTACGATTTAGATTGAGTGCGACTGAGCGCCACAGTACAAAATGGAGCAATAAAATTGGTACAGTAAATATGCACTGTTCATGCAGACTAAAAGCATTGTTCACACAATATTCTCTACTGTTACTGCAGAGAATCCAAATCCCTGTAGATTGCATTCACTAACCTATGATATAATCTTGGGAAAATCGGTGTAACACATTGTCCCAAAATTCACTCAATGCCTAGCCTACCCATGGGGCGGACCGTGCACATATAACCCCCATTTACACTTTTGTCATCGCTTCGTGTAAAAGGGTTAACCTAGAGACACTACGTTTGGACCAAACAGACATTATATACTATTACAACTCACTTTAGACAAGCAACGTGAGATTAATCCCACCACACAACTCTACATGGGGCACATGAGCCACACTACGAGCAGCAAAGGGTATTACATTCACCCCCTTAAGGGCTAACGCCCTCGACAACATATCGCATACGCGACAAATATCCAGAATCACCCCTCGGTACACGTTCGTGCGTCCAGTGTTGACACATATGCTATGATGTATGTCCATTCTGGACCACACGTGCCATGCAACATATGCCCGCACCCTTGTCCCGCATGCGTCTGGGTAGCAAAGGTTGATGCTCTGATACTATCTGTAATAAGCTGGTTCAAAATTCGCTCAATGCCCATCCCACCCATGGAGCAGACCAGCGCACACATAACACCCCACTTACACTTTTGTACTCGCTTTGTGTAAAAGGGTTAACTCGGAGGTGTTACATTTGGACTCAACTTGCATTATATACTACTACAACTCACTTTAGACAAACAATGTGTGACTAATCCCATCACACAACTTTACATGGGTCACACTACGAGCAGACCGGGATATTACAATTAGTTTAGTGGCACTACAAATATGTATGGTGATGCTGAATTGTTGACGAGCATTGGTTCGCAAACTTCGATGTTCAAGAACAAAAATCTTTTGATATATTTAAAAGGAAAAAAAAATCCATAAACACTCTATAAGTCACCTACCTTTTAGATTTACCTCCTATGTCTAATTATCATTTACTTTGCCCCCCATAAGTTAAGTTAGCATGTAAATACCCCCTAGACCACATGTTAGCACTATTTTTCGTGGTTTCTATTATCTTTGGCACTTATTTCAGTGGTGTCAATACTTGTTTCAATGATGCTAATACTTATTTTAATTATGGGAATTTTTGATAAACGCCACTGCTAAGTGGCTGTATCAGAGAAATGCTACCGCTCGTTTCGAAATTCGAAAAATGCCATTGCAAACATCTCTTACTCGTAGGAATACCACCGATCTACATATTTCACTGATATTGGACGATATTGCCCCCATCTTCTTCACATTCCCATGTCCCATTCTCTCTCTCTCTCTCTCTCTCTCTCTCTCCCCTAAACCCACTGCGACGATCGATGGCGGCAACTCACATGTCCTCACCGAGTTGCCGTTCTCCCACTCCCACTCCCGACGATGGCGGCAACTCCTCCTCTCGCGCCTCCTGCCCCGCCATTTCTGCCTCCCGCTCGTCCTCCTTCCCCTCGTCGCCTCCGTCACCGGAGGCAAGGCAGCGGCGAATGCCTTGATTCGGTGCGTTTTTGTTTCGACGGGGTCTTGATTCGGTGCCGAATCTGTGGCTGTTGGGTGTTGCTACGACTCGTATAAACAGTAGACTGTAGACGTGTAGTCATGTTACATAAATTTGTTTTACCGAGATTTGTCGCAAAAGTTATAGGATATTCGCATTCAACCGAATTGTGTACATATTCGATTCGAATTCGTATTCGTTACGACATTCAATTCGTATTCGTATTCGAGAATGTTCGAATTCGTATTTGTTTTAAAAATATAGATTCGTATTCGTATTCGAGACCATTTGATTCATATTTGATCCGTTTCCATCCCTACCTAGGTGTTGCACAAAACTATAGGGACCTTAATAGTTCGTATTCGTATTCGAGAATGTTCGAATTCGTATTTATTTTAAAAATGTAGATTTGTATTCGTATTCAAGACTATTTGATTCGTATTTGATCCGTTTCCATCCCTACCTAGGTGTTGCACAAAACTATAGGGACCTTAATAGTTCCCTTGGGTTAGTACTACTAAACCAAGGAAAAGATAACATCCCCTAATTTTCATTTTCAACGCTAGCAAAAGTTTTAGACCCTAGGGACATTGGTGGATTCTAGTAGTGGAATTTGCCACACGTGCGTTAGAGAGGATGCCAACGTGTCTGTAACTCTGTATTTTGTCTCTAGGTGCGCGCCAGCCATATATTTTTGGAATTTTTTTTATTTAACATTAATTTAATTTTATTTTAAAGTTAACCTTCCACGTACTTTATTTCCAATTCTGACCCCTTTGGTCACGCCACCACCCCGTGACATGACCAAACAACACTGTCACGCTAGCCCGTATCTGGGCAATATCTTGTCATGCCACCATCCGTGGCGTGATAGTGTTGTTTCGTCACGCCACAACCAGTGACGTGACAAAAAGTGCTATTTTGGAGACTTATCCTGACGCGTGACAGTATTGTTTTGTCACGCTACGAGTGGTGGCGTGACTAAAGGGGTCAGAATTGGAAATAAAGTGCGCGGGAGGTTAACTTTAAAATAAAATTTTAAAAAAGGTTAAATAATTAAAAAAGTTCTATATTTTTGACAATGAGTCGGTGACGCTATGCATGGTTACCGTTAGGGGTGTAAGTGGACGCGGGCTATCCACGAGTCTGCAAACCCGCCCCACAAAATACAGTTAAGTGAGCGCCCGTGGGCCAAGTAACAAATTATGTGACCGCTTGCAGACCGTCTGCACAACCCACTGTCTGCCCGCGTATCCCGCTATTGTGCTCCGCTCGAAGCAACGAAGGATTGAATGCCGCCTCCTACTTCGCTAGGTTTTCTCCATGCCGTCGCTTCGTTCTGTCTCCTCCTCAGCTCCTCTGCTCCGCCTCCTCCTCAGCTGGTGCTCCGCCTCTCGTAGCCGTCGACGGCGGCGGCGGCTACTCTCTCCCGATTCGCCGCCCCCAAGAGCTTTCACTCGGAAGGTTTCTATTCCTTTCCCAATTCGTTTTGATCTTTTACATGTGACGGTTAGTTGATGTTACATTCGTTGGTTGATGTTAGAAGTCATAACAGATGGCGAGGTTGTGGCGGACCTTGCAGGCCCACAGGCGGTCGGGAAGAGCAGCAGCTGCCGACTGCCGGCAACATATGACGTTTGTGCATTCCAATAGAAACAACATGTTATTCTCTGGATCTTTCAAGTACAAACCTATTTCTTCAAAACCAAATTTACCAATACAGATACCATTCCATGTTTTGTTTGAAGATCGGTTTAGAGTTAGGTGTCACTGCACTGTCAAAAGTACCAGAAAATAGCATGTTTAAGCTTGAGTTTGGTGAGACTCTGGTGCTTTCTTGTTAATCATACTAAGTTTGCTGCAGGAGCAAATTCTACACTACATTGCTGGGGATAGCCTCCTTGACAGTTTGACAAAGAAGCTATTGTACTAGGAATAGAGGCCAGTATCTATTCTTTGTGTCATTGGAAAACTTACGGATTTAGATATGTATACATTAATCGATTTGTTGGTATAATGTGACTCCTTTGCTTAAAAGTAACGCTGATTTGGTTCAGAATACAATTCTCTTTGTTTAATAGCTAGAAATGTTACCATGCTAGGTAAGCAGTTTTAGTTCTGTAGTTGGGCACCAGCGAGATGTAACCAGGAAACCAATAAAAATGGGAATCTGCATGGTCTCCCTTTCATTTCTTCTTTATGAGTGCACCAAAGAAGGATATATCAAGATGATAAGAAAAACAACTTGCAACTACAAGTGGGTATGGTTTGTAGCCAGTTAAGCCTATACAGGTAATTAAACTCAAACTGAACAACAGAGAGAGTGACAGATTGTTGTCTCCATGTAGTTGCGGGCTAGTTGCCGCCGCTTATGCTGCATAACGCTCCGCGGGCCACCACATTTGCCCTCTTAACAATAGGTGGCCGATGCGGGCAAGTTGCGGGCAGCCGCAACTTGTCCCGCTTGCACCAATAGTTACCGTGCATATTTTGACAATGAGTCGGTGAAGCTATGCATGGCTACCGTGCATATTAGGGATTCTCATATGCCATGCGTTGAGAATCTGCTTTATGTTTCGAGCATAGATTCTTGGCTTCGAGACGACAGAGAGAGATATATATTTATACATAGGCTTGCAAAATATACGATCTGTAACATCTGAGGTGCAAGCTAAACTTGGACGTCGCAACTCGCATCCACCGGTCACCGGACTTGTGAATTGCGAAAGCATATCGTGTCTGCTAAAAACAACGGAACAACATACACCTGTGTCCGAAGTAAGTACGTGGTGCGAATCGACAACATCGAGGAGAATTTGTCAGCTTGATCACTTCGATCGACGCGACGCGATGCGTACGTATGTGCAACCTTTGCACCAACACGACCAACTTAGTCACGAGCGGAACGAACCGGACACCGTCTTGTAAACCGACGCGCAAGCCACCCAAAGCCACGACCGTGCAGCTCCGACGCCGCCGTGATCAGGCCGCGTAGTAACAGCCGTCGTCGGCGTCGCGCGGCCTTCTCGGCCCGGCGCGTCCCTGGCTAGCCCCCGCTGCACGTGCGGCGGCACCGAGACCGGCAGCTCCTCGTAGTAGTAGCCGTCGCCGGCGTCTACTGCGCCCGGCACGCGGAACGGCTGCGGCGGGGCCGGCGTGCCGGGTGGGCAGCACGTGTTGCGCCAGCACAGCGTGAGCGGCATTGCGATGCGCTCGCGTCACGTTGGTTCGACACGAAAGGAGGAGTATCACACGGTCATAAGCGAGAGGATTAGAACTACGTACGTGAACGACGTTCCGAGAAAAATAAGTACAACTGTTAGTTTTTGAAGGATCGTAGGGTTTGAGCTAGAAACGGGATTAGCACTAACTCGTATACTAGTCCTATACGTACAATATTCTTTCTTCTAAACTGATTTGCATTTAACAGACGCGAAGTGAGTGCACAAAATTACATTATGATCTCCACCCACCCCCTAAAACAACAATGTCACCATTGATTTGGATCAAAGGAATGGTGGAGGAAAAGTAAAGGAATTGAAATCCAAAGGAAAATTTCTGTTTGGAACGCTGGAATTTCAATGAGAACCTTTCAAATTTTCGTAGATATCGGGAAAAATTCTGTGTTGCAAACGGAGTAGGGGTGTTTGCAACGGAGGATTGGTCCATTCCATTCCTTTGGATCTATTCCTATGTTTTGGTTTTTTGGAGGAAAAAAAACAAGGTGATAACTCATGGGAAATTTTCCTTTAAAAGTTTCAATGCAATCTTCCTTTTCCACTCTCTCACACATACACAATTTTCAAAATTTCCTGTGTTTTTACTGCAATTGATCAAAACATCATATTCCTATGTTTTTTTCTGCGTTTTGTATCCATGAGTTCTGTACTTGCATTCCTAACCAGACTTAAAGCCTTTACAGGCCAGAAAATCAACAATTGCTGCACGTACTACTGCACTTCAGAGTATTCCTTTTCTGAAGTCGTCATATTAGATAAATAAACTCATTGTTCGCAACGTAATTCTTCAATTTGAGTAATATTATCTCGATTTGCAAGCGTCGGATAAAGTGGCGGAGGACTGGGAGCGAAGCATCCCATGCAATTGGGCGTGAGCAACTCGCATGGCGGACGACGCCGACCTCGCCGCCAAGGACCCTTCCCTCGTGGTGGACGACGCCGACCTCGCCGTCAAGGGCGCCGTGCTCCCTCGCAAGCGCCATTGCTTCATCAGCTCGCTCCAAGATGACCACCTCCTCCTGGTTCTCGTGCTCCTACCTATCGACTAGCGCCCTCTCCAACCGGCGGCGCCAACTGTGGACGGACCTCGCAGACCTGGCGTTTTGCGACGCCTTGTCCCGCACCAGGCGCTTCCCCGACATCGTGGACGATACGCTGGCTCGCCACGGTCCCGGCCGCATCGACCGTCTCCTCATATGGAGCACGAAGCGTGCCAACGCAGACCCCGACCGCAAGGCCTCGTGGCTCCGCATCGTTGCCGCGCGCGTGACCGACGAGTTTGGACTGCAGCTGTCCGCCTTGAGCGAGGACGACGAGCGGGTGTTTCTCGAGGTGCCTTGCTTCAGGTTGGCCAAGGTGATCTCCCTGACGTCAATGGGCGTGGATCTCAGGCTCCCAAAGGCCGCCCTCTTCTCTGACCTCAAGCGGATGGTGTTGGGCGGTGTCGGCTTCACCGACGAGGGCAAGACCCCGGGGCACGTCGTGTCAGCTTGTTGCCATAAGATGCAGATTCAGGAGATGTTGTATGTTCGGGGGCCTGCGTGAGCTCCTTCTCAACACCCATCCGCTGATCGAGCTAAGACTTAGGAGCAATTTTTTATATGCCACTAAATAATATTGGATTTTTATAATATGTTACTGTATTTCGCTCCCACACGTCAGTCTCGCAACGAAGAAAATATCGTGAATCATATAATTATTTAGTAATATATCATAAATTTTCTCTAAGACTCACTAGCATTGTGGACCTAGTAAGGCTATCAAGCTGCGCACAATTCAAGTGAAGAACTGCGACTCACTTGCTGAAAAAACATATTGTGAATCATATAGTTATTTAGTAATATATCATAAATTTTCTCTAAGACTCAACTAGCATTGTGGACCTAGTAAGGCTATCAAGCTGCGCACAATTCAAGTGAAGAACTGCGACTCACTTGCTGAAAATCCAGATGTATCTGCACTAGGGGTGGGCGTGGCTCGCGCAGCTCTTGGGTTCACCGAACCTGTTCATATTTCTCAACCATATGGCCCAGACTTGAGGCCCAAAAACAGGAAAGGGGCAAAAGGCTAAGATCCTATTGATCCTTAGGCTCAACTGGATCGATCCTGACGACTTATTTGCGTTTGTTGGTGTAAGCAAGCGACTGAGCGAGAGAGCTAACTACCCATGGCCATAGAGAGGAGGGCGCACGCGATGCTGTTCCCGTTCCCGTGCGGTTCGAGGCCACCCCCGACGGCCTGTCCGAGGCAGAGCGTGGCGCCCGACAAAGACGCAGTGAAGCTGACTGTCTCTCACGGAGGAGCTCTGACCCGCCAGAGGTCACAAAGCACAAGCGGCTGGGAGATTGGGTAGTGGGGGCATTCCGACGGTAGGAGGAGGAGGCAGCACGGCGTGCACGTAGCCCATGGGGACATGGCGGCGGAGGTCACTGGCGGCGGGGCATGGGTTTGGGGGGAGGACGGCGCAGGCACTTGCTCTGGCGTGGCCTCCTCCTCCACCTCGACGCGATCCAGGTGATGCAAATCGTACTATGATCTCTGTTCGATGCGATCGGTATGCCATTGGTGCTGGGTTTTGATGTGGATTTTGGATCAGGGAGGAGAACCGATGATTTGGGAGGGGAAGCGCGCGGTGAGCTGAGAGCTCACCCGGATCTTGGAGCTCATCGACATGAGGCCATGCGGCGTTGTCGTCCCGACAGGATCAACTAGATCTACTACGTTCCAAGTCCGGAGCCGCTGCCGAACGCAATTAGTCATTTGGACCGATCCTCTCAAACCAATGGATCATTTGGGCCATGCAGGGAGCGCAGCATGAGGCGAACTATTATCATTTGCCTGTCCCTCGACACGACTGGTTTGGTTCGGTTCGCTCCAAACCGAACCATTCCCACCCCTAATCTGCACCATTGCTTAAGGTTGTTGATTGGCAGGACCCGTGCCCCAGCCAGGCTAGCTTTGGTGAGAATAGAATCCTGCATAGTCTGTGTGTCAGCGATATCTCATCTGATGTCCGAGAACATTCAGGTTTCACGAGGATTCTGCGAATTTGCAAATTCACTGACCTCCTAACGATCCACATTCCTGTATTTCAACCCGCAAGTTAATCCTTTTAAGTAAAGCCAAGACAAAAGCATAAGTTAGATTGGTGCGAGTGATTTATCTGACATGTAGTTAGACCTCTAAGCCTATTTGGAGTTGGGGCGTTACACGGCGGTGGTTGGAGTCCGTCACACCGTTCCGGGACCGGCGTTGTGCCAGCACAGCGTGAGCAGCATTGTGAGGCGCGCGCGTCGGCGTCACGCTGGTTGGACGCGAAAAGAGGATCAAAGGAGCAAATAAGCTTCGGAGATTTGAACATTGAAGTACGGACTTGAACGACGTTTTGAGAAAAGAAAAAAACTACGTTAGAAGGATCCGAGGTTTAGTCAGACCGAGATTAGCAGTACCTCGGATCCTAGTCCTAGACGTACATTACTCTTTCTTCTATATGGATTTGCCTGTAACAGGTAAGATGTCAGTGGACAAAATTTATGATCGACATTCTATTTTTCAAGACAACAATGTTATAAGGGAAATAAAACTCACATAATGAAGGCCTATTAGCTAATTACTGCACCTGTTACTGGCTTGCTGCACTTCAGAGAATTTCTTCAACCTATGAAAATCATCAGGTTAAATGAATAACTCATTATTCATAACGTGGTTTCTCAATTTCGGTAATGTTATCTCGGTTTGCAAGGATCAGAAACCAATTTTGATACTACAGGTACCAGCTCATAGTTTCAGAAACAAAATGAGGCCAGTGAAGCAAATATAGAGGGAAGAAGTCTTCAGGGCAAGCTACATTATGTATAAATATCTTGCAAAAAAATATAAGACGTATCTCCTGAACTGAATCAGCAAACTCACATAGGTTTTGGTAGACTGGCCCTAAATTTTGATGATACTATTCAGGCTTGTATTCAGGTCTGTCATAAGCTGCTATGTTCTGTGGTTCACACTCCGGGCTAAAGAGCCGTACAAGCAAGGCTGATGTTGAGCTCACAGAGATTGCTCCGCATGATGCCCACCTGAGACTCCTGGGAACCGTTATCCTTGGACCTAGAGAATAAACACAGGGTCAGCAAAATGATTTCAGTTCTGAGTTGCTTCGAAGGACTAACACTCAAAATAGTTGTTATATGTGGCAAGCAAAACGATAAGATCCATAACCTTGATAAGTACCGATGATATAATATCGAAAGGACACAATAAATAATCAAATATATGATCAAAGATGCATAGAACAAATACTGAAGAGGGAAGAACTGGATGGATAGGAACAATGACCATAGTGAAGGCGGCATAGCACCCAGAAAGCAAGGGCACCACCAACAGAGAAGATGCCGGCAGTATGTCGCATCAACCGGGAGCAGGGCTTTGACTCTGGCCGCATCACCTCCCCTTCCGACCATCCCAGTGCTCGCCTCAGTGCCATCACGATCCTTGGCTTCTGGTGGTGGAGATTCTACTGGTCTGCTGGAGCCGATAAGAGGTTCAGCTGTTCAGAGTTCAGAGTGCTTTGCTTTGAGCGCCTCCTGGTTCCTGAAATACGACTGTTTATAATTGGGCACAGTACTCCCTATCCTTTCCAAATAATCTCAAAGTAAAGAAATGCTAAAAGTAAATCCTAACCCATAAATATTGCCAGATGTGAACTCGATTCTAACACAAATAGTCTGATAGGATAAACACACATAAACTTATGAAATGATTTGACAGTTATCATCCATCTTTCCGCACACCTGACATTAGGAAAATTCCAAGAAAGCTAATCAATTTACAGTCACATCCACAAAATTAATGTCCAAACTTCTCTGTGTTCCAAGAAAAAAAAGGAAGCTGCCTATTAAAATTTGTGTATGTCACTCTTGTATATCTTGGCCTTCAAAGACCGTGAAAGTTCTATTGTCCTCGACTTGATACTCAAGAGAATTGGACTTGTTGCCTAGCGATCACGCAGATGACTGGGTGTGATCAAGAACATATGAATGAGAACCACCCATTCTGCACTAGATTTTGAAAAGCGGCATCAATATGTGAAGAAATATGCTACCTCCTAGCCGCACTAGATATCAAACCGGGACATCACGATACAACGCAGTTAAGTAAACACTAAACAGGATATTGGACAAAAACAAATAACACCAGCAAGTGGGACATCAAGTAATTTATAAATCCGGAACAGCAAGTATCAAGCAAGTATCCATGAGTAAAATGACATCGTATAAATGTATGCTCAACAACATGACAGATTGGGGGAAGCTGACGTCGGATGTTGGGGGAGGACCCCAAGAAGCCAGCGTCGCCGCGTCGGCTGTTGGGGAGCAGCGCCGCCGCCGATTGAAGAGGGAGTGAGGGACTGCTAGCTACGGAGGAACTGCGTGCGCGCCTGCGCTGTGCGCCTGTGCGGGATGGGGAATTGGGGGCGGCGACTGGGATGGGGAAGGGGGACGTGGGAAACTGGGAATGGGATGCTAGGTTAGAAACTTCGAGTAGTGGGCTGTGGGCCGGCTTAGTGCGGTAGTGGCCTAGTGGCGTAGACGCGTAGAGGGCGCAGACGCGCAGTGCTTCGCTGGTTCGGCCGGTCCCGCGGGCTAGTGGCGTACATGCGTAGTGCTTCGTCCGGACTCACATGTCATAACAGGTAGCGGGGATGAGGTAGCGAAATGGCTCCGGTCCTACTTTTTCCCATGGGAATCGGATTTGGACGACAATAATATTGTACTTACGTACGGACAGTCCGGACGTTTTCCTCCCGCCTCGGCCACGCATCCGCGTCGCCCTCTAATCCGCTCCAATTATGGCGCCTCGCACGCTCACCCACGTACGCACCCTGCACCATGCCTGTCCCTCCCGTCATGTCCCCACTTCACATCCGTTAATCCTATCGTGCACACGCTCAATTGCACAAAAGGCACAGTACACCACACTTGTCTCGACAAACAAAATCAGAATATATGGGTGAAATTGAACATGTCATGTGCCGGCAAACAAACTTTTGATCTGAGCTCTAATACATCAGGAGCAGATTATGTACTCCATTAGTAAGTACATGACGTATGTGTAGACGATATGGATTAATACTCTTGTAAAGAAAGAAACATTATGCCATTTAACCTTGGACGAAACAGGAATTTAACAGTACGTCCAAACAAATTTAGATTGTTGTAACCGTTGTCCGGAGATATTATAATCGTTGTTCGGGGATGTTGCGATCATTGTCTTATGATGTTGCAACTATTGTCCGGGGATGCTGCAACCGTTGTCCGGGAATATTGCAATCGTTGTTCGAAGATGTTGCAACCATTGTCTAGGATGTTGCAACCGTTGTTCGGAGATGTTGCAACCGTGTCCGGGGGATGTTGCAATCGTTGTCCGGAGATGTTGCAACCATTGTCTGGGGATGTTACAATCATGTCAAGGGGATGTTGCAACCATTATCCTAAGATATTGCAACCGTTGTCCGGGGATGTTGTAACCGTGTTCGGGGGATGTTGCAACCGTTGTCCGGAGATGTTGCAACCGTTGTCCGGAGATATTGCAACCGTGTCTGGAGGATGTTGCAACCGTTGTCCGGGGATGTAGCAACTATGTTCAGAGGATGTTATATACAATAGTATACTTCTGTCCCTTTTGTGTTGTGGGCGTAGTATTGCTACTTAAGAAGACAAGGTAGTCAAAAGAGCAAAGGTCATCACGTGAAGAAATAGAGAAAGTAGTAGGGGACACAGCAGTTGAAGAAAGAGAGAAAGTAGTAGGGGGCGCAACAGTTCTAGCAAGTAGCAAGTTTTAGCAAGTAGCAACATCATGTGTGAAGATAAGCTCTGCAACAAAGTTACATCAGTGGGTCTCACGGGTGGGATTATTTCACGAGAAGACAACCGAAATGAAGAATTGAAACGAGTTTTTTCAAATCAGCCAGGCAGAACTGTCGTCCGATGCTAGTCTTTAAATCGGACGTACGGATACTAGTTGCACCTATAGGATTTTCATCTTAGCATCTGTGGAAAAAAATAACTCTAACCTCGGATAACCTCGGATTCTCTGGCGAGAAACAGGAAATGGTGCCGTCGTCATCCCCAGGCATGGGCTTTGGGGGCGTGGTAGGCGCCGATATTCTTGGCATTCGTTTTGGGGTGGCCGGACTGAATTCTGGGGTGCCTAGTGATGAGAAGTGGAGGCAGCGGCAGATTCTGGAGCCGGAGGTCTATCTGAAGAGGATTGAGCTTGTCTGGGAGCAGGTCACGGCGGCGCTAGAAGACTGCAGGTCATCAGAAGGCTAATCAGTTATCTTGTTACCTTGTTTTCTCAACAGTAGAGAGTATTTGTTTACTGTCAACTTCTGCTGTTGGATAGTGCGGCATTGGAGAGGTATGCAGAGTTGATGTGTCATAAGCTTCTAGTTATATACTTGGGGTCTACCTTAGGTGCCTGTAGTTGTCAAAGGTTAGAGATGAGAACTTTGATGTGTAGACGGAATGATGATCAGGGTTTGTCATTACTTGTAGTCCACTTTATTCTCCGACGTGATTAGTCTTATAATTTTATAAAATGTAGTGAAGAGTTTTGATTCAGGCCAGTGGCGGAGCCAGAAATTTTTTAAAGGGTGGGCAAGCCGTAAGTTAAGTATGTAATTATGGTCTATTGAGAACTGTAAGCATCGGATAATTGGATACACAATTACACATCATGCAAATCCACAATAGTTTTAAAGTAAAAGAACGGATACGATACATCACACATGACACATGTAAAGATTCATATATGAAAATAAGAACGAGATACGATAACAAACAACTCACTAGACATTTGGTTGTGGATCTTGTGGTTGCGGCTGTGGTAAGCTTCTCGAGTCAACCAAAAACCTCCTTATTTCTGAAATTTTAACAATTATGTTATGTGCCAACCAATAAGCAACAAACTTAGTAATAAATTAAGCCCTAATTATATACTAATACTCAGCCTCAATTATATACTAATCCTCAGTGCTCTACTAGAACTTTCATACATTTATTTATTCCAATCCATATCCTCTGCCGGTCTGCCCTCTGGTGATATGGTCGGCTGGTCCCCATTCTCTGATTTGCTTTGCCCATTTCTTCTTCTCAGCTCCCCAACCGGCCAACCCCATTGCGGCATTGCCCATTCTCACTTCTCAGATTCTCTCTCTGTCTCTCACTCTCTCTCACAGTCTCACGCGAGTGACGCGACTGTGTGTGTCTTGCGGTGGCGGCCCCTCTCTGCTTCACATGCTGCTGGCCAAGAAGCGGCAATGTTGCCATCGGCGGCTACCCAAGTCCCGTGCCGCCACAACCCACCGGTGGTCCAGCCTCAGCCCGGCGGCCGCCCCGCCTCTCTGGCTCTCGGGTCGACGCCGCCATCAACAACAAAGGAAGAGGCGAGCTCACCTAGCGCCCTAGTGGCTAGTGCCTGGGTCCCGGAGCAGAGCCGAGCCGAGCCAGAGCATTGCCGCCGCCGCCGCCGCCGAATCGCCGACTCTCGAGTTGGAGATAGCGCGCCATGGATTTGGGAATGGGGATTGGGGAATGGGAGGCCGCCTGGATTCACATTCCATTGTTGGAGATCTTTGCTGAGCGAGAAGCGGGCGGGTGTCTTTGAAGCGAGGAAGCGCCGAGCCCCGAAGCGTCCGACATCGAAGCGAGGCCCATGTTGATGTATATCAGTCGGCCCAAAGGGCAGCAACCGCCCACGCCTGAGCTCCTTGAATCCGCCCGATTCAAAGCTACTCGCTTCTCGATGGTGCGACTCACGGCATCACTTTCATCTTTGCCTCTTCCTACCAGCGTAAGGCATCCTCTGATCCTATGCTTCCTTGGTCTTCCGGATGTCATTTTCTACCTTGAAACTGTTGGACCCAGATTTCACAATCCAGAATTCTCTGTAAACAATACTGCGCTATTTCCTGATCAGTAGATAGCGCTCATAGAATACACCACTAAATCATTCCATACATATCGTAGATCAAACCATGCATTAATTAAACAATATCAGAGTTTACATAGACCGTATCGAGTCAATTTTTACAGTAGGGCTGAACCAGACTAAATGATTACATTACATAAAAGCGGAAGCGCTAGCGGAAGCAAAAGAGGTAGAGCACATCTTTCCATAGGCAGACGACTAGGGAAACCAATGTACGACCAATATTATCCAAAGACTTGGGTAATACTGGTAGTACACGAGTACCGACGGAGTCAGTTAGACTAGGGCAAGACTAGAACAACTACAGACTAAACTACTCTTCATCAGCTTCTTGGCTTTCAACGTCTGGATTCTCGTAGTTTGCATAATGACCTTGATTCACATCTTCTGAGGGTTTGGGGGAAAGAGTGAGGGTGAACACAACTTCCGTGCTCACGAGCCAACACACAGAATGCAATAATATACACATAAGACTTAACAAGGGTGGCTCGGGTTCTTTTATTTGCTAAGGCAACATTTTTAATTATCATAAGTAGAAATTTCTATCACTTAGCATTTTAACCAAAATGTATTTTATTAAAGATAATAATTGTGCAATATTAATAACAGTAGATGTTATCTCCACCTTATGCTTAATTTTAATTGAGGTTACATCCACCTTATTAACATCACTAGGGTACATCCACCAAGGGAAATTCAAAATTCAGGGTTACATCAATCCGACAAGTTTTTCATCCCTCCCACAAAGTTTTATAAATAGAACTAACTCATGTAAGTTCCCATGCCTGTCCTTGACCGTGGGCACGGCTGTTCGAACAGTTTATACTCTGTAGATGTTGTACAACTTTATCCACAAGAGATAATCGTCTTAATATATACACATGTTTCCTTTGACATGTGAATCAAGCGGAGATTACCACAAGGTCTTTACAAAGCATCCCTCAGTATTAGTTATACCCGCTAAGGTTTCACCTGAGAAGGGTTACGCTCCCACACCTGCGTCAACTCTTACCTAGACCCTCTCTTGTGCCTTCACGACTTATGCCCACACAGATGCATAAGCGGTGCACCCCAACCCGTAGCCACAAAGGCTTACGGCGTCGCGGGTCATTTACCTGGTGCAACCTGTACCATGTATACAAATTATTTAGCTAGGTCGACACCATTATAGACTTGTGGTTGTATTGTTTTACATTGGAAGGTCATCACTGGATTAAGTCCTTAGAGTTATTTGGGCGGTTCATACCACATACCACCATTTCACATACCAATATTTCTTGGGCTACAACAGCACCCATCACCATCATACCATCCACCCAGATGTGGCAACAACAAGTTATTAGGGTTTTAAGAAGGGAAAACCACATTATCTTAAATATACCAGTCATTTACCCATAATGACTGCCCAAAACAAGTTCATGATTTTAAAGATGACAGTTGGGGTAAATAAATACCCCGGTACTTAAGCATGACTAGCATTACGCTTAAGTATGGCTATAGCTAGTAAGTTACCACATAATTATCTAGGGTGACAAGGATTAAGTGATTCAAGTGTCAAGGATGTTATAATAATTATTTAATTATCAAGTTGGTATTTAACTACCTTAAGGGTTTGACATATATATGCATAATGAAATTAGCATGCAATTTTCTTTTATTTAAAAGAATATAAATTTGCATAAAATATAGGTTCAATATGATCAAAGTATTAACTCGCCTTGGTCTAAGGCAAGAGGGTCTTGATATTCTCGGGCTTGATCAAACTGAGGTCCTTCCGCGTTCTTGAACTCTACTCGGGCGGTCGTGCCGAAAAAAGAAACAATAGACTGGAAAAACCAATAAGTATAAGAGAAATATCAAAAGAACTCCAAAATAAACAAAACCTCTGCCATTAGCAAGATATTGAATTTAGACAAATTTATAAATAAATTTCACTTAAATCGGAGTTATAACGGAGGAGAACGAGCCTTCCGAAGTTTGAGTTCAGAATAAATCGAAGAAAAATAAGAGGGGAGAGAGAACATGTCTCATTGATAGGTGGGGGCCACTGCGCAGTGCCATGGCTCATGGAAAAAACGCATGGACGTGGTCCACCAGCACATGGCTCTGGTTCATTGAAACTTTGACTGAGCATTGAACTCCTCGGGCCCACGTGTCATAGAGCCATTAGGGGAAACCATGGGTTTTCTTCTAACTAGCTTCATTAACTTAAGTGTAGGGTCCATGCGACATTCTCACATAGGAACATTTAACCAGACATTAAATCATAGCTAAGCATTGAATAATCCCTAAGGACCAAGATCTGGTTAAATAAATGATGATGCACATTGGCTTGGTTTGAAGTTCAGACAACAGAGGGAGGCCACGGGCGGCTCGCGGCTTGGGCTCGCCGTCGGCAGAGGGAGGCGCGGCGGCGCCGGCCAGTGGGTGAAATGGGACCCCACGAGGGTGGTGGTCCCACGGGTGGCGATGGTGGCATTGGAAACGCATGGTGACAGTGGCAGTTCCTAGAGCGGCGGCGATGCATAGCCACGCGTAGCGCCGACGGTGGGGTGGAGCTCTGGGGAAACCGCCGTGGGCATGAGCTGTGCACGGGCATGGGGAAAGTGTGGAGCCGAGCGGGGAGGCTGGGGGTGACCGGAGGGTGGCGAACGACGGTGGTGACGCACAACCATGCGTGGCGTCGACGGTGGGGTGGAGCTCTGGGGAAACCGCCATGGGCATGAGCTGTGCACGGGCACGAGGAAAGTGTGGAGTCGAGCGGGGAGGCTGGGGATGACCGAAGGGTGGCAAACGGTGGCGGTGAAGACCGTGGCTAGAGACGAAAGGGAGGGCGAAATCCGGCGGTGTTAGGGAACCAAAGGCTAAATAGAGTTAGGGGGAGGCTTCCTCAGTTCTTGGAGCATCTCGTGACGGGGGTGGCCGGGGATGGAGCTCGTTGGAGCGGGGAGTCGGCGTTGGGGCACGACGGCGGCGCCACGGGCTCATGCGGCGCCGATGGAGCGGCGACGCAGAGAGGAGGGTGGCGGCGCACTGATTCTTGTGGGCCATGGCGAAGCTAGAGGAGGGTCGGGAGCTTGGGGCGGCCGTGGTGGCGAGGGAAGAAGAGGGAGGTGGGGAAAGAAGTAGGGGTTGGGGTGCACGGTGGACGGTGGGGTGGGCAAGAAGCTCACCGAGCACCGGCGAGTGGTGGTCTTGGCGGGAGCTTGGCTCTCTCTCGCTTTTTGCTTGTGGAAGAAGGGGAAGGGAGAAGAAATGGTGAGGAGGGAGGCGGGAGATGCAGTGTAATAGCCCAAAATCCCTAAGTTGGATTAGTTAAACATCTAATGAGTATTTAGGAAATTTTTGGACTTTTTAAAACTTTTGTTGCAAGCAAATGTGTTAAAACCTAGTAATCCAATACTCCTTCTCCAATTCAAAAGCTCAAACTGAACTAGGGTAAAAACTAAGAAGGTTTCAAACAGGGGAATATTTATTTTGGGATTCACATTATCAATAGTAAAACCTCTTATGCTCCTAGAATGCTTGAGGTACTTTTAAAAGAATTCTCGAACTCAAATTTCAAACTTGCTTTCTCCAACTCATATATGCAAACTAAATATTATTTTGAATATATAGTAGGACACATAACTGGGAATATTTTAGTTGAGTTCTCTATACTCTGGTTTGCTTATTTTAATTTTTCTGGAATTTTTGGAGATTATTTGGTTTCTTGTCAATTTGCATGTCCAAATTTGAATTTGAATTTAAAATGCAAACAAATCTTGTGAATAGTACATGAAAGTATTTTTCCTAGGTTCTGTAGCACCTTATAAGCCCACATACAAAATTTCACCAATTTAGGAACTAAATTGCTATTTTTAAGCAGCTAGTAGGGGGAGGCTTCCTCAGTTCTTGGAGCATCTCATGACGGGGGTGGCTGGAGATGGAGCTCGTCGGAGCGGCGAGTCGGCATTGGGGCTCGGCGGCTGCGCCACGAGCTCATGCGGCGCTGATGGAGCGGCGGCGCAGAGAGGAGGGTGGCATGCGCACCAGTTGCGCGGGGCCATGGCGAAGCTAGAGGGGGGGTCGGGGAGCTTGGGGGCGGCCGTGGTGGCAGGGGAAGAAGAGGGGAGGTGGGAAAAGAAGTAGAGGGGGTTGGGGTGCACGGTGACGCAGTGGGCTGGGCAAGAAGCTCACTGGAGCACCAGCGAGGGGTGGTGGTGCGGCGGGAGCTTCGGCTCTCTTCTACCTTGCTGCTTGTGGAAGAAGGGGGAAGGGGAGAAGAAATGGTGAGGGAGGGGAGCTGGGGAGATGCACCGTGTAATAGCCCAAAATCTCTAAGTTGGATTAGTTAAACATCTAATGAGTATTTAGGAAAATTTTGGACTTTTTAGAACTTTTGTTGCAAGCAAATGTGTTAAAACCTAGTAATCCAATACTCCTTCTCCAATTCAAAAGCTCAAACTGAACTAGGGTAAAAACTAAGAAGGTTTCAAACAGGGGAATATTTATTTTGGGATTCACATTATCAATAGTAAAACCTCTTATGCTCCTAGAATGCTTGAGGTACTTTTAAAAGAATTCTCGAACTCAAATTTCAAACTTGCTTTCTCCAGCTCATATATGCAAACTAAATATTATTTTGAATATATAGTAGGACACATAACTGGGAATATTTTAGTTGAGTTCTCTATACTCTGGTTTGCTTATTTTAATTTTTCTGGAATTTTTGGAGATTATTTAGTTTCTTGTCAATTTGCATGTCCAAATTTGAATTTGAATTTAAAATGCAAACAAATCTTGTGAACAGTACATGAAAGTATTTTTCCTAGGTTCTGTAACACCTTATAAGCCCACCTACAAAATTTCACCAATTTAGGAACTAAATTGCTATTTTTAAGCAGCTAGTAGGGGGAGGCTTCCTTAGTTCTTGGCGCATCTCGTGACAGGGGTGGCCGGGGATGGAGCTCGTCAGAGAGGCGAGTCGGCGTTAGGGCTGGCAGGCTGCGCCACAGGCTCATCTTGGCCGAAGCAGGCGGCAGCGAGAGGAGGGTGGCGCGCACCGATTCGCGTGGGGCCATGGCGAAGCTAGAGGGGGTCGGGGAGCTTGGGGGCGGCCGTGGTGGCAGGGGAAGAAGAGGGGAGGTGGGGAAAGAAGTAGAGGGGGTTGGGGTGCACGGTGACGCGGTGGGCTGGGCAAGAAGCTCACCGAGCACCCATGAGGGTGGTGGTCTTGCGGGAGCTTGGCTCTCTTTCGCCTTCTTTGCTTGTGGAAGAAGGTGGAAGGGGAGAAGAAATGGTGAGGGAGGGGAGCTGGGGAGATGCACCGTGTAACAGCCCAAAATCCCTAAGTTGGATTAGTTAAACATCTAATGAGTATTTAGGAAATTTTTGGACTTTTTAAAACTTTTGTTGCAAGCAAATGTGTTAAAACCTAGTAATCCAATACTCCTTCTCCAATTCAAAAGCTCAAATTGAACTAGGGTAAAAACTAAGAAGGTTTCAAACAGGGGAATATTTATTTTGGGATTCACATTATCAATAGTAAAACCTCTTATGCTCCTAGAATGCTTGAGGTACTTTTAAAAGAATTCTCGAACTCAAATTTCAAACTTGCTTTCTCCAGCTCATATATGCAAACTAAATATTATTTTGAATATATAGTAGGACACATAACTGGGAATATTTTAGTTGAGTTCTCTATACTCTAGTTTGCTTATTTTAATTTTTCTGGAATTTTTGGAGATTATTTGGTTTCTTGTCAATTTGCATGTCCAAATTTGAATTTGAATTTAAAATACAAACAAATCTTGTGAACAGTACATGAAAGTATTTTTCCTAGGTTCTGTAACACCTTATAAGCCCACCTACAAAATTTCACCAATTTAGGAACTAAATTGCTATTTTTAAGCAGCTAGTAAACTAGTTAATTAAAAGTCAAACCACAAAAGCAAGAACTTCTTTTAATTGTGTGTGTGTGTGTGTGTGTGTGTGTGTGTATTACATGAAAAACTCTAGAAAAATTATAGAATAAACCAGGCAATGCCAAGAACTTTCCATAAAAATTTCATGATTTTAGGAGCTCAGAAACTATGTCTATTAAATCCTTAAAGCTCTCAGCCGATTTTTACACAATCTGGAAAATCCTTTCTTCCCTACTGTTCCTCGGGCTGAGCCAGTCGAGCCACTGCTGCAACCGGACCAGCTCAGCTTGACCCGCTCACCCAAGACACTTCCTCCCTCTTCATTTCTGTTTTCCCAGCTTGAAGACGCACCCCGGCGGATCCGTCTTCCCTCCTCTTTCTCTAACCGGCTGGCCCCACCCGACAGGGTGCTTCTTCCATGAAGCACCAATGCGCCAGCAGCTCAACCCGGCCATGTCCACGCGGACGATTGCTCTACGCCAGCATATCACGTCGCCCACTGTTTTAGCCGGCCACCCCCAGTTTTCCCCTGCTCCCCGATAGCACTGGACGGTTGGCTCAAACCAACTCGCCTCTCCACGCGATCACAGTTGCATCTTTGCAGCCACACGTCACCGCCACGCCGCCTCTACCCATACCGCCGACCACCTTGTGCGCTTCGCCCCATCGCCTTAAGAAGGCCAGTGCGAGTCTCCCTTTCCCCTCCTTTCCATTCCCCTACCTCCCTCTCCATTCCTCTCTACTCCAAAACTCAACCCGAGCTCCAAAGCCCCAAATGCCATTTTCTACTGCCGAGGCTGCTCGTCGTCGCTCTGGCCACACCAGCGACCCCCGGTCCTCCCCGACCACATCACGGCGGGCCCTACACCACAAGGAGGCCTTTCCCCCGGTTAATTTGGAGCTATCGCCACCGAGGAGCTGCGCGCGCTTCTTCTTCCTCGGCTTCGGCCAAATCCGCCTCTACCACCACCATTCCCTCTCCGGGGACTCCCTCTTCAATTCCTTCCCATGGGAGCATCCTTAGTCCTCCTTATACCTAATCCCCTCACTCACTTGTGCTATCTTCTCTCTAGGACCGCCCTCCGCGTGGAGCTCCACCGCACCGCCTCGGTCATCGCCACCACACCTCCTTACTGCACCTCTGTTCAACCGCGTCATTTCAGTGAGCTCCTTGATCCCTTCTAGTGCTCATGCGCTCATGTTTTAGCTTAGTGCATCGTTACGCCTTGTTTGTCGTTTTGGCCGTAGCACCTCCGCCGCTTTTGATGACCGCGTCGCTGCTACGGACCGTCGGAGCCCTCGCCGCCAGTGCCCTTAGCGTCGCTGGGATCACGAGAGTCCATTTTGACCATTATCCTGTGTCGCCGTAGACCATGTCATCGGCGATGGCCGTCGCCTCATTTCAGCCGGAGCTTCCCTGTGCTAACCTCCCCGCTCTGTCCCTGTCTGATCCTCTCTGGACTGAAAAGTGAAGCCCAGGTGTAAAGCCAATTAAGAATTGTTGTCAAACATTAGGGCTGTCATTTAGTCAAGTATTTGAGTAAATATTTTGATGTTTAAGTTTTGAAGCATGTTTAGTTCATAGCATTTTTTTAGTCTGAAGAATTTCAGATTTGTCAAGAGGCTAGTAAATTGACCAAATCTAAAAATCAACAGTGAAAGGGGAACTTTTAGAAACCATCAGAGAGTTAGCAAATTGAAGTTGAGTTTAAAGAAGGTTCAGTCATTAACCAGTCAATAGCACTTTAGTTCAGTCATCTCTTGCTGTTGTAGGTATATAAACAGTAACCTGAAAATCTCAGAGATGTCAATTAGGTCATTCCAGTGATTTAACAAGTTTGATAATTGAAATCTAAAGGGAATTAGCTAGTAACACCTAAATTCAAAAGATGTCTTTTGGTGGATTGTATAAACCGTTGAGGTATTTTGAAGACAATCAGATTTATCATTGGGCTTATGACTTGGTTAATGCAATAGTTGGAAATGCTCTTTGCTTCAATTAGTCAGTTGAGTATTTATCTAGCAGTATTGGCCAAATTTGAAAACCTTTATGGATGTTTGAGTTAAGAGGGAAGATCAAGTAACAACACCTCCAAACTACAATTTTCATCAAATAGCATGTTTAGACAGAAAGGTTTCATGACGAAATCTTGCTAATAACTGTAAGCTTTATTGGTAAGCAAAGCACTAGGTTAATGAGTTAGATAATACAAATTGGTAAAGCAATTAAAGATGAAAACTCATAAATATGCCCTTAGCATAAACTCTTAAGATCATGACCTAAAGTCTTAACATCATGCTCCTAGTTAAAAATCCATAACAAATTGTTTACAACATGAAATTAGTTAAACCTTGAAAATTCATAAGAAATTCTTATGAGCTCCATTTGAACTAACATATTGACCTAAATGCATCTAAAATCATTTTCTATCTTCTTTTTTAATTTCTTAATTTTTGAAGACCTTTTGGAGTTCTGGTGTTTATTCGATGTTTTTCGCTTTGTCAGTTTTTATCGTTAGATGACAATGATGCGAGAGCACAACCGAGATGCTCGTGAGAATGTCCAGAGTACCAGCAAACAAAGGCAAGCAGTTTTTCTCTGATGCACGTTGATCCTATTATTTGCGCATGTTAATATTTCAAATGTTTTAACTGTATGTATGCATACTATGTTGACAAGTATTTTCTCAGTTCGCGATAGTATATCTGAATAGTTAAATGAACTGTAGGTAAAACATCCATCCTCTACTACTGAGCCTAGGTTATATCCGCGGTGATTTGGAGCTCGATGGATGGGCTCTAGTCACTATATATACTGTATACGAGTTGTCGCTTAGCAATGCTTAGAGCGGTAGTCTGGGGATCATCGCCTCGGCGATGATCATTGCAACCTCACTCTAAAAATACTGAGTCAGGGTACTCATGTATGTATCATATTTGGAAAAACTAAAAATGAAAATAAAATATTTTAGACTTAGGCACATTGGTTGGTAGGTGTGCTTTTGGGTGTGTGCTTGGTGCCCGAGTCAATAAGGACCGAACATCTTGTGTCACACTATTCAAGCATCTTTGCATGCATCCACATGAGGGACATATGGGACCCCTCTTGACTTAGTACTTTGGTGTGTGTTAGCTCCGAATCGCAGGTGGTGGGTGCGTGTGTTGTGTTAAAAGAAGTGTGTCTATATGTGTTGGGTGTGCGGGAGTAGAATCCTGTCCAGGTTCTCCACACTGAAGGGCATTGTAGTTGTCCGAGGGCTTTACTCCTATAGGGTAGTTGACCTTCGGATTTACAATGACTTTGACACAACGTATGTGTAACCATACGAGCGGCTCGTAGTTAATACACAATATTGAAAAATGTCTCGTAGGATTTAGTCGTGCCGGTATACCTAAGGAAGTGTGCTTAATAGCTTGGCAAAAAGGCGGTCTGACATGTGGGTAAAGTTGTACACCCCTGCAGGGTTCAAACTATTCGAATAGCCTCGTCCTAGGTTATAGACACGCTTGGTTAGGTTTTGCAAGAGTTAGACTATAACATTTTGATAAAAATTGAAAATGGGTGGTACGAATGGGTAATTCGTGCTATTGTGGTGGCTTTGGGAAGTCACCTCTAGGATGTTGATTATGTCTATACTTATTGTCTCACTGTTACTTTATCAATTAAAAACTGTTTTGATAAATTGCCTTCAATCTATTACACTATTGTAAATAAAATATTGCTTTACGCTAAAAATAAACTCTATGGCCATCTCCATTGAATTAAGCTTGCATGTAGCTATGTGTAGGTTTGTTAATTGTAAGTCTTACGGAGTACATTCATGTACTCACTGTTTGCTTTTATTTATTAATCCAGACAACAGGTATTGAGATCAATTCGGGTAAGGAAAGATGCGTAGGAAACGTCGATTTGCTAAGGTTTAACCCCAGTCAGTTGCCCTCAGGTTATGGCAAGCCATTGGGACTCCATCGCTGGTTAATTTATGATTTTTTTAGTTCATTTATTGTTTTCCACTGCGTACTTGATATTTTATCTTACGATATTGTGATAACCTGTATGGTTTGATACCGATTGTAAATGTGTATATGTACCGCTCCTGGGAGGTATATAATACATCGAGAGCGGAGAAATTTAATTTATAATACTAGGACCAATTGGAGGGTTAATCATTACAAGTTAAATCGTCCAATAACTCTCACACACTGGGTTTCTTATAGCCATACAAGGGAGAGGGAATGACCCGGGGGAGGCTTGCCTGGGCGAGGAGGATCTGGCGATGACGCAAGCGGCATGACGCCAAAGCGCGCACGGCGCGGGCGTGTGAGGGCTGAGCGCGTGCACAGCGTGCGCTGCAGGAGCATGGTGCTGGCCTGGACTGGGATAGGGGAAAGGAAAAGAATGGGCCAAGGCCCAAGAAGAGTTTGGGATTCGAAGAAATTTTGATTTGCAAACTGAGTTCAAAACTGAATTCTGAAGATCCGAAAATACTGTTCAATGACTGAAAATGGAATGTTACCGAAACCGAGCTCTCCACTTTGGGCCACCGTGACTAATCACCCATAGGCATCATTACAGTCGCATATGCTGTTTTGAACCTATCCAAAGTGTAATATAGATCCACATACTCCATATCTGCACCTCTCAGGTAACATATGAATGCTAAAGCATGAACACATGGCTTTCCACTCACCTGCTACTGCCTGCAACTACATGTATGCTCGTGCATGTATACAACATACCTCGGAGTCCCACTTTCCGGTGCTCCTTCATTAAGTCACACTTACCTCAGCTAAATGATCATCACTTCTTGAAATGTCAACCTTTCCAATGAGTCTGGTCTTAGCATACAAATCCTTGATCACACTTGGAAGAATAACACCCTGCATCTTCCTTACTATCCTTCTCCTAGCATCTAACTTCTGCATTATCATGGACCTAATCTTTCCCATCAAGTCACAAACATTCAGACCCTCCATTCCCTTTATCAGGTGAGGCCTCTGTGATCTTAGCCATGTGGTATATTGTGAGAACCCTAGCAAATTAAACTAATCTAATCGTCGGTAAGCGGTAATTAATAGTAAAATAAAATTCTTTTAAGCAAGACTAGAGCATAAGCTCAAAACCATATCATTCACATCGCCAGACAATTTCATACAAGTTGTATCGTTGGGGACTAATCCACACATATGACATCATGAATTATTGCAACAAGAATAAATCATCGATTAATCTCAGAGTCTTTTACAAACAAAAGAATTCATTACAAGTAGAATAAAATAATAATACAATCGCTGAATTAATGACAAGAGTTATTTACATCAGACCACAATTTAAAATACAGGTTTTGAGTACAAAGATTAGAATAAAAATCTTGCATTGCATGTCGACGAAGCCTTCCTTGCAATCTTGTCCATCTATCGTCACCCATCGAACCCTTCCTTGATCTACATTTTCATCGACCGCTAACGACCCAAAAGAACTTCTTTGTGAAGTTAGTGTACAGGCGCCTCATGCATTCTCTATGTGGGCTTATGAGCTTACTAGTTGATGATTCACGCATACCAAAGCTTTTACTAGCTTGTGAGCTGCTAGCAATTGTTTGGCTACAATCTGCCTTAGAGTGGTCTGCTTGACTCGGAGTGTTAGGATATGCATGAATTGGACCATCATTGATATGCTGCTGAGATAACTTTTGACTAACCTCATCAGGCAATGGTTCACCGGAGTCAAACACATGAACAATTAGTGGAACAATCCTCTCACCTTGGTACATGTCGAACATATCATGAAATTGTGAATTGTCCATCAACCTATCATCTTTCCCTTGATTTTTGTCGAATAGCCAAATTGCTGGCGTTTGTGTACAGCCCCAGGTTATCTCATCAGCCAAACCCTTCAACAATCCGTCGATGGTGAAACTATTGGAAGCGACCACCCCTGACATTTTTGGGGCCTATGCTAAATTTAAAATTAGATCATATACTTAATAAAAAATCAAATGCCAAAACTTAAATATATTCTTTATTTGATATTACAATTGTAATACAATTTTTTTCTTATGGTACAAAGGGTGACATCTTGCTAAGAAACAAATCTCTACACTAGTACCAATACTTTTACTTGAAAAGCATCATTCTTCTAGTATTCCTTGCAACAAAATCTTCAATTATCTAAGTAACTAGTCTTCGCCAAATTAAACATCAATTGCAAGTGCTATGGTTAAGCATTTCCTGAGTCATTATAGAATGCAAGTAGAACTTTAACAACTTCAATTTATAAAAGCTCTTTTTTACAGATGCAATATCCGCTGAAATAGTCAACAAAATTCTACACGCAACAATTGCATTGCTAAAATAATTTAGCCATCTCATAAACTTTAAAATATTGATAGGACCCAAGTTTTTCTTAGGAATGAACTTTTAGAGTAAATATTTAGCAAAAGAAACACAAAGGGGAGGAGGCGGGGAAAATGGATGTGAACCGGTGGTAGTTTTCAGTAAGAAGTGAATAAAAGAGTTGCTCGCTTATTAGTTATTACTATTACTAGGACACAGATTAGCAAGTAGTTATTGAAAAATGGATAGAAAAAAGAAGACCCAAATTTTTTAGGGGCCCTCTGCAGCAGCTCATGCTGCAGATGCGGGCCTGGCGTCCACCCAGTTTAGTCTTCTCCCCTTGCTATACACTTTCCTACCATCTGGTTCTGTTCTGCGAAACACTTCTACCTTAATCTCCATCTTAAATGCTTTGTCGCGATCAATGCTAAGAAAAATTTAAGAAAACATCGAGTCAAATCTACAACACATAGTGTTATTTACCTATGTTAAAATTAATTTCAATTTGCAAACACTAAATCATACAACACAATTAGGGATTAATGAGCATTACCCACTCCATCCCACACTACTTCAGCAGGAAGGCGTCGAGCTGAGGAAGGGTCGCGGCACTGCACAACCCGATTGCAGGAGGGCGTCCTGGTGTGGAGGGGGCGTAGCGCTGCCGCAGTGAGGCGGGGGTGTCTCCCGCTGCGTGATCTCCTGCATGGATGCAACGACTTGGGTAGGGATCGAATGGTTAGTTCTCAGATTTGGTTGACCGAGTGCGTTAGGGCTGGTTTGGAGGGCCATTTGGGACATATGAAAATACATATGAGAATACAAGCTGCGTATTTATATAAAGGGAAATTTTGATAAATGCCACTGCAAAGTGTCCGTTTCAGAGAAGTGCCATCGTTCATTTCGATATTCGAAATATGCCATTGCAAACATCTTTTTCTCATAAAAATACCACTGATCTACATATTTCACAAATATTGACGTTATTGCCCCCGTCTTCTTCGATTGCCATCACCATCGCTTCTTCTTCAACACACCACCGCCGCCACGTAAGCCGCTTCACCACCACCGTCGTCCCCTCCTCCAGCACCGCCTTCTACGATGTCCCCAAGCTCCCCTTCCCTAGCACCTCCGCCGAAGCACGCGTCCCCGCCGAGGCAGCTCTACTAGCCGGCGTCATCCAGCGCCCAGAACGTGAACTCGTGGATCTCGGCGGCGCCCAGCTTGGTCACCGCGCCCGCCGCCACGGCATCGTCAAGAACCGGGATGGAGATGTTGGTCGTGGCGCTGCGTCTCGGCACGGCGAACCTCGGCGTGAGCCACCGCTAGGAGATCTTGATGAAGTGGAGGGTCCGAGACGGAGAGCCAAGAAAGCGGCGTTCTTGGCGCTGGCCGCCGCCGAGGTAATGCCGATCTCGGTGCCGCATGGCCGTGGTGCGCGCGGCGGCCGGGCGCCGGTGAGGGATACGCCCACGACAAGGAGCACGATGACGCCGAGGAAGGACGCAGCGCGAAGCCGCGGCGGAGGAGGCCGCCACGGCTTCTTGGGAAGGTGGTGGTCGCCCTCGCCGCCAGCGAGAGAGCTTCTTGGTCGCCACCGACGTGGGTCTTCTTGTTGCCCCGGCGGAAGCGCGTACAAGGCGATCTTTGGAGGAGGGCGATGGTGGTGGTGAAGCGGCTCAGGGCGTGGCGGGCGCTGCGCCACCTCGCCTGAAGACATAGCTCCCACGGCCAGGGGAGAGGGAGCGGCGCCGAGGCGGGCGACGCCATGGGGCGAGCCAAGTGAAGGCGGCGGTCGTAGGAGACGCAGGCGAGCGGCGTCGGTGGTGGCAACGGGCTGACTGGGAGGCGAGCGGCGACGGGCCGGCAGGCCATTGGCAGCGCAGCACTGAGCCGAGTAGGAGGCGAGGAGAGAGAGAGAGCCAGGCGCCATGGAGAGAGGGGAGAGATTGGGGAAGAATTGGGGAAATTTGATAAAGAAGACGGGTGTGTGAGATGGTAAGGGTAATTTGGTCTAATACTGATATAATACGTATGATAATGGCATTTTTATGAGTAAGAGATGTTTGCAATGGCATATTTCGAATATCGAAATGAGCGATGGCACTTCTCTGAAACGGACACTTTGCAGTGGCATTTATCAAAATTTCCCTATTCCGTTATATAAATTGGGGAGGTATTGGCTATAATAGCATTTCTAGGAGTACTTAATGGTTGCAGGGGTATTTTTCAAAGAGATGTGATTGCAGTGGCATTTTTCAAAGATACGACGGTTGGAGTGATATTTATCCAATTATCCCTACCTTTATTGGTTGGTTTTTACTTCATCATAACTTTATATGCTTCTGTGGATGGTGTTCCATTTGCGTAGCAGAAGACTTGTGCCACCTGAAACACACTGATGCTTTGAGCTTTTGCGATTGCTGATTGTTGATGGTGGTTTCTGCCTGTTCAGATCCATTATTTGGCTATTTGCATCGAGGTGCTGACTGCTACAGAAGTTTCGATTGCCTTTTTGCATTGGCACTTTGGCAGGTTATTATACAGTCGGAAGCTGAGTATGAGTTGGTTCACTACGTCTTAGTTTGGTATGAAAGTTTCTGCTCTAAATGTATTGTGCCCATCAATTACTATCAATATTTGTGAGTAAATACGGGGATACGACTTTTGAGTTCATACAGGAAGAGACATAATATTTTTTAGACAGTTTTAAGCCTTTTCTGAGGAGCATAACAACCATGTTCTTGTATTGAATGAGATTACAATGCACAATGTACCACTGAAACTAAAAATGTTACTCCCTCCAGTTCACAAAACAAGTCATTTCGGAATGTGTGCAATCAAACTTTAAAAACTTTGGATATCGATATATTTTTAAATATTTAGATTAGATATATGAAAATAATGTGTGTAGATTCGTCTCGGAAAGTACATTCATAATATTATAATTTTGTTGGATTTTACAAATAATTACAATAGTAATTAGTTGTCAAAATTGTATTTTGGGAACATTGTTGATGGTCAAAACTATCAATGACCTCTATCTTCTCTCTCTCCCATCTACCAACATCGCCCTTATAAAACGTCGAAGGGGTGACAGTTGTTGCTCATCAGGAGACGTCTTGATAGTTGTTAGAATCCGCATGTTGATAACAGTTGTTGTCAGTGAGACGTTCTCCTCGCACGTTTACCATACGGTTATTGCTAGAGACAGAGAGAGATATATGTGTAGTTATATCCGAGACACAAAGGTGCAAGCGTTGTATTTGCTACCACGCATAGTTGACTGTAGTGTAAAGGGTTCTTAGTAGATAAGATGGGGCACACATATGTCTGTGAGACTTATCGACCAGATGGTAGTTGTGATTTGATCTGGTCGTAACAGACCTTCGACCAGGAGTGGTCGTAACTTGAACTGGTCATAACAAGCATATCCGACCAGGGGTATACTGGAGGGCTACTAGAATACCATTATATATAATAAATATTATAGATTACTAGCTTTATTATTTGAGGATAATTCAATCCTCTTCCCACTGTGTCATATACTAATATACTATGCGTCACCATTGGTTTACTTTTTTGTGAACATTAAACATACAAATTATGCTTGACTGACTCGTTGGGTAAGACGGCGAAACGCGTTGTTTTCTTGTGGAACGTTCTCAAGACTTTTGGTGCGGACACATTGCAATCTCGCATCATTAATTCTCTGCGGTCGGCATGCCTCTTTTAACTCTGTACTCCACGGATTGAAAAATCAAGACTAAAGTAGCCATGGCGAATCCATTAATGTTTACAGAGGGAAGGGAAGACCACAAACACCCAACTCGGGAGAATAACCCCCAAAGAGGCAACAACATAGCAGACGACAGCAACGTAGACAAGGCCAAGAAAGAAGACTCCTTGAGCGTAAGAAAACACACGAGCAGCATGTGCGCAACGCCAAGGAAATCAGTGAAACATGAACTGAAGAATACACGGCGAAATCCACATTCCTGCAGGATTTGCAGATCCTGGCTACTGGATGGTGCATTCTCCCCCGGGCGACCTCTCCTCGTAGCAGCCATAGCGCACAGGCGTGCAGGCGCTCTTGTAGTTGCAGTTAGGCAGGGCGCAGGGGTTGTAGTAGGAGCAGCCCGGCATGCAGTAGTACCTCCCCTTCTCGCAGGCCTCCTTGCAAGCCTTCTCGCACGCCTCCTGGCAGGGGTCCTTCTTCTTCGGCTTGTCGTCCTCGACGCTGACGATGGCCGCGGCGAAGCACGCCTTCTTGAGCTTGTGAACGATGCGCACCGGGTCGACGGTTCCGACCACCGTCAGCGTGCACTTGTCCGGGTCAATGTCCACGGACTTGATTCCTGGAGGGTTACAAACGTTAGGCAAAGAGAAAGAGAGGGCAAGATACAGTCATACAGATGACAGATTGGCTGTGTATGAACAATCGTGTTTGTCGACATGATGATCAAAGTTCTATGTGTAACAGGTGATGGCAGTCAGTGGCAGATGGTCCCTTCAAATTCTCCATTATTTGTTCGTACGCCAGAAAGATAGATAGAAAGAAAGAGAGATACCTTCGAGCTTGGCAACAGCTGACAAGATCTCACTCTTGCATTTGCTGCCGACGAGATCAGCTCTGATCACTGTCTTCTGCACATTATTGAAAAGCGAAAACAACTCAGTACAAATGGTTCATGATCATATCTAAACGACCGCGTAATGACTTGTGTATGCCTTCAAATTTGTTTGGCAGAAGCAAAAGGAAAAGATTAACGTAGAAGCAGACCAAAGGATATGATCACTAACCTTAGACATTGTGAGCTGTACCTGTAGAACAAGACGCTGTCGAAAGTATTGCAAAGCCTGTCTAATTCTAAGCCATTTATATAGCGTGGAAGTCAAGACGCCGTGTGCAAGTCAACTCAGACTATGCCATTGGCTGGGCTGGGACTTGGTCATCAAAAATATATTCATACGCGTGTTCCACAAATACATAAGCTTATCGCAGTACTACTTACCGACAGAATTCTTTTCTGAACGCAGGACGTTGCAACTGTAGTTGCAGTGCTTGGTTAGTTGTTTAGTTTTGAGATGGCACAGCTGGTTACCTAGGATTGGTCATTTCTGTGCTGGTAGACAGACATGTTGGGATGAGAGTAAGTGCCGAGCGCCTATAATTCCCAAATCGAACTGCTCAGTCAATGTTTCTATGTTAGTTTTCTTCCGTTGAAATGTTAAACCCCCAGGTTTTTTTAATTTTGAGGTCCCCTGCATTTCAATCATAGGAAGGTTTGATTGAGCAAGCGCGGCGCGAGCTCTATGTTAGTTTTCTTCCGTTGAAATGTTAAACCCCAGGTTTTTTTTTTAATTTTGAGGTCCCCTTCATTTCAGTCATCAGGAAGGTTTGATTGAGCAAGCGCGGCGCGAGGGGTTAAGAGCATGTACAATGGGCTTATGTCAGCCGTCTATAACCATTACCACGTAGGATTTTTGCTGACGTGGATGGAAGAGAATGAAGAGAGAGAAAGATCATGTCTACAATCCTGTAGCTGACTATAACACGATAAACAAGAAAAACATTAAAAGATTGTGTG
This sequence comes from Phyllostachys edulis, assembly GCA_036346405.1. Classification (NCBI taxonomy): domain Eukaryota; kingdom Viridiplantae; phylum Streptophyta; class Magnoliopsida; order Poales; family Poaceae; genus Phyllostachys; species Phyllostachys edulis. The sequence goes on from CM070546.1 coordinate 104,634,461, forward strand.
TTCTATAAAGATAACTAAAAAGACAGCAGCCGTCTATACCATTATATGAACTGTCTTTAGTGTTGTCTATAAATAATATGGATAGTTGTTACAGACAGCAGCTGTCTATACCATTGTACATACCGTAAGTGTGTCAACATTTTACCAGATATCCAAAAACAAATGCATGGACCATTGTTACCAAAAAAACAAATAAATCAGAAATGCAGTACATATAATTTTATGCACACTTGCAAAAGTTGGCACATAGTTCGTCATCCATGATACACCGCACCTCAACTAGAAGAATATTTGGGATTCACTTTGTCCTGGTTTATTATAAACCTTTACTCGAAGAAGCCACCAAACTGTTCTAATTTTGCAAACACTCAGACAATCAACATACAAACTGAAGGGTGTTCTTGCACCGTTTGTGACGTATGATTTTTCCCCAAATTCGGTGGGAATTGAACTGTTTACTGTTAAATTCATGTGTTCTAAATGGGCCCTAATCTTGCTTTGGTTCAATGGATAAGGTGATGCAATTTGTTATATATGTATGTAGCTTAGGGTGTTCTTTGCATATTTACCTATCCTGTACATGATATATTGATCTTTGGCCATTTGGAATAGAAATGAAGGGCTCATTTCAACATGGTATTATAGAGCTATGGAAACCCTGACCCTAGCCGATCCCACTTGACCGGCTGCCACCGTCGGATCTCGCCGCACTGCCGCCAGATCCGCAACCCGCCGCTAGATTCATGCCCTCCGCCGCCGGTTCCTCACGGGCCTGAGCTCACCTGAGCTCCTCTATTTTCTTTTGCGCGCTGCTTGAAGCTTCCACGCACACTGACACCCATGCCACCGATGCCCGAGCCCGCCCGGCGACCGGCCCAACTTAGAAGCTCTCCTCTGCTCCGGCATGACGACCATCGAGCCGCCCCCGACGCCTTCCTCGTGGCTCTGCTTCGCCTCTGCTCCTGCACCACCTGAGCACGAGTAGCACGGCGCCGCTGCTGAATCCACCCTGTCACGTCTCCTTCGAGCCACGTCATCGTGCCCCGACACTACTACCTCCCAAAGCCGACTCCACCGAGCCCTCCTTTGCTCCATGGAGTGACGACGACCCCCTGCTCCTATATTCTATGCATGCCGTCTCTTGTGCGAGTCACCTGAACCCAGAGATCGAGCCTCGCCTATAGCTCATGTCGCCCCTCCGGACGCTGACGCTCGGGCTGCCCTGACGCCACCACCCCTTTGCTATGCCATTCGGGCAGCCACCGACTCTGGGCCACCCCTCTGCTCCGCATTTGGGCAGTCACCAACTCTGGGCTGCCCCTCTGCTCTGGCCCCCTGATGTCGCCGCCACCGCCTCCTGGATGGAAGTCGAGTGTTGCATCCTCGCATGCGCTGCGGTCGCCAGCGACGAGACCGCCTCTCTCTATGTGTGTTTCGCCGAGGTGGAGGCGGAGGCCACCGAGCTGTGGATCCACGTCGAGTGGCTCGAGCGTGTGGCCGTCGAGCGTGATGAGCTCCTCTCCATGCTCCTAGCGGCTACGTGCCTAGGCGACGCTGACCTTCGTCATTCCTGCCTCGGGTTGTCGCCGCTGCCGTCCCTGCCCTAAGCTCCTGCCTCGGACTCCACTGATGACTACTGCCGGTGGACGCCCACCGAAGGGCTCTAGCGGTTCTTCCCACTCAGGAGCTGGCGAATCTCGCTAGGGATCCTTTGGTGACACCACCTAGCAGCTCCTCTCTCTGCTCCAGTGCCTCGGTGTTGGCTCGTCCTCAGACTGCTCGAGCTCTGCTTGTCTGGCACTTACTTCTCAGCAGTCTTCCTCGCCTCCACCGCCTCCCTCGTCTGGTTTCTTGTCTCCGTGGCTCTTAGACTATGGTGCTTCTTTTGACATGACACCATATTCTACTCACCTCACTTCTATGAGTCCCACAGCTCTTCCTTCCACTATTCACACTACATATGGCATCTCTCTTCCTGTTATAGGCCGAGGCATCCTTTTCACCTTTTTATTTTATGTTCCTGCAGTCTCTCATGTTCCCAAGCTTACTATGCAACTTAGGTCGGTCGGTTAGATCACTGATCAAGACTGTTGTGTTATTCTTGAGCCTGAATTTTGTGACTGTCGCACGGGGACTTTGCTTGGTGTTGGCCCTCGGCGCTGTGATTCGTAGCGTCTTTGGGAGCATGACTGGCTGCACCTTCTTTTCATAGTCTCCACCAGCCAGTCCATCATTACACCTGCCTCTGTCTTTGCTGCGTCCTCTACTGCTTCTTTTACTCAGTGGCACCATCATTTGAGTCATCTCTGTGGATCGCGATTGTCATCTCTAGTAGATCGTGGTCTTCTTGGGTCTATTTCTAGTGGCACATCTTTACCTTGTATGGGTTGCAAGCTTGGCAAGCAGTTGAAGCTCCCCTATCTCTCTAGTGACTCGATTTCTACTCGTCCTTGTGATCTTATTCACTCTGATGTTTGGGGTCCGGCTCCCTTCATTTCGAAAAGGGGTCATCGATACTGTGTGATCTTTATTGATGATTACTCTCATCATACTTGGATCTACTTCATGTCCTCTCGCAGTAAGGTTCTCTCTATTTACCAGATGTTCGCCACCATGGTTCGTACTCAGTTTGATTCGACCATTTGTGTGTTTTGTGCTGACTTTGTTGGGGAATACCTATCTGATGCCTTCTGTCATTTTCTCGCTGAGCATGGTACTCTTCCCTAGTATTCTCGTGATCAGAACGGTGTCTCTGAGTGTAAGCATCGTCACTTGTTTGAGACAGCTCACACTTTCATGCTTTCCTCTTCTGTTCCACCTAACTTCTGGGCTGAGGCTATCTCCATTGTTGCTTTCCTCATCAACATGTAACCTTCCACTGCTCTTTAGGGCTCTACACTTATTGAGCGTCTCTACGGCCAGACTTCAAAGTATAATCACTTTCGTTGTTTCGGTTGTGTCTGTTTTGTCCTTCTTCCACCCCGTGAGTGTACTAGGCTAACTACTCAGTCAGTTGAGTGTGTTTTTCTTGGCTACAGTCTTGAGCATAAGGGTTATCGCTGCTACGACCGTTTTTCTCGCCGGATGAGGATATCTCGGGATGTCAAATTCGATGAGTCTCGACCTTACTACCCTCGTTCCCCTACTGTCAGCTCAGATTCTCTTGTTGAGTTTATCTCCTTTTTGAATTTTCCTGACCCTTAGCTTTCCACTTTTGTTTCGCTTCTGCCTCCATCTTCTTTGCTTCCCTCTCCTCCGTCTCCACCTGTTCTCTCTCCACCGAAGTTTCCTTCCAGCTCTTTTGTTGATAGTCCATATTTTTCCTTGCACTACTCTTGCCTTCCTTAGTCTACTCATTCTTCTCCAGTTGAGCCTCTGTCTTTGTTGGCCCCTGTTCCTCGCTCTTCTTCTCCGTCCTTACTAGGTCCTGCTCCGCCTTCTACTCTCAGATATGATCTTCGTGACCATCGCACTGTCAGGCCTCCTGAGTGTTACGACTTTGCAGCCGCTGCTCTTTCTGAGCCTACGACCTACTGTGAGGCTGCTGCTCACCTTGAGTTATAGCTCGTGATGTCTGAGGAGATTGCTGTTTTGGAGTATATTGGTACTTTGGATCTTGTTCTCTTACCTGCATGGGTCACTCCTATCACGTGCAAGTGGGTGTACAAGATTAAGACCCAGTCGGATGGTTCTCTTAAGCGCTATAAGGCTCATCTTGTAGTGCATGATTTTTAGCAGGAGCATGGTAGTGACTACAATGAGACCTTCACTCCCGTCGCCCACATGACCACTATGTATGCTCTTCTTGCTGTGGCCTCTGTTCAACAGTGGCACATCTCTCAGCTAGACGTCATGAATGCCTTTCTCAATGGCGAGCTGGGTGAGGAGGTCTACATACAGCCGCCCTTGGGTATTCTGTCCTTGATGGTATGGTTTGTCGCATTCGTCGCTCTCTTTATGGGCTCAAACAAGCCCTCGTGCTTGGTTTGATTGCTTCTCCTCTGATGTCACTGCTGTCGGCTTCTCCGCCAGTGATCATGACCTTGCCCTCTTTATACACAACTCTCCTCGGGGTCGGGCGCTCCTTCTTCTCTATGTGAATGATACAATCATTACTAGGGATGACTCTCAGTACATCAACTTTGTGAAGGAGCATCTTAGTGAGTAGTTCTTGATGTCTGATTTGGGTCATCTTTGTTACTTCCTTGGGATTGAGGCCACTTCTACGCATGAGGGCTACTACCTCTCCTAGGAGAAGTATATTCAGGATATCCTTGTTTGCCCTTGTCTCACTGATCAGCGCATGGTGGATACTCTTATGGAGCTTGGCGTTCACCTTCGCGCTAGTGATGATGAGCCTCTTAAGGAACCCACTCGCTACTGCCATCTTGTCAGGAGCCTCTTCTACGTTGGGATCACTCGACCTAACATTTATCACCCAGTTCACATCCCGAGTCAGTTCGTCTCTGCTCCCACTCAGCTCCACTACAGTCACATTCTTCGTGTTCTACGATATCTTTGTGGGACCATCACTCTTCACCTTTTCTTTGCTCGCTCCCTCTCTCTACAGTTGTAGGCGTACTCTGATATGACCTGGGCTAGCGATCATTATGGTCACTAGTCCCTTTCTGCCTATTGTGTTTTCCTTGGTTCCTCTCTGATTGCTTGGAAAACCAAAAAGCTGATTTATGTTTTCCGTTCAAGTGCTGAGGCTGAGTTGAGAGCCATGGCGTCGTTGACATCTGAGATCACCTGGCTTCGATGGCTACTTGAGGATTTCGGTGTTTCATTTTCTGAACCTACTCCTCTCTTATCTGACTGTACTAGTGCGACCAACATTGCTTGAGATCCAATGAAGCATGACCTCATCAAGCACATCAGAGTAGATTCTTTATACATGAGATCGCAGGTTCAATACCATGTTATTACTCTTCAGTATGTGTCTTTAGAGTTTCAGTTAGCATATTTCTTCACCAAGGCATAGACTAGAGCTCACCACAGTTTCTGCCTCTCCAAACTCAGTGTTGTTGATCCACCATGAGTTTAAGGGGGTGTTAGATATGTATATAGCTTAGAGTGTTATTTGCATATTGACCTACCATGTACATGATATATTGTCCTTTAGTCATTTGGAATAGATACGAAGGGTTCATTCCAACACAATTCACTTGCACTACTATACAAAGGGTCATCACAGACGATTCTAAACCGTCATCACAGACAGTTTATGAATTGTTTGAATTTATGTGTCTGTGATAACATACAGTTATCACAGACGATTTTTGAATTGTCTGTGATAATTCCCAACACATACGGTTTTCTAGTACAAACTGTCTGTGAATGCCTACTATCACAGACAGCTTCTACAAAAAATGTCTGTGATATGTTGGCCACCACAGATGGTTATATGTACCAACCGTCTGTGATTGGAGACATATCACAAACAGTTAGTAAAAATAACTGACGAGGATATAACAATCCTTATTTTATTATATATCTATAATTCATATTATGGATAATAATGATGTCATATAACTCTTGAGTATACCCCTTAATAGCCATAAGGGAGAAGCTGGAGGTCGTAAGTTCTTCTACGACCACCTAGTAGTCGTAAGTCCTCTTACGACTACCCTATAGTCGTAAGTCCTTCTGCGACTATCCCATGATCGTAAGTTCTTCTAGATCAGTCTGTGGTTGTAAAATCTTCTACGACCACCACCTGGTTCTAAGCTCTTCTACGACCAGTCCCTAATTGACAGGGCTTACAGACATGTGGGTCTAGTCGATCAGGGAATCTTCCGCACCATATTCAAAATATGGGCAGTAAATTACGCTATTATTCTCTGGAATAATGGCACAATTTTAACTCCTTTGCTATGGTGATAACTGCCTGATAGCATGGGAACATTTCTACTCCCATAATAACCTCTAGCAACGGCTCAATAATCTGAGACATTAAGGCGGTCTTTACATTGGAGGCGCAACGGTACACCTTGAGGACTGTATAAAAGACAGAATCATCAGGACAATCGGGGCGATCCAGAGATCATTAGAAGTACAATTCTCTAGTCTTTGGCTCTATCTTGTAATCCAGCATACTCAATACATACACACAGGAGCAGGGTTGTTATTCTCCCAGGAGAAGGCCCGAACCTGTATAAAAATCCCTATGTCTCCATCTCTGTGTGATTTTGAGCCTAGAGGAACCCCCGAATCAAATAATCTTTACGTAAGTTCGGTCCTAAAACACCGACAATAACTATCTGTGATATCATAAATATCACAGATAGTTGTTGGTGGTAGCCGTCTGTAATATCCAACATATCACAGATAGTTGTTGATGGTAGCTGTCTGTGATTGGAAGCATATCATAGACGGTTAGTAAAAAGAACCATCTGTGATATCTGACATATCACAGACAGTTGTTGGTGGTAGCCGTCTATGATAGTATGTATTCATAGATGGTTTATACCACGAAACCGTCTATGATAGTTCGTTCTATATACCTATTTTTTTTGTTTTTCGGCTAGCCTCAGGAAATGCCAGCCATGCCCTCTGAAAATAAGCAAGCAGAAAACTAATAAATCACAATTGATTTGATATAGAGCAATTCAAAGTGATTTAAAACCCAATATCAATTACAAAAGAATGTTCATGTATCATCGCTAGAGTTACAATTGAATTACAACTCAAAGTGAATTACAATTGAACATGTATTAATCGGTGTCGCCGGAGTGAAACTCTCCTTTCGAGCTAATGATCTCCGCCTTGATGAAGGTGGCGAGCTGTCCTCGAACGTCCGAAAGTTCGTCCAGGTCGAATGTACTTGATTCGATTGTCATGCCCTGTCGCTAGGAGGAGTAAAGTAGTAAGCACATATATTTAAATTGATATTTAGGAAATAATTATTGTGAGATTGACAAACATCTGGATCCTTCGTCTTAGCAATCATGTTTTCTTGCATATGACGGCAAACATAGAATGCACATACGTTGCCTTATAGTTGCTAGTGGCACTGCAAAAATAGAATTACATATATAGGTATAGTCGGTTCGAGAGGCCAAGTTACGAAGTGTGATATAGGATTATTGTGTTGTAGCGGGTACCAGAAATCGTGTCCTGTGTTGCAGTGCGGCGCTCGATTCCTTGTGTGTTCCTCCCCCAGTAACATAGATGCTGAACGACCTACGTGATTCCAAAAAGTTATCCTCGGCCATTTGAAACGAAGAAAGACTACAATAGAGTTACGTATGGAGGAAATGAGCATACCTGTTAAGTACTTTTTGCACAAGGGTGAAGTCGTGGTTGTTATTGACTAGGGAATCAAGGTATATTACCTTGTTCCACTTTGGTACAATGACTAAAAGGATCCAATGCCACCTACTCATGTATGTCGCTATAGTCATTAAACCTAAGTTCGTGTTGCATATAATGTACAAATGAAATTTGTATAGCAAGTAGTGAAGAACTTACATCTGGTTGTAGGGCACCAGTATGTAGTCCATGTCGCCATGAGCAAGCAACCCCTTCGTTATGTATTTCTCGGTGTAGGATGCGTTTTGGTTGATGCATTGCTTAGGGATCAACTATGGGTCGAGGAAACCCATCGGTTTTCGCGATCGCCGGGCTTGTTGCATCATGTATCTATACATAAGCAATGAGTTATGACATTTATCGGTATTGCTTGAATGTAGAACTTGATTGTACACACTTACAGTGTCCAGCATTGTAGAAGTGAGACATCTAGGGCATCGAGGTTGAATAGTTTGAATAAATCTTGGAAGCTCACGATGAAGTAGCCCGGTTTGTGGAGGAAATGGTTCTCTATGTAGCTGACGGTGAATCTAGTAGGCCGCTCTACCCTCACCTCGTTGGTATGCCGCATGTACCAGGCATGCAAAGTCACACAACCCATTCCAAGGCGGGCTAATAGTGTATCGGGGATCAACGGTCTTCCGAGGTAGAATGTCCAAGGCTCGCAAGGCGCTTTAATGTTCTTCGATTTTGCCTTAGCGCCTTGCCTGTCACACGTCTTCCCGAAAGACGACTCGTCACACTTTTCTTGTTTCTTCGGTGTCGTCTCCACGAGAGTCGATACGGAGGCCTTCTGAAGCAGGGGTTGAGGTGGAGTCATCAAGGGTTTTGTTGGAGAGGCATGGTCATGTGGAGATCGCGACATTGCAGGCGCGTTAATCTTCTTCGATTTGGCCTTAGCGCCTCGCATGATATACGTCTTGGGGGGGTACGACTCAGCATGCTTTTCTTATTTATTCGGCGTCATCTTCACGGGAGACGATACGGAGGCCTTCTGAGGCGGGGGTTTAGGTGGAATCATCGAGGGTTCTGTTGGTGCGTCCTAGTCGTGTGGAGATTGTGGCTTTGTAGTGTCCAGGACGACGTCCCTCTTGAGCTACTAGACAAAAGTGTGCACGACATCCCCTAGTATTATGATGTCTTCGTTCGGGGCCTTCTCCAATGGGATGGCCATGAAAGTATCATGTACCATGTCTACCTGGACCTTAGTTGTAACATCCCAAGTGCTTTCAACAAAATAAAATAAATAAAGATATTATTTTATTGGACTTTATGAATTTTGAAAGAGTTTTCTTTGCTTTATTTGAATTTCTAAAGTTTTAAAAGTCAAAAATAAAATTTATTAAAGTTTTTGAAGTTTTATTTGAGTTAAAGTTGAAAAATAAGATTTTAATTAATTTCTAGAATTTTACTGAATTTTAAAAGCTTTTCCCTAATTATGTTTAAAGCCAAAATAAATTTATGTGCAAAAACTATTACCAATTATAAGTTGAAATTATTTTATTAAAGTCGAAAATAACTCTAGGAAGTTCTGTGAATTTTTCTAGAATTTTTGGATGTATTTTGCTATTTTCTAAAGCCTAAATGATTTCTTTGAACTATTTTAATTAGCAAATCAATTCAAAATCTCTAAACTCGTTTTGGACCGAAACCTATCGGCCCATTCCTATTTCACCACGCTTGAGCCATTACCGGCTCGCCCACGCCGCACCTACCCCGCCTCCTCTCCCCATCGCCCTCGGCCCAGCGCACGCTACCACGCGTTTTCCCCTCGATCCCTCTCAACTGTTGGATCACGAATCAATGGTCCGATCAGGAGTTCACGTTCGGAATGGTCCGAATGTTTCAACGAGCATGGACCGTTCGATCTAAAATAGGCGGCCCGATTTTGCTGAAACCTTCGGACGGTCTGAACGTTCCTGGTCAATGTGAACCATTCGATTTAAATCGAACGACTAACGTTTCGGCCTTTCCTTTCCTTTTCTTTCTTTCGCTGCCATGTGGGCCCACCCGTGCGTTTCCTTCTTCCCCCGTTTCTTCCTCCTTCGGCCGCAAGAACCGCCCGCCATTACCGCGCGCGCCTAGCTCATCTCCGCCACAATCCTCACCTCCTTCCCTTGCGCGGACGTGCGCATTCAAATCGCCACTCGCCACCTCCCCCATTTCCAGCCACCTCCCCAAGTTTCGCGCCCATTCTCGCCGGATCTCGCAACAGCAGCCACGTTCACCATGCGCATGATCTCCTCCCCTCACCCTCCCTGGCCCCTATAAAAGGACGACCTGGGTGCGCCTTGAAGCACACATCCCAACGCCCCAAACCCCCATGCCTCTCCTCTTCTCAATCACCGTGATTTTGAAGTTTTCCGGTGGGCACCGAAGCTTTGATCTTCATCTTCTCCAGCGCCATCAAGCATTCCCCGGCCGCTCCGACCTCACCATCAGCTTCGCCGCATCATTGCGGAGCCCGTGCGCACACTCTTTCGCCTTGAGGACCCCCAGAGCAACCTCTTCACCTTCAACTGAACATCGCCGCCGCCCAACCTCGTCGCCGATGACCTTTCTGCCGCGCATTCTCAAAACTCCGGTGAGCATCATGTTCAACATCGCCTCCTTGTTCTTTTGCGACCACTCGCTTGTCTCGCCATGGCGTAGAACGCCAGCAAGCTCGCCGCCGCATCGCCGTCGGTTTCGGGCTGACATGGCTCAGCCACGTCGGTGCCACCTAGGCACCAAATTAGCCCCCGATCCGACATGGCACCTACATGGTGCCACGTCAACTCATTCACAGCCGCACACACCACCCCGGTGTGCTGTAAATGGGGCCCACCTGTCAGAGTCACACCAAGCGTTGACGTCAAAATCCGGATTTTCCTTTAGGAAAATAAATCGGGAAAATCCAACTTCATCATTTCATGTGATTTTCAACCTTCCTGAAATTCGTTCTCCTTCATACGAACTCCGATTTCGTCGTTTCAAATTTATAAATTCATATAAATTCAATATCTAGCTAAATAAACCAAAATTATTTAATTTGGAGTTCATTTGAATCTTGTTTGAATTTGGCTTATTTTCGCGTATAGATTTCGACGACTTCGGAGAGTCAGATTTCGACGCCGTTTGAGAACAACTAATTGAGCAAGGTAAGTTACATCTTTGATCATGTTTGATCCCATTATTTAAAATTATTTAAATTCAGTTTTAAATTATTATTGCATGCTTATTTCTATTCAATGTAATTTAAATTCATATTTTTAAATTATAGTTATGCCTAATTCCTTTGTACAACCAAATTTTGACATTGAATAGACATACCTTGACACCTTAGATAAAAATCTAGTTTATGCAATAGTATGAACTAGAACATTTTGAGAAAAATAATGCTTAGCCATGCTTAGACTTGAAATTTTTGATTTGGGGAATTTCAACCAAAAATCAAATGTTGTTTAATTGTACCATTGGTATTGGTGTGTCATAGGAGTTTACAAATGCTTTGAAAAATAAAATAAAATTAAGTGATGGTTTGGACTTGGGCAAAAATGGATGGTTGGAGGGTGCAGGTTTATGCACGGGTTCAATCTGGGTAGGATTGAGATCCAGGGTTTTTGGAAGTTGCCCAAGTCAGTTAAGGACCGGTCTTCGAGCGTTCCTTTGCTACGCCTCACCATACCACCATAAGTCTGGTATGGGACAAACTTGGCTAACTAATTTGCAAAATTCTATCGTGGTTGTGCCATGTTGATGTGTAGGTGTCAGAATGACCTACTTTTATGTATTCCCACATGGCGCAGGAGGGGGCTTGAATCCGGTGGGTGGTTAGCCCAATGGAAGCGAAATCTTAACGAGGTGGGACCACGGTGGGATGATGCATTGTAAAGGCCTCATGATAATTACTTAGTCGCACACCTTCGGAAGTGTGTCAGACGGACATTAAAAGTTGATTATCTCTTGTGGGTAAAGCTGTACAACCTCTGCAGAGTGTTAAATACTATTCGAATAGCTGTGTCCACGGTCATGGACATGCTTGGCAAAGCTACTCAAAGTTAGACTTTGGTTTTGATTTCAAAATGATTTTGTAAAACAGTTTTGACATGGATGGGTGTCCATGAGAAAAGTTATGGGTTGAAGCCCTGGGTTGGTGCCTACACCAGCTTTATTAATTCAGTTAAAACTCAATTTTAGTTATTGAAAAATTGGAGCTTTTGAACTTAGTATTGTATTTAACTTGTCAAATATTGCTTTTGTACAAATAACCCTATAAGCCATCCTTTGTTACGTCCATGCATGCATTAACTCTGTTATTGGGCGTAACTTGCGAGCACAGAAGTTGTGCTCATCCTTACTTTATGCAAATAAATTTCAGAGGAGAAGGACTTTGCTACCGGTGTAAATCTCGACGACTAGGTCGCTACCCCAGTCGATTGCCTGTGGCAGATCAGCTGGACTCCACTACTTCTTCGTCTTCCGTTGTGTTCTTTATTGTTGGCTTGTAAGCCTTTCTTGTAATAAACTCTGTTGATTATTAATATAATTATGCGATTTATGGATGTTACCATATCTGTTTACTGTGTGAACTAACTACTGATCATAGGACTAGTTCAAAAATGCACAGAGCATTTGGGGTGTTAATCCCAGGTTCGACAATAATGTAACCCTGTGCCAGCTGGGCACCGTGCAACACTGTCCCTTGCTCGTATGGGAACACCATCCCCCGCCCAGTCTCAATAGAAATGGACCCAACCAGTCTCACTTGGAGCTTGCAGGGCGTGGACTCCTACAAAACGATACGCAGTTAGCTAAGACGTCCTACAAGTCTATCTTTGGAGCATTCCAAAGATGTACATTACCTGGATGTCATAGATAGGTAATTGGAAATAGACATGTTCAGAAAGTGATGTGGATACACAACTACTCCGATGTTGAGGGGGACTAGCTCCCAAAATAACTGGGGTGGCTTGCGATTGGTTGAGGACTTAATTCATTTGTTCCATTTGTTACTGCAATGATATTATCTGTTCCCGAAATTCTGCATAAATCTCCTCTTTCAACTGTTCCTCACGCTTGACCTTGGATCTCTTCCTACTCCTATACGTCTTGAAGTCGTGTGGGAATCCCTACCTCCAAGGTACATAAACCCCAAAGCCTCACGTGTGACCTGGGTGCTCCTTGTTTCCCAAGGCTATGGATAGTATATCCTTCTCCCTGACTGCTTCGAAGGAGTCTTGGGAAGATTTGGTAGTCAATGTTTGCTGTAGGAGGCCATCATGTTATTTTAGACCCTATGAAGTTATGGACCATCATGTTATTTTAGACCCTATGAAGTTATGGACTTATTAACAAGTAGGTAATTCAACTGCAGGAGGCCATCATGTTACGGACGTTGGGACACTTCCTCCTCTGCCGGGTTTGTAAAAGAGATGGCGCCCGAAGATGTGGCTGATGACCTCACTCTTAACCAGTTTCGGGCGTGCTCGTTTGTGATCCCAGCAAATGGCGGGGAGGCCTTCCACCGGAGTGCCTCCTCTTCCTCTGTCGTCTATTGCAGGATTTTTTCCGCGTACCCAGCGGTGCCAAGTCTGTAGAGGTGAGTGTTTTTTTTGTCTGGATAGTATTGTGCACCGCACTTTGCTCCTGAAATTCGGCCGTCGTCTTCATCCTCACAAAGGCATCCCATTTATCCCGCGACACGAAATGATACTTCGCGAAGGACGTTCGATCCTTGTTCACGTACTCCGTGACAAGTGTGCTCTTGAAGGTCTTCCACGCTTTTCCTATCGCGAGCAACGCCTGCCATCGCACGAGTCCCTGTACTTCTGCTGGGATCCCGAACGAGCTTGAAATTTTAGCCCACAGCTGGCCTCTCTTTACATCCGTCAGAGACTTCAGCTTGGTGTGGTGATGGGGACTCGTTCCCTTCCAAGTATCCCGCAGGTGGTGCAGAATACTGCCGCTGCTTGCTTGGGATGTAGAGGGACCCCAATGGCAGTGACATCCGTGATGGTCATTCGGCCCTTAGGCCTTTTTGATATTCATCTGCCATCTCACTTAGTGGCCCCTTTCTTCGGAGTGCCAGACACATTCGGCGACGGCGGTGAAGACTGTGCGGACGCCATCTCTGAAGATACACACCCAAAGAACTAAATTTGCAGGATTCCAATGACTAAAATTTTAGTTTGTTTTGTTATGGAGAATTTCTCCTTGGTAACATATTAAATATAGAAAAATATATAAGTTACATACACATATATTTTACGAATTGTTGTAAATAAAGCGGTTTTAGCAAATATTCAGAATTAATGTTGTAAAGATAGGACATGAAAAAAAAAATACAAAATAAGCATATTGCTCAGATTTAGAATGTTAGCCTTTCTCAATACTTTTGTCAAGATTATTTACTAATTTAAAATGATAACAATGGATCAGACTATGAGCTCAGAATTTAATGCTCTACTGGTTATGTCAAGAATTAACTCAAATAGCAAAGTTACTTTCAGTCAACAGAAGGTTATACAATTAACAGTGCACAAGAATCACTTGATTAAAACATAAACCAATCAGCAGATTGATGATTAATCACTTGATAGAATAAACATACCACTAATTTCAGTAACGTGAGCCACTAGGCTAACAAGAGAAAACTAATTGACTAACAGAGGAACAACAGGATCAGAATAACATGATTAGATCAATCACAGCCGAAAATAGAAAGCAATAGAGCCAAGCTATTAGATATAATCTGACAACAGTAAGCAATCCTAGCAACTCAAATTTGATTTGTTATCAATTTAATTTCATAATATGACAAAAATCATCACCTCATCACCGAGCAGTAAACTGAACCCACAGTAGTACAATGCAATATCTCCCAGTACTAGAATTAATCCAAATTCAGATTTAGACTAGCACAACACATATATGCAAAGTAAAGCACTCTTGTAAATAGAAATAACTCAAAAAGAGGATGGTAATCGAAGCCACCGAGTAGAGCCGGGCAAGGCAAGTCCAAAGACGTTGTCTCAAAAAACCAAGTGCCGAGTATTAGCAATAACCGAGTAGTAAACCATGAGGTACAAGGAAATACCTACAAGTGTGGAGGACGGGGGAGTAGCAGGGTGGCATCGGGGAGTAGTAGGGTGGCGTCAGGGAGCAGTAGGGACCAGCAATGTCAGGGAGATGGATGCACAGAAGTAGTAGAGACGAGTGGCGTCGGGGAGCAACAGGGACCAACAGATACGAGAAGAAGGGCGGCGTTGACATCAGGGTCAGGGAGAAGGCACGACATCGGCGTCGGGGTCGGGGAAGGGGCGGCGTCGGTGTCGGCGTCGGGGAGAAGGGGAAGGGGCAGGTGAGTGAGGAGTAAGGGCCAAAACCCTAGCAGGGTCCAATTAATAAAGGAATATCACAAATGGTTCTATAATAGAACCGTCTGTGATATGGTCTCATAGCACAGATAGTTCAATTTTAAAAACAGTCCGTGATAAGTATCACAGACAGTTACATAATACAACTGTCTGTGATATGGTCTCATAGCACAAACATTTCAATTTTAAAAACAGGCTCCATAATAGAATAGTCTATGATATACGACCATATCATAGACGGTTGTACTTTAAAACCGTCTGTGATACATACCACAGATGGTTTGTTCCACTAAACCGCTTGTGATACTTCCTTCTATAGCTAAACAATATTATGTTTTTCGGCTAGCCTCAGGAAATGCTAGCCATGCCCTCTGAAAATAAGAAAGCAGATACAATCATAGATGGAATAATTTCTTAATTACTAAATCAATTACAATAGAATAATATCTTAATTACATGCTGAGTTTCTTAATTACAATGGAACAATTTCCAAATAGGTCTTCACCGTGTGGGATCAATCCACCTGGCTATTTCCTTTAAAAAATAGCCCTTCATGATGATCGATGTGCATATAACTAGCTTCCTCACTAGGTTCTTCCTCGAGCCTGATGTCGTTTCTGAAAGGAGGCAACTCGTCAAATTGATTGTACTCTTCCTCATCCACGACATTCTTAACTCCGACAATCATTCTTTTTCTATGAAGAACTACGTGACAGTTCTTATTTGCTGGGTCCATTACATAAAAAACTTGAACAACTTGCTTAGCGAGTACGAATGGTTCGTTCTTGTATCCGACACATACGAGGTTCACAGTAATGACGCCGTACTTGTCGACCTTCACACCCTATGGAAGTTTGACCCAATGGCACCGAAACAGGGGGATCTTAAAAAGTACATAGTCGAGCTCCCAAATCTCCTCTACGAACTCGTAGTTCCCATGTTTCATTATGTTTGGCCCAGCGGTATTAAACTGCTCGTGAAACGCATCTATGCAGACACCGTTGTTCTGGACTGTGCTCTTCCTATCCTAAGCTGTCGTATAAAATGTGTACCCATTTATGTCCTATCCTTGCCATGTCACAATTATAAATTTGGCCCTTGTTCCAACCATCGTAGCATATCATCACTTGATGACCTCCTAGTGAATCGCACCTTTAACCATTCGTTGAACCAACGATAGTGCTCTCTTGTGATCCAAACCTCCAACCGGCCTGGATTCTGTTGGCGTACCATGTCTTTGTGCTTGTCGATGTACAGGGATACTTCGGTCATGTGTTGCAAGACCGTGAAATGGGCTTCATCGTACATATCCAGATCGGGAGTGATTGCTTTCCTTCCAATGTAGTCGATGCAGAACTCATGATGAGATAGAGACACACCTATCGGTTCCACCTGAGCCATGTAGTCGATGCAAAACTCAATGACCTCTTCGGTTGTATAACCTTCGATGATGCTGCCCTCTGGCCAAGATCGATTCCATACATAGGACTTGAGAATTCTCATGTGCCTCTCAAATGGGTACATGTGACATACGAACACAGGGCCGTATATCTTTATCTCTTTCACAAGGTAAACAATGAGATAGACCATGATATCAAAAAATGAAGGAGGAAAATACATCTCAAGATGACATATAGTCATCACCATCTCGGCCTACAGAGCGTCTAGTCCTTCGAGATCGATGACCTTCTGAGTAATTGAGTTAAAGAAATAACACACCCTTATGATTGCCGCTCGGACCTTGTTTGGTAAAATACTTCTAATTGCAATAGGAAGCATTTGTGTCATCAGCACATGACAATTTCATACCAATTAATTTCAAATCTTCCATAGAAACAAGTTTCTTCATGCTGGTAGAGTAACCGAATGGAACTTTCACACCATGCAAGCTCTGGCATAGTTCCTTTCTCTTGGCCTTGAACAGAGTGTAGCAAGTTGGGGGAAGGTACGTTCGGTGCTAATTCAGTCCTTATGTTCATATCAATCAAGTCACGCCGTGCGTTGACACCATCTTTTGTTTTGTCATGAATGTTCAGTAAGAGACCAATCAAGCTATCACATACATTCTTCTCCACGTGTATGACGTCGATGTAGTGGTGAACTTTTAAGTGGTCCCAATAAGGTAAGTCCCAAAAAATTGACCGCTTCTTCTAGATGTTATTCTGATGAATCCTCAATTTACGTCCCTTTCCAAGCACAACATCGATATTCTTAACCATATCATAGATCTTTTTCCCTCTAAAAACCATTGGAGCTGAACCGTCCTCCTTATTTATGTCGAATTGTTTCTTCATCTTGCGGTATGGGTGATACTTGGGAAGGAACCTACGGTGATGTATGTACATAGTTTTGTGTGAGTTGTTCAGCCACACACTCTCAGTATCATGTAAGCAATGCGAACATGCTTTGGCTCCTTTTATACTAAACCCCGACAGGTTACCAAGGGCAGAAAAATCATTGATGGTGCAGAACAACATGACGCATAAAGTGAAGTTCTCTCGTTTTGTACGCATCCCATACATGAACCCCTTCGTTCCACAGTGTTACAAGACCTTCCAGCAATAGTGCTAAATACACATCAATATCGTTCCCAGATTGCTTCGGCCCTTGGATAAGTAGTGACATCAAAATGTACTTCCTCTTCATACACAGCCAAGGTGGAATGTTGTACATACATAGATTCATGGGTTAGCTGCTATGTCGGCTGCTCATGTTACCGAAAGGATTCATTCCATCTGTACTTAATCCAAACCTTATATTCCTCAGTTCCGCACCAAAATCTTTGAAGCTCCTATCGAAATTTCCCCACTAGGCAGAATCAGTAGGGTGTCTTTGCTTTCCATCTTTCTTACGCTCCTCCGAGTGCCAACGTAGCAATCTTGCCTCCTTTTGGTTTGCAAATAAACGCTTCAAACGGAGAATTACAGGCAAATACCACAATACCTTAGCAGGATCTCCTTGCTTCACCTCGATGCCCTCGCCATCATCGGAGTGATTCTTACGCTTGTATCGGGATGCTTTGCACACCGGACACACATGCATGTCTGTATACTCTTTATGGTAGATGATATAATCGCTCGGACATGCATGTATTCTTTCTACTTCCATTCCGAATGGACAAAGAACCTTCTTGGCTTGGTAGGTGGTTCTAGGCAACACGTTTTCCTCCAGAAGGATGTCCGCTAGGAGACCTAACAACGCCGTGAAACTCTTGTCGGACCAACCATTGCTTGCCTTTAATTCCAGCAGTTCAAGCATAGATGACAACTTTGTGTATTCCAGCTTGCAGCCCGGGAACAAAGGTTTCCCCGAGTCCTCCATTAAGCCCTCGAATTTACCAAACTCACTCTCACTATAGTTCCATTCTGCAACGCATAGCATCTGATCCAGATTGTCATCGTGCGGCCTACCCTCATCGAAAGCACAGTCCACATCTGGCATATCGTTGTCTCCCTCGACGATGTTACTACCTTCCGGTATAAATTGCTCTTCACCGTGACTGATCCAACATGAATACTACTCTTTGAAACCCCTTCGAATCAAGTGCGTTTTGATCTGCGCTGGGTTGGTAAATATCTTCAGATTATCGCAGTCGATGCATGGACAGTATATAAATTTTATCCTCTTCTTTAACATATCCTGCTTGGCAGCTTTTCTAAAAGCAGACACGACATCAATGTACTCTTCACTCACACGGTTCTCAATGTACATCCAGTTTCGGTCCATCTACGCTACGCACGTAACAAATTAGTGTTAAATTAGATTAATGCACATAAAGTAGCTAAGCAATATATATATACACACACACACATACATATATGTATACATATATACATATACATATGTACATACATATATACATACATACATACATACATACATACATACATACATACATACATACATACATACATACATACATATATATATATATATATATATATATATATATATATATATATATATATATATATATATATATATATATATATATATATATATATATATATATATATATATATATATATATATATATATATATATATATATATATATATATATATATATATATATATATATATATATATATATATATATATATATATATATATATATATATATATATCGACAACATCGTGAGGAAGAGTGACGGTGATCGCTGACCTCCTCGCCTTGGTCTTCGCCATCATGCTCCGCGTGCTCACCATGGCGTGCGACGGTACCAGCTAGCTGCGTACGTATTCTTGCTCTTCTACATCAAGAACTCGCTTAATTACTGGAGCCGAAGCGGCATTGAACATATCACAGACACTTCTAATCACAGACAATTCTAACCACAAACCGTCTGTGATACGTAATTATTACAGACGATTTTTAATAACAACTGTCCGTGAATTATCATAGAGGATTATATTTAAAAACAGTCTGTGAAGTCTGCAACAATCGTAGATAGTTCTTACTAAAAAATTGTCTGAGAATTATCACAGACGATTCTTATTAAAAACTATCTATGATAGTTACGTATCACAGACAGTTCTAGCCATCGCTAGTAACATAGACCGTCACGCTTGTAAAATCGTCTGTGATAATTACAACACTGACGGTTTTCAGCACCGTCTATGATGAGACGTCCAGTATAGCCTGTTTTGTAGTAGTGTTGGTCCCATGTTTGAATGTTTGGAGATACTTAGACTATGTTTGGAACTTAGAAATTTTACTGGAATTTTACATAAAATAGTTTAATTCCAGAAACTCATCGTTTGCTAGCTTGTGGAAAGACTGCGAAACTGAAACTGTTGTAGTAATCCCTTTGATTGATTGTAACTAGTATCTTCAAAAAGAAGCGTTGTTCAGAGCACCGGGAGAAGGACTTTTTGTTCGTGCCCTCATGCATGCGCTTATTTCAGAAAAAAAAAGACTCCTGCTGCCTTCATCGTAGGAAAAACAGCTCAAACGTACATGTGGACAATACAAGGATGCCTCATGCCTGTGAATACTCATAAAAAATACAACCAAAGTGAAACCAAATCGTACGAGGTATGCCAAGTTTACAACGTTGGTAGATCAAATATATGCAGAACTGCAGATACTGGCTAGCTACTGGATGGTGCATCAGACGTTGGTAGATCAGATATATGCAGAACTGCGGATGCTGGCTAGCTACTGGATGGTGCATCAGACGTTGGTAGATCAGATATATGCAGAACTACAGATACTGGCTAGCTACTGGATGGTGCATTCAGACGTTGGTAGATCAGATACATGCAGAACTGCAGATACTGGCTAGCTACTGGATGGTGCATTCTCCCCCAGATGGTCTCTCTTCGTAGTAGCCATAGTATGCAGGTCAGTCAAAGACGCAGACCGCCTCGCTTTCTGTAGTAGTAGTGATTTGGCGACGCACGGCTGTAATTTGTGGAAAGTTCATGCTTTATTCCAAGTTCATCACAAAAGTTTTCAACTTTAGTATTTTTGAACTCGGAGCCATTATCACTACGGATTTTCTTTATTTTGAAATCAAATTCATTTTGAGCCCTTTTTGCAAATCTTTTGAAAATTCCGGAGGTTTCACCTTTATCATCTAGGAAGAATACCTATGTATATCTAGAGTAATCATCCACAATGACTAAACAATAGCTATTTCCCCCGATACTCTTATAGGTTGTTGGCCCAAACAAATCCATATGTAAGAGTTCCAATGGTCTAGAAGTTGACATGATACTTTTGGAAGGATGAGAATTAGCGACTTGTTTACCGGCTTGACAAGCACTACAAAGTCTATTTTTCTCAAATTTTACATCTTTCAAGCCAACAACTAAATCATGTTTGAAAAGCTTTTTAAGTTGAATCATTCCAACATGAGCTAGCCTTCTATGCCAAAGCCAACCCAACGAGGTTTTAGTGATTAAGCAAGTTTTTAAACAAGATTCACTTGAACTAAAATCAACTAAGTAAAGATTTCCCAATCTAAAGCGTTTGAAAGCTAAGGAGCTATCATTTGCGTTAGAAATGGTTACACCTTCACTAGAGAATGAGCAAATTAGTCCAAGATCACATATTTGAGCAACGGATAGCAAGTTAAAGTTTAATGATTCTACTAGAGAAACATTGGAAATGGAAAGGTCATTTGAGATAGCAATTTTACCCAATCCTAATACCTTTCCTTTGCTATTATCGCCAAAAGTGATCTTGTCTATTCCTTTTCCATTCTCGAATGTGGTGAACATTTTTCTATCACCGGTCATGTGTTGAGTGCATCCACTATCAAGCACCCAATGTTTTCCACGGTCTTGTAGTTCACCTACAAAACAAGAGTCAAGTTCTTTTAGGTACCCAAATTTGTTTGGGTCCTTGGAGGTTAGTAACCAAGGATTTAGGCACCCAAATAGCATTCTTTTTAGCGCCCATAATTGAAGTGCCAACAAAATGAGCAATTACTTTACCATCCTTAGATTTTCTAAGCATATAGCATGAATCATATATACCAAGAGATGGAACCTTACCCTTAGGACAATTTTGTTGCATATGTCCTATTTCCCGGCACCTATTGCAATACATACCATTTTGCCTCACAAAACTTGTGGGCTTATTTACCGGCTTCTTGCCTTTCTTAGGCACATACCCAAGACCTTCCTTGTTGAATGAACACCTTTGCTCGCTCAAAAGCTTGTCAAGAGTGGCCTTACCCTTGAAACATCTTTCCAAGCTCTTGCTTAGCTTGGTCACTTGTTCTTTTAGTTCATGATTTTCAACAATGAGCAAAGGATCACATGCATTGGCTAAACTAACAATTGAATCATCACTTGAGCAACATGGCATAGCAAGTAGGTCATCACATGAAGTAGATGCACTAGTCTTAGCAATTTCTATACTAGGCCTTTTATCAATAATATCGCATGTAATTCCTACACTAGAACAAGACTTATGTGAATTTTCTTGGATAAGCAAGTTGTGAGTTTCCTTAAGCTCCATATAAGAATCTTTCAGAGTAAAGTATTCTTTATTTAAGACCTTATATTTTGATTTTTCTTTTCCAAGATATTCATTTAAATCATCAAGCATATCCATTAATTCATCATAAGTTGGTTCGTCACCAATAATGGATTTTACCTTTTCTCCTTTTGCCATGAGGCAAGTAGGAGTGGAGAATAGCGATGAAGCTTCCTTGATGGCTATACCGACTAGCCCCTTTTTCTTGGGGGACTCTTCCTCATCGGAATCGGAGTCGGAGTCGCTTGACTCATCATTTGAATCCCACTCTCCGATGTGAGCTTCATTTTTGCCATCCTTGTAAAGCTTCTTGAAAAACTTCTTTTTACCGTTGTATTCCTTCTTCTTGAATGGCTTGCTCTTGTCATCCTTCTTTTCGGGGCAACGAGAAGCGATGTGTCCCTTTTCTTCACAATTATAGCATCGAATATTGCTATATCTCTTCTTGTCATTTGAGGATTGCCCCTTCTTGAACTTGTCAAAGTTATAGCTTCTATTGGGGCGCCTCTTCATGACCCTCTTCATTCTTCTCACAAGGAGTGCATACTCCTCGTTGGAGTCTTCTTCACCATCCCCATCATCACTAGATTCCGCCTTGGCTTTGAATGCGGTAATTTTCTTCTTTGAGGATGATGTCTCCAAAAGCTCTTCTTTGTCCTTTTTGAACAACTCATTTGTGATGAGGTTGCCCAAAAGCCCCATTGGTGTCATCCTTGGCAACTCGGGCGAGTTGAGAAATAACGTCACCAACGTCTCATATTTATCCGGAAGAGCCCTAAGTATCTTGCGAACAACATCAACATCAAGAAGGTTAGTTCCAAGGCCTTTGAGCTCATTCACAATGTTGTTAAGTCTTGAATACATCTCATTGATGTTTTCATGAGGCAACATTATGAATGTCTCATATTTAATCCAAGCCTATGCAATTTGGCTTTTTGACCGTGGATGTACCCTCATGGATTTTTGAAAGAGTTGTCCAAATAGCATGAGCATTTTCCAAGTTGCTCACTCTATTGAACTCATCGCGTTCAAAGCGCCAAAAGAGCATTCATAGCTTGGGCATCTAAATGAGAGTTCGCGTATCTTGATCCGTAGGTTCTAGTGGATTAAGAGACATAGCATAACCATCATTTACGATTTTCCAAATGCTTGGACTCATGGCCTTTAAATAAATTGACATTCTAATTTTCCAATAAGCATAATTTGAGCCATCAAAGAGAGGAGCATTTCCTATAGCAATTCCCTCACTAGCCATCTTTTCTCTCTTAGACGGTTAAGTCTAAATCAATGAGAGACCAAGCTCTGATACCACTTGTAGGATCAAGGATAACCGACTAGAGGGGGGTGAATAGGAGGTTTTTAAACTTTTTAACAAATTAACAAGTTTATCCAATTATTTACTTAGACTAAACAAGATATGATTCTAACTAAGCAATTTATCACAATAGACAAGCTAGAATTATAAGTGCGAAAATGTAAAGACTAGAAATAACCACTATGACACAAGGAAGTTTTTCCCGTGGTATTGAAGTCTTGCCGGTCTTCACTAATCCACGTTGAGGAAGCTTGATCAATTCAAGCCGGCTCCACGAATTAAGCCTTTCCTCGATCACTAGAGGTAGCTCTTCTCCTCTCCGGATAGGCGAGCTCCAACCTTCACATATGCCCGGGCCTTCTCACAATCTCCTTTGAGAAGATCACCGAACCCAACTCCAAACCGTCTAGGAGACGGCAATCTCCAAGAGTAATAGAGCAAGAATTCTTCACTTGAAAGCGCTCTAAATGCCATAATTTATCAAACACAATGAATGCTCTTTAGAGGGACCTCAACTACCTTTGCAAATAGAAATCAATGCTCTCAATGAGTAGGAAACAATGCAAAGGGCTCAAGAGATGTTAAATGAGGCTCAACAAAATTTCTAGTGGCGATGGGGAGGTATTTATAGCCTCCACCCACTCCACTAGCCGTTGGACACGAAATTCCCAATTTTGATGAGCAGGTCGGTCCTTGAGCATCGGTCTTGCGGTCATCCGCCTCGCTTGTAACGGTCGATTATTACGCATTTAATGCACTTAAATATAGCCGTTCATAGAGGGTCGGTGGCCATCCATGAGCAAGCAGCGGTCGATTCTCGCCTACGTAAAAACGGAATACTTTTGGAAACTCTCGGAAAAAAGTCGACCGCAACCAAAACCGAAGTGCGGTCATCCGAAAATTACTGCGGTCATCCTACCGCATTTTTCAACCGAAAACCTTCTCGAAAATGTTGACGCGTCGCATCTGGTGCGGTCAGTCCGGCAAAATGCCGTCGGTCAGTCCGGGCCAGAGAATTTTAGCAAAACCAGAAAACAGCACCTCACTGGAAAATGTTGACCGCCGTTTTGGTTAAAACAATATGGTCGATCTGGCCAGTAACGTCGGTTATCCGGCCTCAACAGAAATTCACAAATTTAAAGTGAGGCAAAGCAAAAACAAATCCAAGATAAAACCAAGTAAGATTTGAGCAGTTGTGGCATCGTTTACTTTCAAGGTACTCAATTCTTGCACCCTCTTTATAGTACGACTGTCTAGCCTATAATCCGGTCTTCCAACCAATTCACCTAAGACCGGTAAAATCAAAAGATCCTAGACTATTGTACCTTGCCTTTGAGTCGTAAGATCTTCATGTAAACCTTTCGCGTGCAATTTCTGATCATCAAGAGCGCCAATGGGACTTAACCTTGTACATACTCAATAAACATGTTAATCCCATATTCACATATTGTCATTAATTACCAAAACAATTTTTTTAGGGGCCTAGATGCTTTCACCAGTTGGACTGGTCCCTGGGTGTCTGCCATCGTATGTTACTATAAGACGGAGAAGGTTCTTCTTCCTACGGTTTCAAGGGTCGAGTGGTCCTAATTTCGGAGAATGGGACGTGCATTTTATAGCCCCGCGAGGGGAGGCTAACAAAGCATTTTATAGACAAGACCAAACAGAGCAGGTTTGCACAGTGACAAGACAAAATGGGGGCAGCCTTGCGCAGTGACAAGACCAGATGGGGCTAGAAGCTTTGCGTAGTGACAAGACCACACGGGGTAACTTTGCGCAGTGATAAGACCAAAGGAGACAGCTTTCTGGAGTGACAAGACCACACGGGGCAGCTTTGCGTAGTGACAAGACCACACGGGGCAGCTTTGCGTAGTGACAAGACCACACGGGGTAGCTTTGCGCAGTGATAAGACCAAAGGAGACAGCTTTGCGTAGTTTAGGGTTTAGGTTTAGGGTTAGGCTTTTCAGATCGACTTGACAACCCTGACCGCCTCGCCAGCTTTTAAGACCGAAAAGACAAGACTCCGCAAAGAAAGACATGACAACACTCTGCCTCGTCAGCTTTTCAGACCGATAAGACAGCACTCTGCAAAGCAAGACATGACTTCTCACTACAAAGTAAGACGTGACAACACTATGCCTTGCCAGCTTTCCAGATTGACATGACAACACTCTACCTCCTCATCTCTTCAGAATTAAAAGGCAGGACTCTCTACTCTGCATGAAATTAACCATACCATGCCAACCATGGGGCTTATAAAAGGGGGTTGAACCAAACCCAACTCTACACAACACTACACAACAGATATCCAGCTATGGACTCTTCGAGAAACTTCTACGCGAGGATGTTGCAGAAGCAAAAGTGGCTTAAGCAGAAGAGGAAACAGCTACAATACCTAGATAAATCAATGAAAGATGCTCCAGTACCACCACGTTTTTCGATCTCGCAGTGTGTGTGTGGCGAACCGGCAGAGATCATTCAGTCCACACACCCAGACACCGCGGCCCGGGCGTACTACACATGCGGGCACTATCTCGTAAGTGTTTCTTTTGCGCGGATCGATTTTCCTCTCCCAACGTTGAATTCTTCAAATTTTTAACTTCATCCCCACGTAATGTTAGCCCGAGATGCGCTGCCACTTCTTCCAGTGGATCGACGGCCCGGAGATGTACGACAGGGCATTCATCCAGCAGAAGTACATGCTGAACTACTCGATGCGGGCCGAGAAATTCGTGCGGTGGAAACCTTACGTACCGGACCCTGTTGAGGAGGCACCGAAGGAGCCCAGTACTCGCCCGGGCGTAATCCATATCGACGACGTGAGTTATGAAGAATTTACATCCTTATTACGTAAGGTTTCCGTGTACGGTGTACTTACATCATACAATCGCAGGACATGGACGACTTCGACATACCAGCGCGACGTGGACAGTCCCGCGACAAAGGCAAGGGAAAGGCTCATGCGGTTGAGCCCGGCCGCCACAGCGTATCCGGTCGCCCGGGCATAATCCGTATGGACGACGTGAATTATCAAGAATTTACATCCTTCTTACGATTTTCACTATACGGTGCCTTTACATCATGAAATCGCAGGACATGGACGACTTCAACATACCAGCCCAACGTGGATAGTCCCGCGACAAGGGCAAGGGAAAGGCTCATGCGGCTGAGCTCGGCCGCCACAGCGTATCCGGTCGCCCGGGCGTAATCCGTATCCACGACGTGAGTTATGAAGAATTTACATCCTTCTTACGATTATGACTATACGATGCACTTACATCATAGAATCGCAGGATATGGACGACTTCGACATACCAGTCCGACGTGGACAGTCCCGTGACAAGGGGAAGGGGAAGGCCGGCGAGGAGTTCAATGCCGAGTTAGCAAGGAAGGGAAAATGGCCCTGGTCCACGCAGTAGGTCAGATTATTACGTAGTAGTCTCCCGTCCTACCCCCCATGTTTTTTACTATCCCCTAAAGGCATGTAGACTTACATGGTCCGGATGCTTGTGTCGCAGTGTACCCTAGTAGTAGTGAGCATAACTAAAGCAATTAGCCGAACCATCATGCCATGTGACTATGTGTAACGTGCTTTTGTCCGCGGACTCTAATGTAGTTTTGGTTCTATGTCTCCGCTAAGCCATCAAAGCAAGCCTATATTGCAAGTATGCCTCTTCTAGTGGAATCCCAGAAAGAACTATTCGCACCGACATCGAATCCTCCATGTTTTAGGGCATCTTCATAATCACAACGAGCGTTCTCAGCCCCTTCAATCATATTCTGTATAAGCTTCATAAAGCACGATATCGACCACCTGCCTATATACGCGTCGAGCAGAGACTCCCTGGCACATCATAATATCACTTACCTTTCTACTTACAACTCATCACTATCTCAATCGTCCTCCCAAAATTCTACAGAAATTTTGCGCACTACAACAATATACGATGATCACAAAATGTTATTGCGAGTCTGACAAATTTCGTACCCTTGATATTCTACAAAAATAACAAACAGACCAACCAACATCGTCACAACACTATTATTTTCAAAATAAATAACATCATACAATCAGATTTGCTAAATGTAATTAACCCACAAAATATAATATTCATTACAACGCAATTAAACAATAATTAAATAATACAAAACAGGTGGAGGCCCCCTGTCTCCTTACGGTTGGGTGGCAGAAACTGTCAGCCCAAGCGTCGGGCGATCAAGTGCTCTTGCCTAACGGTTTGCGATAGCACTTCACCACCCAACAATTGGGCGATGAACTTGATCGCCTAATCAGAAGCGATCGCATCTAGTCGCCCAATCGTTCGGCGACAGACGCATATTTCTGTAAACAAAAAGAAGGTAGGAATATTTTTGTAATTTTTAATAAAAAATAAATTATTTTTTAGAAAAATTCCATTCTCCCCCAAGATGGCCTCTCTTCGTAGTAGCCATAGCTGTACGGGCCGTACGGCACGGACCTGCCTGCTCTGTAGTAGTAGCAGTTTGGCAGTACGCATGGGCTGTAGTAGCAGCCCGCCACGCACACCTTCTCACAGGCCTCAATGCAGGCCTTCACACAGTCGTCTTGGCATTGGCAACGATCCTTCTGCACCGGCTCTGGCGCCGGCGGTTTGTCGTCCTCGACGCTGACTATCGTCGCCGCAAGGCACGCCTTCTTGAGCACGAGCACGATGCACACCGGATCGACGGTGCCAACCACCGTCAGCGTGCAGTTCTCGGCGTCGATGTCCATGGACTTTATCCCTGCAGGATGGACGCAATGCACGTAATGTCAAGTAACACAACGTTCAGGTATCCGAATGGTGAACAGTAACCGTTAGATTGGCCCTTACCCTCTAGCTTGGCGACGGTTGACAAGATAGCAGTCATGCAATTGCTGCCGATGAGATCAGCTCTGATCACTGTCTTCTGCATGTCGAAGAAACTCAAGCAGTCAGTGTAAATGGTTCATGAGCATGTATAATCTATGCTATGCCTCTAATTTTCTTTGGCAAATGCAAAAATGGGAACATATAGGGAAAAGAATCTGGCTAACCTTAGACATTGTGACTGTAAGTTATGTCACCCTTGCGATCGACAGAAATTCTGAAAGGGACGCTGCTGGAAGTTGTACAAAGCTCTGTGTAACTCTAAGCCGTTTTATAGACTGGCAACCGAAGAAGTCAATTCAAGTGCCAATACACCATTGGCTAGGACCCTTTTTTTTAAAAAAGAGCTTGTGTTCCACACAACGATATAAACTACTTTTTTTTTCAATAGTACTAGAACGTGGCATGGGCATGGCCCTTCCAACGCCGGGAATGGCGCCTGAAAGGACGTGGTCGTACTGGACGGCAATGGTTAGTCACAGTACTAAGTTACGATTGGTCAGCTCTGCAGTAGACATGTTAGGGTGAAATGGCAAGGCAGTGCATGTGCAGAATTGGGTAACCAAGTCTTTGATTTCTAATCAAACGTCTACACAGCCTAGCTATGAGTTCTTAATTAACTGTTTTTTTTTTGTTTTTTCTTTCAAACAATGGATTGTTCCTCGATGGAATAGATCCAATCCACTGTTTTCAGAAAACTAAAGGATGCCAAACAAAAACAAAAAAAAAACTTGTGGTATACACGCACTTGATTTACAACGTAGCGTGTGGTGCTTGGAGAAATAAAAGGTAGCGTGTGGTGAATTCAGTTGACTAAGAAAACTGTCACCACTAAGACATCACAAGAGCTGACATTTGCACATATACGCGGTGTTCTAGATTCCAACTTCCAAGAGCTAAATGAACCTTGCAAAAATTGCATTATAAATCGTCAGAAGTTGTGATGGACGACTTTCGTTCGTTGTCAACCTCCCAGATTCAAACTCCTTAAAGTAGAACTACCTTTTTTTTAAAAAAACTCTTGAAAGTAGTATAATATATATCTGCCAATAGTTTCCTGCGTACATGTCCAATACATGCAGGCTGGATGCACAAGAGGCAAGAGAGCACGTCGTATACTCATAATACTAGTACATATTAGATCAAGTTGGGAGATGGGAGCTTAGTCAATGGAGGGCTGGTACTTGCTTTACTTGTCAGAACAATCCTAATGGTTTGTTCGGATAGAGTGGGATTAAAACTAATTCTTTTGGATGTTGAAAGAAATTTTAGTTTAAATTTCGAGTCAATTCGAAGGAATTAGGTCGGATCATAATATATCCAAGTAAACTCTTAATGTTTTCATTAGAGTAGTGCTCATTAGAGTAGTGCAAATTTATCGAGCACTTGTCAGAACGATCCCTTAATATTTCATTATAGCAGTGCAAATTTATGCTCGAGTACAAGGAATGTACTTGTTTTTTAAAAAAAATTAAGACCAAGGAATATGCTACTTGAGATTATTCAAAGACTAGCTGTCATCAGTCCAATGATTATTGCAGATGGAACTGCTGCTTAAAGCCTGATGACACATCTTCCGGGTTGGGCCGGGCTACAACCATTGAATGCCATTGCATACGCATTTCTCATTCATTTGGGGAATGTTCCACAGAAACACAAATGTAACGTGTCAAATATTATAATTCGACTCACACATGATTTAAACTCTTATCTAAACTCTAATATCCAACACTTTCCTTCAAGATAGGCATGAGATAATAATCATATCTATCTTATTACATAATGCAATACAATTACTAGAATATATCAAAATCTACCATTCATCGACTCTATAGCCAATACCACCACAAAGACCAAAAGTTACTCACCGCCAATACTATCAGGGACATCACCAAATCCATTTCCACCATCTACCAGTTGCCTCGACCTCAACCCCATCCTCCTCTACCCACATCCCCCAGCCACCCCCCACTGCCACCATCTTAGCCCACACGCCCTAGTCTCGGCTTCCACCACCTCTACCTCTGCCACAGACCATTACACTTGACTCCAGTCCCAATCCTCATCTAGACATCTCCAGTAACACTATCTTTGGCCCGAGCAGTGAGCGGTGGTCGCCTATCACTACTACAGGAAGCCACATCACAGACGGTTCGGAACCGTCATCACAGACGGTTTCCGAACCGTCTATATTTGTTGGTGCGTGATAGCAGCGATTATCCTGACGGTTTTTATTAAAGCGATGCGTGAAGGCTAGTATCATAGACGGTTTCCACTAAAAACCGTCTGTGATACGCGAATATCACAGACGGTTCTAAATAACAACCGTCTATGATACGCGAATATCACAGACGGTTTTTATTTAGAACCGTCTGTGATATTGGCGTATCACAGACGGTTTTCCTTGAGAACCGCTCAGTGATATTCACGTATCACAGATGGTTTTAGTGGAAACCGCCTCGTGATACTAGCCTTCCTGACGACTTTAAAGCAAAAACCGTCGTGATAGTTCACACTCCTAACAATATTTTTCTTTGTTTTTGGCTAGCCTCAGAATTGCTAGCCATGCCCTCTGAAAACAAGCATGCATAAAACAGATTCATCAGAGATAATCAATTGTTGACAACTCAAAGTGATCATTACTCAAAATAAATTACAAAAGATCGCATTTGTTCAAGTATTGTCGCTATAGTTACAACTGGATTACAATTGAGTCAATTATTTGCGTTGAGAGGTGTCGGCGGGGTGATGCTCTCCGTTGTCGTTAATGATTTCTGAGTTGATAAAGGTGCAGAGCTTCCCTCGAATGTCCTTGATTTCTTCCGCAACGAGTCCATCACATTGTAAATCCAAGGCCTGTCGCTAGCAAGAGTAAAGTGGTAAGCTATATATATTTAAATTTATAATTAGGAAATAATTATTTCGAGATTGACAAACCTCGGGATCCTTCTTCCTAGCTCTAAGGATTAGTCGCATATGATAGCAGAGCGTAGATTGCACATAACTCATCATCTTTTTCTTTGGCGGCCTTCGCAAAAATAGAATTACATATATAGGTATAGTCGGTTCAAGACGCGTTATTATGAAGTATGATATAGGATTATCGTGTTGTAGCGCGTACCGGAAAATCCATCCTGTGTGTTAGTTGGGCGCTCTTTCCATTGTATATT